>OZ001252.1:10014148-11214148 GCA_963924025.1 Ischnus inquisitorius
TTACGGAAGAGAATACGCAACGCTGTGGATCTCTTCGGTTTTTGTCCTCTACCGTTAATACGTATAATTCGAATCAACTGATGCCGCGGACCTTATTTTATATGCGTGACCGCGGATACCAGTGATGAAGGCGAAATCACCAGTGTAAAATCCAATGGATGCTTTTCTATCCGGAGTCTCTATTGAAGGACATTAAGCTACTCAGTCTTGTAATGAGAAATTGATACGCCTTGGAATTATTCGAAGTCTTGCGAGCGTAGTTCGAGGTGTCGATTCGATCGAAACACATATCGATATGAAAATAGAATGTAGACTATCGATTTCTTTCCGCATTTAAGAATTGCGATGTTCGAGGAATCGTTTCAAAGATTCAACAGCGAAAATCGATCACAATTGTCGCCCTAAACCCAAAGGGTAAACTGGAAAGGCCCGAAAATTGCATAGTTAAGCGACAAGCCGTCTCACTGAGAGTAACTTTCGTTGAAAATTTCCAAGGTTCTGCGAGGCCGAATGAAATCGGCCTGCTCTTGAATGGCCGAAAGATCGGAGTGTAACTAGAATGCCCGAAGAGATCGTCGAAGATGTTATCCGGTGGTAATGCAGCCCTTGGTGAATGGCGAGAGGGACAGAGCAGAGCGTGGCGCGTCGAGGGGCTCGGTGCTCACACCGTTGATGGGTGATGGGCGATGAGCTGCCCGGGAACGTCGAGAGAGCCCCTCTGTACGCGGCCGAGCCACCAACGGACAAGCGAAGTCTCTCTTTTCTCTCTATCGAGATGAGAGATGAGATAGCCAGTTGTCTCATCGATTTAATATATGCAGACGGAAAAGAAGTGTTAGGGGAATATTGTACGAGCGTTTGCGGTGGGCGTTACATATAACCTGGGTATGCCTCGGTTCTCTCCTCTTTCGCTAGCTCGATTGCTAGCTGGCGGCCTACCGGCGACCTCGAGCACGCCCGAGGGCCTCCACGCGCTACCAGGGAGGTCCACGCCACGTATTTATATGCTTCTCGAGCACTGTACCCTCTCGCTCTTGCTTCTTTTCTCTCTATCTCCTCATCGTCGCACTTATTATTATTACGTCTATCTCTCCGGTCATCCCTCTCGGCGGTGAAAACACCGTGAATTCTATCCGTGAAATATCTTTCTTTTCAAAAATTTCAATGCAAACACGACGCGTGGTTTATAACACGTACAACATAACTGAGAGATAATTGTGATATAAACCACGGCCGTTGTCTCTCCCACTCCGCGACATTCTAATTGCCCGCTCTTGACAAGACTCGGCAATCATTGCTTCGTTACGGCGCGCGTATTCAATCTTTTTGAATTACTGAAATATGTACGTGCGTATAAAAATAACACGCGAGGGCTAACAAACTCGTATCTCTTTTGTTGCGCTAATTTAGCGCCAAGTGTCATCATCAAGCCTCAAGTTTCGCGCTTCTACTTCTCATATTTTTCTCTCGGCCTGTTCTTCAATAATTCTTTTTCTTTTTTTTCGCCTCGCGAATGTTTCTCGTGACCTTTTCAATCCCGAATTATTCGGTCACGTCGAGAGAGGAACAAGAGCCGCGGCTATGTAGACGTGCGAGGGTAGCTTGTACTGTTAGATCTTACGTTCACCATGGAATAATATACATTCTTTGGCACCGGCCGATCTCTCGTCGTCGCCTCTCTCGCCATGCCGCTCTCGATCTTACCGCCGCGAAGAAACGGCGCGCGCGCCTCGCTCTCGCGGGATCGCGAACTTCTCTATCCTCTCCTGCGCGACCTGTCAACCCACGCTACCGCGTTCGCACTACTATTCGCCGTAGCGCGTCGGTGTGCGTGCGCGAACGAGCGGACGAAGAGACACGTTGATTGACGGGGTATTGAAAGTTCCTTAACCTCGCGGATACAACAATGATCCAATCGCGTCGGGGGGAAAATACTCACGGATAGACGCCCGTAACAGTAACGCCGTTGTTGAATCATTTGTGTACCCAAGCGAGGCACACTTGCTCGTTCGCATCACACGCCGTAGGATCCCCCCGAGGCTCGCACATATCTGCGACAAAAATTGATACACAAAATAGTTAGTCAAGAATTCAAGATAGCTCACTTAGCGCTCATCGCGCCTAATTATTGATACACCATTATTTTATAGACATCAATTCGAATTGAGGAAACAACATTTTTTTACGAATTTTCTTGCATGTTTTTTTTCATGAGTGGTGAGCTATGAAAGTAGTGCGCGTAAAAGAATCGTGGATAAATTGTTATGAGGCTTCTCCTCGGTATCGTGTCTCGGGTGCGCGAAATGAAGGTTTAATGGAAAACATTTCTGAAAGGCTTTACTCCGAGTGTGCTCCATGGGCGGAAGAAGGGAGGGGTTGCGCAAAGTTCCACGGTTTATGTAACGCGCGGTGCGTTAAAGGAGCCACGTGTCCGACCACCCTTTCTACCGAGCTTTAGTATCATTGGCGGCAAATTAAAAGCAGAGCCCTTCAAAGCGACCGAACGAAATTAAAAGCAAACGCTGGGTTCTGCTCCCCTCGTTCTGCTCGTACATACGCTAAAACCGATTCTCATCCTCTCGCTCGATTGTTGGGGCTTCGCCAGAACGCACTATTTCTTAGATCATTTCGCTGGCCGAGCCTTGCACTCGAGGAACTTCGCGGCAGCGCGAATACGTTGCAAAGAGAGACCGGCGTTCGTGCGCGCAAACTAATTCTAATCGCGAATTCGTAATTGAATTCTATTTCACTCGGCCGCGCGCATACCGACAAAGCTTCGAGAGTTCGGAGATGCGATGGAGGAATAGTATAGCAGGCACGGCAGACGATATTCCAGGCACGAAATATACCGAGCGGAGAGTTTAAAATTATCGTGAGCTTGCTCATCGGAATAATGATTTTTCTGTTGTTATTTTTTTTTTTCTCGTTTTTTTGCGTGCGTTGAACCACCTGCAGAGGGACTGCAAAGAAAATTCCGCGGCGACCGATAGAAAAACCGTTAGGGTAAGCCATTTGCGCTTCAACGTTCTCAGAAGTACGAAAGAGCCGAAGAGGAGCCCGTGGTAAGGCTCCTCGGAAGTACGAATTAGACGGGTTATCCTTTTAGCCTCTAATATTGCCGTGTTAATTTTAATATGCGCGTCTTGACCCGACCCAGTGACTTCGCGGCACACAGCCGAGAGAACTCTCTTGCGCGCGCCTCGCGAGGAAGATAGAAGGATGTAATAAACGATGGGAATATATGTACGAGATGTTCGATGTACCACGGCGAAGAAGCGCGGGGGGGTGGGTGCACAGAAACATCTGCTTTCCAGCCCGATAGACATGGACATAGTTATAGATAGGGGGATTTTAATACTTATACTCTATGAGAACCCCACAAACGATACCTCCCCACTTTTGATTTATAACTTATTATAGCTGTACCAGAATTACTAGATTCATCGTTCCGACCATCAGGATTCTGTGCTCGTCCGAGTAACGGGGCATCCCCAAGATTATTATTTGCCGCTCTATTGGTATTCGCTCACCACGCATGTGGAAATAACGACGATGAACTGTGAAACACGATTTTTCGACCGATAACGCAATGAAACAAAAAATGGATTGTCGAAACCGACAATATTCTCAAAAAGTTGCAATACAAAATATGCTATATCGTTATAGCACCGATTTCTATCAAATTTTTGTCTCCAGAAAAAAAATTCTAATTTTTCAAATGAAGCTGTTGCAACGGAGAAATACATAAAATGTTCGCCGGTTCCGAGATGCTATCTTCGAGGGTTGTAACGCTACGAGAGTAATGTCAGTCGCCAAGCTTTCTTTGTGTGCTAGTGAATAAAAAATAAAAAGCAGAATAACGTAATCGTCGATATGATGCAAGAAACAAGCGAGAATGGTTATATCCTCTCCCGAGGACATAAATCCTTCATTCGCCTATGTGTTTCGTTCGTGGATGGTATAGAGAGTAGCAATCGTGCGCTTAGTCGACTGCCCCTCACACGCGCGAAGAATCAACCGGCGGTATGTGGTATGTGTTAGAGGGACTGGTTCTCGCTTGATCCAGATTACGGAGAGGTTCGCGCGAGTGAAGCCTCCAAGAAGATCTGCCGATCGGGAGTAACGATCTACGACGATCGAAATGAACGATTCTTCTCTCGGTGGCCCTCGAGGGGTAAGATCGTCGGCGAGTTCGCGCTGCAAGAGGCCATCGAGAGGCGACTGGTAACTCCGAACCCTTCTGCGAGAGTAACAGTATGTATTAAGTACTATACTTTCGTCTTTCTGTGCATCCACGTTCGTTCAACAACGCAATATTACTCTCATCCCTCCTTCTTCATCGTTCTCTATCCGCGTGTCTTGTGTGTCTCTCATCTAAGATCTATCTGCGGCGGAGCAAAGCTTCGATCTATACATACACGCGCAGCGTGTGGACGAGAGGAAAATGTATTATAATGTGTAATAGAGGCACGCGCTGTGATCTACGATCTCGAGACCGGTCTATAGATCACCGGGGTAACCGCGAGTGCACGAGTGCACTCAACCGGCCACAGTGCAGTGCATACAATAAAGCTATCCCGCCTCTGCGCTCTCCGACGATCAAGCGGCAGCAACGGCAGCGGGATCGCGCAGATAGATCAGCTGATGGCAGTAGTTGTTCCGCAGCGAGGACGAGACTGAAACCTCTGACGAAGCGACGAAGACGAACCGCTTCAACGACTCGGCGCGCGGGGCGAACGTGAATTTCCCTTTCTGTTCGAGCCCGCACCGCGTGTCTCCGCGCTTCAACGATATGTTTCAACTTCAAGTCTTACAACTCTCCTCCTGCGACTGACATCTGTCCCTCTTTCCTCCTCGCTCAGCGAGTTGGCGACCTCGACACTCGACTGGTGAAAGAAAAGAGAAAGACCCGGGAGATATTCAGGGATCCCAGACGTGGCGAGGCCACTGCAGAATGCTCGGTTCCGTGTGCAAGGACGACCGGCGTGCGGCGACGAAAATCAGAAGAAAAAAATTAACGGAATTTTACAAATTTAATCGATTAAACTTTCGCCATAGCCCTAAATATAGCCGGGCACGATTGTGAAGAAACTGGAGAAAAAGAAACATTCTCTCGGAGTTTACGACCGCGAGACTGTCGAATGAGAAATATTTTTTGCTCGAGTGGCGCGAACTATCAAAAGTGTTTTATCGTAATATATCGGAGTGAGGCCACAACGGCGTTCGTGTCTCTCCGTCGCATGGCCGTATAATGAAATTCTGCGAGGCGGTTTGCCTTGCACATACGCCTGCACATATCGGCATCGGCAAACTCGCGCGAGCCCGAGAGCTCTCGACGAGAAGAGAGAAACGCCACGACTATCGAGGACGGCGCGAACGCGAAAGGATTTGCCACACTTTAACGACTTCCGGTCTGTCCATTTCAGCTCGGCATCGCGACGCAAACGACCTTCAAACCCGCAGCTATCTTTGGATTATACCATACCGAGATTGAGCATCGCACGAATCCGCCTCGGGACGATAGATATCCCGCGAATTATACGCATTTTTTAAATATTTTTTTCGAAAAAAATCACCTACGTCCGGGATACCTCGAAAGGTCTCGCCTCCAAACGCGGACAATAGTTTGGCCTATTGTCGCGAGCTAACGATGTTCACCGTACGCAAGCATTTCGCTGAAGGTGCGATGAATCGTTCGGATTTCTCGTTTCGCACGTATCTCGTGTGTGCCTCGTTAATTATCGCGTTCCCGCAATACCATTTATATCTCTGTCGTCGGCGGATCATTAGGCGGACGACGACAATGCGCGTTTTCCTTGCGAGAGAAACTATCGATGATACTTGTCACGCTTCCGCGAGGCTACTAATCGCAAATTGCATAATGCATGCATTACTTGAGAAACATAGAAGAAAGAAAAAGGCAAAACGGTCGTCAATCGTCGTGCAGATTTTTCTACTCGTCGGATCGTTAGGTAAATGACTACAATCGTGTTTTCCACGATGAAGTATTCACACCGCGATATTTGTCAAGCATCGTCGCGCGATTCTCGCTAATCGTCGTAAATTACAAACGAGGAAGAGACACACACCGCGAGCGTCAACGCCTCTTAATAAATTGGTCTCGATCTCGGAAACTGCAGGTATAGAACGCACCGAGCGTATATTAATTTACCGCCAGCCCGATCGGGCTTGCACGACGAACGGTGCGAGTCGCGCATCTCGCACGCACCGAGAATATATCGAGGTTGGTTTTGCTGATGATCGCGGCCGCGCTACGCGAAGTTCTTCGGCCGTATTATACAAGTCTCACCGACACTATTAACCCCTCGCGATACGATAATACGTGCGATGGAATCCATAAAAGTCTTATTATCTTAATGAAGGCCGGAGGGAGGAAATTTAAGAGCGGTGTAATTTACGCCGCGCCATCGCCCCATCGGCGCTTGCGGTGCGCGGTCGGGTAGTACACTAATTAGGCGACTTGCCGCGCGGTGTGTTCAGAGACCGAAATATTTACGTTAGAGGCAAGGCGGACGATCGACAGGAAAATCCGAAGACCGTGATTGTACCAATAGCAACCCGAAGCATCCGCTTTCCACCTTTCAAGTAGTTTGTTCTTTTTTTTTTTCAACTCTTTACCTCGCTTTCTTTTTTCTTAATACGTATACCCGAGCGAGTTATCTCGCGGCGGGCAAAACCTCTTCGGTAATGAACACACATGCGCAAGCTGCCCCGCCCACGTGCCTGCCTCGGCGAGCTTCTAGCGTTATTGCCACGATTACCGGGGCGAGTGTACTCAAACGACGGACATTCAGTGTCTTTCTCACTCGTTCGCGCGGCGCGCTCCGACACTCACATCCCTCGCCATTTCTGTGTCACGTCGACGTTGTCCAATGTAATCTGCATAAATAGTCATAAAACGACGGAATATCGCCTGGAGAGTACGCGATGCCTCGTTGATTAAAATAAAGCATTTATTCCCCTTTGGCCACCGGGACGTTTCAATTGACCGACACGGGAATATCTGCGAGTTGATAATAACAATGTCAGTTAACGATATGAACTCGCGAAGAATGTATGGAGCGCCCGCCGTGCGGCAGCGGATGAGAAACAACAGGAAATACCGATTGGTTCGGTTATTTGAGGTTTTAATGCCTGCGGATCATTAGTTCTTAATTGTCGTCGAGTCCTTGGCTACGTGGAAGCGTTACGAGGAAAAAGAAAAGAATGAAATCACGACTGTGCATACATATGTGTGTGTGGTACTCTTAGAGAAGCGTGTCGCGAACGCTCGAGAGCCGACGATGTCACCTTGACTCGCATCCAGTTTCCATTAGCGGATTGTAACAGCGCCAGATATCGTATACGTTGCGTAATGAGGATCTAGCGAGGTAATGAGTAACTTAATGAACGGCACGCGCGGCCACACATACTCGACGCGAGCGACAAATGAAAGAAAAACAATATATCGCATTATTATTTTTTTTTCCTTTTCAGTGTCGCAAACGCAATGAGTCCTTCGCGAGACCTTGCCTTTCCTGGTAATCGTCACCGCTACCCTCAATGTGGTTTCGATATCAGAACGACAAAAAAAAAAGCGAGTCAGTTTCAGGTTTTGTCCGAGCAACGTGCCTGTGAACCGCGTTATCTGTAATCCAGACGTCCGAACACGATTCGCCACTATAACACGCTATGCGTATTATATCGTCTGTATGTACTGCACAGCGTCGCGGCAATAAATCAATTATCTCGATAGTACCGCGAAAAGATCGATCGATCCGTTGGTATTATACGACCGAGTCGGTTACAGCTATTTAGTACATTATAGATACACAGTGGAAAAGGAGAAGATATTAATCGAAGAGGATAGAGAAAAGGAGTATATAAAGTCGTAGATGAGCGGTTTGCGCGCGGAGTTACCATAGAGAAAGGCAAGAGAGGCTCTATCTCTTAGCCGACCGCCTATTATAACGTGTAAGGTGTAAGTCTATGAGCTACAAGAGAGGCCCGAGCTTCTCGGATCCTCACGATCTATGAGTCATGAGCGTTCCCATGCTGTCTGCCTCGCGGGAGAAGCTCAGCCCCCGCGGAATCTGTACGACGAGGATATGTTTGTGCCAAGAGGGAAAACGAGCTCGAGCCTCTTCCTTTCTTTCTTCTTCTTCTGCTTCTCCGTCTTCGTCATCTTCTTCATCTTGTGCTTCTTCTTCTTCTTCGTCTGGTCTATCCCTCTCTCGTCAATTTCTAGCTAATCCCAAGTTCGTCCGATCTCTTCTAGCTGGTACACACCGATCCAACATCCCATGGAAGAATCCCTTCGGTGGGATGAGACTCCAGTCGCCGTCACGGCGGTCGACGGTACCCGGGACGTGATGAAACCACCTCGGGTACTAATCTCGACTTGTTGTTACCAGAAGGGAAGCGCGAATCCGTGCTGCGGGACGCTTCACATCGTGAACCGTTTCACCGAGCGCGCTTTTGATATCTCCTTTCCTGCCACGAGAAGCTATCTTCGCCTTATCCCCTCCTTCTTCCTCATCATCCTGTCCACCCCGGGTTGCTGCGTTCTCGCGCATTGCTCGCGCTCTTCACTGTCCTTTGCCGCTCTTTGCACTCCCACTCTCGACGAAGCTCGTGTGCATACGAGAGCTTCTCTCGTTCTCGCGTGTCTCTCTCCAAGCGCGGCTTTTTCCCTCCGCACTGCAGTGAAAGATAGCCCAGGGGCCTCAACTAATTTCTACAGAGTCCTTCAGAATCAAGCCGGTTATTTCTTCATCGATATTCGCAAATATTTTTTGTATTTTTTCTTCCAAAAATAAATTTTGCGAGTCGATTGGCCTTTTGATTACCGCTGAAACTCGTTTTTTATTTCTTTGTTTTAACGATCTTCGTTCGATTGCATAAATTAACTCGTAATTTTCGAGCTCGTTTGAATATTCCGCGAAGAGATCGATTTCTGAACCGTCCTGTACACGCATATATTAATATGTTACTAATGCTGTTAGGTGCTCGCTGGCAGTTCCCAGGCGCGCGGCGCGATACTTCTCTCGCCGCGTTATTCGTATGCCCGCGCGAATGTATGCACACGCGCGTAGCCGCGGAACGGAAAATTATTAGAAAACGTTCGGGAATAACCTGGCACCATGGCCGTCGAACGAAATGGTATATAAACCCTTTATTATAAACTTTAACGCACGAGAGACAGTTGATTATAATGAAGTATTCACGTGAGAAGCTCGCTCGCGCAGGCCTTGCGGTACAAACTCGGGGAGAATTCTCATGCGGCTTGCAGATCCTGCGCGAACGCTCATCTGCATCGCGCAACAACTTCCAATCCAGATGGGATCTCGTGTCTTCCGCGATCTCTTGTATTTCGCGAAGCATCTGCGCCCAAAGTACGCGTGATACTCGCATTCAATACAAACTCGCTAAAGTTTTGTTGCAAAAAGAAAAATAGACAATCTACGTATCGGAGACTCGAGTGAGCAAACGGCCGTAAACGTGCTAACGATGAGCGAACGATGCACGAGAGTGGAATACAAACGAACTGTATCGATAGATCGTGAACGGTAGGACTCTGATAAAAGTCTACCTCGAGAATCGCGCATTTCTCGCCTCCGCGTTAGTAGTACTCGAACAACGCACGCCTCAAACTCTCCTCCCACTCCGGGCCTCAAACTCTCGCGCGTCATGGAATGATAATCGTAAGCGAGAGCATCTCTCTCGCTCTCTCTCTTCGGAGGTGGAATGTGCGCATTAAAATACGATCGAGGCGCGAACATGCTTTGGGCCGAGTCGTTCATTCCAGCGTGCCCGCGGATCCGTGA
Source organism: Ischnus inquisitorius (assembly GCA_963924025.1). Classification (NCBI taxonomy): domain Eukaryota; kingdom Metazoa; phylum Arthropoda; class Insecta; order Hymenoptera; family Ichneumonidae; genus Ischnus; species Ischnus inquisitorius. The sequence continues at coordinate 10,023,976 of OZ001252.1, forward strand.
ACTGTGAGGCAATGTACTACGGGGGCAATGACGCTTGGAAACTCACGAAAAAGCAATAATGCGATCTAGCTTTTTTTCTCTCTTCTCTCTCTCGTTTTATTATTCCTACTGCCGTGTGAGCTCTCTTTATTGGCCAGATGGAGAGCGAAAGCCGGGCGAGAGTTCTCGGAGCCAACTTTTTACGAGTTCGTTTTCACGCGTGTAAACGACTCGGAAATTAAATCTTGTCGGGCCGGCGAGATACTTAAAAGCGGCATCGAGAGCCCTAAAGTAGCCCTCTTCGCTCGTCTCATCTTATTCCAATGTTCCTCTCACGCCAGAGTCTTCTTTCTACTTTCCTCCCATCGCCAATGTAAGTATTATAGTAGCCGTTGCTACTGACCGATGATCGCCAGGTTGCACGCCTTGCATACGTTTCATTTCGAATGCTTCCTCATCCTCTTGTGTACCACCCCGATGGCGGCTTGTGGCCTCTCCTCAACGGACTTCTCTCGTCGTATGAATTATTCAGATATCTGCCACCACCCATCTTAGTGTTACAGACTTCCGAACTTCGCTCGTACCTAATACCGGTAGGCAAGCCAAGAATCGTAATGCGAGATTCGATCGACGCGTTTTTAACGAAAAAAAAGAAAGAGAAATAAAACTTTCTTCAATCATTGCAAAATCGCGTCTCGTCTCGTCGACATCGCGAGAAACGATTATAATCCCGTGAAATAAATATAAGATATAAGCGATCTGTGTCACCGGAATGAAAATGAATGAGGCGCACGCGCGTGCGAAGATTCCTCAATGATACGTATTATCGAGTTTAACATGCGAATATTCTTGTCGCGAGCGACGCGATTATGAATGATAATTCTTCGCCGGGTACGGCGTTATCCCGGCTATAAACTATTAATTACAGCCGGTTTCCGCACCGGCGAGAACCGATAATCAGGGATCTTCTATCGAAAGCCTTTACACCGAACGCGTGTACTATATAATATGTCGCGCAACGCTGTACGGCTTACAGGTTCACCTGAGGCTCTGAACTGCAATTTCTAGACCAGAGTGAAAAAAAATTACGACGAAAAGCGTTTGAAAAAAAGAATAGTGGTGCGCTCGCATTACGTCGTCGTAACCGGCCAATGAATTGACGGAGAAAACGAGATTTTCGAGGAATAAAAAATTAGACGGTTTTCATTGTCGTTCAATCTTTGAAGAATTGATTCGCGACTCGTACGAGACATTTACTTGAATCAATACCCAATTGAGGTTCTTGCACGAACAGAAGAAAAAACCACCAAACGGTTTTCGTTACCGTTCGAATTTCGTAGTTAGAGACTGCAAGAAGATTGAGAATCCGAGAGACCGATACCCTCTCAGTGCTAAACCCCGATCAATCCCGTCCTCCGCATACTTGTCTGTCCTAAATCACTTATACATCGCTATTATCCTCGTTGCCCTAGCGCCCGCGACTATGTAATTACCTGAAATTATCATTACTCACGATCAATACGAGTGTGCGAGTTCCTCGTCGTTGATTCTCGTTTCTCATTCCGCGAGAGAGGGAGGAGAGGCGCGGGAACGCGCGGCATCGAAACTAATAGTATGACGTCGAGCCGCCGGATCGCGGGCACTCTCTCCCCCTCGATGCTCGGAGAGATCATTGATCGTTGTCACGACGAGGGATATATGGAAACTCGATGTAAACTCTTTGCCCGAGCGAGTATTACTATACTGCACGTGTGTATGCAGATATACCGACAACGGGGCTCCGTAACCCGAAGAATCTTCGCCGCACACTTCGAAGACTCGTGAATTATTCCCATACCCATCGCTATTCAAGCTGATCCCTATCTATCGTTCGATACTACCTCTTCTATCCTTCCGCTTTTCCCTTTTCCACGCTAGTCGGGTATTCCCCCTTCCCGCCCCCCTACGTTTCCCTCTTTCCTTTCCCCGGAAAGTTGCGCATATTATAGAGAGTATCGATGTATACACGGCGCGTCGCATGCACTCGATCCCTCGCGCAACCACTTTGAATAATGAATGTAAGGGCTTTACGCTCGCGGCTACGTGCTCCCATCGTGTACGACGTACCACGGCCCCGTTCAAGAGCGCAAATGCGCGCGACTCGAGAGGCGATCCTTTGCGCGCGCGCGCAACGATCTGCGGACTTCGACAATCCGCTCTTTATCTAACTTCTCTTATCGCGGTATGTGTAACGCCGGTAATTAACGCAGAATAGAAGGATACAAGATCGTGGAAGAAATTTTCTTGATCCTCGGGTACAAACGAAACTTTGAGCATTACGAACCCCTGGATTCCTTGGAGCAGTGTTCAGCGGATGTAGGAATTCAGCTGCAGGGAAGCAACGCTGCTCTAGGTGTTTGTTCATTCCATGGGCTTTTTTCCAAATCTTTTCAGCAGCGCATCTCCGAATGTCTATTTCTCTTTCTGGTTGAGCGAACTTCTTGTCGAAGCACTCCAATCTGCAAAATCGTATAATTACAATTAATGTCCGATTGGTGTATTGACTCATCATCATCATCACGCAGCTGCGGGAAGAGGCGAATACATTTTTTTATTAGTCGTTTGTGTAATGAGTCGTAATGACGTAATTAAATAATGGATCGTTACGGAGTTTAATGAACAATTACCCTGGCGTAATAAACTAGACGTTGAGGTTTTGATTATCATTATTATATCGTTAGACATTGTAAACTTATTATCATTATTATCGTAATATTAAAAGATAATTAATGTATCGTTAAAAAATGTCGAGTGTCGTTGAACGAAGATGACGTTAGAACGAAAGACGTTAAATGTTTGGAAGAATATATTTGTACATTGCACTTGTTTATTTACGCTGTATATTTGACTTACCATTTTTTCTCAAAGCAAAGTGAAAAAGGATGAAGAATGTGGCTCTTACTCTTTACTATTGCCCCAACAGTCCTTTTTCTACCGATCTCCAAATTAAACGAGTCTACTTGAGCGTCTTTTTTTTCTGACTTCGAATTCGAATATTCGTAAAGACGCCTCATAAATATTCAACTCTGATCGACTCATGCAGATAACCTTGACTCGATCGATCCGAAGGTCGAAGCTGTAACAAATAATGGTAAACGACGAATTGATTATGAGAACCGCAGCACGGAAGAAAATATCAAATTTGATATTTCGCAAACATCGCGAAAAAGCGCAAGGTTAAGTAGTTAGGCGCTTACGAGACCAACGCCGCTCGCAAGTTCAGCGCTGTCTGAAAGGAATTTATTGTCGTCGGCGGGGATTTTGCACGTCGCAGCGCGTGCTGCGACCCGTGCCACTGCATTGCTTTCACTCAATCGTTCCGAGCGTTCGAGAAACTTAATAAAAAACCGCGTTAAAGACAGCCATTTATTCCGCGACGCGTCCCTACCGGCATGGCGTCTTGTACTGAAGAACATCCCCTGCAAGCCTCGACACTTCCGGTCTCGTCAATCTATATTAATCGTTAATTACGAATATTTATGAAATAATCTTTGATACAAGAATATTTAGCCTAAATTCACACGCTCGAATCGTGTTTAATTATATAATTCTCGATTATTTTCTCAATATTAATCATTTATTGTTTATCGAGGCTTTATGGAAATATCCGGAAAGATGCGGCGCGCGCATGCTTTGTCTAACGGCTGTCAAAGCGACGCCGGGTCGGTGCCGTTGCACGCGAGTTTCGATCGTTCGTAATCAAATATCCGACAAATATCAATCGCGCCGCCCTCCCAAGTACGCAAATTCGATACCCTTCGCATTTCACTTCACGTAAAAACAAACATTCGACATTGTACATTCTCGCGTCATCGCAAAACGACCGTTATTACGCCGGAAAAAGCCGTTACCTTTTTTGCGATGCGGTTACGTAATTGCACCGTGATTTTTCAATGGCGAATTGTTTCCAGTCGCGAAGACTCGCGCTTTCGTGTTTTTTTATTTTCGTGTCTTTCAAGTATTTCGACCAGTATTTCGGAAACTCAAACATTTTTTTTCGAGGACGACTCCTTTGTTTACGATAAAAAGGGGGGGGGGGAGTTACCACGCTGCAATTCTCGAAACGACCGGTCGCGAACCGCAGCAAACAGCGGAGACCATTCGGATGGTTCCAAGCGGTCGCGCCCTTGACATTGAATTTACCGAGTGTTTTTTTTCGTTCGTCGTCCGTACACGTTGAAAGTTTATGTTTTGAAACAAACATCCGTGACCCTTTAATTCGAAGTCTTTGTCTTGCGCATCAAAACCTGTACCGCGTAATCGTTGGATCATTGACATCGAGTAAACAACGAAAAGTGCATCGTCTCGCATCACCGGAATCAATTTTTCTTGTCGAATCCATAAGGAGTGAAAATAACAAGTCGAATAATTATACAACCATCGGGTAATCGTCATCGGAGGCTCATTATGCCGTTAGTTAATTGTTTACTCGCGAGTGCATCGGTTAGTGCGCGATGCTGTCACGTGAAGCAAAATAGTGCGGCGCGTCGCGCGTTATTAATTAATCGGTGTTGAGAGCGCTCGTGGATATGCACGCCGGTAAGTGTGCAAACAAAGAACGAGTGCTGTATCGCGAAGTGCTTGTAGATCGTGTCGTTCGGGTGAATAGTGTTAAGTGTAGCAGCCCTACAAGTATGTGAAAAGATCGTGAAAATCCTTCCACTGGCCGATGTTTTATTCCGCTCGCCGTTGCGAAGGACGAAGGCTCCACCAAGGTTAGGCGACACCCAGTCGACGGCGTCGCGACGATGACTGAAGCTGCCGAAGCAGACGGCATCGATGTTCCCTTCCGTGAGTCGTCCCCAGGGGACTCTTCCTTCTGCACGCAATTTTTTCTTTCGGCAGATGTAGATTGTAATTACAAATTCGGTGCATTTCGCGTGAATTGGACTGTTCGAAGCATAATTATAATATCTCTCCCCGCCGGAGTCACGATGGATTCCGGCTTTGTGTCCTTACGCAATTATTAATTCATTAGTCTCCGCTTCCGAATCGCTTTTGCATCGATAATATATTCCGCATGCAAAGACTCATCTTTGTTTCGTTTCGCGACTCCCGCGGAAGATTTCTGTACTATTTTTTAACATAAAGGTTAGTCGCCTTTGTTTATTTTCTCATCGTTCCGCTTCAGCTTGTTTCGCGTGAACGCGCTCGGTGTTCTCGAAGCTCCTCGCGCGTCTCCAATGTTTATGTTTACGTTTGCTTCGCTACTCGACGAAAAACGGTCTATACGCTTCGGAGATCCATTCCCCCCCGAAATCTATATAGCTTGCGACATCCTACGAAATGCCCAAGCAGTTAATTTTGCTACGACAGTGTTTCGTGGCGTTGAAGAGAGAAAACTGAATTTTCTACGAGGTATTCCGTCGAGGCAGAATAATGTCACGTTTCTTTTTCCGTTCGCAATCGAAACAATGTTCGTTCGATTGTAGAATCGATGTTTCTCACGCGAGTCTTTGTGTTTTTTCGATTCGTATGTTAAACGTTTGTCGCTGATTGTCGATGGAGTATAACAGGCGTGCAATTACCCGTAGCATAGGCAGCGGGCCATCGGCATTCCCGGCTAGTGCGATGCGTGTCCCGTACACGCTTGCCCGTTGACTCTCTTCCCCGCGGTCCGCGCTACGATAATAGTGCCACGGACGTAATCCGCTAACTACAACGTCATTGATAGACTGTACGCCCGTTCGCGCATTCCACGGATTTAATTGCCCTCCGTGTTGTGCGCGCTGCACGCGGCAGACCCCGATGGAACGGAATATTCTCGCAATGTTCCTTGTTATAATAAGTACGCGAAGGCTCTCGCGCTGCTCGCGGCGCTTGTCTTGCAAACCCGCGGCGGGCTACGCGTTTTACAACGTGTACGCATCGTGACTTCCTAGTTATCGAGCCGATGATTCAATCAGTGTTTGTCCTCCGCATCACCCGAACGGTGGCAAATAAAAAAATGTCTAGTCGGTCGGTAACCGTAAGAATAAAGTGAAAAAAAAAAAAGGCGACTCGGCAAATATCGCCGAATACATAAGTAATCGTGATACATAAGTCGCGGTAATCGAAGAAGGTTATTCTGATGGAAAGTCATGCGACTTGTTCACACTTGCCGAGACTGTAATTAACACATATGTTCTTACGCGCATGGACCAACAAGAGGATTTCTGTATCGTTGAGCATCGCGGTGAAAAAAAAATAATCGATCTCGGCCAATTGCGTCACCGCGATATTATTTAATCAGCCGATTTCACTTCGTGACATTTCGCGGCGCGTTTTACACGTATCGCCTCGTTTCATTTTTCCTTTTCTTTTTTTAATTTATTTTCGTTATTTTTCGATTTTTAATCGTAATGTATGCGTGTGTACCAAACGTCGCGGAGTTTGCGCGCCCGTATCGCGGCGAGCGTTGGCGCCGTTTCTGTACGCCTCATTTCTCGAAAGGTAAACTGCTACTCATGCGAAAAGAAAACTAGCGTACGATAAAACCGGATTCATTCGAGCTGTTATCCGGGCACGTTTTAGCATTTGGCTTATCGGAGAAAAAAATCCCCGTGCTAATTCGTTGAATTATGCCCAGTGAGGTTTTCGCTATATTAGTTTCGAGAGTCGGAAAAATTGTAAAAAAAGCATCCCCGCACGAATTCCAAGGAGCGTCGCTTCGCTCTCTTTCGGTCCGTCTCGATAGCGTACTTTCGATATTCCTTTCTCCGATCAATAATTCATTCGCGAATAAATGATATACGCTGACGTTTCTTTTCTTCTTCTTTCGTCTCCGGTAACGATGAAACTTCACAATGATTTTCCGCGAGTAAATTGGAAAGCGGAATGCCGAGATTTCTCGATTCTATTAGCCGCGGATATATGGAATAGCGGAGGGGCATTTACGCCTAATTCGCGAAGGAGAGGACGTGCCTCGCTCGCCTCTCCCGTTTGGTCTCGCGTATTACCGTAAAACGATCAAAACTTTCACTTCTATAGTTTTGCATGCGCTACCGAGATAAGGAGATATTATGCATAGAGCAAAAATTGTGAATATGCCCACGCGCGTCCCCGATTCGACCCGAAAAATTAACTCCGCTGTGTTTCGTCTGCAACGAACGTCCCAACCCTTGTGTTGACTACGTGCGCGGCGTGCGTGAGAATAAAACGAAACCGGTCGTGTTACGCCACATCGTATACTTATTACCTTCATCAACGGTATTCCTCGTGTATCAACGTGCAACGGTATTATATATAATTTTTGACCATTTCCCATGCCTCGAATTCCCTCGATTACCGATGATATATCGTCATCGATCGGGCCATTTTTTTTTTTTCTTCACATTATGCATAAAGCTTCGGTGACTCTTTCGTCGAACGATCAGGGCGCTTATGTAACGTAAGAATGGGGTGGGGGGGGGTTCGACGACGAAAGATATACTCTCGATGGCGTATTAATTTCGTGCTTTGGTACGTACGATGTTCTCGGGTACACGCGCGTGAGTGCGTGCGGACAGGTGCGTTCAATTACGCAACTCGAACACCGACAGAGACCCACTTTCGAATTCAACATTCGCGACAGAGCCCTCGGCGTATCCCCGACGGAGACACGACTCGGCGAAACATCGCGCGCGCTAAAGACGACGATAAACGTCGTGCCCAACCGACAACGCCAGTTTTGCATCGGAAAATTATCCAGCTGAGAACATCTTTTTTTCTCTCAGACGATAACCAATTAGAGATGCGAATGATAATATTTTCGTACAATTATCGTTAATCCTACCGATCGGGGAGGATACGCTCAGGACACGATGCGGCGCGTTCTCGACGTGGTCAGCGGGCAATCATATTCTTTGTTTATATTCGCGAATGCCGAGGGCGTAGAAAAGGCGACGAGACTTCTATTGATTTTGGGCGTAACGTCTCGCGAAAAACGAATAATCTTCCCTCTGCTGATTCAATTACCGTTAATGTTGAATCGTAATTTCCCGACGTATTTATCCCGAATTGTAGGCAGTTGAGTTTTTTTAATGAGAAAATAATGATTAAAGAAAGTTCGAACCTCGAAAGCTCCGACGCCTCTCGCGGATCTTAAAAATTGTCATTTTAATGAGTTTCTCATCGTCGTCTCGTCGGTGTATTTACAAAATTTTGTCTTATCTCAATCGCTGACATACGTACCCTTGGAATTGGTTTCTTTTTTTTATTCGGATGGATTTATAGCTTACGCTCGGATGGGTACAGGGCAGAAATTATACTTCGAGTCGAAAATTCGGAAGATCGGAGAGACTCTCGTCTCAGTGTTGCTCGAATTCTGCGAAATCGCCGAATACACCGAAATCATGGTAGAAGGAACGACTCATAACGTCCAGTATCCACGGTAAATAATGATAAACTCTCGTGTAAACGTCCGGAACTCCGAGACCGCACGGCCAGAACCAGGATGAAATTCCAACGAGATAACCATCGTATATCAAAGGGCTGCCGCCATCACCCTAAAAAAACGATGAAATTAGAATTTCGCATCCAAAAATCGAAATTCGTCTACATACATATTTTCTACCTATTTCAGTAAATTTCACAACATTTTTCAAAAAAAATAAATTAATTAACGTATCGACATTTTTCAAATCACGATAAGAATTACGTAGAATTAACATTTCTAATTTTTTTTCATTACCTTGCAAGTTCCGACATAAACGCCCTTGAAACCACAGATTTGCGAGTGATCGATTATCGATTTGTGCGCCTTCTGACACTCGCTGTCGCTCAGAATCGTCATATCGGACTTTTGAAGAACATCGGCGAAATCGCCGTCGGGGAAATCTTCGAATTTCTTGTAACCCCACCCGCTAACGATTCCAATCGCGCGACCCGGTGCATCCTCGTCGGGCAGGGCTATGGGCGCTTGTAAGGTATTGACTTCAATGTCACCTTCGAGCTGGATCGCAAGGAAAAAATATGAAAAAACAAACTTAACAAGAAACTCGGCATCCCCGCGCGTTCGAGCATAATTAACACATTTGCAAGCGACGGCAAAGCTCAAGCTGCGCGGAAACGCAACGGGAAGTCGTTCGAGTGTGTTAATAAGGCGTTAAATTATTTTCAAAGTTCTTCGTCCCTCGCGCGAAGGTGTCTTCGTTTATTTACCTCACCAGAGTTTTTGTTCGATATAAAAAAAATATATATATTCATAAAAAAATTAAAATGCACCACGTGATCATGGGACGTCTTTAACTTACCGTTATCACTGCAATGTCATCGTGCCAAGAGCCATCCTTGTGGATGGTAAAATTTGAATGAATGTCGATATCCTTGATGCGATGCGTTTCACCACCGAAGGACAGACGGTTCGTTCCCGTGATCGCCACGACATCGTCGTACGGTGGATCTATGTTGTAGACGCAATGGGCAGCCGTGAGAAGGTGCCTCGTACTCACTAGGGTAGCGCCGCAACGATGCTTTCCATTGTACCTTAGCGATGCTTGAAATATCATTTCACCGAGCGGCGAATCCGATCCGCCGACGATTCTCATTGGGGGTTTCGCATCACCACCTAGTCAATTGTTATCTCAACATTTTCCTTTGTTTTCTTTTTTTTTCAACTTTTTATCATCATTGCACCGATGCACTCGAACGTTTTTTTCTTTTATCTTCAAACTTACCGATAATCACGAAAGCGACGACGATAAACAATGAAAATTGTGGCAGCCGATGAACGGCCTTTATTACGCGGGACATCTCGATGCGCCCGATGATACAGCCGGCTTGCAAAATTCTGTACCGTGATTAATAATTTCATGATCTTTTATATATATCGGCAGATGTATTAAAGCCTACAACTCATTCGACAGCTGTCGTTGTTGACTTTACATCGGGATACATTAATATCACATCGATACGCTTTTATACCAAGTGTCTGCTTCGCGTTGTCCTCATGGCGAGGTTTCGTATGTTTTCAACGGCGCGTCGAGGTCTTCTTCGCTGGTAGACTTTACGTTGTTTCATTGTTCTCTTACAGGTGCTCTCCAAAGAGCCTTCTCGAGACACGGTTATCGAGGGGGTTCGAATAGTTTCGTTCATTAATTCTAAACTCTTGGTTATCAATTTATTTCGAACACCCGTTAAATTACAATTGTGTCACTGCACACACGAGAAACGAGCCTTTTGACGTCGTGGTGACGCGCTAAGCTCATCAAACTCAAACGAATTCGATGTGGGTTCGCACATATGTACTCGAAAGATCGTTCTTTGGCGCCGATGTTATCGGTCGTGTGGCCGATTCACGGGGGAACATTCTTAATATTCGCATCTGTTTTTCTATTCTTGTTTTTTGTTTTTTGCCGTCTCGGATCTATTTTTCCTTAGGTCGATTGATACTTTGGAATGTATTTACTGATACGGGAGTTCTCTTTATTAACAGACTTGGTTGTTCAATACATTCGATTCGTGTTGAATAAAAGTACCTTTTCATGTTATCGTGAGAGGTTCCTGTGTGACGTATCAAGTTGCGAAATGAATGTAGAAATTGCTTCATTTTTTGTTTTTTATCGAGCCGGTTGTACTGAAAAAAGAGTTTATTTTAGTAATTTTTTTATTTATTTGGATCATCTAGTTTAAATACTTAGTTTCACTCAGTCCGTTCCGTTAGGTGTAAAAAAGTGTACTTAGATATGAGCAAAATGAATATGTAGTATTTGTTAAAAAATCTCGCTTGAGCCGAGTCAGATTTGTTAATTATAAACAAATGTTGTTAAGCTTCATTACGCCCAATTGAACTCGCTCAATCGATATTTGTTAATGATAACTAAACATTCATTTCGCTATATCCGAGTATACATTTGTCAACTATAAATAAACTCTCTCTTGGTTGAGAACCGTGTGTTGCGTCAAAGCGGTGCAAGAATACGTGTGATATTGTAGGGTTAATGCGGTTTTTGTTTAGTTAGTAGGATCGGGAGTAAATATTAATTTTTTTACCCCGCAAACAGTTCCACACGATCGATAACCGCAGAGCAAATCGTTAGTGAACGCGTCACCCTTAGCGTTGCAATTTGTCTCATCCGAAAAGCTGATTTGCAACTTTATCGAGGAAACCGTTTTCTGGCTTTCGCGACGACGTGTAACCCCAGCCAGCGATTACACCAATGTTGCCGGATTGTACTCGATACAGCAGACGTTGGGCTTTCCTTGGTTTTCCATCCAAGGTCAATTCGCTCTCCAGCTGAATGAGCAGATAAAAATTTATTACGCGTAAAGAGGGAGTAGGGATAAAAGGCACGTATCGAATCTTGAAGCTCCGAACTCACGTAGAGCACAAAACGTATATCGAAACTACAATCCGTGATCATTGCGATAGGTATACGTCGAAGAATTGTGTTTTACAAATAGATAATATACTATTTTAGAATACTTAAAAAATGTAACATTTTTTTTACTGTGATTTCGTGAAATCTTCTTTTTAGAAATTTTCGTTTCATCGTATTCAAAATGTTCGAAACATCAAAAAAATACCGATAAAATGCAACTTGATTGCAATTGAATCGTGTGACGAGGCGTACTCGTCTCAAGAATGGCGATAACTCGCTCAGTGTTAGATGTATTCCAATAGGCAACATGGAAGACGTGCAAGATCAGTTACGACACAGCATGCACGCATCGTTGAGCATTATTGAGATCAACAGCGCCGCTGATCGCTCTCGAATTCTCTGATTTACCTAGGCAATGATCTGCCGCAAGAACGGCTGATTCGCTCATTATCGCAATACGACAATATTGCCATCTGTTTCGGCTGCTGTGTACCTGAATTTACTGGGCACAGTCAGTGATCCACCGGTTATATGACTCGATGATTTTCTATACGCTTCTAATTGTAAGGAAATATAGAGTGTTTAAAATGAGAAATTTGTATCGACTGTTCAATCAGATACGAATAGCTTTGTGTTGTCCCATCGGTTATTAGAACAATAGCAGAATCTATTAAAGGTATCGTATCGTTAGCATGGTTAAAAAGTGAGAAACCAAAACTCTAGATATGTTTTGTTTCCAACATCTGGCTTCAATTGTTTTACATTATATTCCTTATATTAGCTCAAGTCCAAGTTTGGTATCAAAACACAATACTAGCATGCACCACTCATTCCCCCTTCCGTGCACGGACCATTCTTCTTCAGTTCACAGTCAGAGTGCCCCTCTTTGTTTTTTTATTTATTTTATTTTCCCGTTATCAGAATGCCGTATCACCGTCATTCGGTCGGGATTTGGGAAAACGGGGGTTCCCCAACTCCTACTGGTGTCCGCTCAATTCTGAGTTCTCAGTTTCGGTGCTCGGTTCGCCTCTCACCGCCTTCCCGATTTCTCTCGCGATTCTACACAACCATTCGATCGGCAGTCGACTCAAAATCCGAGAGCAGATCTTCCCACCGGTCGCCAATCAATGTCTTCTATTCTTCTATCAGTTCGATTCCGCGAAACCTTTTTACCCTTGTCGCTGTACTTTTCCGCACCTCATTCGTGCCTGTTCTCCTAAAAACAAAACTGTGAACGAAAAGTTGTCCTTAGCGAATATATTTTGCCGTGTGTAGGCAATATTTAAATGCCTTAATTCTGTCGTACCTTGTGATATCGGCGATGATCGATAATCTACTGCATCTGGTCTAGCAAAAACAGAGCACGTGCTATTATTGACTCTCATGAAGAAATGTGTAATTTTAGATGAACGAAAACAAATACTGTATGTCATGGCACACACTTTAGTTCATTCATGACGTCAAACGCCTTTCCGATTGCGATTAATCGTGATTAATAGGTACATTAACAAGGAGAAGAGCATATACGGCTCCGCGGACTCGTTGAACCGATTAACTGGTTCGTGATATAGTGGAAGTTTAATAACAGTTACGTCGACATACGTGATTCTCTACACCTCTTCGAAAAATTCACGTGGGAATGTGATGGGCTTCGACATTGGCATTGTTGCACGACCTTGCCGTGAATGAATGTTCCGTAGTGTTATTTTGGTGAAATCGGAACTACTGGAATCGAATATTGTAGCAACGTATCCGTCGACGCGTCATAACAATATAGTAAATATTACCGAAATTTATCCGAAATTAAGAATATTTTTTTCGATTACTTGAAGGGACATTTTTAATTCACTTCCGCGTTATCGCTAAAAACGTAAGAAGCCAACGTTCTGCTTGGCCGGCAAAACGTTTCTCGCACGCAAAGTGCTCAATAACATCGAAGATCGAGTGCAATTTTATTTTATTTCTTTTACAATCCATCGAGGTAGCAGCCCACGATTGAATGAAGTTCACGATTCGATTATGGATTTAATCCAGTCGATATAATTGTAAACGTTCGTGTAAGAAGCCGCAACCCCGATTGTACACGAGCTCGTCGAAGCGATACCAATTATTCGATTACCAGATACAAGAGGACTGCCGCTGTCACCCTGAAAAGTCGCATGAATATTGATTGATTAATAACAAAATTCAGTATCTTCAATATATCCAGTATATTTTTTGATATAATTAATGTATCTCACGACGCAAAGTGCTGCATTGTCTTGAAAACCGCAGATCGACTCGGGTCTCTTGACTTCCATGCCTTTTGACGAACATTGTAGATCGCTCAGCAGTCTTATAGAAGTTTTCTGAAGTATCAGTTGATCCCCGTTTTGATTATCGCTGACGGCACCCCAACCAGCTACGACGTTGATAGTTGAAGGACCCGCTATCGGAGCTTCGTTCGGCAATTCAACTTTTTTAACCCGTTCGTTAAACTTCAGATCGTTATCCAGCTAAAAGAAAAATGTATTGTTGATCATTCTGAAGAATGAGTTCGTTTATCGTTAAGTTATTGTTAACAAATATCAGTTAAGCCGCCTTCTAATTAATTGGGCTGAATTCAGCTGAACAAGATTTGTTAGCAGTCAACAAATCTTATTCGAATCAACTGCGATTTGGTAGCAATCAACTTTTGAAACTATGAAACAAATTCTTCCCTCATTGTGTCGACCCTCAATTATTAATATTATATCCGTATTATGAAGATAAACTGCTCGAAGTGCTAGAGAAAAAAAACGAACCACAAGAATGCCAATGTCGTTTCGAACCCCGACCGACTTCATTTGTCGGCCGTGCTTGTTGTGGAGTTTCACTTCTTTAACGTTGCTCTCGATGGCATTGGTGTCGTCGAGATCTACGACACCGCTGTAGACCGTGATTTTACCACCTCCGTAGATGCAATGTCCAGCGGTAAGAATGTGCCGAGGACTTATTATCGCACCCCCGCAGTAGTGACGAATTCCACGACGACTGATGGACACCACATAAGGAAATTCACCGGGAACAGCATTCTCGCCTCCTCTAATACGACTCGGCGGTTTCGCCTCGGCTGCGCAATGCGCGTTGATCGATTAATTCGAGTAACAGGATCGATTAAAGATAATCATGTATCTGTTTTCAAACTCACCGGCGATTATCGCTGTTAGCGCTACACAAGCAAATAAAACACTACCACCGAATCTCAACATCTTTTATGCCGGTGCTAACGATCTCGAACTTTTGATAACTCAATCGCGGTCACCTTCGCTTTATATACGATTCTCGCATGCTGAAAACCATATTGCCTTAGTTTATCAACGAAACATCTGCCATTGCCCAATTTGTAATCGATTAAGGATCATTTAACGCAAGAATTTTAATCGCTTCTCAGTTACTTTGTACCATAACATCCTATGGCGCACTCGGTTTTATTTGAGATCGCTAATGTTGACCGTACACCTGTTTTTCTGTCTTTTTTGCTTCCTTAAGAAGCTTTGTTCTTAATGGCTCGAGATATCGAGCTAAATTTTATGCCACATGCTGAGGAGACAAGTCGCCTTCTTTGGTCCAATTTATAATTGAATCAATGCAGTCGTTCCGTTTTTCCATCATTTTTAATTTCTTCAAAAGTGTCTGACCGCGCTCTAGCTGCCGCAGTTCTTGAGATATTGCGTTCAATTTTCTTACGAATTACGTTGACACCATTTTGTTCATATTCTTCACTTCACTTTGCGTGTGAGAAAACGCATTTCTTGCACTCGCGAAATAAAATTTTGTACGATTCTCGTGCGTGAAACTTTTTCTCAACTCGTCAAGAAAACTTTGATCGCACTCGTATTGTAATGTACTTTTTGAAACTTTTTTATTTATCTTCATTAATTTTTAGTTTTTCGAATTGCTTTGTACAAACAAAAAGTATGCATACTCGTTGCATATACTCTTTCACGTATACATTGAGAAAAATGTTTAGTTGGGAGAACACCGGTTACAATCTTTCTTTAAGTCATTGCCTCAACTACACGGAGAAAAGAAATAATTTATAGTTATCCAATATGTAATTGGGCATTGCGAAATAAATATTTATTTATTGTAACAAACATCAGTTGAATCAAATAAGGTTCATTAGCAGCTACCGATCAATGTTTTTGAGCTTCGGCCCACTGAAATATTGCTTGTCTCGACTATCATATTTGATAATACAAACTGATGTATTTCGCCTTATCGCTGTATAAATTTGATAATTGCAAATAATCTCTTTTTTCCGAGTATAACTATCGATTCTTTCAACTCATAATATTTTTCAATGCTCGTAGAAAAATATTTTATCGTTGATCTTCAGTTTGTCGAAGGAAAAAGCTTTTAAATAGTCTTCATTGCGTGCGTTATGAAATCCAAGTAGTAATGGACTTTCGTGTAGGCGTCCGGAATTCCGATCCCGCAAGGAATAATCGAGGTGGATACGATTCCCACGAGTTCGCCATCGTAAGCCAAAGGTCCGCCACTGTCGCCCTATGAGTTGAATCGAAAAAAAAGACAATGGTTAAATCGTGTACCCAATCGATTGTACTTTTATTCTGATTTTTTTTGTGCTCACCTTGCAGGAACCATAACTGACGGCCTTGAATCCGCAGAGTTGCGTTTTCTGAATGCGTAAACCTCTGTTCATACATTCATCTCTACCCATGAGTATGACACTGAGTTTTTGGAGTATGTCGGATGGTTTTTGTAGCGCGTACTCGGTACGACCGAAACCCGTCACGATACCTTGAACGCCATAGGACACATCTTTGGTTGCAAGTGGAATCGGTTTTTGGAAATTATTCTCCTCGATGTCTTTTTTAAGCTGCAAATCAACAACACGATCGAATTTGGCTCATACGGCGTCGAAATACAAAGTATTGAAGAATAAAACAGATCGTTAAATGGCTAATACTCGTTGTTATTAACGCGGCAAAAAATATTCAATGGAACAAAATTGGATTGATTCTTACGGAAATCACGGCGATGTCGTTCTTGACCGCGCTGGTCTTGGTTTGCGGTTCGTATTGTTTGTGAACAAGGACGTCCTTGACGCGATAGGCTTTTCCGGTACCGGGTCGCAGAGTGTAAGAACCCGTGACGACGGTCATTTCGGAGTAGGGAGCTTTCGCGACACCGACGATGCAGTGGGCAGCGGTGAGAATGTGCCTCTTGCTGATTATCGTTCCTCCGCAAACATGCGTGTCGTAGACACGTATCGATGCTTGATAGGGAAATTCGCCGGGTTTGGCATCGCTACCACCGACTATACGACTCGGAGCTCGTCCACTTGTGCCTAATTTCGGTGATTAACGTTTTTATAAAAAACCATTAACGGATTCTATAAAATAAGTTATTACAACTATCGAGCAATCTACTCACTTGCTATGCAGACGCCTAGAAGAACTATGGCGAGAGCACCGGTCGCGCTGCCTCGTGAAACGAACATTTTGTCGCGGATGATAAAAGACGTAACCAACGAGTGTTTCGGATTTGTCTTATATATATAGCAGCAACGAGGAATTCTCGAAAATTTACATAAGGTGTCGCTATCGAAATTCACGTCTTCAAATTCAGCTGAGTTCATTTGAGCTGTTAACGTAAGGTACGATGTAAATACATTATGATTTACCGATCGTGACGCGCCACCGTTATACGCATGTACAATCGAACATGCGATCGTATCGCAAATATAATCACTGATAATTGGTATTACGATGGTGGTATTGCTTAAAAAAATTGTTTTCCTATTCGACAATTGCGATGGCAGAAACGAAGTTGTTCTCAGGATTTCACGGTCGCGAGCTGGCGACGAGTTGCAGAAATGTGTAAAGTAAAAAGAGGAACCGTTTCGTACTTTCTTTCATATTTCGGGCGATTTTGAGATGAACAAATATTTATGGAATATTGCTTTTCGCGGTCTCGGTTAGGAAGTGAAGCGCGATATGAAGGTCATCGAGTGCAATCAACGCATAATCAACGTACAAATAGTATGACGATTCGGCGAAAGCTGTCACTATAGGCATATGCATAGTTATGCATATGAGAAAGTTCTTACGTGCCAATATTTTTATTGTTTTTTTTTCGTCATCATTTGCATTTGTGATAAAGCAATCGCTCGATTCGTCGTCGGGGCGAAAAAGTATATTGAAATATGCAGACCGAAAGATTTTTAAGATTTGGCAAAAAAATAATTTAAATAATAAATAATGATATTAATTTGTTATTATTTTTATATTTCAATTATGCATATATCTATGTAGTAAATTTAATTTATTTCCATTGCTGCAACTATTATCGTGGACGTTTTCAAATTTTTTTAAGCGTTTTTCAGCAGTCGGTACGGCTTTAAAAGCGGTTCTGTACTTAATCTCGGTTAAAGCGGAATCTTTTCTATTTTTTCCATAAAATACAAAATATGTATGCTTTTTTTTTTTTGTAATTTTACCAAAATGCCACGATATTACTGGTTGAATTTATCTAAAACCAGTATTTTTCTGAAAAATTGTCACCAAAAAGTGGCTGCATCAAATTTTTGTTCTCCGCCGTTTCAGCAATATTTTCCGCGTAAGTTTTCCGCGTATCACGTATCAGCCATTCGTTTGCTTTGATAGATTAATATTTGACGCGGTAACTTGCACGGAATGTAGGTAAAATTGTCGGTAATAGAGATCCCTCCTCTACATTTGAATAAGCAGTAAACAGAAACAGATGATTTATATGATATTATATATTTATCGATAATCTATTTGCAAGGTACACCGTGACAAAAATACGGAAATGAGCCATAAGCCCGCAGTCGATTTACGATCTGGCCTGAATCTGCTTGATCCAGTCGACGTATCTGTAGACCCTCGTGAATACGTCGGGATAGCCCAAACCGCACGGAATCACGAACGACGCGACACCAACCAGAGTTCCGTCCTTTACCAGAGGGCCACCGCTGTCGCCCTGATAAATAAAGAACATTTTATTAAGGATTGTGTCCATTGGACGAAAATTCTTAACCACTGCATCATATTCTTCTATTTACCGTGCATACACCGGCGCCTCTTGGGCCACGGGCGCACAAGTGAGTGGAGTGAATTCCACCGATTCCGGGAACATAACAAGCTCCGTTCGCGACCGTGGTCATCTTCAGTTTTCTGAGACCAATCGGGGTGCGACCCTTGGGATAAGACGTATCACCCCATCCGCTAGCCATGCATTCCTGATTTCCGGCAATATCGCTTGACGGCAGTTTGACCGCTTTCTGACCGACGCCGAATTTAATTGGGCTAGCGAGCTGAAACGACGAACCAACTGATCTATTAATTTTCTGATCGCCAAATAACTTCCGACGCTGATGGCACATGAATTGAGTTATGATCGTGTTATTACGGTTAAGACGGCGATGTCGTTTTTCCATGAATCTTGCTCCGAGGCAGAGTATTGAGGATGCACGTTTATGGCCTTGATGCTATAACGGTCGCCTTTTCCATAACCAATGTCCTTAGATCCAGCGACGACGAGCATGTACCTGATTGCCGACGCCTTATCGTCAACGCAATGGGCAGCAGTCACGATGTGAGTCGCGTCGATGATAGAACCGCCGCATATATGCTGACTGTACATGCTCAACGAGACCTGATACGGGAATTCGTTTTCCCACGCAGCATCCCCTTCCACTATTGGGCTAGGTGGTTTTGCCACGATCCCTTTGGATTAGAAACGCACAATGTTTATGATGATTGAATGCGAATAGCAATCGCTTGACACAACGAGACGAAGAAGTCTTCATTCAATGGAACTTACCGGTGATACCGAGAAGAGCACAGAGTGCTAGATGGGCGACTGTTATTTTCATGGATGCCATTGTGATTGATACTGCAGCCCGTCGATCTTGAACGTCCTTTTATATGTAGCAGGAAGCGAAATAATTAGGCCAATCAACATCTGGTATTATTGAATTTATCGAGATGCGATAATATCGCATCGTTAGCGTTAAAGAATGTTTGGGTATGAAAAGTCAAACATCCGTTATTCAATCAACATGGTCGGATATTTGCAGTGACACAATGATCATCAGATCGTGCATATGATTAGCGTATAGAGTTGTGAAAGGAAGATAAAAACGTCAAGGGAGAGTAATGAAGAACCACAGAAGATTCGTGAATTTTCCATGGGTTCGTATGAAGTATTTGACTTTGACTTCGAATGCTCAATTATGGTAGGTTCCTGATGAGGTCAGAGGTAAAATAGTATACATGCGTGGTTGTAACGCTCCAATTTGCATTCTTAAAATAGGAAATACATGGCTTTCAAACTTCCAAAAATAATACTGATAGCAGAATGGAAAAGGTAATAAAATTGAATAGTCAAATTATGAATTGAAGTTGATGTGAGTGCGGAGCTTTGAAAAATGTGCAATTTGTATTCAATTTCTTTATCTTGTGTTTACAATACGTATCAGTGGAAACAGCCAGCTTGAATGAACGAAGAATATTGTTTTCGAATGTGCTAAGAATACTTTTTCCTGTTGCGTACACCGTTTCAATTACGTGTTTAATTATCGATCATCGAGGTAGGACATACATTTTTCACACGGTATCAAAAGAGTAATTTCATGGGGTGTTCCCAACATTTCATGTGATAAGATTTGTTTTTTTTGTCTTCTACTTCTCAATTATTTTGGAATATCAAATGCTATGAAAGTCAATATCATAGTATCAGAGTTAATAACAATGGTATGAGGACTTTGGTAAAAGGATATTTTTCAATAGACAATATTCACTTGTTAAGCGATGCAATTGCTTGAAATGAAATCATTTTATTATTCGTTATTATGGACGAGTAATGCGTTGCATAATGTCATAATTCAGATCTTAATCTTCGTTTTATTTTTCCAAGCGATTGCAAGCAGCAGTGACGAGTTTGTTCCAGGCACATGATTCGATACAGAGTCAGAGAGGTGTGTAAAGACATCGTTAATGAGTTGTCTGCTCAGTATAAAACAAATTATTTTCGATGTCTTCTACCTGTTGGCTCTACTGTGACTCTTGAGCTCTACTTGAGTCTTTTAGCATCTAAATATAATACATTATCGGCAAGAAGTTATTTTGGAGGTTTGGAGATGCAAATCAATCAGTGATCGATGACATTTTTTTGTCGACTTTGGAAATTGTTCTCGATACAATAAAGTATTTCCTGACAATATCAGCCAATACAATTCTGTGTCAATCCAGTCCTCATACCTTCAAAGTTCGCAAACGAACTCACTGCGGTATGCATAAATATAAACAACTATTCAGAAACACGAAAGTTAAAAAAAAATCTACGCGGATAAAATGCGCAATCTCATATATCTGCGGTTTTTTTATTGTCAGTTGTCCGATCAGTGCATGGTTAATGGCTGTGGAATTCACTTTACAGAGTGCATGTAACATAAAAAAAAGTATGTTCGTGAGAATGTTTCATTGGACTCGTGTACTTGATTTATGATCTTCTGATGACTTCATTGATCCAGTCAACGTATTTGTATACTCTCGTGAAGAAATCGGACCATGCTGTCCCGCGGGGCATGACGTGAGAAGCGATACTTATAATGACTCCGTCATGAACGAGAGGGCCACCACTGTCGCCCTACAAATGAAATTCCATCCGTGAATACAATAAGTTGAATCAAAACCTAGATCTTAATCGATTGAGACAGGATGCTTATGATTCAAACGCCGAAGCCTTTCTTATTCAAAGCGCACAGCAGAGTATCATTGAACATCTGGAACATTCGCTATCTGAAATTGTTGTGATGCCCAACTTTTTGAGTTTCGTAAGGGCATGGCCATTCGAATGAACAGTATCGCTCAATCCACTGGCCGTACCAAGCGCGTTGGCTGGTTTGTCTCTCGCCGGTAGTCTGACTACCTTCTCACGGCTATTAAATACGATTTCGTCAGTCAGCCGAAACACATACAGACGATTGTATTAGTCTCTTATAAATTGCTTCGACATTGAACCGACTCACTCTTTTAGTTATGATAGCGTTGTCGTTTTTCAATGGAGAGCTAACGAATTGCGAATGTACTCCGATGCTCTCGAAGCTGTAGTTCGTTTCTTGATTACTTTCGATATTGTTCGTTCCAATAGTCACTTTCATGTAATCGACAAGATTAATTCTCTCGTCGACAACGCAATGAGTGGTAATCAAGATATGCCTTGAGTCGGTTGTGGCAACACCAGACGTTAGCTGATTCTCTACACTCAGGGAGACTTGATCTGCAAATTCATTGTCATCTGTATCTGGTCCATCACCGAACGTGCTTAGAGGGGTTCCATTGACACCTGAATTAACGGCTAGTATCATACATTTTACAATTTTTGCAAAGTCGTAATGACTTTTAGTCGCTAGAACGGATACTTACTTATAGCCGTAAAGAGAATGTAGATTAATAAGGAGTCGCCATGAGGCTATCCAAATTTAAATCAGATTTGATTTCAATTCAAATCAGTTTAACCTACAAGCATATGCTTTGCATATCTTTATAGGTGTTTTTATAGGTAAATAAGCATGACATTTCTCTCCTGTATTATACGAATTTGCGGATGTCTATTCATATTACGGCGTTGCCAGTTAGTTACCAATGATGTCAAACGAAAAGAATTCTTTTTAACTAATTGCAACTCCGAATACGGAAGTTTCACCCTTTTAACGTTTCAGAATTGCGACCTATTGTCCTTTTGCGTACGACGATGTAAAAGTAGGCAGACATAGTGTATTTGTTTATTCAATACAACGTATACCGTACAATGTGAATGGATTGTAAACAAAACAATGGCAACTCTATCACCACGTGGGATTGACTTATGATGATGCGATTACTCCATTGATCCAGTCGACGTATTTGTACACCCTGGTGAAGACATCGGGATAACCGTCGGCGCATTTTATAGCGAAAGAAGTAACACCAATAATGACTCCATCGTGAACAAGCGGACTACCACTGTCTCCCTGAAAAAGGTATTCAATTTTTTCAGTACAATAGTGTTTGGATTACGAAGTGGATCAAAGTCATTTTTTGTCAGTGTGCTCACATTGCAAAGACCAGCGTCTATTTTATCGAAGGCGCAAAGTTGTGTATCATGAACAAGTCCAGTCGGTAAAGAGCAGTCCCTGTTCAAGATTGTTTTCATAGATAATTTTTGAAGCGTCGCTGCAGCATGTCCGTAAGGATAAGATGTATCACCCCATCCACTGGCGACAGCGATTACATTAGCCGGCGTATCGCTACTCGGTAGCTTGACGGCTTTTTCGCGGTTATTGAATTTGATTTCGGTTTTTAGCTGAAACAGGAATGAGTATTAATATTGTTGATTATTGCATCGGTATACCTTCTTATACTTACAGTTATGACAGCGATATCGTTTTTCAGTCTTTGTGAGAAATCGAATTGTGGGTGTGTTGTGATGCTCTTTACACGATATTTCGTTCCTTGACCATTTTCGATGTTGTTCGTTGCCGTCGTCACTTCTGTGTTCTCGAGAAGATTAGATTTCTTACTCATAAAACAATGGGCGGCGGTCAGAATGTGTCTTGGGCCAATTATGGCTCCAGTGCAAGAATGTATATTCCACATGCTGAGCGAGACTTGATACGGAAATTCATTCTCATCTGCATCGGCTCCATTTACGATAGCGCTAGGTGGTTTTCCATTGATGCCTGCAAATCGTTAATCGAATGAATAAAAATACTCATACTTCGTGAATCCGTTACTACTTATTGTTAAGAAGAGCTAATAATTACTGGAAACTCCGAATAGAATCAAAACGATCAGTTGAGAAATGGTAATTGTAAAAGTGGCCATTGGAGTAACGTTGTTCGAATCTTGATAGAATGTGCCAGATTGTTCCTCATGAGCTTTTTATATACCATCGGGATCGTAAAATTCTATCCCCACCTATGATTGTTAACTACAGCAGGGTTCCAAGCACATTTCTGCGTTACCAACAGTTCGCAGCGGCAAGTAAAGTCACAAGTAGAAAGGTCCATTCAGTCATTAGCCTATTTTAGCAGCTGGTGTGATAAGAACATCCTCTATCGCTCATACATCTATGAACTGTAGTCACGCGTATTTTGCAATGCGGATGTTTAATGAGACATTCAATGATTCGTGAAGAAACTTCATCAAATTCATTCGGTTGATTTACGATGACACGTTTACTTGATTCACGTCGTTGACGGTTGATTGATTTGGTAGACGTTTTTGTCGTGATGTGCTTGAGTCGATATACCGATATGGCTTGAGATGATCATCGCACTACCGCACGTTGGCTGATTTTCTAAGATCAGTGAAACTTGATACGGGAATTCACTAGTATCTGGTCCACCAACGAACGTGCTCGGAGGTTTTCCATTAAAACCTAGATTGACTGTTAGTACAAATTTTTTTAGAATGTCTGCGGAGTGGCAATGATTTTTACTCAATAGAACGAATACTATACTTTGCATATCTTTGTAGGTACTTTTATAGGTAAATATGCATGATGACCGATATTTCCCTTCTGTTATCCGAATTTGCGGAAATCTATTCATATTACGACGTTACCAATTGGCTTCCAGTGATGGCAAAAGAGAAGGATTCTTTTCAACTAATTTCAACAGCGAGTAAAGAATTCCCAGTGATTCTTGAAAACAATTCTGTATGCAAACATTTGAGCCTTTATAATTGAATTGCAATACATTGTTATTTTCGATACGACAACATGGAAATAGATGTAGTGTATTTTTTTTATTGAACGCAACATATACTGTACAATGTAAATGGGTCGTGAACAAAAAAAAGGGCGCGCGTCACGCGGTCGATGAATTTATGATGACTCGATAACTTCGTTGATCCAGTCGACGTATTTGTATACCCTGGTGAAGATATCGGGATAACCGATGCCGCAATCTATGCCGAACGAAGTAATGCCAATAATGATTCCGTCGTGAACAAGCGGACCACCACTGTCTCCCTGGAAACGATAATCAAATTTTTTCAATGCAAGATTGGTTGTGTTACCAAGTAGTTTAGAGTAATTTTTGACAGTGAGCTCACATTGCAAAGACCAGCGCCGATTTTGGCGAAGGCACAAAGTTGTGTGTCATGAACAAGTCCAGTCGGCACAGAGCATTTTCCGTTCAAGATTGTTTTCATACTTAATTTCTGAAGCATCGCTGGAGCATGACCTTTAGGATAAGTCGTATCACCCCAACCACTGGCTACAGCAACTAGATCACCCGGCGTATCACTGGTTGGTAGCTTGACGGCTTTTTCGCGATTATTAAATTTAATTTCGGTTTTCAGCTGAAACAGATAGGCATGAGTGTTAAGATTTTTCTTTATTGCATCGGCATATCTTCTTATACTCACAGTTATGACAGCGATATCGTTTATCAAGTTTTGTGAGAAATCGAATCGTGGGTGTGTTTTGATGCTCTTTATTGGATAGTTCTTTCCTTGACCATTTTCGATGTTATTCGTTGCAGTTGTCACTTCCGTGATATCGATAAAATTAATTCCCTTCTGGTTAAAGCAATGGGCGGCAGTCAGAATGTGTCTTGGCCCGATTATGGCACCGGTGCAAGAAGGGTTATGCCACATGCTGATCGAGACTTGATACGGAAATTCATTCTCATCTGCTTCGGCTCCATTTAAGATAGCGCTAGGTGGTTTTCCATTAATACCTGCAAATTATTAATCGAATGGATAGAAATATTAATACTTTGTGAAGCCGTAACTACTTCATATTAAAAAGAGCGAATAATTACTGGAAGCACCGAATAGAACACAAACAATCAGTTGAGAAATGGTAATTGCAAGAGTCGCCATTGGAGTAGCGTTCTCGAACTTTGATTCAATGCGCAAACTTGTTCCTCATATGCTTTTATATACAAGCCAGATCGTACAATTCGATCCCCACCTGGAATTGTTGACTCCAGCAGGGATTTAATCATATTTCTGAGCTTCAACAGTTCGGAACGGTGACTAAAATCACAAGTAGAATGCTTCATTTAGTTATTAACCTATTTTAACAGCGGGTATGATGAAAAAATTCTTTACAGTTCATACGTCTACGAACTATAATGCGTGCGATTTTCTGGTGATTAGCACAACGGCGACGCGTAGCTTTTTTCTCCCATGATGTCGTGAATAAACGTGTGAAAAAATACATAACTTTATTAAACTCGAATCGTATTCTGCAATGCGGATGTTCAATGAGCTGCTGAATGATTCGTGAAAAAACTTCGTTAAATTCATTCGGTTGATTTACGATCACGCGTTTACTTGATTGATTTGGTCGACGTTTTTGTCAACATATGCTTGAGTCGATATACCAATATGGATTGAGAAGTTTACGGTTGCGATGATGATACAGATTACTAGTTGAGGGGGCCATTGCGCTGTTGAATTTTCAATCAATTTAATCCACAATTCTATCGTCTGAATTCGAATGTGCGGAGATCTATTCATATTCTTTTCAATTTTTTTTAACTGCGAAAGTGTTTCTTTCAAACTAATGTAATATCTCTATGTTCGACGAGTTCGCTGCATCCAGATGTTTGCTCCTTTCTAATTGAATGTGCGATATTTGCGAGTGAGGTACTTACTGTTTCATTATTGCGACAGATTTTTAATTCCCTTACGACAACCCAGAAATAGACAATTATAATGTATTTGTTTACTCAACATGGCGTACACCATACAATGTAAGTGGATCGTGAACAAAAAAAAGGCTTTACGCAGGTCGGACTTATGATGACATCATAATTTCGTTGATCCAATCGACGTATTTGTACACCCTGGTGAAGACATCGGGATAACCCAAGCCACAGCGCATGACGAACGACGATATACCAACGACGATCCCGTCGTGAACAAGAGGGCCACCACTGTCTCCCTGGAAATGTATAAATTTTTAAATACAGCATCGCTTAGATTGCAAGGTAGACCAAAGTCGTTTTTGACAGTGCACTCACGGTGCAAAGACCAGCGCCTCTTTTATCCAAGGCGCAAAGTTGCGTGTCGTGAACAGGTCCGGTTCTCGGCAAAGAACATTTGCTGTTCAAGATCGTTTTCATGGTCAATTTCTGAAGCTTTGCTGGAGCATGTCCTTTTGGATAAACCGTATCACCCCATCCACTGGCTACAACGACTACATTGGCCGGCGTATCACTGGTCGGTAGCTTTGCGGCTTTTTCTCGGCTATTGAATTTAATTTCCGTTTTTAGCTAAAACAGATAGACATGATTATTCAGATTTATAGTTATGTTGTTTATAGCATCAGTGCGTTTTCTTATACCTACAGCTATAATAGCGATATCGTTTCTCCATGCTTGTAAAGGAGTGTATTTTGGATGTATCTGGATACTCTTTATACGATAGTTCTTTCCTTCACCACTTCCGATGTTGTTCGTTGCGGTAGTTACTTCCATGTTCTTGACAAAATTGAATTCCTTATCGTCAACGCAATGGGCGGCGGTCAGAATGTGTCGGGGCCCGATTATGACACCACCGCACGAAGGTTGATTCCACACGTTCAACGAGACTTGGTACGGAAATTCATTGTCATCTGCATCGGTTCCACCCAAGATAGCGCTCGGTGGCTTTCCATTGATGCCTGTGAATTATCAATCGAGGCAATAAGAATAGTATGATCATCGTGATACACATAACAGCGTCGCTGTCAAGTTCAGTAAATCATTACCGGAAGCTCCGAAGAGAACGCAGAAAATCAGTCGAGAAACCGTGAATCTGAAAGTGGCCATTGGGGTTGCGTTGTCGAACTTTGATTCAATGCTCAAGCCAATTCCTCTTACGCTTTTATATACAACAAGCAGGATGGTAACATACAATCCCCCTTTGAGATTGTTGACTTTTGCAGGGATCCAATCATATTTCTGCGTTACCAACATTTCGTACGATGATGCAAATTAGAAGGTAGAAAACTCCAGTCAGCTGTTAATACATGTCAACAGCATTCGTGATAAGAGAATGCGCTATCTTTCATGAATCGATTAATTATATTTGCGTGTAGTTTCCTCGTGGCTAACGCAACGGCGACGCGTCGCTCTTCCTGCTATGACATCATGGAAAAATGATGCAGATTAGATTTGCACATCGCTTCCTCAATTTTTTTAACATCGCTTACAAAGGCCCGGTATGAGAAAGTTACTTAACCAATGTTGCCTTCGTCGTAGAGGAAGCCTTGCGACTGACGGTAAAAACAATGAGGAAGTGATGTGCAAATCGGATGTACATTATTTATTTGTGGCTCAGTTTAATTCTTAATACAACCCAAAACAAAGGCGGCAACAAAATTTGCAATTAATAGACGGCTGGTCTTTTTCAAAAAATTCAAAATCCCATACATTTTTTATATTTCAATAGATTTACGCCGACTTGAATCCCAAACCATAATCGTATTGTTAAAATTTGAGCTCGATATCTCCGAAGTTGCGATCGCGGCGTTACCAAAATCTTACTATACTCACACACATACATATATTCATTTTTCTCTAAACCGTTTTTTCATGTTTTGCACGATTCTGAGTGTCCTGAAATGGAAATCTTAATCGCAAATCTTTCCACGAAAACAAAGCTTCCTCAATGAAAAAGCGAAATGAACGTTTAAACATATTTGTTTATTTAAACTAACTCGTATTGTACAATGCGGATGATTTATGAAAGAATACATGCTTCGTGAAAAAATGCCATTAAGTTAATTCAGTTGATTTACGATGACGCGGTAACTTGATTGATCCAATTGACGTATTTGTAAACTCTCGTGAAGACATCGGGACGACCTACGCCACAGGGTATGACGAAGGAAGCGACACCAACAATAACACCGTTGCTAACGAGCGGGCCACCGCTGTCTCCCTATAAACGAAATTCAAATTTTCAATTCAATCAGTTCGATTATTAAACGGATAAAATTCGTTGGTGAACGTGTTCTTACCGTGCAGAGACCAGAGCCTTTCCTGTTCATGGCACATAGTTGAGTCGGTAGAACGTCTCCAGTAAAAGGCAGTGAGCATGCATTGTTCGGAATAATTTGCATATTCAACTTCTTGAGGTTAGCCGATCTTTGACCATACGGATAAGAAGTATCACCCCATCCGCTGGCTGTAGCGACGAGGTAATCCGGGGTGTCGCTGGTCGGCAGGCTGGCGGCTATCTCGCGGTTGTTAAATCTGATTGCGCTTCTCAACTACAATATAGAATGGTACCCATTTAGATATTAATTTATCACAATAATGATGTACTCTAGCGTTTGTGCTTACGGTTATGATAGCGATATCATTTTTCCACGCTGACTTTATTGAGCCTTCGTATTGCGGGTGTTTCGTGTATCGCCTCACGTAATAGTTGTTTCCTCCACCATTTTTAACATTGTTCGTTCCTGTGGTCACTTTCAAGTACTCGACATAATCGATTCTCGGATCATCCAAGCAATGGGCCGCAGTAAGAATGTGCGTTGAATCGATTATGGTACCACCGCATATGTGATGATCTAACACGCTCAGATAGACTTGGTAAGGAAACTCGTTGTCCGAAGCATCGGGTCCACCGACTATGGCGCTGGGCGGTTTTCCATTGATACCTGGTTCAATGATCCAAACGATAGAATATTATATTCTCTAAGGAAAGGCGAAACGGGTTCGTAATCAGGATTTCCTTACCGGTCGCTGCGAAGAGAACGCAGACGATGAGTCCCGAAAGCCCAATTCTGAAGGTGGCCATTGGGTTGTCGTACTTTACAGTAATGCTCTAGATTTTTTCTTGCATCTTTATATATGAAAATTATACCGGATACAGACTTTCTCTATTCTATTCAACTGACTAAATAACTCTGTTCAACTGGCTAAAGAGTATAGTCATGAGGATGTAAGAATGTGTACATACTCTAAATATACATGTTCGCTTCTTTGATAAGGAAGTTCGAATCATTAGGAATGGGATTGCTGATGAACTGATGGACAGACGGACGACATTATACATTTAATGGGCGTAGTGTTAACACAATTGCGATTTATGGCTAATATCCGCTTAGAGAGCGGAAGCATACATTGTCTATTATATTTGATTACTTAAATCGATGCGAACTGTACTATGTAGGTGGATTTTGAGAATATAAATACATTCAGTAAGATAATGCCGATAAGCACGTGTAGTCAATTATCATAATGACTTAGTAACTTCGTTGATTCAGTCGACGCGATTGTACGCCCTTTCTGAAGACATCGTACCAACCCAATGACATTGTTTAACATTGTTAACAAAATTCCTCTAGGAGAAAGGTACTTGACCAATTTTGGGTTCCTCATAGAGGAAGTTCTTGCTAAAGTTGCCAAAATTGGACCAGACAAGGGAACTTTGCCCCTCAACATGTGGTATAAATTTCAGTTTGATATCTCAAAACGTATTCAAGTTATGAGGTCAACCGTTGCGCGTGCACGCACATCCACACGCTCATTTAGAATTTTTCTCTAAACCACTTTTTTCTACGTTCTACACGATTCTTAGTGTTCTGATATGAAAATCTCGACCGGTGATTTTTTTACGAAAACAGGACTTGGTCTATGAGGAAGCGAAATGTGCCTTAGAACATATTTGTTTATTTAAATAGACTTGTATTGCACAGCACCGATGATTCATGAGAGAATACATAATTAGTGAAGAATTCCGTTGAGTTAATTCAGTTTATTCATGACGAGGCGGTAATTTGATTGATCCAATCGATGTATTTGTAAACCCTCGTGAAGATATCGGGATAACCGAGGCCGCATGGTACGACGAAGGAAGCGATACCAACAACAACTCCGTTGTGAACAAGCGGGCCACCGCTGTCACCCTAGAAACGAAATCCAAATCATCAATACAATCGGTTCAATGATTAAACGGATGAAATGCGTTTGTAATAGTTTTCTTACCGTGCAGAGACCAGAACCTTTACCCGACATGGCGCACAGTTGGGTCGGTTTAGCGGGTCCGGTAATAGGCAGAGAACATATATGGTTCGGAATTATTTGCATATCCAACTTCCTGAGGTTGGCCGGTGTTTGACCATTCGGATGAGAAGTATCACCCCATCCGCTGGCTGTGGCAACGGTGTAAGGTGGGGTGTCCTTGGTCGGCAGTTTGGCGGCCACCTCGCGGCTGTTGAATCTGATTGCGCTCCTCAACTACAACGAATAATAGCATCAATTTAGATGTTCATTTATCACAATAATGATGTACAATCGCGTTTGTGCTTACGGTTATGATGGCGATATCATTTTTCCATGCTGAGTCAGGTGCGTATTGGGGGTGTGTCGTAACTCTGCTCACACGATAGTCGTTTCCTTGACCATTAAAAATATTGTTCGTTCCGGTCGTCACTACCATGTCCGTGACATAATTGATTCTCGGGTCAACCAAGCAATGGGCCGCAGTAAGAATGTGCGTTGAGTCGATTATGGTACCACCGCATGTGGGTTGACCGAAGACGCTCAGTGAGACTTGGTAGGGAAACTCATTGTCAAAAGCATCGGGTCCACCCACTATGGCGCTAGGCGGTTTTCCATTGATACCTTGTTCGACAATTCAAACGATAAAGTGTTATAATCTTCAAGGTATCATAAAGCGACTTCGTAATCAAGATTTCCTTACCGGTCGTTGCGAAGAGAACGCAGACGATGAGTTGCGATACCGTAATTCTGAAGCTGGCCATTGGAGTTGCGTTGTCGAACTTTACATTAATGCTCCAAATTTCTTCTTACATCCTTATATATCAAAATCACACCGGATACAGTCGTTCCCCGTTTCGGATCCGTTTGCTTTTCCAACCAATCATATTGCCGCATTATCGGTTCGTTGTAATTGACGATACTAATTGGAAGAAAGTTCACTCTATTCGACTGGTTAATGAGTGTAACCATGAGGATGTGCGGATGTGTACATCCTCTAAACACAAATGTCCGCTTGTTTGATTAGGCAGCTCGCTTCATTGAGTATCGGATCGCTGATGAACCAATGAATCGATGCCACTTGCAATATAATTAGCTTATTGATAACACAACTGCGATACGTCGCTAATGTCCGCTTAGACATCCCGGAGACATACATTCGCAATTATATTTGCTTAATTAAATCGACTTGTAGTGTCCAATGTTTATGCATTTTGAGATAACATATATTCAAAAAGATGATTTCGATAAGTATGTGTAGTCAATTATGGTGATGTCTTGGTAACTTCGTTTATTCAGTCGACGTATTTCTACGCCCTCCCTGAAGACATCGCACCAACCCATGTCGCAGCGCCAGGTTCATTCAATTACACGTATTAAATTAGCACAACGGAACAAGTAAAATTGATCAAAATCAACAGACCAGTTGAACGGTCTTCCTAAACTATCTAATTACTGCATTATCGATTATCGTATGGTAATGGATCTACTAACTATCGCGCTAGGTGGCTTTCCGCTAATATTTGGATTGTTAATAGCATGAACGAAGAACCATAATATTTTTTTTTCTTGATAATAAACGAGGCAAGCCCGATTATACTGAGATGATAACATCGCATCTGCCAGAAGAGTATCAATTAGTAGTAATACAGAATCATCTGAAAAACAAACATAGATCAAGCATAAAGTGTGATGACACGAAAAAAATCGTAGAAAAAATGTATACACATTCGATCTACGCGTCACTTCCAAATGATTACCAAATAATCTGTTTTTTACGCATTGATCAATCGGATTTAATAAACTTGACCCTCCCCTTCGGAACGAAAACACTCGTGTGTACAATCATCCGAAATGATCGACTAAAACCCACTGCGGAGATAGGTCAACCGTGTCGATACGCCCCATTTATTTGTTTGATGTTCTAGCACCAAAAAAGCCTCCTCTTCGCGAAAAATAAAAAATATCGGTGTAGGAAAAGATTTTTTTTAACACTTATATTTTAATGATGAATGCAAATATCACATATGATCGAGTCTTAAGTAAAGTAGTCAGTCCAAATTGCGTTGAAAAAAAAGTCTCCCTTTTTTTTCACGTGCTTCTCATCGCCTTTTGGATGAAATCCAAATAGGCGTAGACCCTGCTGAAGACATCGGGATTTCCGACGGCGCAGGGAGTTACGAATGAAGCAACACCGACGACGACGTTGTCGTTGACCAACGGACCACCGCTGTCACCCTGTTTAAAACGACAAATGGGTTGCTAACAATATTCCCAATCAATCAACTTTCTTTCGCGTTATACGCCCGATCTCTCTTTCTACTCACAAAACATAGCCCGACGCCCAAGGCTTTGAAGGCGCAGAGATGCGTATCTCTTATATTGAGTCGCGCATGCTCGCTCTTGCACTTGTCGTTGCTGATGGTCGTCATGGCGGTCTTTCGTACGTTGCTCGGAATGAGGGCCTTCGGATAAGAAATATCTCCCCATCCGCTTGCTACGCATTTCGCATCAACCGGGGTATCGATTTTCGGCAAATTCGCCGGTTTCGAGAACATGTCGAATTTTATGTCCTTCACGAGCTGACGAGCAAATGAAATATTATATATTTATTTATTTATATGAATCTTCCCTTCACATAATACGCGGTCACAAAAAGACAATAATTAGGTAAAAATTCAAAGAATGGTAGAATAAATGAAAGAATAATATGATTCGAAAAATTATTTGCAAAAACCATGTGGAATAAAAAAATTCCGAAAGTAAAGATAACGAGACTCACAGCGATAACAGCTATATCATGAACCCAAGCGTCCTCGTATCTGTTGGAGTAATCGGGATAAATCGTGGCGGATTTAATGGCATGAGTGACTCCGGCTCCCGGCACGACGGCATTCGTTCCAGTAACGACGGTCATTTCCACATCTGGCTTGTCCGATACACCGAGGATGCAGTGAGCAGCCGTAAGGATATGTCGGCTTCCGATAATGGTACCTCCGCATTTATGAACGTCGTTCTTCCTCACCGAAGCTAGATAAGGAAATTCGCCGATCTCCCCGTCCTCACCACCCAAAATTCGACTCGGTGGTTTAGCATTGGTGCCTAAAAAAAATCGTCAATAACCAGATTAGATCGGAAAATTCTACGATTTTTTTCGACGTGTTTGATTGGCTCGCCGAAATCTTCACCTTCGAAAACGATAGTCATCGCCGCTAGGACTGCTAATTTAGTGATGAAACGCATACTTTGGCCCATCGTTCTTTTCGAATGAGATACAACTGTGCAACTTTGATTGTAACGCTGTCATCGGTCTTATATATCATCACGTCGCAATGCTTTACGTGCGGCGTTCACCTGTTAAAAGGTAAATATCTTCAAGACGACCTTCGATTTTGCATGTCCTAAAGTAAATAACGATAGCGTACCAATTATATGCAAAAAAATAACGGCGTACTTCTGACTACGCAAACAGTTGATACACTATTAATGAATGGGTGGAATCTATGTGGGAGTGTGATATTATGATGAATTCGTCGTACCGATTATGTTAGATTTTCACGGCGAACGGATCCAATTACTGTCCGTGACCCGAAATTTTGCGTCTAATCAACACTGTCATTCGTCCCCACCGAACTCACCAACCAATGACGGAGAAGCTTATTTTCTTTGAAAGGAATAGGAGCATTTCTTTACCCTTGTTTATTCAATATGAATTTACACAGAGTGGAAAGTTATTCTTGTGTAATCAATAATAGGGTAAACTCCATTGGCCGATTTTATCCTCATTCCATCTTCATCGAGAAGGGAAGCTCTTCTTTAAGGCGTTATTGAACTTTCTTAAAACGATGCTTCAGTATACGCGCATCGGGTCGAAGACAAACATTTATCAACCTAAAGATCATAAAACATTTCGTTGACTTGATTTGTGAATTCTTTGTTCTTTATCTTTTTTTTTCAATATCGTCTCGAATCCCGGCAGAGTTGTTTCGAGCAAACTTGAAAAGATTGACTCGATTGTTCTCGATGATTGCTTTGCATCAAATTCGTGTTCTACGCGATAACGCCTTTGAGTCATTCATGCTTTCTGACATTATTGATTGTTTTCTACGCGTCGACTATAAAAATTGAATTGACACAGCAGATACTCGATCGATCATTGAATAAAAAAATGGAAAGTCCCCGAGACCCGCAGCAGGTGTATTAATACAACAGGTATTATTACTACATTACCATGAAAGACGTTGTGTCAATATGTAAAATTTCATAAGTGGCTTATCTCAATAAAACGATGATACTGCTGAAAAAGCACGCATTTATAAGCGACACCTGTTTTTTCGTAAATAATTTTTAATAAAATATCAAATTTCACGAATCACAGCCTTTCGTGATTTCTCGATCGATTCCGTCGCGCAAAATTTGCTCGATTAATTAGATTTTATAATCCGTATGAGTGAGCATGTAACGGTTTATCGCGTTGCGTTATCTTTTTGGGAAACAAGAAAATCTCGAATTTATTCGAGACTATTTGTTCGTAATTAATCACGCCGACGGTGTGCCGTTTGCCACGTGGAAAGTAGGTCATCGGGATGTTCAGTAGGTATCGCTCGATAGGTTTTTTTTTTCATCGTTCCTTTATTCAATTTTATACAAGGATAATCACAAAGATACGCTCGTTCGCCGCATCGCTGTCTAGAACAGTCGTTAGCACCATAAAAACTGAGTTCAGCCGAGCTTTAGTGTCGCAGTGTGCACTAGATCATGCAATGGCTTTGACGAAACGCTTTAAAAAAAAGAAAAAAAAAATATAAAAGAAATGGGCAACCTGTCAAGTACTGATGAGAGACAATGATTAAAAAGCACGCTACTTGCGTGCTCAATATAAACATTCACGTGAAAAAAAAACAACCACCGAAAACGCTCCAAATGTACTTACCATAGAAAACAACAATTCGTTGCTTAATTTTTTGTCATTTAACTACCGGGTGTTTTATGAACAATTGATGAAAAAGATAAAGACAATTGTGCTGCGAATAAGAGAATAAAAAAGGAAGGAGACCTGTTTGAGATAAAAGGCCGTAAGCGAAAAAAACGAGAGCGTTGGGGACGAATAAGAGCTAAGGGAATCAAAGAGTGTAGAAAGCGAAGTTGCACCAACAATGGTTAATCATTGAACCATTCGATACCAAATAAAATCGTAGAACCAATATTGCGCATAAGAAATGGCAAAGTCTCGAATTATGAATAATACAATAAGACGATGAACTTGGACGATAACAACACGACGCTTACAAACAAAAGACAACCCTATCAGAAATCACCGAGGCAAAATGAGGGGAAACCGACGCTCTGTTTCGGACAATTTCCCAAAGATTTTCGGGCCTTGACCGACGATAACAACAAAAATCAATAATTGAGAAAAAAAACTACAAACGTCGATTCATGCTTAGTCGAGCCTCGGTTTACCCTCGCAGAATTTTTGCTAGGAAATACAATACAAACATAGACAAACACAACCGACGTTGCTACGTAAAAATAAACGTAAAGAAAAGCGGTTGTAAGACCGAAACAAAAATTAAAAATATCGTGTTCAACATTCCGCTGGAAATGTTTCGAAGGTGCGAAGCTCCCGAGTCGCTAAGGCCGGTAGTTACTTTGATAAAATCTCCATAGTCGTAGACGTTCGTGTAAACATCGGGATAGCCCAAGCCGCATGGTTGATTCCAAGATGCTATTCCGACGATGGTGCCATCGTAGACTAACGGTCCGCCGCTGTCGCCCTGTAACGAGAAACAATCGTCGATTGGATTGAACACTTGTACGATATTCTCCCGCGTTTTTCTTCTACTGTAACACGATAAATACATTGCATATTCCGATGCCTTTGGCCTGTATTCCACAAATTTGGGTCTCGACGATCTTGCGATCGGTCACCGTTTCTCGGCACTTTGCACTCGGAACGATTCTCGTTTCGAACGCTTTCAGAACCGACGATGGATAAGGATTCAACGGGTGCGTACGACCGAATCCACTCACGGTTCCTGTCGCATTGATCGGCGTTTGTTTGGTCGGCAAGCGTACAATCTTTTGTTTTTCATTTTCCTTTATCTCTTCTTCGAGCTAAAGCATTTAAAAAATAGTAACAATGAAACAAAACGATAGGAACAAAACGAATGCGATATAGGAACAATGTTTTTTTGGCTGCTTTTCTTACGGTTAGTATAGCGATGTCGTTGATCCAATAGGATGAGAGCCCATTGATAAATCCATCGTGCCAACTGACGTTTTTCACGTTGTGAGTCTCTCCCCCCTTCTTGAGACTCGCCGAGCCCGTCACCACGGTCAATTCGTCGTAAGGAGCTTCGAATAGGTTCTCGACGCAGTGTGCGGCAGTCAGTACATGTCTATTGCTGATCAACGCTCCGCCGCATATGTGGTAGTCGTCGACTCTTATCGATACCTGATAAGGAACTTTGGTGATTTCAATATCGGCGGCGCCGACCATGCGTCTCAATCGAGAACAGCTGGTTCCTATAACGAAAATAAATTATTTAAAAAATATATATCCAATAGTTTTTTACTTTTTAATATTACGTTTATTATGCTTTTCATAAAAGTTCGGTACGCTAAATTGCAAATTTTGAATAAATGAATTGTAAATAAAATAATAACAAAATGTATTTATTTGTTAACATAAAAAAAAAAGTTTTTTCAATGTGAAGTAATTTCAAACTATCAATTGTAATGTTCATTATATTGATGGAACTGAAATGAGAATGGATATATTTTACATGTTTGTTAAACGCATAAACACATACGTGTCTTACTTACCGCCAATGACGAAGCAAACGAATAACAGAAGAACCTTCATGGCTCATTCGTTCCCTGCCCGCGTAAACGATGATAAAAGACTGCCCGATTCCCAACGACCGGTGACACGGAACGTCGTGAGAGGAGAAAAAAAACACGTGTGAGTAAACGCGCTCGGCGTTCCAACATACGTTATCTTTGCCCTTCTCGAGTCAACTTCGTTCTCTACTTCCTTGACAGCGTGGCTCAGCCGTAACGTTACTCCGCGCGAGTCTGTCGAGGCAAATAATTCGACGAGGACTATTTTATTATTTGAACAGATCGGAACCTCGATATGACGAACACATTAGCAACAGTGATATAAATTCAACGAAGCTGCGAAAAATTGTTTCCAAGCGACTAAACCGATCGTCGACGATTATTCTAAAGTATTATTTCAAATTGTCTCGGAGTTGCAACACACAACGCGAGTCTCTCGTGTACCGGCAGTGTTTTTCACCAAAATGGAAATTCCGTTCGAAATCTGAGGCGATCGATGCGTCATTCGGAACAATGGCAACAGTTCGCCGATTCCGGAATGATTTCTAGAATTCTGCTAGTTCTCGTGCAATTGTGATTCCCGGAATGTCGCGTGCGCTTTGTCGTTTATTTGCGCTATCCAAGAACGTTTCCAACTTCGTGCAGGTGTAATTCATATTTATTGTCGAGTACGTTTCGCCAATAACGCGAGCCATAAAGGTTCGCACAGTTTTATTTTTTTGCCCGAGCCACGTATGGAGAATTAATAATGGAAATAGAGAAACCGTTTTCTCTAGACGAATAGCGACTGGAATCTCCGCTCGGGTCGTGTAAGGCTACCTGCTAACAAAGAGATATAATAACTCAAATTAGTCATCATCTATTACTCTGCTTATACACGAGTTAGAATCGAGCCTTCACGATGCTTTAGAAAGATTATTGCGATTCAACACCTATTTACAGTGACGAATGCATGGATATACGTTGTTTCGTCCTCGACGAACTCTTTCGATGACGACACACATTTCGTTGCATGCGCGAAATAATCGTCGATAAACTCGAATATTCGTACAAACGTTTTCTATCACGAGATATTTAAAAAAATGGATCAACGTTTTGGACAAGCGCGCGAGATAATTGTCGATCGTTCGAACGAAAGCGTCGAATCGAACAAGTGGGTGGAGAAGCGCGCGAAGGAACTCGATGACGTCACGCTTTATCCTCGGTTCGCGTTCGCGTTCGGCGCGTCGGCCGAAGAGTGTCCTCGCCGTGTATGGCGAGGCCCCGGCCGCCGCGCCGCGGTACGCCCGTCAGTTCTCTGCCAGCGCGTGCCCACTCATCCGTCCTCTCTGCGGCTCTCTATTATAAAGTTTGTATTATACTGCTAGGTAGCTTTGCGAACTACTACAACACGATCTTGGTCGTTCAAAACGGCCGTTCTTGTCGGCTGTAACTGGATCTAGTCTAGAGCATATAAAACACGACAGGAAGATCGTGTTCGATTGATCGAATGTTGCAAAGACGAGACCGGCCACTGCCGCGAGGCCCACAGTTTCGCGTTCCCGGACGAGCGATACATCAGTCTAGGACAGCGGACTATTTAATTTTTTTTCTCTACCGAAGATTAACCATGCAGATTCTTCGATTCCACGAACGGCTCTGCCGAGTGACGCCGATCTCGGTTTTTTCTTTAACAGTAGCCGTCAACGTGTTACGGACGTTTAAAAAAAAGTTTTTCTTACTGCTTCTTAAATTTTATTTTTTTACAGCTTTCAAAAAAAATGTAGGAATTCTTTTATGCCCATCTTAGTATCAAATATTGAGCTAATAAATCAATCTTGTTAAAATTTGTAATAGCTAATTTTCACAAACGGAATATTTTATTCACAAGAAATTGCGATTTTCCGTATTTGTCGACAGTTTTGCTTCTAGAAAGTAAGAAATACACGGTGAGTATTCTTTGAGTACTCAACGTAATTTTGAAAAACACTTTTTCTGCAGCACGATGAGAAACATGAATAAAGAATGATAATAATAATTTTTCTCTCCGAATACGAAATCAACGGCAATTTTGTGCTGAATTAACTCGCTTCCCAGACATTGATGAACGTGAAAAAAAACCATTTTAGTAAATCCGGTTAGGGGTAAGTTGCTCGCGGAGAAAATTCGAACAATGCTCACACGAATGAAGTAACAAACCAAGATTCATCGATATTCCCAGAATATTCCCAGTCGGAATGTTCATCTTTATTGAGCTGTCGGTGCTCGCGTCAATATTGTTTTCAAGCTTTTATGTTTTCTTCATCTCCGCCGTATATATAACCTCGAGCCTTTGACTACACACGTGGACGACCCCGCGCATTGAAAGGGAAAGCCTCAGTTTTTTTTCTTGCCACTGGCATCTTCAATCTCTTCGGTACGCCCGAGCTTTACCCACACATCGGCGAGACACCCCCCGGGCATGATATCTCAAGTATAATTCTACGAATCGTACGTGTGTCGACGAGAGCCACCACCGCGTCGGCTTTCCTACCCCTCGATGTGTCCTGCACAGGCGCTTCTTACGCCGGTGACGTCACGTTGAAACTAATACCAAGGGTGGCCGGGCTATATGCCTCGCGCGTGCTATGCGGGTCAGTAGAGCACGGGCGTCTCGACGCCGTCGTGACTCGTCGCCGCGATAAAAGCCACCCTCCGCTCTCTGCATGGGGTGCTTCCGGCGCATCTCGGGCGTTCGGTATCTTCCGATGAAGTAACACGATTATAGAATATTCAACCGTAAAAAAAAAGACGTAGCCCAACAGTTCCTCGAGTTCTTCATTCGATTACTAAAAACAAAAGAATCCGTCGAGTTTGAGAGTAATTGACTTCCGTATGTGTACTCGCTCGAAGTGTCTTCCTGCGCGAGATAATTATGGCGCTCATTAAATGTTGCTTCGAAGTTGAAGCGCCCGAAGTTTTCGAAGCTGTCGCGAGAAAGTGCACCGACCCCGGATGTAAGTTCGTACGGCGAACAAGTCTCGCCAACGCTCGATTGTGTCCGTTTTATTTTTTCATTCCACATTCATTTCAATAATCATAAATTATTCCTCTTCGATTGCACGAAGATATTGCGCGGAAGAACGCTTTCGCGGTGTTTATCGCAAGCATCTGTTTTGAAAATAACGAGAAAAAAATGTGTTATTTATCGTCGGTGGTTGCGAGTGTTTGAAAGTTGACGAAGAACGAGATAGCCGCGAGAGTAGCCAGCGACGTAACTATAATTAATATCTAATAACCATCAAAGCGCCTCACTGAGGCAATAATTAACGGGCCTCCGCGAATGCTTATTAGTCGTTCGTGTTTCGTCCGATCGCGGTGTCATTTTTACGCGTGAACGTTCAAATAACACGGTTCGGCTTATCGATTTTCGAAGTCTTACGTAGCCGTTGTGTCGGGGCTTTATTGAACCCGGAGTCACGCGGTGATCTTTAAGAGCCTCCCAATAAAGTTTCGCATTCTCGGAATATATTAACTAACGTTTCGTACATTGCACGAATAATGACCAATCGGGGTCTCGCAATAATGTCGATATTGTGAAAATTCTACTATTTCCATTTCATCGAGTTCCCGAGGCTTTATTGATATCGAACGAGATGTTGCGCCAGTCATGCGTGAAACGCGAGATGCTGCACGCGTTGCTCGATCAATTCGTGAATGGGGACTGTGCTGCCATGTGCCGGACTCTACTCACGACGTTTTCTCTCTGCCAGCCAGCGTCGATAAAGAAACCTCTCCGTTGAATCGTAGCGCATTCCCCCGGCTGTTTCTACGGAACTTCGTTTATTCCCGATAAATCATACAGGTGCATGCAACTATTGTCTCCCGAACGAATAGCCCGTTGTCATGGATACCGCATTCGTGAACTCTGCACTCGCCGACGAGAGAACCCGCGATCCGTATGACTTTCCGAAACAATCGCTATATAACTACACGTTCGTTTATTTCTCACACTCACTCGTCGGGCGGTAGAAGTTTGGCGCCACTGTTTGTATAGTGCGCGACTCTATGCATCTGGAGTCGATATTTCACACCTCAATCGGAGGAGTCGACTGGCTTGCGCAAAGTCGTCAGTCCAGCTGAGAGGCCTCGGTTGCTCGATAAACGAAAATAGCTCCGCGAAGTAGTTACGATCGAAATACACACATCGCGATCCTTCTGCTGTCCCGAGCCTGTGTCTCACGTATCTCTCGCTATGTTCGGTAAATAAAGTGACGTTTTTCAATCGCACTTCATCCCGTGAAAATCGATCGCCCCCGAGGATATTTAACATTCATTGACTCATCGAAACGTTTTCACCCCGAATTCGATACTCGAGAGAAAGAGACACGCACGCACGTCGAGTCGCGATGGATTGCAATGAATTTTTTTGCAGGTTGCTGCTGGTGCTGTTCGGCCTTACGGCCGAGGTACAAGAGGCTCGTTGACAATATTTTCCCAGTCAATCCGCAGGTAAATCGTCATCGATACTTTCGTGAAAATCGATTTTATTCTTGCACATGACTAATCCTTGAGTAATCCTTGGATAATGTACTTTCCAAACGTCCGTGTTCATTTGAATTTTATACCGACGTATCGTGCGCAATGAAGAATTATCGTCAATCACCATAACGGTATCAATTAGCGAATTGCGTAACCATCGATAATAACAGACGGAGCTAATTATTGGTACGCGTACCAAGAATGACCAACATATTTTTTTGCAGGATGGCCTTATAAAGAACAATATGGAGAAGCTGACGTTCTACTCGCTGAGTAGTCCAGAAAAATTAGATAGAATCGGAGAATATCTATTTCAAAGAGCGTCCAGAGATATTTATAGGTAACGAGCTGAAGAGAAAACAAGAACTGCAGACAACGGGCGAAGAACAATAAAAATCATTAATATTATTCATCTTCCAAAAAAACAGAAGAAGGAATGGATTTGTGGTTATTGCGATGGAGGCGATGGATCAGCTACTCGTGGCTTGTCACGCGCAAACGTTGAATCTATTCGTTGAGAGTTTTTTAAAGATGGTACAAAAGTTGCTGGAGTCGACGGACCCTCAGTTGCAGATTCTTGCGACTCATTCGGTAAGCTCTAATGCCGCATTTTTTTTTTTTTTCAAAGCATTCGTTTGACTCGCATGCCACATCTAACGAATAAACGAGAGAAAATTAACGATTCCCCAACGAAAAAATCGAGCTTTTTATCCCATTTCGCTAAGTAAGGGTAGAGAGCTAAACGAGCGGCGATATTCAAACGTTTTTAATAAAGTTGCAAAAACTTCTTGGTTCCTCAAGTTTGTCAGATTTGCCAACATCGAAGAGGACACGCCGTCTTATCACACACGTTACGATTTCTTTGTATCAAAATACTCTGCAA
The DNA here is from genome assembly GCA_963924025.1 of Ischnus inquisitorius. Classification (NCBI taxonomy): domain Eukaryota; kingdom Metazoa; phylum Arthropoda; class Insecta; order Hymenoptera; family Ichneumonidae; genus Ischnus; species Ischnus inquisitorius. The sequence continues at coordinate 10,066,508 of OZ001252.1, forward strand.
TGTGCCACTCCAACAACGACGAGTTGGGAATCCGCAAGCAGATTCGACTCGCCGGCATACAGGGGTTGCAGGTGAACATAAAAAAAATTAAACATTTTTTTGAACTTCTATTTAGTTTTTACATTATTTATGGATTTTTCCTTTTTACAATCAATTGTCAACAAATCCAGAAATATATTAGAGCTCTGAGCAATAATTACATATCGTAAACTACTGAAAATAAAATTTGATTATTTCCGTCTGTTTATAACACTTTTTGCCAAATATTCGTCAAATCTTGCAGGGTGTCGTAAGGAAAACTCTGTCCGACGATTTGGTGGAGAACATTTGGGAACCCGTGCACATGGACAAGATTGTGCCGTCTCTATTGTACAATATGCAAAACGCAGCGTATGTATTACAAGATCGAGGATATCAAACTATTTCTCTTCTTTTTCGTCATCGTCGTTAACCCATTCGTTAGATATGCTGGCAAGGAAGACGCGACACCGGAAAGCCCAACCGAGGAACGATCCGATCCTCCGCAATTCGCCGAAACGTGCATGAGAGAACTCGTCGGTCGAGCATCGTTCGGTCATATTCGTTGCGTTATCAGGCCAGTACTGAGGTACGGTCAAACAACTCGATTAACTCATCTTTCCGCTATCGCGAACATTTTGCGACATTGCGAACTTCATGGCTAATCTTTCAGGCATCTGGATAATCATCAACTGTGGGTTCCCAATTACTTTGCGATTCACACCTTCCGGATAATAATGTTCTCCATCCAAGTGAGTTAAGCCCACAAGAATTCGATATTCCGAGTGTCGCTCGCGGTTTATTGATACGGCAATTATAATCGTAGTCCCAATATTCGTACACCGTGGTCGAAGCGCTGATGACGCATCTCGACGACCACTCGAAATCATCGCCGAAAATACGAACGAGTATAGCCGATACATTGTCGAAAATAATATCGATCGCAGCTGGCGAGAGCGTCGGTGAGTCTCGCGGGACGATTTATCACAGGCGCGATGAATCGCGACGCGCTCGAACGATTCACGCGAAACGAAACTATTGTTGCAGGCCCCTCCGTTTTGGAGATCATTAATTCTCTCCTCTCTCATCTGCGCATCAGCGTAACGAGAAATCAATATTCGAGCAACGACGAGCAGTTGTATCAGGAAGCGTTGATAAACGCTCTCGGCGAATTCGCCAATCATCTTCCGGACTATCAGAAGATCGAAATAATGATGTTCATCATGAGCAAAGTGCCCTACAGCCAACCGGATCGCATTGTATCCGTTGCAAAGGGCGACGTTCTTTTGCAGAGTATTCTTCTCAAGTCCCTCCTCAAGGTCGGAACGAAGTACCAAACGATTCATTTGAACACGACCTTCCCGCCGAGTTTCTTGGAGCCCCTTTTGCGAATGTCTCTGGCGCCTGACGCAGAGATGAGACTCCTGGTGCAGAAAATCTTTCACACTCTCATAGACAGACATCGAAACATTGACAAATTGGCCAAACCATCGTGAGTATTGTACAAGATTTTGATTCCATCGGAAAATGTTAGAAATTCTCTCGGAATCTCGCTTTTTTCTGCAACCGCAGAAATACAACGTCGTTGAAAATCCCAGGGGATATAAATCTAACCGAAAACTTATTGTCTTTCCAGCGTTATCATGTCGGATCTCGATCTGGTTGTCGAAAAATCATCGCGTCCCGATCTGATATTCATACGTAAGCACGGACCCGAAATCTACCTCGCTCTTTACGAGTCCCTCGAACTCCCGAGCAATACAATTGACAATATCGAAGCGATCTACACGACTCTGGCGCTGCTAGCCGTCGAGCTGGCATCCGAGGAAACAGTTCTCGAGCAGCTTCGATTGGTTCTGAGTCTTCAGGACCTCGCGCTCACGAGCGGTCAAATTAGCACCGCACTGAAATTCAATTTGCACGCTATCGTCGTGAGTCTTTTGGTTCTCATATCTTACGTATGCAGTATTACGTCGCTGATGGATTATGCCAACAAAGTCGTCGAGGCTCGTCGCAAGGAAGGTTCGCATCTGTTGCCGGACTTGTCTACGCAGTATGACTCGGATTTGTCGAGTCGTCTCGCCCCGGCCCTTCTCGTTGATCAGGCAACGGTGACCGAATGTCTCAAAGGGGCCGGCTTGGACACCGGGAAGTTCCATCAAGGTTCGGGCTACAGCAGCAGTTCTTTGCAGCACAGGTACCAAAAGAATATCAATCGAGAACTCGTGGCGACAAAATCGTTATACTTATCGCTACTCGCTACGCCGACAGGCATTCTTGGGTCGACAGCGCTGGTAGAAGTTCGATGGCTGATATAAACACCGGCAACACCGAACTCGATAGCGGTGGTTCATCGCCTGGAGTACAAAAGGTACTCGTCCAATTTCGCTTTCCAAGGAAATTCGCCCGATTTATAAATACCACGATTTTACTCGCAGTTTTAAGGGTTCGAATTAATAACATTCTCTAATTCATCAAATTTGTCGGAAACTAGCTATTGTTTTGTTTTGTTTCGTAGTCCGATTATTATTCTGATTATTTCGGGATAAAGGCGGCGTTTCGCCTCGAAAGAATTTTCCTCTCGGCACTTTCTTTGACTCACAAATACAAATTGTTTGCCAATGTAGAAGTTGCCCGGCGAGGAATTGACCTTCGACAGTATGAAGAGAATCTTGACCGAATGCAATAACAATCAGAACGAGGACGACGAGAAGCGCGTGCAGCTGTCCGAACGCTTCAGAAATGCTCCGTTCCAGGAGCTCGTGACAAAGACGCAGCCAAAGGTCTCGCAGATTATTAAACTCCAATTTCGATGACGAGTTTGCCCTGTAAAGGCGATGTTCAATTTTGTTTTTCTTTTAAACTTCAGCACGACGTTCTCCAGACGAAGCTGTCGGATATATTCAACTCGCTGACGATAGAAACGAGGAATCTCTCGCAACAGGGAATTCAACCGATCGATTCCAAACCCAGCCAAATACCATCCTACGAACTTCACTTTCCCGAGTTATTCGTTTACTAGATAAATCGTTCCAAACGTAGGTATACCTTGTTGTATTGTTTACTTCTTACTTGCTTCGACGCCGAGTCGAAGGTTTTTTTTGTTCTTTTTTTCCTTCTCACCAAATGTGTTTAATCGGTTACTGCACAGGAATCGGAAGACGTTATTATTGTCGTTATATTAAATGTTGTTACGCGGCGATAGACGGGATACGGTCTCGTTCGTTTATGATACGTAAAGTCATTATGTAGCGCTTTTTTTATATGTATAGTTTATAAAAGAACGGCGAAAGCACGATTCATTGGTATTGGTGCACAATACGATTATTTATTTCTTTGACGAACTGGCGTAGGTGCGAATGAAACAATAATAAAAAAAAAGAGAAGAGATCGTTAAACGTAATCTCATCAGATTTTTAGCACTCGACGAAAGCTCGACGACTGTTGATAGAGAATTTATCTGTACGCTAGCCGCAAACGATAGCTTGCTTGGCTTCTAATATACGTATACGACGCATTATATGACCCCATTCGTGGCGCGCATATTAGATCTTTTTTCTCTTTGGCTTCCCGAAGAGAATAACAAATTGCGATAAGCACGCAAAAACACTGAGTTCGCCGCATTCGCGTTATAGGCGATAATGGTCTAACGGCGAAAGGGATAATATCTGTGATAGATGTTTGTCGGCTGCTCAGACGCATAAATAAATTGGTATATATCGATATCGTGAGTTTTTTTTTCGTTTAATCTTTAAGCATTTCTGTAATTCAATCGCTCGGTGTAAAAATTGTATTCGATCCATATTGACACAAAGATACACAAATTCATCGGAAATGGAGTTCTATCATAAAAAAGATTTCGATTCGAAAAAGAATTTCGAGAAATGTTTTCTTATCACAGGTAAACGCTCACGTGGTTGCAATGAACGATTTAATCAAGTAATTTTTTTTTGTAGCAAACGATCGTTAAGAAATCATCTCGTTAAGTACTTGGCTTTGAAACGCTGTCGCGTCTCTCGATAATTTGAAGTTCTTTAAAGACGCTTAAAATTGTGTTGAAGCGATTCTTGAATTGTTGACACAAATCTGATTCCTTCTGTGTTCGATATTGGACTTTCTTTTTTTTGATCCCGAATAGAATAAACAAATAGCAATATCGAAGCCAACGGACTATCGGAAAATGGGAATAAATCTGTGATAGGCGTTAGTCGGCTGTCCAGACGAAAGAATAAATACAAATATATCGATAAAGTGGTTTTTGATGTTTAATTATTGCCGTAATTCAATCGCTCGGTGTAAAAAAAATGTATTCGATCGAAATTGACAAAAAAGGTACACAAATGCATTGGGTTTTCATACAAAAATGCAAGATTCATCATAAAAAAGCACTCAAGAGAGATTCGAAAAACGATTTTGTTGGAGAAAATTTCTCACCGAACATGGTTTACATGATGTGCGCGGCGAGAGCGCACGTTGTGGAATTAACGTGGGGAGAATACGATACGATTACCGCTCATACATTTGTATACAGCTTCATCGTCGGAATGAGCGATTGAATCAAGTTTCTCGTGTACATTGTGCCGTTTTTTTTTTTTTTCCTGTAGTGAATGACTATAACTCAAAGTTGTATATAGTCACTTGAAAATTGGTTTCGTCTGAAGCGATTCTTGAATTGTTGACATATATATCTTGTTTTGGTCAGTTTGGAGCGTAATCGCCGCGAACTTTCAAGGCTGTACCTTCAGCAGCTCCACATCGAAGATAAGAACGGCGTCCGGAGGGATAGTGTGCTTTTGTCAAGGCTTATATCTTCACAAAAATTACGATTTACAAAAAACAAATCGTTTTTTCTCATAAAAAAAAAAAAACATTTTTTTTTGTAAGAGAAAATAATCGCGATAAATGATTTTTTTTCTTATCTGTGAATAATGAAGAAGTAACGGATTGAAAATTGAGTAGTAAAGGATATATTCCAGGATGGCCTCGACTGCCGTAAGCAAAGTCGGGCGAGCAGGTGAGGCGAGCGCGTTCTCCGACGCACATCTGAGCAACGCCTTGATCCCATCCCTTGATCACCTCGCCCTTGCCGATTTTGAACTTGAACGGTACTCCGCGATCCCTGCTCGAGTCGAATTTCTTGCCATTGGAGAGCGTACCTGGGTAATTCACGATTCTCCATTAGTCGTTTGAGCCAATAACATTTTTGTAACTTTTCGCATGGCTTATTATGTATATGTTACCTGTGTAATGAACGACCACGGTCTGTCCGGTCTTGGGATAGGTTTGTCCTGCGAATCATACGAATGTGAAAAGTCGTGCTATCGCCAGGGACAACATTAACCGACCGACTGGCGATACGTTCCTTAATGACTAATCAATATTACAGAACGAAAGCGCGAGAAACAATAATCCATATCAAGCTAAATTCCTATCCACAGTTAACTGCCGCACGGACGAAAGAATGAAAATAAGGAAAAAAAAAAATGTACGAAAAAGTATGCAAATAATTACCGTCCCCGGGAGAGATGACTTCTACATCCACGCCCATTGCTGCGTATTTTCTGCGGAACAGAAACAAGTCTATTATTACGCTGATCGATGTTACGGCGGTGAGCAAGGCGAAGGAATGTTGAAAAAAAAACTTGTTTTTTTTTTTTTCACGACTTATGAATACATAAATGTAAGGCGAGATTGTACCTCTAAAGGGGATGCGACCGAAATGCGGCTTGCCCAAAAATGAGGTTCTCTCGGGGGAATGGAAAATTAGACTGGAAAAGCCACCGCCAGGATCGCTATTGTATAATCTCACTTCCGGTTTAACGCGAGAGACACGACCGATCGTTACTCGATATCGCCGCCGTGGCGGAAAATTTGGATGACGAGAGAAACCCTCGCGGCACTGAAAGGCTTCGAGGAAATGGCAATCACAATTCTCGAACGCAGCTTCAAAACAACAGATCTTTATTTTTGCCACTAAGAAACATGGGTATAAAATCAATAAATAGAGCCCTAACTTATTTTTTTTTCTTCTTTTTTTTTAAGTACCGAGCAACAATTATGCACGTTCAATATATATAAATTATTATGTCAAATTGACGATCCACGAGTAAAAAGTAAGTAGATCGTTGCGATCATTAGCGACCGGTCGTCGAAATACACGTAGTTCCTTGAGCGATTGATAATAATTGATTGGTAACGGGTAGAGAGTAGAATGTAAAGTCTAGTTTGAATAAGAAACTAAAGTAATCCCGTCGATTAATGGAATGTATCCCAATTAGCTTACATGTATAAGAGTGGCACGTAAAAATGCTTCAACCGATAAGCGATAGACCATACGACACCTTAAGAAGGAATGTGGACAGACTTCTCGATACATACACGTATTTCTTTTTGTTTGTTCCATAAACTATTAAAATGATTAGCTTTTTAAGTTAACAAGGCGAATAATCCGTCGAGTAACTTATCCCTGGCATGTGCTCCTCTCTTATGCGACACCGATTAATGTAAATATACATTTTCATGGACGCGCAACGCTCCGGCGTTATTGCAAGCACCGTTCGCGACACTTGCGAGATTTCTGACTAATTTATCTGTAACCCTACAGACAACTATTTGAGTACGGTTTGAGAATGCTTCGTTCTTCAACGTCGATTCAGTATCGCACGATCGGACGATATCGCGATTACAATCGCTTCGCATCGGCCGGATCGTAGACTCTTTCCAGCAGAGCTCGAGTTATACTTCCCGGCAGGATCTGGTGTTCCTTTATCAGATCTTCCAATGCCGAGGCGACCTGCGAGAAATCGTTTATTATTCGTTGTATTCGTCTCGCGAGAGAACTACGTTATTACAACGTTATTTTCACCTTTAGCTGAAGCTGCTCGGGCGTTAGACTACCATCGTATGGTATCGGCGGGCCCACGTAAGTTTTCAATTTCACTGGGAAACCTCCGTAAATGGGAACGAGCGGAAATCTCGTTGCGGCATACAATCTCAGCCATATTCTCCTGCCCCAGCTCACCGTTCTAAATGCCTCACGAAGATTTTTCGTGAATATCGGAATAATGCACTGCAACGAATTGTTTTTATTTAGATTAGATATTAATTGGTTTCAAGCGCGATTCATGAAGGAAGAAAGGCGATTTACCACTTTAGCATCCAATGCGACTTTCGCGAAGCCCAGTCTCTTTTTCCACATGAGATTGTAGTAACAATCGCCGAACTGAGCTTCGTAAACTCCGCCCGGCGAGATGGCGAGCATGTTTCCCTCTTTCAGTATCGCGGAGCAAGTCTGTATGGTGCCGGGTATGACTTTAAGTACATTGGAGATTATCGCCCATCCCGGCACTTTGAAGAGAAAACGATCGGCGACGGAGTGTATCAATTTGGAATTGTAGAGGAAAACCTTTGATATGAAATAGTAAAGATCTATCGGTATTGCGCCGTGATAATAGACGAACAGAGCTGCCTGATCTTTGGGAATGTTTTCCAAGCCCACGATTTCGTATCCTGTTAAAGAATCCAAACTTCAGCGACGTTACCTCAATGAACGACAATGATCCCGTATGAAAAATGAAAAAAATAATTTTTGGAAATGAAAATAACGGGAATATATGAATGGATGAAAATAAATATAATACAAATAATTTTTTTTTTCCTGTTGAACAATGACAGTAATACCGTATTAAAAAAAATAACTGAAAAAATAAAATAAAGAGAATTACAAAACGAATAGAAACATGTAAATGAATGATGATTGCGCTTTTGATTCTTTTTACCATGGAATATCCAGCCGTGAGCGTCCCAGACTGCAGCGACCAAGTTTCGAGCTGCATTTTTCCAGTCCGTTCCATAAGCGTGTCTCAGTCTAGCTCTGTACGATAATAAACACAAAGGCTCAGTAACGGTTGATGTTATGACACCGATTACTTGCGCAATAATTGAAAATGATTAACGACCGGGAGTCAAAGCGATACCTGTGCAGTCTGTAGATATACAATATCAGCGCAGTCACGTATAGTAAAATGACAATGACCATGGGAAGTAGAAATGTGACTAGGAGCGGCATCAGCAACCATGATAGCCATAGCGTGAAGTCCACGTCGATGTAATCGACTGAAAAGAAAAAATACCATATACCAATTAAATTTTTATCTCATTAAATTATTGAACAATGTCTTTTTTCAATGTCAATTTTTTTTTTATTCATATTTTTTTTACATTTATTGTTATCGTAATCATTATTATTCAATGGTCTTTTATTCTAATGAATTTTTTACAGCAATATGTTCATTAACGAGTTTCATTGTAGTTGGTAAAAAAACGAATTATCATTCCGGAAGAAAAAAAAAACGTAATTTTGTATTGGGTATTCGATAGAGATACTCAGTGTCATCGTTGTAATCGCGCTCCGTATGCTATAATATGTCACGGAATTTGACATTAGCGATTTTATCAAGGTTAAGCGCCGAGACAACGATTTATCATATAAAACATTCAACGTACACCGTCAACACGATTTACCTATTATATTCTCAATTGTTTTCTTACAATCGGCGAGTACGGAAAACATGTTCACAATGCATAAGAATAATCGGTAAACAAACACTTCGCGTCGGCGAGTACGTTATGTATGTATCTTATAAGTAGAGTAGTTCCCGAGTTTGTATCGTCATTTTATTTTTTCTGCTTTTTTGCAATCACGTTACCGCGTTACATCAATCGGAACGATTAATAATTGTCACAAAAGCGTTTTTGTTCGTAGCGCTGTGCAATCTCGCATGTTAAAGAAACAATATATGTATACGAATTACAAATGTGTACAAAATAATATGAACTTTCACCGACGAATGTAAAGCGAGAGCGCAATGCACGAGAACCGGACGTTAAGTCGACGGCAGTGAATTTCACGGCGATCTGAGCATCTTTCCTCGTTATCTGACGATCGTCGCGCGTTCAGACGGAGCTCATTGTTTTTTGCATTCAACCTTAGTATACACGAGCGATTGATCTAATCGTTAGACGGCACGTGCAAAGATTGTTTTACACGTAAATGTTGCACGGCGAAATAGTCTTTGTAGCCGCAACCTTGTCTATTGACATCAGATGATTCGCGCGCAGCGAGATGATATTATCATCTCAAACAGTAGATTGGTTAGGTCTGTCAGTGTAACGTTTATAGCTAATTTCAGGGAGGGTTTTGCCACACTGCTGGGGCAATGGCGAGTGTCCCTGACGAACTTTTGTTTTACATTACGATCGTTGCATCGCGTCTCGCGATTATGTGAATTATTTCATATCGCTCTCAAGCGTCGACGGTGTTTCCGTGCAATACTACGCTCGTGCACGAATGAATTGTCGCGAACTCGTTACCGCGCTATATACGGCGTCCGTGCGCGAACTCGCGAGACGAAAGTGAGAGACAATTTTTCCAGACAGTCATCCCAAAGTTTTGTTCCGTTGGTTTTGATGCATTCGGAAAATCCGGAAAATGACACGCTCGATTTGACCGTTCGACGAGACGAGTTCGCTGGCCAAATGTTCGATCTTTCGTAATATCAAAAGTGATAGTAACGGCACGGGGAAAATCAATTGATAGGTGCTGCGCGAATGTTTCGCAATCGAGTGACTACACCAGAGATGCGCGCAGCCTGAGGTGCATTGTTTATTGTTGTTGTAATAACCGTGTCAAATTAACGTATTTCGACGTGAAATCATTGTCGAACAAACGATTCTCCCCGGGGAATCGTGAAAAATCGTTTTATTCACCGTTCAACGCGTTTATCCCCACCCTCTCGTTTTTTTTCCCCAACACTGCAACTCGTTGCGAGCTGTTGGGTGCCTCTTGCGAAATTGTCTTTCTCACGCGATACATGTTGTGTTTTTCTCGGTTCGCAAAAAACAAAAAATACGAACAGACATGTCAGATGACGATGTGGCTTTGGGGTTGGGAGACTCGATGGATTCGGACGAGGACATATTCAGCACCCACTCGCGCCGGCATGGCTCCAATGCCAGGAGATCCAAAACCTTGCGCACATTGCGCTCTCATTCCGGCAGCAGTCCCCACATAACCGGCAACAATCTCAGCGTCAGGCGCAGCACGAGAAACAGAATGCAAACTTACGATAATCTTAACACCAGCTGGATTTTAGGTAAAGGGCAAAAAAAAGAAGAAATTGTTTAGTGTAAAAACAAAAAGAAAAAAAATTCAATAGGAGTTGCAAAATTTTAGGTACTCAAACTCTCAAGGGATATCCGATGTTCCAACAGCACGGCTCGTCGTCTGACAAGGAAATGGCGGACGAAGTTCAAGATAGGCCTCGCGACCTCAGAGAGCGTATGCCCCTGAGATCGCGCGAAAATCATCCGCCGTCCGGCAGAAGCTCGACGAGACACATGAGGGAGAGGACGGAGATGAACGGCAGAGAACTCAGAGACAGAACCGAGAGGAATCGAGAGATGCGAGACAGGCCAGATTCAGAAAAGAGTCTCAGGGATCTCGGCGAGAGGCAAGAAATTAAAGAAAAAAACGGAACGAGAAGCAAAGCGGACAGTGTGATAACCAATGACGAGAGAGAACTAAGGTTTGCATTGTTGCTGCAAAGTGTAAAAATTTTCGAAAAAAAAAAAAAACGAAAAAATGAAACTTAGTACAAGTTTAAATAACAATGTCGATAATAATCGGTCGAGACTGAATCGATCGATCGATTTAATGATCTTTTGTATTACAGAACAAGAAAGATCGATAGTCCGTGTCGTATGCGAGAGGGCCCGGTGACGAGACTGTGCGGTAGTTTAATCGAGAAAGACGAAAAGGTGAAGACCGAGCCGAACGACGTGAACGAGGAGAGCTCGCGCGAGAGCGAGAGACCGGAGAACAACGATAATTCCGACAACGAGGTGGTTTGCAACGACGCAAAGTCGGCTCAAGTATGAATTTGCGATCGTCGAGACTGTAACAATAATTTTTGATCGAGTTATCGATTTAAAAACTTTCGCATTTCTTCACCAGGGCTACGACGACATGTATTCGCGAGTGAAACGAACGAGAAGAACGTCCCAGCGTCAATTGCAGAGAAGCAAAAAATTATCGGATCAAGAGAGCGACATCAGCGAATCGTCGGACTCGCCGGGTCCGCGAAAGTACAGCCTGCGCCAGAAGAAACCGACGATCGATCGCTTTCAGGCGAACGTCGAACCGGTCAGACGCTCGATAAGGGCACTGAGAAGCGTCCTCACGAATTCGATGAGACGTCGCAAGCACAGAAGCAAAAGCTCGAGCTCGAGCGACTCGAGCGAATCGGAACAGCAACGATACGACAAGAAAAAGGGAAAGAAGGGCAGGTCAGTTTTCGAGTATTCTCTGATTTTTCTCGTGTATGGTGTGAAAAATTATTGGGCGCAAACATTGTTTATAATTTCGAATTAATCAATTTTCAAAATAATTTTTCCAAATTATTATTTATACAGGTTTTTATTATTCACACAAGTTTTCGTTTGGTATTATTCATACTTTTTTCTCTGATCATCTTTGTCGAGTCTTACAATAGAACGGACAAGACATTTGTATTTCAACAAACCGCTGAATTTTGTTTCTTAGACAATCGGCGATACCGCAAGGTGGTCCAACAGACAGAAAAGCCGACATAGATCCGATAACGTTGGATGTTAACATAAGATTCAGCGACGTCGGTGGTTTGGAATCGCACATTCACTGCCTCAAAGAAATGGTTGTCTTTCCCATGATGTATCCCGATGTCTTTCAGCGATTTCACATCACACCACCGAAGGGCGTATTGTTTCACGGTCCACCGGGTTAGTAAATAGTTGATAGGATGATTCTACCATCCCATAGTCAAGATCGAAAAAATATGAATCCGCTTATTTCAGGTACGGGTAAAACATTGATCGCTCGGGCACTCGCCAATGAGTGTAGTCAGGGTAGCAGAAAGGTGGCATTTTTTATGCGAAAGGGCGCCGACTGTTTATCGAAATGGGTCGGCGAATCGGAACGACAGTTGAGACTGCTATTCGAGCAGGCGCAACAGATGAAACCGTCGATTATATTTTTCGACGAGATCGACGGTCTTGCACCGGTGAGAAGCACGAAACAGGATCAGATTCACGCTAGCATAGTATCGACTCTATTGGCACTGATGGATGGCCTTAGCGATCGCGGCGAAGTAATCATCATTGGCGCTACTAACAGAATCGACGCTATCGATCCGGCTTTACGAAGACCCGGTCGTTTCGATCGCGAATTGTTCTTCCCATTGCCGGCGATGAAGGAGAGACTCGAGATATTGAAAATTCACGTCGCCAAATGGAGGGATCCACCGACCGAGCCCCTTCTTGAGGTGTTGGCGGAAAAAGCAACGGGATATTGCGGATCGGATCTTCGAGCTTTGTGCACCGAGGCGGTGCTCCAAGGCTTGCGGAGAACGTATCCACAAATCTACATGACGAGCAAACGACTGTTGCTCGATCCCCAACGTGTTGAGGTAATTAATTCAAATCAGCAAATTTCAGCACCTCGGAAGAGTAACGAATAAAATGTTTCATTTTCTCGCAGGTAAAAAAACGTGATTTTATGCAAGCTAGTTCTATACTCGTGCCGTCGTCGCACAGAGTCGCGCCCTGTATAAGTAGAAAGCTTCAGCCGTTCTTGGTCCCATTGCTTGGTCCAGCCGTCGAGGAATTGGCGGGCGCGGTCAAATCGATATTTCCTCAAGGGATCAAGCCTTCTTTGGCAAAGTATGCGTTACATTGACTCTACGAATCTTGGGCTCCGTGAATTAATGATAATAACGATTTAAAATTCTGCAATATCCAGGATTAAAACGGTCAAAGGTATTCACCGTCCTCGATTGTTAGTCGCGGGTGCGGACATGGCTCGCGGCCAGGGACCGCGTCTGGCGCAAGCGCTACTGTATCGAATGGAACACGTACCCGTTCAAACGCTCGACGTCAGCACGCTCTTCGCCGAGAGCGCACGATCGCCCGAGGAAACTTGCGTTCAGGTTCGTAAATACTCTTCGCTCGTTTTTGCTTGAACGACAATTGAACATTTTTTTATTCGATCGAACGGATTGCAGGTCTTCAACGAGGCAACGCGTAACGTACCGTCGATCATTTATATCCGATCGATCGATCAGTGGTGGCCGCTTGTCCCCGAAACGGTCAAAGCCGTATTTCTCTGTCGTATCGCGGCGCTCGATCCTTGCCTACCGGTGTTGATTCTCGCCACGAGCGACGTCAAGTATCAGGATCTCTCGTCGCAACTGAAAAATCTCTTCAGCGAACTTCGCGGCGAGATATACTCGATGAAGCAACCGACCGAAGAGCAAAGATCCACTTTCTTCAAACCGATATTCATGATACAAAGTCTCAAAGCGCCACCGATCAAGGACGTGGCCATACACGCTCTAGAGGAATTGCCCCTCGCGCCCGATCCCATGCCAAAGATACTGACGGAAGATGAGAAAAAAGTGTTGTATGAGAAGGAAGAGGTATCGCTCCGAGAGCTCAGAATTTTCTTGCGAGAGATCTGCGCCAAACTCGCGAGAAATCGACAGTGAGTTCTCATCTCGTTTCGCGGTCCCAGTCTCGCCACTTCATTTGCCGATGGACATTCCTTTCCGAACCGTTCTTCTTTCTTATTCGCAGATTCTTCATGTTCACGAAACCTGTCGATACCGAGGAAGTTCCCGACTACAACATGATCATAAAACAACCGATGGATCTCGAGACGATGATGACGAAAATTGATATGCACTCGTATCTGTGCGCCCGAGACTTTCTCGACGACGTCGATCTCATTTGTCGAAACGCACTGGAATACAATCCGGAGAGGTGAGTCTGCGCACTCCTCTCAAATAGAACGGCGAACAAGCATACATAAAGTCCCAAAATTTATAATGAAGAAAAAATAAAAATAAATAAAAGGCGAGCAATGCATCGACGCTTTGAAGACGATAGAGTGCGTTGCGCCACGTTCGCGTTAGACGATCAAATTCTTCGCAAAATTGTTTTGCGACCATTATCTAACGTGTGTTTGTGTGTGTGTTGCCTATCTCGACGGATGCAGGGTCATCACTTACATTCATGTTGTGTGTTTTCATGTCAGCTTGCGCGATAGGCCTTCCCTTGGAATTTTGAAGAGGTAGCTCAGTTTCTTCCTGTTTATCCATTGCTGTTGTTCGCTCTGTAGTTATCAGTGGTTTTCAATTTTACGCGACTGTATTAAAAAAAAAAAGACAATACACTACCGTTGAATGACGAATTGCAATGAATCCGACCGAACGAAATTGTTAGACACTGTTAGCCGTGAAAAAAGTGTGAATTTGGGTTCATCAAAGTACCCCATTGAAGACCACTCGCCTTAGATACATTTCGCTTTATAATTTTTTTATGAGAGATGCGCTATATACAAGTCTTTTTTTTTCTTCCCCGTTCGCGAGAATCTCTCGTCATTGTCGTTCCGTTGTTTTACGCAGGGACCCGGCGGACAAATTGATTCGGCATCGCGCCTGTTCGTTGCGCGACAACGCCTACGCTCTGATAAAGGCCGAGCTGGATTCCGACTTCGAGGACAAGTGTCGCGAGATATCGAAGAATCGCAAGGGTACGAACGATCACGACGACGACAAGAACGCCGCCGGCGAGGCGATCGGTCATTGCGACAAAGGCGAGAAGAAATATTCCACGAGTCCCGGCGTGGTCGTGAACGGTCGTAAGCTTCCGAGTTCGCGAAAGCGCAAGATACCCGCGTGGGCGCGCGGCTACGTGAAGAAGGTTCACAAGAAGAAGAAAATTATGTTCGACGATACACCGACGGAGATCACCGGCAGCAAGTCGAGCCCGGCGTGCGAGCCAGTCGGCGGCATTGACCTTGAGAAATTTCAGGAATTCGAAACCGAGGCGAACAGCGTGTTGAACGGCCACGGGACGATGTTCGACAATTCGGATTCCGAGAACGATTCGGTGGCTGAGAAAATCAAGGAGGCGAAGGTTGGGACGAACGACAGCACGGCGGAACAACCGACGCCGACCGAGACAACGAATACGATGGATGTCACGAACAACGACGATACCAAAGCCTCTGAAAACAATACTGGTTCGAGCTCCTCGTCGCGACGCGAGAGCACCGACGACCTCACGTTCGCCATTGAGAGCGATTGCTCTCCCGCCGAGCCCGGGGACAGCGACAAGGTGATCGTCGATCGGGGCGAACTCGAGAACGCCTGGCGACACACCGTCGAGATAACGAAGGACTTTTCCGTCGAAGTATTGTGCGACATTTACGTTCAATTGAGCAGATGCGTCGGAAAATTCGCTCACACGTACGATAGAAAATCACTGCCAAAGGTAACTACGGACGATACCTTTTTTTTATGTTACTTTAAGGATAAATGGGAGAATCGATGCCGGCTACTAAGAATTTCTTACATTTTTGAGGGAATAGCATCTAATTATTAGATCGTTAGCCTCTATCAAAAAATCATGTAACAATTGATCAAAATCATAACTGATAATCCATACCATCGTTTTCGTTTCGGTTGATGATTAATAATAAACTGACTAAGTTATAAATAATCAGTCTTTAACTAGCAAACAATAGGTGATCAAGTGATATTGCATCCAATAATTTATAATTTAGTTGCGATTTTGATTTATCACCAATTCTTTATTAGATGAGGATAAATCATTTTGGGAATAGCTTAATTAATTTGTGAACTAATTTATAAATAATTGGTTGCAATTATTGTCAATTATACTGGTGACCGCGATGTTCAGTTATTCGGCGAGTAAATATATATTTAAAAATAACGTAATCTTCATATTTCTCAAAGTTGTTATCTTTTTTTCTGTCCAGGATTTGCTCAAGGAACTGGAACGCTTCGAGGTTTACAAAGCAACGATGAACGTCGAGCCACAAGACGTTTCCCTCCATCCCAACGATACTCTTCAGAACATATCGATGTCATCCTGAAGGGAATCCAATGCGATCTCTATTTAAATTCACTAAGTTCTGAAAAAACAAACGGCTCAACATTGATTTTGGCTTTTCGTTTCGAAGATTTATCTGTGACTCGTACGAATTTTCGTTGCGACTGCCGAATACTTTGAGTACGTAAAAAGAAAAAACAGTCTCGTCGTTCGGAGACTGTTTATCCGCGAAAGATAAATGTAGGAAACGAGCGAGAAGATCGTTCGGTCTCTCGCTCAAGCTGCAAACTGCGTATTTGTATATAATTAATTTTTTTTATTTTTCGTAGACTTGTTTCGTTCTGTATTACTCGGAGTGAGATTCAAATTCCGAGATCTCGGCGCCGCGACCGAACGAACAGCAGTGTACCTGAAAATTCGTCGCGGCGCCGGGAAAAAAAATTTTGTGTTATTTATCACGTAAACATCAACATAAAGAGTGCAAAACATCCGTAATCGGCCATGCCTACTTTTCATTGAGATAAGAAAAAAGCAAAGAAAAAAAGCGGCATGCGCCGTTGGAGCGTTAGAAAAAAGTATGTGCCGTTCCGTGTAGTTTTTATCGAGGCAGCTGTGTTTCCTGGATAATCTTTGTCGCACAAGAAAGTGTCCAATTGTTATTTGACTCCGTCACAATGAGAAAACGAAAAGAGAAGGAAGGATCGAGACTGAACTCACAGGGTCGAAGATTCGAGCGGAGATGATGGCAACATTCGTAAGCAGCTTTCCGAATAATTTTATTCGTAAACGAAAGAGAAAGAAAAGAAAATGAAAATAATAACGAAGAAATGAGCCGCAATTTTCTCACAGCAGGTCGATACGGCGGTACCAAAGTTGTAGATGTTAAGTTTCACGAGGCCTAGATGGGTAGTGATCGGCGGACCATAGAACAGATTAATTAAACGAATGTAAAGTATTTAGGTGATTGCCAGAGGCGTAAAGACGTAAGGCATTAGACTAAGTGATCGCTCAGTTACCAAACGATGTGTTGTCCCGTAACGCAAGAAATAGAAGAGAAACAGAAACCAATCAATTTATTTTTCTAATGAATATCTAATGGAAACAAGTCTATTTCTAACGTCGATATTATTTATTACGCCGCGC
The DNA here is from genome assembly GCA_963924025.1 of Ischnus inquisitorius. Taxonomy (NCBI): domain Eukaryota; kingdom Metazoa; phylum Arthropoda; class Insecta; order Hymenoptera; family Ichneumonidae; genus Ischnus; species Ischnus inquisitorius. Next base: position 10,083,620 of record OZ001252.1, read on the forward strand.
ACTACCAGTCGCATCGTCTCTGAACTGCCAACCCCTGCATTGAAACGTCCATTTATTATTATTATTATTCTATTATAAATAACTTCCTTCCCTCGTAGCCGAGACCTTTTTTTCTCGCGCGGAAGTTACGGACTACGAACTTAATTTGTGAGCATTGCTTGTTTTTTTTCGACGAAAGAATTGTTCGGAAGTTCGATGCTGCTCGACGAAAGTGCTATCATCTCTCGTATCGCCACCGAATAGAAATAAGGAAATCGCGAGGAGATTGGGCGTTTTCGAACCGTCGAATTCGAGGGAGCTTCCAGTCGCCACTGCCGGTAAAATATGTATTGTTTCTGTCCCATAAAACTCCCTCTTCTCTACTTTCCTCGTGAAAAACATCGGCTAACAAGCGATTCCGCGAGCAACAGCAGCCTTGGGTATTAAATCAGTTCTCAATGTTTATCTGTAAACTTGAAAGAAAAAGATACAAGTAACTGTAAGTGATCGAAAGAGTAAGAAGAAGAAAAAAGCATACACTGCCTTATTTATTTTAAACATATAAGTACACGTTTCTTGTCATACACTGTAGTAAAATAAAGGAAAAAAAAGTGAAGAAGAAACTTTATCGATGTTCTGCGAATCTCGATTCATTCGATCCTTTCGATTTTCAAATGTTTCCTATTTTTCTATTTTAAGGCTCACTCGATCAGTCCAAACGTCACAAATATGAAATTGTTTCGTGAAAGCGTCCAAAAAATTACTTGAATTTTTTCGTCAACACTTATAAAATTCCAGTGAAGTGTCCGGATCTGTGGAGCGAGAATGCGTGTGCGCTGAAAAAAAATCTAGAATATTAAATTCAAATGCGACTCGGGCTCGGTGGCGTTGTGAAAAATGACGACGGTCAAAGATTTCTCGTGTATCGGGGGCCTGGAGAAGCACATAAGGGTCGTCAAAGAGACCGTACTGTTTCCTCTGATGTACGGCGAAGTTTACGCCAAATTTAACTTGCGGCCACCTCGGGGTCTGCTGTTCTACGGTCCTCCCGGTGAGAATACGAAATTTCAACACCTGTCCGCCGACGCGGGACGAAAAAAAAAGTGCAATCTCTGACGAATCATTGCGTGCACGCAGGTACCGGAAAGACACTGGTCGCCAGCGCGCTCGCCTCGGAGTGCAGCAATTCCGAGAGAAAAGTGTCGTTCATATCGCGCAAAGGATCGGATTGTTTAAGCAAGTGGGTCGGCGAGAGTGAAAAAAAATTACAGAAAATATTCCAATTGGTGAGTTTGCTCCATAATTGATTCTCGACGAGATGGCATTCGTTATTAAATTTTGTTTTTCTTTTTCATTCACTTTAGGCCCAACAGACGAAACCCTGCATAATATTCTTCGACGAGGTCGACGGCTTGGCGCCTGTGAGATCGAACAGGCAGGACATTGTACACTCGAGCGTGGTCTCGACTCTGCTGGCTCTCATGGACGGGCTCGACAACAATTCGGAAATAATCGTTATCGGGGCTACGAACAGATTGGATGCTATAGATCCTGCGTTGAGGAGACCCGGAAGATTCGATCGTGAATTATACTTCCCACTGCCGTGTTATATGGCGAGAAAGGATATTCTCTCGGTAATTTGAGTCTCATATCCGAGAAGATTATCGGTTCATCTCCATCGGGTCGATAGGGCTATTAAATTGATTTATTCTGTTTTATATATTTTTTATTTCAATAATGTGTTAAAAAAATCATTCTATTTAATTTTGTTTCAATTTCAAATGGGAAATGGGTTTTACTTATTGGAAAACCCTTTCGGGGCGGAATTTACCTCTTTCGGGGCGCTAAGGGCTTTAACGAGCAGTCCTAACATGGTTCGTTTTTTGGAATTTTTTTAACAGAGTTTGGGACGATTTTTTTCAAACGCGCAGTTTTTTAAAAATGTTTGGACAGAGATGAAAGAGAATTTAAGAGAAAAGCGTATACCGCGATTATAGAGTTGCACATGATGATACAACAATAACACCACGGAATTTTTGTCAGGGAAAAATTGCTTGAACGTGTACGAATGTATAAATGAACTCCGAGTTCGAAATCATCTCAGCTCTTTAAGGACAATCACGTTAAATATGTTTTACTAAATATGTAAGGGAAAATAACTTCTGCTTATCGAACAACCGTATCGGTTCGTTTTCATAAGGCAGATAGGCCTTCGAATTATTCTCACTGAATCGTGAAACGAAAATAAGTTTTTGTCATTGAAAAAAATTGGTTTTCAAATCAATCCATCGTAGGTTCACGTCAGAAGCTGGAAGCAAAAACCCCCGGTAAAATTTATCGCCTATCTGGCGTCGAAAACCGTGGGCTTCTGTGGCAGCGATTTGCAGGCATTGTGCGCCGAGGCTGTAATGTGCTGTGTGCGAAGACACTATCCACAGATATACACTTCCAAATCGAAGTATCACATAAACGAAAGATCTCTCAAGGTACAATGAATCGTTTATCCAATATTTGATCCCATACGAAGTATTTAAAAAAATAATGTATTGAAATCGCAAGAAAAAATAATGCTCGTATTAATGGACCAATAACTCTTTTCAATATCACAGAAAGAAAAAAAAATAAACAGTTTCTCCCTTTTCTCTTCTTTCTTTAAGTACTTGGCGTCGAGACGCTATCGCGTCTTTTCGTGTGATAAATATCGTTGGCATTCCTAAAAACTGATTCGTCTTACTTGAAAAAAAGGTGGAGAAGCAGGATTTCATAAGAGCCCAAAGCAACATCGTCCCCGCATCACATCGCGTTACCATAATACCGGTAAAGTGTTTGCCCACGAAGGTCCAACCCTTGCTCCACGACAGTCTGTGCTGCATCTTGACGAGACTACAAGGAATTTGTCCCGACGGAATGTTAACATCCGAAAACATGTAAGAACAATCGAGCCCTTTGATCTCTTTTGGGCAAAAGAAGCCTGCTCTAGAATTTTTTTTAAGATAAAGAAAAATAAAAGGGGCTTTTCATGCGCGGATTTAAGTAGGTCTGGGAAAGTCCAGCCAATCGTGGGATTTAAAGAGAATTCTGTACACTTCAGAACGGGATAAAAATCTGAAAATAATCGGCACAGAGAAGCTGCTAAAATAATTTAATTTGCATAATAATCATACTAAAATGCCGGACTGTACCGCGACTACGACCTCAAAATCTCAAAGAGTTTTTGAAATTTGCCGAACGGAATCCGACCGAGTGAATAAGAAAATATTTTTCTCAAGTACTGGCAAAGGGGCTTCGCGATCGTCGAGTTGTCCGAGGATACTGCTCTGTGGCATTGACGATTGCCACACGCGACATCTGGGCCCGGCGCTGCTTCACACCCTCGAGCATTTGCCGTGTCACGTTTTAGACGTAACGACGCTCTTCGAGGAAACTGGACGCGCCGTTGAAGAGACAATAATCCAAGTAATAGCAAAAAAATTCCTCACATTTGTCCATTCCATTTCATATTCTCGTAGATGAAGCTTTGTTTTCATGAAAAAAAAAATCATCGATTCTTCGTAACTAAAGTTGTGGTTTCTTCGTTTGATGATTCGCAGAAAGTGAAGGCCGCGAGGCACACGCTTCCCTCGTTACTTTACGTGCCGGACATCTTATCCTGGTGGGATCTCGTCGACGAGGCTGCGCGAGTAGTTTTTACGTCCCTAATGCGAGGTCTCGATCGTTCGGTGCACTTGCTTGTTTTGTCCACCGCCAATTGTAATTTTACCGATGTTCCGGCAGAGGTAAAATCCATCGTATCATCGACAATATGATTCGTAGAGCCCCTGGTGAAATTTATTAATTTACGCCAGATTACGGCTCTATTCGACGAGCATCAGGGCGAGGTCTACGAAGTTCAGCCTCCCGCTATGTCCGAGCGTCAATCTTTTTTTCAGCAATTATTCGCGAAAAATCGTTCCGGCGATACCGGGCCCAATGATATATCAAACAAGTCCTCGTACGGTATGCGATTTATCCTCACACTTTCTTCAACCCTCTTGAAAATTATTCAAATGAAAAATAAAAGTATATGCGAAGAATACGTTACGCATATACGGAATTCGGTTTTTATATAATTAATATATCAATTATAATGATAATTAATATTAATGATAATATTGATAATAATGTTTTGAAACGTTTTTTCGATCACTTTTGCGCTTCCAGCCGATTTCGTTCCGATAATGGGTCCGATGAGAGTAAAGATGGAAAATCGCAAACAAAAAGCCAACGGTTCGCAATGCTTCGAGACGAATGTGACGCGTGAGTTTTTCCGTACTTCCATAAAATGCATCGTCCGTGACACAACGTATCATTTTTGGGCTTTCGTCATAGCCGAAGTTGCGGAGACGGTGTTACCGAAGCGAACGAAAATGGAGACAAGAGCCAGAAGCAAACTCAGCGCCGTTGATTCCAGTAATACCGGACCAGGAGCCAAAACAAGTAATTTTTGGCTACCTTCATTCCTGGGTTTCCGGTGTCTTCACAAGTTCGATCTATCGGCAGGGGCTGCCGTAAAGAGGGAAAACAGCGCCACCGGCGAGGGTTGTTCGCCCGCCAAGCGCCAGCGACTTCCTTCCGGTGTCTCAACCGCGAAGATTCCCTCGAGTACGGAACTTCTCACGGATTCGCAGATCCAAGAATTGCTTCAGAGAATCGTTCAATCGACGGAAGGTTGGACGAGCCAACCGCTGGAGAGTCTCTACGCTTCATTGGAGCTCACTCTCGGGAAAACCGAGGAGAACGTTTACCAAGCGATGATCGAGTGTCTAGAGAATTTTCACGAGTTCGAGAAGAGCAGCGGTGATCACTTGAAAAAAGAAGAGATAGCTTAGCTTGTTAACAAACAAATGTCATATGAAAAAATGATTGTCCGTCCCGTTAATCGTTGTTTTTGTATAATACAAGTAAAAGAAAAAAGAATTAAAGAATCTATGCCGTCATACCGTTGCGTGAAATATCGATGACGCCGATGGCCATAAATCGCGTACGTTTTTTTTTAGCGAAGGAACGAAAGAGGAATTAATGCATCCGGAAAACTCATCACATTTGATACAATCAACGAATGCACAATCTCGATCGAATCTATACACGAGTCCGAATGACTAAGCGCTCTCGTGCGTTCGAGTACGGAGCAAAGATGGTTTGTCGCTCTCCCGTAAAGTCGTTGCAAGCATGGGGGACACGCGAGTGAGAGCAAATCTGTAGGGATCGCATAGCGCAGAATTTATATCGCCGGGGGTTCTTGGGATCTCGTGTTGGGCTCATATTAGTACGCACCCGGCAGCCGGGCAATGCGCTCAACGATAGTTTCATTTCTCACGAGCAACGAAATCTCATCGACAGTCGATTTTCTTCGTTTCGCGTGATCGTGCGTCTGCTCATCGGGATATTTGTTTCAAAATTCTTTTTCAGATCATCACAGTGTGAAAGTGCAACGATTTGAGGGTTTCGAAATTATCGGTCACGCACAAGCTTATGCCGTGAGGGAAGCGATCGCGTGAGTACAATTTCGATTTTTCCATCAAAGACAACGAAAAGTATCTCGCGGTAATTCCTGATTAAAAATATACCCCTTGCGCGACGCGCAGCAACTCGAAAGCCGCCAGTGCCGCGTCGCTAGGCCAGTTAAATTACGAATTCTAATTTCGAGCTTCACGCTATTTCATAGGCGTTTGTTTGGCGAGCATTGTTTTCCCGAGCTTCGCAATTCTCGGTACGAAAGTCTAACGCCCGAGAACTACTATAATTTGGCTCTTAAGCGCTCTGAGTCGAGGAACATTACAAGTACCGGATTTTACTAATTGGCTCGTCATGAGATGGGCGTTAAAATCGCCCGAATATCAACACACAATTGCGATTGTAAAAAAAGTGTTTATAATTTTATACCTCTACGACTAACTGTACAATTATCGGTAACTTAAAATACATTGTGAAACCGAGTTTTTTTCTTACAGAACATTTAAAAATATGTACTTTCGTGTACGTTTACTTTTAGTACGGATTATGTACTTTTTATCACTTTGAGTTTTAACGTCACAGAAGATCGTCCAGCATTATTTCTTCTTTGATGAGCACCGACGATCCGACGAAAGGTTTCGTACATTGTCCATCGCAATTGATAGATCTCGAGACACCCGTCAGGATTCTCCACTCGTTTATTCCTGAATCGTTGTAAAACGAATCGTCGAATTTGTAAACGTTGTTGTTGTAAGGATACGAAACGGAATCGTTGAATCCCGGCGCGTTGTCCATCAACTTCGGTACAATATCGCTTCGATCGACGAACTGTCGTGAATGAAGCGACGCTTTGTCGTCGTCGTAGTACGCGTTGTTGTTGATTTTCGTTGGCGAATCAGCGGGTTCGGAAGTAAATTCGATATCGTTTTCGTATTCTATGTGAAAGCTACAATTGCGCTCTTCACGATCGAGATGAGAGCACGACAACGTACCGTCCTCCGGCCAATAGCATTCGTTCGCGATTTCATTATCGAAATCTTTCTCGCCCTCGGATCCGTTCACGTCGGTAGGTCCGTCGTCCATTCTGACCAACTCGCGTATAGCGTCGGTGATGAGCAATTCTCGCTCGGCTCGGTTCGGCGTTTCGTGATTTATCTCCATTGCCGGTCCCGATGATCGCGGTCTCGTTATTCTCAGTAGCACTTGTATCTCCTCGTCTTCGTCGGTTCCACGACAATCGCTGTCCTTGTCGATGTTTTGATTTTTTACATTCCTCAATAGGTCGCCTCTCGTTTCCGTCTCGGTGAATATAGATCGGGAATCGTTTACATCACAGTCACTGTCGAGGTCGACGAAGGGCACTCTCTCCTCGTCCCTGGCGCGATCAACGATTAGTTCGTCGTTACTCGACGAATCAGTTTTCTCACTGTTGTCAACCGTATTAACTTCGGTTCTACGAGGCCACCTTAGGTATTTTCTCTTTATAGGAACTCGTGAAATAATCTCTCCCCCAATCTTGAATATGAGATTCTTTCTTGGTTTCTTTCTTCTGTGCTTCCTCCTGACGTGTATTTGTACGTCCTTGATGCACTTGAAAGACTTGCCGCACACCTTGCATTTGTCACCTATTATCGCGACGCTGCACGCTCTAGTGTGTGAGATTTTTTTGAGAGAATCGGTCATGTCACTGGGATGCCTTGTTTCTACGTGCTTTTGTTTCGATGTCGACTCGCGACTGAAGCACTCTTCGGGTCCTTTAACATAAAACTCACCGATGCTGGTTAGGCTACAACGAGATGAGGATCTCGATCGTATTTTTGCCAACGTATCGCAATCGTTGTTGTTACTGTCGTTCGAAACACACTTGCTCAACTCAAGACCCATATGTCGAAAAAAGTCGATTTTATCGTTTTTCGTCGGAATCCTCTTCGTGTTTTGCCATCCCGAAAAAATCGATATCATCGTTTTTCGTCTGGAATCCTCTTCGTGTTTTGCCATCCCGATGAACTGTGGACGCATAGTTCCAAAGCTTCTTTTCGTGAAGTCTATTGACGACATTTCTTGCTCGTTGACGACCAAACTCTCCTCTATATAATCAATCTAAAAGTAGAAACAAAAAGAGACCTCTCGTCGTATCGATGTTCGTAACAGGAATGAGTATTCGATCAGATTGTAATAATTGTTCGCTTAGTCGCTTGAGCGCAAATAAGCACAAAAAGGCTTTTCAAACAATCCTTAGGCCGGACCCGGGTTGGGACTAATACCGATTGGGTAACGGACGGAGTCGACCATTTTGTTGAGGACTGGATGAGAAATCGAAACTTCTGGCAAAGGCAAATAACGTTGGGTATATCGTTCCGGCTTATCAATTATTCGTCTTTTTATACATCATATTGATGCGTTATCGGGTGAAAGTGATTAGGTATATCAGTGTATTACATCATAACAGGTCAGATTCACGTGTATCAAATCACACTCGGTTCTTGTAAGCTTTAGGCAATACGATATCGATAAAAAGCCACAGAAATTAATAGAAAACATGAACTGGAATCAATGCGTACACGATTATAATAAATAGAGACCTTCATAGAATTGTCCAAGGGTTCTGTGTCTCCACACAACTTACGTTAATAATTGCTCAAAGAGAAACGATCCATTCGTCGCAAATACCGTCGAAGAAATCGCTGTTCTTCGTTACATATATGTACTGCTTTTTTCATTTGATTCTAGCAATGAGAATTCGTTCAACCACTTTCTCATTGCTTCGTTGAAAAAGAAACGATTCTAACAGGTATCGAATGATTTTTGGCGTATTATACGCTCGGAATTCGTTCGCGTTGAATATGCGTGCCCTTACGAAGGGGAACGGAAGGCTAGATGATACCTGCGTTGGGTTCGACGTAGCAACTGAAGTGTCGAAGCCTTTGAACGATGGGAAAGGTTTTTTTTTTCTCCTTTTATGAGATGGAACAAAGCGAGCGGTCGGTCCAACCAATGCGGGCCTCGCTTGCATACTGAAGAACCAACCGGCGAACCCTACTCTTTTCCCGGTGTTGCCGCGTTCGCAGGAACGCTGAAGCGGCCAACGGGGTATGAGTCATCATCGTCACACGGCGAAGATATGCGAATGACCCCGAAGTTGCCACAGGTCCGACATCGGAAACCCACGAGGCGATAACGAGACTCCGACGATACCGAACGTCTTGCAAAACGCTACGTCGACGAAAAAAATAAAATCGATTCGAATATCACGTTACATCCTGCCAATCGAATATAATAAAATTGAAGCTGGCGATTTCTTCGGGGTCGAAGTATCGTTTGCGCAACAGCGAGATAAGCTATGTAGTTGGGTATCATTCAACCGGTTGTTACTTCAGTTTATTCTGTTTTAAAGCCGATACCGATTCGTCGAGATTCGGTACATGAAAACTCGTTGAAAACAATGTTAAATTGTTCAACGTTGTATTTATCTTTTCGTCGTCGCCCGGCACTCAAAGAACGGTAATTGTGAAGAAAGTTTGATAATATGTTTCCAGGAGCTCCTTTGGTTCAACTGCTGAAGTTGTAGCTGGAAACGGTCGATACCCTCTGCCCTTTTTTGCACGCGACTCAAACACGCAATTTTCTATCAACCCCCATGTAGTTTATAGCTTCCACGTACGTGGAAGTCTACGGGAGTATCGACGTGAACCCCTTTTTTTTTTGTAATGCGAGTTCTAGACTCAACGATCCCGTTTTGTACACTTTGAACACAATGTGAATTGTTAACAATCGAAACTTGTAACGTAAGAGTTTAAATCAGAATTCATATCACGCAGTTCTACGGAACTGTTCACTGTATACATATAGAAAATTGAATAAAAACAGGAATCTCACTCGCGACGACTTTGTGTTTACTTCGACAGAAATGCTACCGAAGGATACGAAAACATGAAATTTCGATTGTTCACATCGACGTCTACGTGCTCCCTGCTTTAAGTCATGTCATCGTTGTATACGAGGTGAGTAGAAATTCATTATCGTGAAATATTCTTATCCCAAGGGATGCGTGAGGTTTCCCGAGAGATATGATGTGTGGCTTTCCATAAAAGGACACAGCCTAGTGTGTGGGTTTTAACACACTTGTGATACGCAGGAATATCGTTGCTCAAAATCTTCGAATAAGGAAATTTACTGCTTTATTCAATTATTTTGTTATACTGTAAAAAAAATCAGAAATTTAATGTACCGATACTGACAATTTCGATGCATAAACTGGTACATTCGAATTAGTTTATAATAGTAATGACAAATGAGTGTACTTGCACAGAAAAATCGAATTACATTATTGAATTGAAAGCACTTTTATGGTAAATAAAAAATAAATTATCAAAAGTAAGGTATCTGGAGTTTTTGCCATACTGTTGGGTCATTTTTCACCTTAATTATACGTGAAATGTAATGCTTGTGTTTCTGTGTAAAAGCTTTTAGTGCCAGTTCATTCATTTTCTAGCAAATTTTTTTACAGCGTGACACGAAAAAAAGTACTTTCAATAGCGATGTTGGAATCTTCCATGCATCGATTGTGTAATAAATTTCAAAACATATTATTAGAACTTTTTTTGAATACCGAAAATTAAGATAATATGATTTATTTTGCCAAGAATATTGTTTTAATTCACAGGAATATTTGAGTTTTGGACTTATTGTCCCCAGTTCTTTGATCGCAAGGAAAGAGGATGTAAGATCATTTTATCATCTGCGGTTTCCGCGTTAGCCAGCCGACTGAATCTTGCCACACAAATTATTTTCGTTCAAACCGCGGTTTTGCATGGCGAGCGAATACTAATAGATCTTGACGCTCCGGAGATCGCCTATTGTGGCGCTTAACGAAACGTGAAAAGAGTCGCGCCATGGACGTTGCATAAGAAGTTTCAACAGTATCGATACTTCAATAAAATCAACAATCAATATTAACGATATTTGTTAACCATCGTGTAGTCTGAATTCTCAAGGTCCTGTGGCGCAACGGATAACGCGTCTGACTACGGATCAGAAGATTCCAGGTTCGAATCCTGGCAGGATCGACGCCAATTTTTTTTCTTCCGTTTTTCAAAACTATCAATTCTATTGAATTTCATGTGAATCATTTTTTTCAAAAGCGATTGAGTTTTCGTAATTCTATTGAATTGAATATGAATCATTTTTCTTCTAAAGCGATCAAGTTTTCGTAGGTATTTACGGGTGTGTGAGTCACGAGTGTCTCATAGATTGCTATTCGGTTACCAGCGTATAATAATTTGCCCATCTATCACGGGAGAATATTTTGCGTCGTTTATAAAACGTTATGTGTGCTCTCGTTTTTACGATCTATAACAGACGAACGCTTATTCTCCATACGCTGCGCACACCCGAAGGCGGTTAGTTCACGCTGATATTGTTTCGTGTATTGCAGAGTGCATCGAACCAGTCGAGCATGCCTCGCCGCAAACCTCCTTCTCATCACCTATTCACACCTGGCGTGTGCTCGTAAGTCATACCCTCAACACACGATCTGGCCATAAACGTATACTATAGATATACCGCTGTACTCTCGTATTGCATAATTTGTCGTTATACTTCCGCGTAATGCCACTGGTTCGGAGTGAAAAAAAAAAGAGAAAAGAATATTGTCAGCTCGTGCGTATACTCGATTAGGGCCAATGCTCCGAGGGCATGATACATATGCACGCGCCACAGAAGATTGAACGAGCCACGCGGTTTTCTAACTCAAGATCTAGAGTTCGACACTCCGTCGCAGTAACGCGAGCCTCGTTTACACTTCACGAGGCTTCATCTCAAGCACCTCGAATCTTTGTTTCTTTTCGACGAGACTAAACAATCTCGTGACGTCTTTGTACACTCTTCGGTATGCTCGAGGATATTAAAAACCTATATATAAAAAAAGTAATAATGCAAATTGTTGTACTCAATCATAGCCACTTTGAAAAGTCACGAGATCTTCGCGTGCGTTATGACTCTGGGACGAGTGCATACTTTCACGCTCGAGGCAGAAGAGTAAAACTATCGTTTCACGCTCGTTATCGCTCGCGAATTCTCCGCGAGTCAGCGAATGCATACACTAGCGTTGAAACAAAGTTCAGCCCGCTTTGATAACCCTTCGAAACATTTCTTTACTGTCGCCGAACTTTGGAATTGCCCTTTTTTTATTGACCACTTCAATCAGAATGTTCCAATTAGCGACGTAATAAGTAAGAGCCGTCTCGGCTTATCGGTTCGCGCGCCTGTTAACAACCATTTACGTAACGAGAAACACGGAGGAAGATACGAAAATCGGAATTGAAGACGATATTGCGTTCTTTGTTTCCAAATAGAATATATAATTCGAGAGAATTCGGAGGCTGTCGCGCCGCAAGTACCGTGCCAAGGTTACAAACCAGGCGAGGATGATCTTGAAACTTTTGACTTCATTAGACGCTTTAAGCTGGACCTTTTGGATACCCAACGCCCGGGCGTGACTCGAGTGCGGGGCTCAAATCGAATGCAAACAGCCTATCGAGTGGACAAGCAAGCGGACCTCACACTTCCTACGAGGTAACACGAAACCTCGAGAATTCCTTCGAGTTTGTTGCGACGTCAGTTTGTAGTTCAACGCGTTGAGTTCTCGCCCAATTCCCATTGGCTGCGGCGCCGCTAACTTTGGTCACCCATCGAATCTCTTGCAGGGACATCTTTCCCACCGGCCTGCCACAAGAATTCAGCTTCATATGCACTATTAAAACTCGAAAAGCGCCGAAGACTACGTGGAGCATATTGAGAATAACTGACTCAGCTAGGAATCCGGAGTTCGCCGTTACGCTTGATCCGCGAAAATTTACCCTGGATTTAACGATCAACGACTATCGGGGGACATTGCAAACACTGTCGTTTCCGGCGCCGCAAGTGAGTGAAAATCACGAATTAGCATATACAGTGTAGTTACGGTAATAATTGTTGATAACAATAATAATAGTTAATAGTTATGGGAAAAAAAACATGAAAATGTGAGAACGATAGTTGGTCCAAACAATTTTTGGGGTAATAAGTTGTTGTCTTATCCAATTGAGATCGTAATTGGTACTCAAAACGCTAAACTGACCGAGAACCGATACTCAAAAATAATTAGTTACAAGAACTAATGATTACAGCTGTTGATTGGAAAAATTAATGGTTGGTATAGTCATTTTTGTCATTTTTTACAGTTGTCCCATTCAGCAATTACTTTCTCCAACTCGCTATTAGTTCTCCCACCTAATCGATTTTATCAGTGCAAACGAGTTGGAAGAGCAAAAAAAAAGTGCATATGAATATTAACGTGATTTTTTTCTGCAGGTTTTCGATAGGCAATGGCACAAGATTCACTTCGGTGTCTTTCGGGACAGGGTGATGTTGCACGTGGATTGCGAACACTTGGGAACAAAGGAGATAAGACCGTGCGGACCGATCGACGTCGGAGGAGAGATTTCAGTATCAAAGATAGTCTCTTCCCAAGCAATTGTACCAGTAAGATTTTTTTCCTCCACTGGCTACGCCCGTTACTAATGGCGAGGAATTGTCCTGGTTTGTCAATTGTCTAATTGTCATTCCTAGAATGGTGGAAATTTAAATCTACTCCGCTCCTATGCCTATAGCGATCGATACATTGCCATGCCTGGTAATGACCATTCATACACGTTTGCAGTTCAAATACCAGATACGCTTCTGTAGCTGCACGCTATGCGCGGTCCGTACTGTTGGACTGTTGTACACTGCATGCGTAGGCGCGTAGGTCGCTTGTTTCGACACATATCAGGGATTTCGCAGATGCTTACTCGAGATAGCTTTGTCGACGAGACCCGTTATGCCGCAATTACAGAACGCTTAATTAATAAACAGTCTAGGCGTCACCGACAAGGACAACGCATCGCCGCTGGTTAGATGCTTCTGATTTTTAAAGCTTCTTGCATGTGCTTCCGTCAATGAAAAAATAAAAATCTACAACAAGGATCGATAGTCCCCGCATTAACGAGAGGCGTGCATAATTTTTCGATAGATCGATTTACAATGGATGGTGTTGAATTGCGATCCAACAAGGGCCCAAAGAGAGATTTGCGACGAGCTTCCGGTGAGCGGGATGCTAATACGAACTATCCATCGCTATCTGCAGAGCAATGTTATTGATTACGTTTCGTGCATTCCTTTGTAGATAATAGGCAGTAACTCGATACAGCCCGATAACAAGCCTGGCTGCAACGCGATCTGCCCTCGAGGCCCGCCGGGTATCAATGGAACTAGGGTAAGCTTTTTGCGTTGATGATCAAAACATCCTTCGAGAATCCAATCGATAATGGTCATGACAAATGCCTTTTCAATTTAGGGACCGCCTGGAGCAAGAGGCTTCCCGGGTCCCGAAGGAAGGCCTGTATGTAAATACCGAGCGACCTTTAAAAAAAGCTTGTATTGTTGATTATTTGCATTATGATATATTTCCTTTTAGGGCGTACCGGGTTTTCCAGGGCCAAGAGGTTTTCCCGGGTTGCCAGGGGTACGGTATTACAGAACAAAAAAAAGGTATTTGAGTTATGTAATTTGTCTCCACGGTTCGTTTTCTGCAGAAGGGCTTCCCTGGCCCGAAAGGTGAAAGGGGCGAAGTCGGCCCTCGCGGTTTTCCAGGATTGCCCGGAACCCCGGCCAATGTAAGTCGATACATCGAACACGGTTCGCCGGGCCCTCGAGGATTTCCTGGCGAAAACGGAATACCCGGGATACCCGGGCGCGACGGTATTCCGGGAGAAAATGGCCCAAAAGGCGAGAAAGGCGAGAGAGGGTTGACGGGATTGGCGGGTCCTCCCGGGCAGTCCGTTTTTTTGCAAGCAGGTCCAAAGGGCGAGCGCGGAGAACCTGGGGCGCGTGGCGATAAAGGTAGGGTCATTCTACCTCCGTTTAAATTGTTATTTTTTGTATTTGGAACATTAAATAGGCATACATGTCAAGAATCGACTAATATTCTGCAATATAATAACGCTTTTTCCAATCGCCCAATAAAAATATTTTTTCATTGATAAATTCATGATTTGATATTAATATAAAAATGTGCAACGTCCCAAGTTCGTCGCCGAAAGATTCTGCTCTCGAGAAACCAACGAACCAATAGATCCTTCAATATTTTCGAGTTTTTACTTTCCCTCGAAATGAATTTTATTCGGCTGATGTACAAGAATCAAGAGTTCGTGACAAAAGCGGCGCCTGTATAAATGTGTTCCACATTGCCGCCTGGCGCGAATTGACTGTAGGGCACGAATGAGACGAGAGAAAGATTGACGTTGGCCTAGATCTGAAGATTCGCAATGATTGTAAATCAATTTGCAACAATCACCGGCCCATCATCGTTAAGACCACTCGCGAATGTACAGTAACTCATTGATAATGGGTTTTGTTCAATTCGGTGTAATGCCGTTGTTGCCCTATCACAACTTTATTCGATCGTCACCATTTCTTCATGATCTTTTTTCAATAGTCGTTTAACAGTGTCGATAACTTGTGGAATCCTTTTGTCGAGTTTTACGACCTCCATCGATAGGACATCGACGAGGCATCAATTTCCGATTTTGCTATCGTGTCCCGTTTGGGATTTCAGGCGATCGTGGCTATCCAGGATTGGATGCAAGCTCGGGCGTGAGCGGTCCTCGCGGACAACCGGGAGCTCCGGGAATCGTAAGTTATTAGGGTTGTTCATGAATAATCTGTTACGAAAACCGTTCTTAAGTAGAAATTTCGTAGCCGGGAGAACGAGGCGCCGCGGGCGAGAGAGGTCCCGAGGGCCAAATGGGAGTACCTGGAATTCCAGGAAAGGAAGGTCCGCCAGGAATGCCCGGACCGCCGGGTCAAAGAGGCCAGACTGGAATGCCCGGAATACAGGGAGCACCGGGAAAGAGTATAAGTGACGCCGAAATTCGGGATATCTGTGTCAGCGTTCTGAGAGGTGAGACACCTATTGGAAATGTATCTGTATCAATTACAGAAACGCGATGGAAGCGAATTATTTGCCAATTGGCATTCTGTTCATTTACACTAAAAGAAAGTACGGAATTTTATGAAGAGACGCGGTAGCCTTTCAACGCGAAGTAGTTATTGCCATGTATAAATACAATAAATGCAGTAGTAATCTAATTGTACGGGAGAAAAGCCCGTACAATAAATTATGCTCGCAATACCTTGCTAATAGCCCAGATAGGAATATGAGATATCAAAATTCCGAAACCAGATTACCAAAAAATGTTCTACTGTTCTCTGTTCTGGCGAAAAAAATGGTAAAATTCACAGTTAAATATTTTGTTTGTATAAAAAAATGTGGATGTATAGAGCAGATGACGGAGATGGCAACGCTTATGCAGGGTCCCCCTGGTCCTCCTGGACGAGGGCGTCCAGGACGCCAGGGTCCACCGGGATCCCAAGGTCGTCCAGGTACCCGAACTTCGTCAAGGATTTACAAATTACCACGCTCATATCAACAACATTCGCCGCAAATTAACCCCTTTTGTCGCTCAAATGTTATATGATTTTCCACCGATTAGCGAAACATAGCATGTTGGCCTTAGAAAAACATCGTTCATACGAAATCGGTTCAAAAGAAACGGCCAAAATACGACATTGTTTAATCCAATCCATCATTCCACATCGCCAGCGTATGGGGCGGTAGTTAATCATAAATCTCATTCGGCCCTTCAAAAACGTAGAAGCGTATCACCTTCTAATAAACGGGAGAGAGTATTTGTTTAGACCTCAAGAAATTGTAGGTCAAGCTCCTCCGTTTCTTGGCAGGTGGTATTCCCCGGTAATTGAGATTAATATGTTCCCAAAATGTTAACACTCCAAAGGCAATAGTACCGATAGAAATCACGAGTACCCGCATGTGTCACAGAGATGCTGAGCGAACTAACAAGGGGTCTACGTGGAGCTCCCGGGTTGCCGGGTCTCGCCCGACATGGCCATCCCGGTCGGGTTGGTACCCGAGGCATCCCAGGTATTAGAGACGAAAATGTACGACATCTGAAATCCATCAGCCTTTGCTTAATTAATTCCCCTTTGCTTTGTTGTATGCTATTTACTCGACGCTCATCTTTCCAATGTCTATTCCAATGTTTTATCGGCATCAAGCCCGCTATATACGGGCGAAGCTTTGAACACATGCATTTTTAATCGAACTAAACGTAGCAAATCAATTCCACCCAAAAAATTACGTTTTATGCTTTCATTTAAGCAGTTTCGTTCTTGTGAATGAAAATGGATATTTATCACAAAAAAAATAATATTTAGGGTTTATTTCCAAATTATTCGATTTGCTATAAAAAGCGAACATAAAGTCTTAAAAAAGTCTTCAAAAACTGTTTTTGTAATGGGTCAAGCTAAAGTTCATTACACACTCTAGTATCATTGCTATTGGGGAAAGTAGTCGTGTACGTTTGCTGGCAAAATGTTTCCCGTACGTGAAGGGTTGATCGATCACACTCACACAGACTAATCGAGTAACTCTCTGCTTGAGTTTCATATGAATATTAATACGTAGCGTGTGTAGGTGATCCGGGACCCCCGGGATTGCCGGGTGAAAGAGGATTCGTCGGATTTCCGGGCCCGCAAGGTCCTCCAGGACCTCAAGGAGCTCCCGGCGAACGCGGCGATAAAGGCGATAGAGGTCAAGAAGGGATTGGACGCGAAGGCCCTGTTGGCCCAATAGGACTTCCAGGTAAACCATATTCATATACATACACGCACTATTCCACGCGCTATTGCACGCGCAATTGCATCAAAAATCTTTCAAAAAACATACCTACGATAAACAATTTTTTTAAATGTCCTGCGAGAAATTGTGAAAAACTCGTGCCAAAAAAAGTTGGATTTACACGAAATGGTTTTTGAATTTGATTTTTAAATTTTTTCAGGATATTGAAATACTTCAAAAGAAAAGTGTGATAAAGAATAGATCGCATTTTTTTTTGGTCGAATCAATATTTAAATCAAATAATCAAAGAAGAAAAAAAAAGGGCTGCTGTTGCGCATGTTTGATTTTTTTCCACAATGAAATCTGAGGTAGTTCTCTACTTTACTTTATTTCTCTACTTTTTTATCCGCGGGCGGTCGGTTACCGACGTAACACTTTTTTACGGTTAGGTAGAAACCTACTTTATCTCTGTGATTTTTTTCAATGTTTATCCATCCCTTGAGCGCGGATGAGTATGATGGAAAAGCGCGGGATTTGCTCATCGTCATCTCATCACCGGCGATGACGTAAACTCGTCAATTTCCCATCGCCCTTCCAAATGATTCTTTGTTTCACTTACCATTTCTGCTCTTCCAGGACTTCGGGGAAACGACGGGATCGGTTTGCCGGGACGCCACGGAGAGAGAGGCGAAACGGGCCGGCAAGGTAATTCACGGATCGTAAACGCCAGCACTCGTACGACGAAACGAATTTCTTTCTTCGACCGATTGTGTTTTTTGCCCGAACAGGCGTTCCCGGCACACGCGGACCGCCCGGTGCTCAAGGTCCTCCCGGTTTTTGCGAATATTGCAATTATCCTAGTGCAAATTATCTTCAATACAGTCGCGGCAACGACAAAGGATGATAGTTCGATCGACAAAGCAACTAATGAATCACCGTCTACCTGTTCGCTAATATTTAATAGTAAATCTACAATCTAAAATATCGCGATGTATTTTTTCTAAACGTGATAATAAAGAATCAATCTATGGGTACTCAATTACTTCTTACACTCGATTGTAACGATCCTCTTCGCTTCTTTGTACAGGTGACAAAAAGACAATGGATTGTCGTCATTTGTTTTGGCACGTGACAAAGCCACCCAAAAGGGTTAAAAAAAACTAATCGTTGATACGTACCCTGCAGTCGATGGCCCAACGTTGTATCGACGAGAATCCGAGGATTCCCGTTGCGCAGAAGTTTCTCACGAACTTTTTCTCTCTCACCTGCGCGCACGTGAGTCCACACGTCCACGAGATATCGCAGTCCCTGTCGTTTTCGTTATGCGAGTGTCGTTCAAACGTGCACAAGCGTGTGTCGAGGCACGAGTGCGCGTTGATCGGCGAGAGCCCGAGTCCGATTCCACGTTCGCCCGTTCAGAGATGAGGGCGCCTCCGCCGGAATGGACCAGTCGAAATCAGTGATGGCCGCAGGCCTCGAGATGCACGGTTCTTTGAGGTTGCTCGTCGCATGTTTATCGTGAAGTTTTTACGTCGCAATCGTCGAGGTTTTTTTCGGACTTCCGGACCGCGACAAAGGTAGGAAATGACGCAATTTTGTTTAATTCGTATAATCGACGAATCGTCGTAGCGCGAGTTTCACGAGCGGCGAAGAAAAAGTAAAAAAAAAAGCGAAAAGAACGGCAAAACGGTCTACGCGCCTCTGGTCGCACTTGACAGCTCGCACGGCTCGCTATCGCGGCGAGTGTACACACAAGTGGTCCAAAAATATTGCGCCCCGCGTTGCGTTTGCACGCCGACTATAAACCCGATAACTCGATTCGCATGCTCTCGATACGCCGGTCCTTGAAACAGAGTAATTCGTTCGATCGATCGGTAACGCGGTTCGCAGTGCAACACAGCAATGTGCCGCGAAGAATTTTTCTTTAACTCGAATTAACGTAATGAACTGCCGCTGTTGTGATATATCGGCAGCCGCGTACCGGCGGGCCAGGTTAGGTGAATGGAACGGTCTCGCCGCTGCTGGTGTTACAAACGAATATCGCGCACCTTGCCCGGATAAGACGCGAAATTTCATCGACGGAATCGCCCGCGCTTCCGCGATGCATCAGTTTCTTTATTCCTTGGGCCTTAGGCCGTTTGAATAATTATCGTTGTCATTGCGACATGCGTCTTTGCCCCCACCACGCCGTTCTCTCTCTCGACTTGTTTACTCGGCGTGCGACACACTCGCGAGACACCGCGATAATAAGCAAAACATCGAACGAAAACAAGATTGAATAATGCATAATTCCGAACGCGCGCGTAATAACATCGATGAATAACGCCAATCGGTCCTTCTTGAATTATTAATTGCACATCTGTCCGGGCGATTGTTGCAGCAGTTTCGAAACAATTTCTATGGTTTCCACGGAGCGGCGAGAGATATTATCGCCCGGGCATTCATTTGTCGAGCTACGATTCCACTCGCACATACTCCCCCGCGTGAGAGCGAAATTCTTTTTACGTTCGAGCCTCGATCGCCACAATAGGCGAGCAAGGCACGGCCTTTTTTTCTCTCACAATGCCTTTGTTTTTTTTTAAATGCCTACTCGTTGAAACGAGCGTGATTTACGTCATTCGATGACTAATGAAGAGAAAAATTCCTCGCTCATAACATCATAGTCGTTAGAACGGGAGCTGGCGTATCGCGCTGTATTATTAACACCGATTTGTCCTAGAATTTTTTTGTTTTCTTTATTCGAAGAATCAAACGAAAAAAAGGCCCATTGCGCGCTAGCGAGGAACGAAGCGCACGTCGTCGTACCGAACACGAATATATCGTTTACACGGATCAATGACCTCTCTTATTACCTCTACCCGAGGATCGGTATGCATGTGCAATCGATACCGAATCTCTTCATTGGACGATCCAAGATCCAAAGTTGGCCGCGCCTTTTGACGGTCCAATTCGCACGTTCCGTCGGTTCGCTTTTACCCTCCTGTCCTTCCTCGACTCCTTCGTTTTCCATCGCAGTCTTACACGCCCCCTCCTCCCTCCCCCGCCCCCCCCTCTCCCCCACCTGGCCCACTTATTGTATTGATTCAACCTGGGCATCCGTGCGTTCCTCATCGTGCCTTCGTTACTTCCTGTTTGGTGCTCGGTTCCTTCCTGACTTCCTGCGACAACCGTTTTCCCTCAAACTTCTATTCGGCACCCGGGGCATGTATATTCTCCGCATTCCCCTGTACCTCGTCCGTTCTCATTATCTCACGCGATATATGTATGTGTATATGTATATTTACTATGTACCGCGGCTATGCAAGTACACGCGAAAACTTTCGATGGAGCGTCGAAAAGCTTTGCCGGGTCGAAAATCGATATTGGCCCCTGACCCGTTCGTGCGAGTTGAATCCAATGGTACGACAAAAAGCACAATTCTCGCATTCATAAAATACTCCAAATTGTATGAAAGGCTTCGCATTATTTACTTTCGTTCGCGTATCATCAAACTCGCGTACCTTCCACTACTTTAATTACTCATATCCGCCTATGATCTTTTTTTACCAAGCATTTTTTTTTGCCGGTCAAAAAAGTAATACGCTCGTAGTGGCACTCTGCCTAATAGATTTCCTAATGCACGTGGAGAGCCCTCCGCCTCTGCGCGTTACGACGATGCACTTTCAAATGGGAACCTCGGGGACGTGGCAAACAAACGATCATCCGAGTCACACACGAAAAAAAAAAAAAAAAAAGAAAAAAAAATTCTCTCCGATTCATTCATCCACGAAACTCACGTATAAACACAAGCCGCCGGAGAGTTTCAATGAAAAACTCGTTGCCGGCGGTGCAATTGAATCAATGGTCGCCCCCTCCCCCTTCCTGCCCCCCTAGTGGCTCGATTACTCGTTCCATTCACGTATACTCCTTCCTCATCCTTTGGAGGATATTTTTGTTTTTTTTTTACCTTCTTTTCCTTTTTACGTTTTCTTTCTTTTCAATCCTCTTCCACATCTCGATGGCACGGAAATGCCCTCGCGATGCTCGGCACGTATAATACAAGTGCAATGCTTGAATATCGGAAAAAAGTAGGCCAACGAACCCAGCCGAGTTGGCTATCGATTCTTTTCCAAGAGACAGAACACGAAAGGTGTGTGCGGATGCCCGTCTATCTCAATTGTATCATATCCCTCACGGGTATTTTCTATTTGCCAACTGTTACGCTCTTTGTCGGTTTTCTTTCTTTTTTTTTTTTTCTTTTTTTTTATTCCGTTACCAGTTGCCACCGACGTCACGAGCTTTACAGTTATCGATAAACCTTTGGTCCCAGCTTTGGTCGGCTTTATCGCACAAACCTGGAAGCGAGAAGAGCGCGAATGTCCGATAAAGCGGAGTAATTAATTTTCGTTCAATATTTGTCTGTGGAATTAATATAATTAACATCCGTCTATCAACTTGAAACGCCACTCGATTATACTCGATTGCCTCGTGCGGGCGCCCTCGTCGAATTATGCAATTGCCATTGCGATATTATACTCTCCGTTGCGCGTCAATTAGAAACGTTCTGTTATCAATTAACGTCCGACGATCAACTCTATTCAAAGTAGTACTCGCGGTACAGTCCGGCCAAACGTGAAAGTCACAGACAATTTCGAACACTTTTCAAGGGTTTAGACATTCGATGAAGATAGATTTCGCTTGATAATGATATCGAAATTTTATCAACAAACCAATGAAAAAAAGTTCTTCGGCAAGTTACCCGATAAACAAAATTTTTTCCAAATTAAAGTCAATTTTTTAATTTTCCGAATATGCATACATTTTTTCGGTATTTTGTCTAATTATTTAAAGCTGCATGTTTTTTGAGACAAAATTACCGCATTTAAAAAAAGTTGGCCTGCCGGGCGATGTGTTTTATTCCTTCAGTTTAGTAATAACATTTTGGAATTATTATTATGCATAATCAATCTTTCCAACAGCTTCGATATGGTTCATTATTCACCGATTTTAATTCCATTGAGAAATGCTGGAAGTTCTCTTTGAAACTCACGTTTGACTGGACTGTACCCAGTAGTCCAGTCGTGTAGGTGTTGCACGTTTCGTTTGATGATATCAAAAGAAAATCTAACCGATAAAAGCCAAGCTCCGTAACTTATGACGACATTTAACCAAAAAGAAACTAAACTCGTAACATTTAATTATGTTTTCTTATCATCTCAATTCAATTTAGTTGATGCGCCTTAAAATAGAACGGAAAAGAAATTGACCTTGGAGCATAGCCATCGAAGACCGCTCGATGTATCAAAGACGATTAAATCGACAAACGGAATCCCCGTATTGTTTGAGCCGATTGTCGTCGTTCCCCCTCCGGAGGGCCAACAAAACGCGCGAGCTTCGATAGGCTTACGGATCGTACGCTTTTTATTTGAAAACGGAGAGCTTACGAACGGGGGATCAATTCTGTTAGTCGCGACAAATTTATTTTCTCTCCAATCCTATCAGCTACACAACAGTACCTCTGCTCAACCTTTCGATTCTCCGTCTCTCCGCAGTGAACGAACAATGATTCTCTTTCACTGGGAAAAAAACGCGGAATTGTAGCGAACGAATATTGTAGAAGAATAATTTTGCTTTGATAGCGATTGAGAGTGAGAGAAAGAGATAGAGGGCGAGGATAAAGGAGTAACGATGTCGGAGGACGGGGCTGGAGGCTCCAGCAGCGGCGGAAGCGGCGAAGCGAGTCGCGTCCAATTACTGCAGGAAATGCGACAACAGAATTTCGACAGCATTCGTTTTGCATCTTATCGGACTGCTTGCAAGCTGAGATTCATACAGAAGAAGGTTCACCGTAAGTAAATTCAAGAGTTTTCCATTTTTTTACCCAATGTTTTTTTTTATCTTTAGAATATTCGCTGGTTTATTAAGAAAGTCAATAGTGTGACTAATGTAGTAACATTTGTTTGCAGTACACAACGTCGACATATGGAACGTTATAGAGGCATTTAGAGAGAACGGTTTAAACACCCTCGAGCCGTCGAGCACCCTCGGCGTCTCGCGTCTCGAAACCCTACTGTCTTCCCTGTTTCATGCGCTTAACAAGAGAGTACCTGTCTCTCAGCAATCCAAAGTCGATGCGACGACGGCATTGCTCATGAATTGGTTGCTCGCGGCTTACACCAGCGGGTATGTAAAGAATCGCAAGAACGCTAGAAGAATGGAAAGAAACACAATCTCTGTTTCCATCTCCGTAACTCGTACTCACGCGTAATCGCTATATTGCTTTTAGGGAGAACAACAAGATAACGGTGTTCTCCGTTAAGGTAGCTTTGGCTACCTTGTGCGCTGGCAAACTTATGGACAAATTTCGATGTACGTATTTCTACAGCTTTTTGTTTCCAGTCAACAATCGTGTCCAGTGGTCCGAGAAACTCTGACAGTCCTAAGATTGCCCTTAAATTCTGATTTTTTAAATAATATTTAATCCTGCACGCACACGTGACGAAAATGTGGATACGGCATTTTTTTCTACTTGTACAGTAGATTTGAGGAATTCTTTGATGGTTCAAAGATTTTTTTTCACGCCCCTTTTTTTCTAGATCGCGAAAAATCCGCAAAATGAAAAAACCCGAACAAGAACCCGCATTTTATAGTTTTCCTTATTTTTCGGAGGTCTTTTACCAGGATTTTTTTTGTGGAAACGCTTTTTTGAAACCCTTAAGCTCTATTCCGGTCTTCTAGCCGCGGGTTCTGTGATACGTAGTCGTTTATCTGCTTCGTATTAGTGTCTCAAAAGAATATCCGATATTTTACATTTTCATCCATTGTTACCTTCCTTAGAAGACGTGGACTATCTCGAAAAATGTCCCGGAAAAGTTACAGAATATCCTTGAATCTTTTATCGGACACCATGTATTGTCAGTCACGCTAATTGATAAAAAATGTGTTCTAAAAAACAGACATATATTCGCAAATATCGGACAGTAACGGCCACATGATACATTGGCGATTCTCCGAATACTTAAAGGAAGTATTAGCGCTTACGGCGGCCGTTTACGAGACCCCCTCGTTTGTATATTCCGATGGTTTGGCCAGTACGATATTTCCTCCGGTGAGTTGCCGAGCCAATTTTTGCATAGCCTTTCGAGTTTAAATTCAACTTCGTACCAAATGCCATCTGATTGCCGTGTCATTATTTTTTTTAATAGAATTCCAAAATTACCGTCAACGATTTTCTCGATACGCTGATGTCGGACCCGGGACCTCATTGTCTCATATGGCTTCCCTTGTATCACAGAATGGCAGCCGTTGAATCGGGTAAGAATATCTCGCGAGACGCTATTAAGCTAAACGCGATTACGACACCAGCGATCGATAACTATACGAAGCAAACGCGAAATCCTTTTAGTAACTCATCCCGTAATGTGCGATGCCTGCCATCGGGAGAACTTCAACGGTTTTCGATACCGTTGCCAGAAGTGTCACTCCTATCAATTGTGCCAGGATTGTTTCTGGCGCGGCAAAGTATCCGGTACACACAACAACGATCACGAAACGCGAGAATACAGTAGTTTTGTGAGTAACAAATTGGGTCGATTGAGAATCGTTAATCATCGGCTGTTAAGGAGAAAATTGAAGCGAAGTGTGACAAATTCAATTACAGAAGTCGCCGAGCAAACAAATTGGACATTCCCTTCGCAAGAGCTTCAGATGCGTTCCCGAGAAAGGTAAAAACAGTCTTCCAAGGTTTCCCGAACAGCCGGAGAAAACGTTAGATCTATCGCACATCGTGTGAGTAAAAAGAATTAGTAAAATCGATTAACCAATTCCTTTATTAGACATTTTTCTCATGTATTAATCGTAAACGAATTATCGCAACCAAACAGACCGCCGTCACCCCTACCGTCGCACAACGGTTTTCCCGATCACGGATTTATGGCACCGTTCGACGCGGGCTCCATGGACAGTCGTTCCACTTTAAGGAGGTCAATATTTCATATTCATCGTTCAACGCGTTGAAACGAATAATTGTTAATGCCCCGTCCAAGAAACCTTGCAATTCTTTCAGTCTAGTCTATTCGGATTAACAATAATTACGCATTTGTTGTACGCATTTATATAGTATGGATAGTTCGAGATTGGACGATGAGCACAAACTAATAGCGAGATACGCACAGAGATTAGCGCAGGAGGCTAGAACCGTGGTAAGTCTATATTTCGAGCGTGTCGCGAACGTATCTTTTTGATTCTAATTTCGTACGGTACATACATTTTTTCACCGGCACCGCGAGGCCACTCGAGCGATTCCAGTGGCTCGTCGCTGTGAATCGCGTTAATGAAAATAATTGAGGGTCTCTCGTTGATTCGCAAACACAATAGTCAAATTAATTGAGAGTTGACGCCCTGTTTCAACAGCCGCGTACATCGTCGAGAATGTCACAAGTCGACCAGTCGGTGAGTACAGCGGATCGCGAATAAATATCGTTCTCGGTACGCTATAAAACCTTGTTAAGAAGTTGTAATTAAGTATCTGACTTTTTTCTTTGCAGCAGGGCAGGGCACCTTCGGATGCGAATTTAGCCTCGCTGGACGCTTCGAGGGCACAGAGGGAACTCATATCACAACTCGAGGCAAAAAACAAAGAGATAATGCGCGAGATTGCAAGGTTAAGGTATACCTGTGTCGTTTAAATTCCTTTAATATCAACGCCTCAACCTTGAAATCATCCTTTTCGAACCATCCTAGTGTCACGCATGTTAATACTATTTTATGTTTGGCTTCAACGTGCCCTTGGTTGCGATGCATGAACAGGCTAGGAAAAAACATGAATATTCGCATTTCACGGACGCGAGAAAATCTATTTTTATCGAGGATATCACGCGGATCGAAGCGTATCGAATTCGAGACGGATCAAATATCCCGTAATATTTCGTATTCGAAGTGCGGATATTCGAGTAGGATACTGACATAAGCCAAACGACTACATGAAACTCTTAACATTGAAATAAAAAATACTTCCAACACCGCGGGAAAACACTGAATTAACATAGACCCGATAACCGATACTAATTCAACAATACGTTACGACACAATATAACAAGATCAGACGATACCATTTGGTTCCTTAATCGATCATTGCCGTGCGAGTTTATTCTCACTAGTTCACAAAACATAAATTAAAACAGTAGAATCACACATTTCATTTATTCTGCGGATCACATTCCGTGCGATTTACAAATCTTAGAGCGGTAGCAAACGAATCGATCGATCGAGTAACACGCCGTTGAATTTTTCAATATTTAGGAGACAACAGGAGATCGAAGCAGCGGGCTTAGAGAATCCCGCGCTGATGTCGGAACTTCGCGCATTGAGACAGCGCAAGGACGAGCTGGAGAATCATCTCGCGACCTTGCAAGATTCTCGAAAGCAGCTGATGGTACAACTCGAGGGATTAATGAAAATGTTGAAAGTGCGTTTTCACAGTTTCTCGTACAAATCGTAATGCTCGTGATATGCCGATGATAGATGAGACCGTTGAAATTATGATCGTCGCAGAATCATCAGGCGTCGCCGCGTTCGACGCCGAACAGTTCGCCGAGAAGTACGAAATCGCCGCCGCTACCGCCGGGCGGTATGCCGAACAGTAGATCGGCACCGGCGACACCGGGCGGTCCTCTATCGACGCCGCAGCAACAGCCCCAACAGCAACAGCAACAGCAGCAGCAACAACAGCAACAACAACAGCAACAGCAGCAACAACAATCGAATCAGCAGCAGATGTCGCAGAGCTATCAGAGTCCGGTACTGGCGACGTCGGTAGCGAACATGCCCGGCAACGCGATGCTCGGCAGTCTTCAGAATCCTATACCAGATAGTCTCTCGTGTGTCGGCGGCGATGTAAGGTAGGACGGCATGCGAAGAAAAAGTAATGGACCATGTCCTCTCGTTTTTTTTTCCTTTTGTTATATATTCGTATGTACCACAGTACTTAAACGCCAAAATGAGCGAAGGGTGGCGTGGATGAGTTTATCGCAGATTCCGCGCCCGAACATGAGAAAAATATCGATTCCGGCAACAATAGCTTTGTTTTCTTCATCTCAATCGATATTACATACATATACTTTTGTTGCGACAATCAATAACGATTGTTCGCCGAGCGTGGGCACTCGTCTCGCGAACAAACCGAATACTATCCGTGTCTGTGATTTATTCATAACGCGGTTTATACCCCAAAACATATAATCATCGATTCTCCTTTCGTTGTTGTTCGACCCGGCTTTGTCCCATCATCATTATTCCGGGAGTGCGAATGTTTAACATTGCGTTGCTTATACCTCACCGTTTAGCTGAAGTTTTATGATTCCATTTTTATACCTTTTGTTTTTTTACTAAATTGAAATGCGTATTTGGAATGTATAGTTTTTAATAGACCCGAGCCTTCGCACATTCCACGTCTTTTATGCGATAACAAGTAACTTATTACGGAGCATCATTAACTTTTGCTTCGGTAGAACGCGCGTGAAGATTTTCATTTGCTTGCACAGTATCGGCTCTGTGCAATAAAAAATATATAAATAAAAAATTCGTAAAAGAGAGAAAAAAAGTGCAATTGATCTGAATAACCGTCGGGTTTTCGTACGAAACTCATTTTTATCAATGCTTGATAAATCACACTGATGTGCCTGATTAATGTAATTCATGCGACTAATCGTATATCAAACTATAGAAGATAATGTACTTTATCTAAAGCATTAAAAAAAGCACTCGCTAGGTAACGTGCCTTCGTTGATATTGTAAAGAAAAATCTATGCACTCAACCATATCGTCGGGCACAGCTGCATTGGCTCTATACTGAACAGAAACAAAAAGAATTGTGGTCCCCTATGATTTACAGTGCCTCTCATCGTCGAGCGACCGCTGTTCTTATTTTTTTTTTTAGTTATTCCTAAACATTGTATTGTTTTTGCATCGTAAACATTCCATAGTTCAATTAATTTTATACTTTTGACGTTCTTTCATAAGAATTCGTTGTTCGCAAATTTTTGTAATAACTGCATGAATCTGTCCGTTTTGAGGAAACGAAAATAATAATCTCACTCGTTATAGATATACATATAAAAAAGAAAGAAAGAAAATCCCGTAGTATTTTCTAGGATACGCTTGAATAATTAGTGACGATTATAGCATGTAGTATGTTAACGATAGACGATTTGATTGTACAAAACCGTTGGCGGAGTTACGAAAAGAAAAAAGACGAAGAAGAATTGTTGAAGCTTATGCAATAAAACAAAAGAAAGGCATGCCACTATTATTTATTTGGATTGTTTTTGTTGAAAGTTGCTTCGCGCAAAGAAAATAGAGATTTTCGATGTCAGGTCTGCGTTCAGGACAAACAGCTTGCCAGGAAGCGGCTCCAGCAGTGCCAACAATAGTTTGGGACGATCCTTACGAAACGACTTATTGGTAGCTGCGGACAGTGTCACTAATGCCATGTCAACGCTCGTGAGGGAATTGAATTCAGGTAAGGTATCAGCGACCTTAACGCCTTGCGGATGCAAGTATTATTATTATTGTTATTATTCATGATTAAGATATTTTTGATAGGCGACACACTCGTAGAGAACACTTTCGGCGAACTCTCAGAGCTCCAGGCAACGGTAGTTGCGATAGTATAATACCAAAGTAAAATTTTAGAATTTTTTTTCACGATGTTACAAGAAAAAAGAAACACTAATAGGAGTTCAACAGAAGACGGGGGCTGTTAGCAACAAGTTACAAGCCAGGCATCTGTCCCATAACTTAGACAGGAGAGTACTTGTTCGGAGCATGTCGTTTTGAAATTCCGTCCATGGCCCGTTTCTTACGATCTCACACTCTCGAAACATAAAATATCAATGTGTTAGTGCAGGCATGACGCACAGCATATATTTTCCATCTATTATTCATGAGCAAATGTAGCATGTCGAAAGATTCCGAAACGATCATTTAGCTATGGATAAATTTGAGAAAAAAAAAGCAGCAAAATGGGAAGAACATCCGATTCTTGAATTATTTGCGATACGTTTTAAGCCAAGTATTCTTTTCATTCATTTCACACCCCCGTTGGCATTGTATCCCCTCGAAAAATTGTCCAATAATTAGCAATGAACCTTGTGAACAAACTTTCCATGCAGATGTACATATCCAAGATGTATAATATTACTCTTGTTTTATAGACTCACTTTGTCATGTAATTCTCGTTTTTTATTCTTTTACTCTTTCGCCATTCACTAATATAGTAAATTAGCCGATTAGGAGATCTCATAGTCTTAGCTGTAACACGTATTACACTGTTACGCAGGACGACCAGAGGTTTTTGTATTGTATTGGTTTCACATATCATGTCCCCCGTACTAACATATCAATTGGCAATTGCAGATCTTATGAATTATACTGACACCAAATCTACCCTCGACAGAGAGACACACAGTTTTATTTTTTCCATTCAAGTACGAAACAAAAATTTTGTTCGAGACAGCGCCGTACTAACGTGACCGACGAACGACGAGATCATTGTATTCATCGTAGGCAAATTTCTTCATTCTCGATAACGACAAAATAAATTGAACAAAGAACAAACGAAAAAAGAGATAAAAAGAAAAATACAAATAACACTCTAGACGTGTTGTGGAATGTGTGTGATGCACCGTCTGTGAATGTGTCCTGGTGCCTTGCAGACTCTGACCAGGAGGAACAGTCTCACAACTCGGGTCGGCATAACATCAGAAAACCGCTTGGTAAGTCTGCGTACGAAAAAACCATTTCCAGGTGAATTAAAAATATTGGCCAAAGCCGAGAGGCAGGGAGAGAGAGAGAGAGAGATTGAGCTCTGTGAAACCAAATGCCTTGAAAAAAATCATTTTCGACGAGCTCGTAATGGGTATTACTCTATCAAAGTGCTCGATGGAGAACATCATTTCTAGCGATCCGTTTTGTACTGTACTATTTCCAATAGTGTGACGAAGGTAACATTGATTTAATTCTCATACTTGTTACGCCAAACTTCCGATTGTGCGACGACGTTCATTACATATCATTGGAGTTCGATGAAATTTCAATATATATATTTTTTTTTCATCAACGAGAAACATTTCTAGAATTATATTCTTCGAAAACGATTGTCGTTCTTTTTGTACGATAGATAAAAAGAGACACATTCCTGGCACAATTGTACGTACTATGCGCTTAGCTGTGTTTTCATTACTTGACAGACTAACACTTCTATTAGATGAATTAATTTTATATATACATATTTATATATACCGCAGCTACATAGCTACATAGCCGTAGAGAATCAACTTTTTTTTTCTCTCATTCACATACAATCATATAATCGCCATACATCATCTGCTATACTGTTCAGGGTACCCTCCGAAAGTAACAATCGCATTGTTAAGACACAGTGCGTTCGCGAAAAGCGTTCATAATCGTGTCTAAATTTGACTATTTATCGAAAGTCCAATTTGTGACTGTCTACATGTTTTCGTTGTGTTCCTAGACTTCGAGGCCGGCGAAGACGGCGATGATAGTAGCGGCGGCGGAAATTCGTGGCGCGAGGAACTCCAGCGTCGTTATCAGCAAGAAAACGATTTTCTCGCGGAGCTCCGAGCGCGGAACGCGAGCGTATCGCAA
This sequence comes from Ischnus inquisitorius, assembly GCA_963924025.1. Taxonomy (NCBI): domain Eukaryota; kingdom Metazoa; phylum Arthropoda; class Insecta; order Hymenoptera; family Ichneumonidae; genus Ischnus; species Ischnus inquisitorius. The sequence continues at coordinate 10,114,455 of OZ001252.1, forward strand.
ACACCGTCGGCCACACCATCCAGCGAGCAGGAACAGGAGCGCGGCGAGAGAGAAGAAGCCGAGGGCGAGAAAGACGACGACAGCGAAGCGAATTGGGCGGAAGCCGTTAAAAGATGGGTCAATCGATAAAGAGCTCTTTTTCTTCTTCCTTCGATTGTTCGCAAGCTCGATATCGGATCGCGAATAATAGGAAAAGGCGCGATACAACGATTTCCTTTGTACGACACTAGAGAGAAAAAGAAATTTGTGAGAAATTATTCCGTCGCGTGAAGGAATCGGCTATCACCAATCAATTCAATCGTTAATGTCAGATCGGGCATTAAAAAAAAAACATAGAATACTGAACGTTATTCACAAACAGAAGATTATGAAAAAAAAAGAAAAAACTAAATAAAAAAACGAGAGAGAGATTAGTACTCGAAATCAAAAGACTAAAGATGTGCGATTGTCGTATGTAGAATGATTATTGTATAGCTTAGAGAAAAAAAAAATGAAAATAACGAACAAGTCTGAGTCTTCGCTCGTTACGTTAGATGTCGCAAAAATATTCATCGCATTGTCAAAAAGCCATAAAAGAATAACAATAACGCCGTAGTTGAGAAACAAAACCGTGACTGGATGAACGAGACCGTTTGCATACTTCGTGAAAACTTTGACCAAACTTAAACTTAACGTGGTAAATGAGCTAAATGAGGAAGAAACATTTTTTAACATATTGGTAATGCATCGAAGATGAATGAAAAAAAAAAAAAAACAGAAAAAATTGCATAGAACGCTTTCATTACTCATAAAACACGCAGATGGTTTTTCTATATCGAAAGATTGTTACAATCGTCGCAACCATTCGGACGCGACTTATTCCATTCGACAAGTATACTCTTTTCATCTCGTAATAATCTGTGGTAATCGCTAATCTGATCTTCGTATAATTCTAGTGAATGCGGAAAATTAATGACAATTGCGAAACATTCGAGCCGTGCCCTCTGCGCGAGACAGATATTTCCCGTTCAGGCCTAAAAATGGACGAAAGAACAAAAAAAATAGAAACACAATGGCATGCGGAGGGACTGGCGGAACTCGAGCCGCGATCGTTTCTATCAACTCTCACTTTACCACGCATTTATCTTAATAAGCTACTTTAATCGATCCAAAAAAAAAGGAGACGCTTCAAATCGAAATCTTTTATCATTTTGTGCGGTAGTTTGAGGATAATGTAGAAGAAATATTTGTACAAAACACACATCTAATCACGTCATCATGAAATCCTTTTCATCGATTCTCTCAAACGATTTCGCGCATGTGTAACCCGTTGAATCTAGCTTGGCCATGACAATACATAACGAGTGTCGATGAGACACTTTCGCATTTACTAAAATATACGATTATATTATAACTATACGAATGAACTCGCACAAAAATTTCTAGCAAAAAGCCACCGATGCATATATCGGTTGTCTGTTCGTGAGAAAAAAAACCAAAAAAAATCGAAAAAAAAGAATAACTTAACCGCCTCTGTTTATACTCCGTAAACGCGCTCGTATACGGCCCAAATGTTTAGACCATAGATGACAAATGAACAATTGATTCTCTGTAGATACGTATGCCGAGTATGGTTAAGGTAACGAAAAAGAAAACCTGAAAATAAATCATTGAGTCGACACAGTTTCGATGTTTCAATCCTGCAAACGAATTATACTAAAGTTTAACATTCGTCGCAGAGCAAAAGCGATATCGAAGTCGACAGCATCGTGTCTTCTCGGACCGCGACGACTCGATCCCTCGAAAGGGTTATCGATGTTGCTATAAATACGATTGAGAATGTCGTGAGTAAATATAAGTTAACCCGGGATCGATTATGTTGTGTATTGCGGTTCATCGAAGCTTACCCTTGGCATTAGGTCCGACGAGAACCCGCGTCCATAACAATAGTCGTATCTCACAATGACACTCCGTTGGGCGAAAGTCAACCGTTGCGGATCGAGCCGGATTTTCGCGAACCGCCCGCGATTCACAAGATCGATTTTGTTACGCAATTTTCCATCAACGTAACCGATCGAAGTGAAACTGATGCGGCGATTTCTACGCCTTTGATCGGTGATGTAGAATTTAAGATAAACATGTATATGGAATAAGAAACTTTTATTGATCTATTTCGTAGTTCAAGTAAATGAACATCGAGCCAACGATGCCGAACTGCAGTCTTCGGCCGCTGGAGACAGCGAAAAGAAAGATAAGTCCAAGTCCAGCCGAAGAACTCCGGAAACGGGACCGCAGATCCTGGGACTTTGCAATATCGATTTGATGCCGATACTGTTAGGTAATTAAAAAAAAATGTATAGCGTTAAATTTCCTGGGTAATCGGCTCGACGTAGGCGAAAAAATGGTAACGGAGCGACTAATCGTGGAGAGGCCGGACAGCGGTGTCGCATCGTGGATGAATCTTCCCGTATTGACGGTCACTTTGACCCAAGTAGAAACCGATTTCTTTCCGTTCGATTCACCGGTCAACTATCTCAGCGTTACCGTCGAAAGCATTTACAATCCGCCGCTGTCTTTCGCCGAGAATTTCGAATACAAAGCAGCGACAGTGATCTACACCGACACCGAAGTACGTAGAAGTTCTTTCAGACATTGTTATTTGTAATCGAAGAAAAAAAATGTATCCTCGTCCTTTGAAGGCTTTCGAAACGGTGATCTTCGACGATGGAAAATTCGCGAAATATCGCGACGTGGAGAGAACTAAACGTTGGAGAACGCTGAACAAATTTCAAGGTCGAGTCAGACTGTCGAAGTACAAAATCGACTGTGACCACGGGAACACGAAAAATCCATTAGAAGGACGAATAAATTTGAGAGTAAAGCAAATGCCTCGAATTTTCTAGCGGTTGTTAATTATTTATTCACCGATGTGTTCGTCTCGACTGTAGAAAATTGTCGACACTGATAATCCGCGACTCGAGTGGAATTACCTGAGTCGTCATGTATTGTTAAAGCCTGGCCAACAGGTGATGGAAGATCACATCAACAAGTAATGAGCGTGAAACCATTGAAATATTTGTATAATAATTTTTCTAATAAGTAACCCGATTGCTCCGCTCCAAGGTACACGTATTGGCCGTTTCAATTCATGACGACGGTGAACACTTCCGAGAATATCAAAGGAAAGTCAAAGGATCAAAGGGCTCAATTTTATCAATGCTATGTCGATCTTTCAGAACTTTTGTACCCCGGAAGTAAGTATAATAATAACAATAACAAATTATTATTATTAAATTAAAAAAGTCATTCAATTTAAATTTAATAATAAATATATTGTTATTATTATTAGTATTATTAATAGACAGGACGTTTTTCTCCAAAGTCCCAAATGCATTTTCTTCGTCCACTTATTTTTTTATAATGCTACAGGAACGCAAGCTCGTACGATAGCTCAGTTGTATACGCACGACGCCGCGGAAATGTTTGCGAAAACAGGTCTCGATAAAACATTGTTCAGCGTCGAAGTTGCGAATGAAACGGCGCCGAAAGAACGGAAAGGAAAGCTCAGCGCGAAAGGCGGCTCATCGGTAGAAATAATTTGCATAACAACTGTTTCGTTATTCAAACGAAAATCTTATCGTCCGAGTAACAGGTGAATTCAGCACCGGTGGAACCGGAACCAACCCCGGGTTCTCCACTCACCGATGAAAAAGGCGATCCCGTTTTCGTCGTGATACAGTTCGAGCTACAAGAGCCACTCATTCGAGCGCGTACGACCGAAGAGCTGACACAGAATTTGCACGAATTGCTGGGACCGCCCGATTCGAGACCCCTTTATCCGTACACGGGCGATTTGCCGGAAGAACAATATTCGGGATGTATCAAAAAATTGGTCGAAACCATAACCGAGAGCTATCGGGTACGAGATTTAGATAATATAAGGAATCTCTTCTGAGGCAACGATTGGAAGAAGACATGTGTATATTCGATAGGATTTTAATGAAGAAAATTTAAGCGAGGAGGAATTTCGGAGTAAAAATCGTCGATTTCGTTCCGGTGAATCCGCGGCTTCCGGAAGTTGTTATTCCTACATCCCGGTAATCACCTCCTGTTTTTTTATATTCGACATTTTTTTTTTATTTGTTATAATTAAATTTCGGGAGTTCAACTGCCTCGATTAACTAGGCAATTATCTTAGGACGAGATTGACCGATTCACCCAGTACATGTACGATACCGGAACTTACACCGCTGTACGAACTACTTTAAAGAAAAAAATCACTCGATTGCTGGATCAAAAGTTTAAGATCGACGCGTGCACTTGGGACTCAAAGGAATGTCAAGTACGTCGATTTTTTGCAAATTTCTACCTGAAGTCGAATCGGACATTTAATAAACGGGAAACGTTATTCGCAGAATTTGGTAGAGACAGCGTACTTGTACTTGGTAGAACAAATGCATGCGGCTCTTCGCAGCGATAAAGAAGATGAATGCGAAAAAGGAATAATCGATACTGATAATCTGCGCCGCAGCGCTGAAGAGAGTTACGAACTAGGAAACATTCCACAGGCCAAGGACATGTATATAAGCGTGAGTGAAGAAATTTACTCAGTTCTTCGCATGATCTGTCCTCGAAACGAATTTGAAACAGCTCATAGCGGCTAAACGAAAGGATCCGGAAGCATGGCTGAGTTACGCGATCTTCTTGAAAAAAATCGGCGACGTAGATCGATCTTTGGAATGTTGCCGGCAAGCGATAAACTTGAACGCTCGACACAAACTCGCGTAAGTGAATTCTTCAGTTTAAGGTAGTCCGATCGGTCATCCGACAAAATGAGAGATCCAGAGAAAATTTCGAGCGTTTCCCAATGGGATGAAAATCTGAATCAAATGAAGCATATGAAAGGTTCAAAAGATTGATTTTGCACAATGATAATTTTTTCAAGTTAATAACAAATTGATAAAAATAACTTGTTCAACAAATTATTACACAAATTCAAGTTTTCGAACACCTTCCATATGTTGGATTTTTTCAGAATTTTATCCCATTGACAAACTCTCGAAATTCTCTCTGAGTCTAACACTTCCTCGGACTGTATCGCTCGAACTACCTTAAAAACAAGCTACGAAAACAACAACGTGAAACAATTAACGAGCGTTTTTCGAACAGCTTGTTACTTCACGGAGTTATACTAGCCGAGAGGAAAGATTACCGGGCGGCCGAAACATTTCTGAAAGTAGCAACTCAGCTCTATCCAAGATTCGCCGAGGCCTGGGCGATTCTACACTTGTTTTACATTCGCATCGAATATTATCCGGGTCATTAAGCGCTGTTCCATTGTTCTTCTTTGCGTTTCACTCCATTGGAATTATAGATGTTTTTATAAAAATATTCAGGAGTCGATCTGGCGATTCGCGTCGCAGAACAGTGTCTTATGGATCGAAATCGTGATGAAATCGACGTAGATTTTGTGGAAATGGAGCCTCTCGCCTGGTCGACGATTCATTGCCCGAAGAACCGCGTGTACTTGACGATAGTTGTGTTTCTTCTGAAATTAAATTTGTTCGATGTGAGTTACAAGATCGATCGATTTACTGTACAATCGAAAAACAGTGGAAAATAATACGCGAAGAAGTTCGCAGGAATAGCCCTTTCTCGCGAGCTCGACCTCGCAGGTCGATCGACATCGTGGCTGTATTACATGGCGGTTCACCACTGTTTGCTCGGAAGATTCGACGACGCGTTGACTCATCTCAAAGAAGCTCGATATCAGCACGGCACAGTTCGTTTCCTCTCGCTACCACAAAATCCCTGGAACACTGAGAAAAAAATCGACGAATTACTTTCAGGATTACTCGATAAGTGCACTGATGGGTCATTGTCATTTCAAAGAAGGCAAAGATCGAGATGCTCGCGAATGTTACGAGTTCGCGAGTTCTCTCTTCAACAGACCCGCTGACATTCGCTTGATCGACATCAGATTGGGAAATTATTACTTGGACGCCGAAGACCACGTCAGAGCGAAGAAAACTTTTCTGAATGTTTGCAAACTTTCGCCGTCGTCGATCAGCTGGCTCGGCTTGGGCATTACTTGCTATAACGTAAAAAAAACATTTTAGTAGGCTTTTAAATCATCACTTTTTCATCATTGATTCTCTTTGCAGATGATGGAACTGAAAGACGCAGAGACTGCGCTAACCGAGGCGAATCGACTCGATCACCGCAATCCCGAAGTATGGGCTTATCTCTGCCTATTGAACATGAGGCTGCATCGTATCGACGAATTTACAGAGTGCTACAGACAAACGGTGAAGGTAAAACTAAATTTCGCGCCGGTATCGAAAAATAACATTTCAATGGCTGCTGTTACGTTTTTTTTATTATCGACGACGCCAGAACGATTTGCAAAACGCAAAACTATGGCTCCTAATAACAAACACCATGGAGTCATTGGGATTCGTATCGCCTATGCTATCATCAGTATCGGGTGAAACGATAATCAAGGAATCTTCAGAAGAACGTAAAGTTGAGACGGAACAGGCTTCCAGATCTCTGTTAAAACCACATGAAATGTGGCAATGACAATGAAAAAAAGAAAACAAAGTCCGTCGATATTTAAAAACTATGATTATCGCCTTGACGTTGTTCTCAAAACAAAACAAACAACCTCATTGTGTAAAATCGTCGAATTAAAATTGCGTTAACAATAATAAATTATAGTATAAATCATAAAACAATTATAGTCGTTCTGTAAATAAAAAGTGTATATCTCGATAAAATAGCCAAAATAGAATCAATAAAACGTAATATCCGGCGAACCTATTCGGTAGGTTTTCATCTATCGACAACGATTAATCGCCATGCGAACGGATTCGAGCTGCGCGCAAAGCTTGTAAAAATATTTGCATGATACAAAAATATCATCTAATAGTTTTTAGTCGATAACTCTATCGATGAATGAATCGATTAAATATTTCAAGCATGTTAAAGTATCTCTGATTAACGAGAGGAAATATGCAATTTGCTCCGAACTGTGCGCTGTGTGCCACACGATCGCGGTCCGGCAACGCATAATTGCTACATTTTGCTTCCAAATGTGTTCTGCATACTCGGATGCATTGCGATAGCTCTGCGCAGAGGAACGTAACGGGTTTCTATATTGTAAAACGTTAGAGGCGAAGAGCTCGGACTTTACTTGTTCGTTAAAAAAATAAATGTCCTCGATGCCCTTCGATACCTAAAGCTTGTATAGATATATCTTATACTGCTAATCTTGTGAATCACATTTTTTTTCATACTTCGTCGTCTCGCAAATTCATCTAAATAATTGATTTTGCGAACGATTAATCGCAATAATTAGCTTGTTAGCTAAGTATGCTATTTCTCGATCATTTAATCTTTTTGGATGGCGGGTGAGCTTGTCGCATCTGCGACCGCGATATCATCTTGGATATTAGCATTCGAGTTTCTCGATTCATCGCTCTTCGCCTCTTGCGTACTCTCCGCAGTCTCGGGTGATTTTTCCACAGCCGCATCTTCGCCTCGTTTTTCTGACTGAGACGGGGCGGTAACCACATTATCGTTTGACGCATCCTGTCGATTATTATCGGCCTCGGCGTTGCTAGCGGAATTTTCAGCTTTTTCGACGCGTGTTTCCGACTGCAGCGAGCCCGAGATAGCCGAGTCTTTCGTTAAATCAGATTCTCTCGGAATGCTATTCGACTCCTGTTCTGATTCGACTTGAGACGCGACGGCGATCGCACTATCGCTTGTTGACGAATTGTCGTCGATGCCTTCGGGAACGACGGCCGACGTCGCAGAATCTTCCGCTTGTAATTCCAATTCAACCGATGCCGTATTGTTGGTATCGATTATTGTATCCTTCGATTTATTTTTATCAGGTTCCGATATTGTTGTTGAACTTGACGGTTCAGCAGCATCTGTCGTCTGTTGATCCTTTACTTTCTGCTCGACTCCAGGATCGCTGACCATCGGCTCCGATTTTTCATTCGAATTACTGGTTAAAGATTCAGTTGGATTCACTGTCGGTTCCTCCGTTACATTTGGTTCAGCTTCGGGATTGTCAACACCCGGCTCAAATTTCTCATCCAAGTCATTGGAAGACGGTTTAGCAGCATCCACCGCCGTCTCCTCCATTACTTTCGCTTTCACTTCGGGATTATCAACAACAGACTCCGATGATTTCTCCGAATTACTCGATGATGGTTCAGCCGCATCGACCGTCCGATCATCGGATACTTTTACCTCGACTTCGAGATTGCCAACAGGAGGTTGATCTTCCGCGATCTGACCACTAATATTCAGCGACTCCGAAGACGTATCTCCAATACCGCTAGTTTCCACGGTCTCGTTTTCGGAAACGTCGTGAATACTATTGTCGCTCGACAATTCAATATATCCGCTGTCGTTGCTCGTCGTCCCGCTATTGACACTGCAATTTATCGCTCGGCTATCCGACGATTCTCCATCGATATTTTCTGCCGAATTGTTCTTCGCTTCGCCAGAACCGCTAGCTTCTCCGAATGATACATCGGGACATTCTTTTTTCGGGCTCTCGGGATCTTTCGCAGTTTCCTGAACTGTTTCGATCGCAGAGTTTGCCGCCGATTCGTCGAGCAAAGCCTCCTCGATCTTATCATTTTCCGAATCATTGTTCATGGACTCTGAAACGGGTTTGGACGTTGAAGTTACCGATGCATCCGTTAAAGATTCTTTCGGCAAAACGCTATCATTTTTATCGTCGTTACTCTCCGAGCGATTGATCGAATTGCTCGATTTTTCGTTACCGATAGCGGCCGAAGAATCTTGCGAATTACTCGAGTCCGCAACGATATCGTCGATTTTGGATGCATCGCGAGCGCAGTTCACATTACCAGCCTCGCTGTTATGTTTTTGTTTAGACGAGTCCGCCGATCTTCTATTGACTCGCGGCGATTTCGGGGGATAGTTAACCGACGCGTTGCCACGTCTCTGTGGAAACGGCGATTTTTGCGAATCTTTCTTGTTTGCTTTGCCGTTTCCTTCGGCTTTGTCGTTGTCTCTTCTCTGCGTGTACGGCGATTTGGCATCGCCGTCCCTGCGTCGTTGGGCATGGGGACTCTTCGGCGAGGTAATCTTGTGCGCTTGATCGAATTGTCGAGCTTTCGTTCTCTCCTCAAGAGACTTTTGTCTCGGGGCGCTCGTACCGTCCTGATACGGAGCTTCGGCCTCCGTCTGACTACTGTACATCACTCGGGGTCTCTGTCGCGGTCCGACTCTTCCCGTGCCGGCGATGTTCGGTGCGCTTACTGGAAAAAAGAAAAAAAAATGAGATGAAGCCAGCAAACTATTTGGAAGATGAGAAACATCTCGAAGTTCCCGTCGTACCTTTGACGCTCATAACGGACGACTTCGGTGGCGTGGTTCCATGATTGACCATGACCTTGATACTCTTGTCGGTCGCGATAACGACTCTCTTCTCGGGATCGTTGACCGCGCTGTGATTCCTGCTCGTCTCGGAGAGGGCGGTTACGTGATGAGAATCCCGGGTAATAACATGCGAATTCCTCGGTGCTCCGCGCGGCGAACGATAGTGCTTCTCGTTTTCGACGTGCTCGTGTCGCGTCGCGATCTCACCAAGGGTAACGCGATTGTCCCGTTTCGTAACGTCGTCCGCCAAATGTACTTTGTCGTTGTCCCACTCGCGGCGCCAATTCCCTTCGGCCGTTCGTTGTCTACTTATTCGAGCTTCGTCTATGCGATTTCTCTCGGCCCTCCAAGCCTCGTACTCGGGCAGAGTCATGTCCCCGGGATTCGCGTGCTGTCCCCATTGTTCCTGACGCGCCAAAAACAAAATCGAACATTCATTGAACATCGAATTTGCAAACGATCAAGTAGCTAATAAATTGTAAAATAATTATTAATAATTAACAAATCATTAATAAATAATAAATTATTAATAAATAATAGATAATCATTAAATAATCAATAATTAATAAATTATGAATTAATTGTTAATAAATAATAAATTAGTTGTTGCATCAAAAATCATATAAATCTTAATCAGTTTCATACTAAACTATTAAATAAGAGAAAAATGTGTACCTTTGCATGCCAGTCTCTGCCGCTGCCCCTTCTCCTGAAACCGCCACGACTTGGCTTATTCCTTCCCCTATTTTTCTCGGAGTCCTTGGGAATCTGTTCGCCATACTCTTCCCTCTCGGAATCGGCGAGAAAATTGTACTTTGGATCTGGAGGCGGACCCTGACCATCCGCAAAGTTGTGAGCCTTTTTTGCATCCCCGCTGCTGTAGTACTGACTTCCTTGATCGGCGTGTTTCCTCGCTATATGCTTGGGTTTGCTTGAGTGCTTGGACGGCGGAGCCGAGAATTCTGGAGGCTCTTTTCTCTCTGGCCAGTCTTCCACGGGCAACGGCTCCACCAGGGCATCCAACTTTGCAGCATTTTTCTTGTCGGCTTCTACTTCCTATCGCGATACAAAAGATCTTGTAAAGTTCAGGCGCTTTAAAGAATATGCTGCGGATCGTACCTCGTGTCTTCTCTTGATCTCTTCGTTGCGAAGGCGTATCTTGTTAATCTTCTCCTCCAGGGCTGTGGATTCCATTTCTGAAAAAACAAATATTGACCTTCATTTGTAGTTACAGCTTTGCAGACGTTATTACAGATAAGATATTTTTACGGAATGTTTTTACAAATTTCCTGCCATAATCTTGTCTTTTAAGTATTTTCACTATTTATGAGTCATCCTTAATTATCGAAATATCAGCCGAGTAGTTGATTAAGCATTACAGCAAGAATGAAGCTCAGAACATGCGGTTGGTAACGATGATTATATTGTAATCATTAAAATTGAATCCATCGATTTTTCGAAACAAAAAATGAGCGCCCGGAAATGATAGTGAATGATCTATCAACGATCGAACTGTACATAAGCGAGTAGATCGATATGCCAAGTGTTCTAGAAATAGTTGCCGTTCATAAACATATCGAACGGTGCAGTGAAATCGGCGTTACAAATTAACGATAACAAATATAAGTTTAACCTTCAAAAAAGAAAAAGAATCACCGACGCGCGCACCCACACACAGCGATGAATTTTCTACTGCGAACTTCTTTGAAGTTTCGATGTAGTAGCGGATTACCTCTCGCTGTGTAGTATTGGTTCGAAGTAATATCAAAAATAGCGATTGTCTCACTGTTACTCGAATAACTTCGTGCACATCTTTCGTCGATTGAACTGCGTGTAACAAACAACTCTACGTCTATCTATTCTGCAGTCGGCAGCATTATGCCGCTCACGCAGTGTCACTTCCGAATTCCTTAACCCCCTTTTTACCGTTCCACACCGCGCCTCGCCTCAAGCTCAAGTTGCATTGTATCGCACCGGTTCTATGTGGCCTAGATTCGAACGGATATTTTACCTATTCTCCTCTAAGCGTTGACCACTGTGCCGCGCGAGTGGAGGGGATAGATACGTCGATCGTTTTCGTCTGGGCCGAGTTTTACGGAAAATATAATAACGGGAATTCAAGGCTCGCCGCGCTCTCGCAGCATCCTCTCTTTCGTCGAGTACCAGCAACGGGGAACTGGAGTAAGCTTCCAAGCAGTGCGGCTGCCGAGGTGAGTGTCGGATGTACATACAGGTGCAAGCATTCGCGCCTGCGCTCTCGTCTGCACTAATCAAATGCAGTGTGTTGCACACACTGTGCATCCCTTGAATTATCGAATTTCTCCGAAATCCTTCGCAGGGCTCGGTAAATCGCGCCATACGCGAATGTTGTTCCAAGCATTCGGATTCGGAACATACGACGATTGATAGCTCCAACTGCGCACGACACGGGCAGAAAGATGTTTAGGGTTCGGCGTCGATTCGAATCGCGATGACGAGACGACCGGCGTTTTCTTGGCAAGTCCAAAAAGGGGTAACCGGGAAAACCCAATGGATCATTTGTAAACAATGTTTAGGACACTGAAATCTTTTTGCAGCATAGGTAACGCGAACGAACGCAGCGCGAGTGTTGGCCCGGACGGATCAGCCATGTTGGGATAAAGGAGAAGAATATAACATTGTTCGCCATGCGCACAGGAGCACCAATCCGTATGTTTTTTTTTTCATTTTTTTTTCACTTCGATAGTTCGTAAGAACTACTCCGAACTCGCATCAGCTGGCGCAGTGAGGTGTGATGTAAATTGTCGGGGAAGAACAAATTTGACACGAGGATAAATCAAACATGTAATACGGCTGTTATTATGCCCGTTGATAACGGAGATAACGCATCGCACGGTCCGAAATTGGACTTGATTCAATCAACCAACTGACACACGGCGACGAGCACTCTTCTCAATAGTGCGTGCACTTGCTCCGTCGTTACCGTCGATTCGAGCAAGTGCAACCGAATGCGAGAAAGTGACAACAAGTATACAATATACGAGAAAAAAAAAAAAATACACTATTCGAACGCTCGCTTTTCGAAACGATTGTGAAAATCAATAACGCACCGTCCTTCAAGCATAAAAACAGTGGCAAGTTTGATTGACCTCGAGAATTCTCGTCGTTTTACTCTCAACGATAAAATTTCAAAACTGTCAACGACTGGAAATGAGAATAGCTAAATCCACTGTGGTCTTCCTAGTATTCGTATTGACGCTATCAGTTCTCGTGGCAAACGTCGCGAATCTCATCAATGTTAATTCATCTGTCAACGGCGACAAATCGCTCTTCGACGATGCTGACAATTCGCCGCTGTGGACTGAGCCGAGGAAATATGAGATTGGCGACTCGGTGGATAAACTCATGTGGTATCTTCAAGTGAGTCGCCAAAAAAAAACCATGTCGTCTCTTCGTCATGATTTTAAGCTTGTAAAATGTTAAATTTTGTTTTTTTCAGATATCGGACTTGCACATCAGCATATTCAAGGAACCGTCCAGGATAACGGAGCTCAAGGAATTTTGTGACTTGACGGTGAGCACATTATCGCCCTCCGTTGTCATTGCCTCAGGTGGGTCCAATCGTCACATAAATGACAACGTCATTGCGGAATAGGAATACATTTTTTTCATTTCTGTGCCAAAACATCAGGCGATTTGACGGATTCCAAAACTAAGGATGGCATGGGCTCGAGGCAAATGCTGTCCGAGTGGAAACACTACAAGCAGGTTTTGGACGAAAGCCAAGTAACGAAGAAGACGATATGGCTGGATGTACGAGGGAATCACGGTAATAGCGATTTTTCTGCATACGACTTTAATGATCATTACTCGATCGTGAATATTTTTTAAAAAATGATTTAACTTTTTATTATTTGTATATACTTTTTTTATGTTTTTGAAAAATTATTATTTCATTATTACTTTTTAGGGAATGCATTTTTTATTTGGCGAAAAATACTCTTTGAAGATTCAAGATTGAAACTCGAATTAGAAAAAAAATGATGGTGTTGCCAAAAGATTCGTGAAGATATTATCGAGAGTAACGAGAAATTTGAAAATTCCAAATTGTTTCGATGTTTCAGACAATTTTAATATCCTTCATATAAATTCGACGGACAATTATTTTTCCAACTACTCCATACAAGGAAAAAAACATCCGCGTTCGTACATGCGTCAGATCGCCGTGGGCTCCGAGAAATATACGTTTCTTGCGATAGACGCGTGTCTGCAGCCGGGCCCGAGACGGCCGTTCAACTTCGTCGGCACGCTCGACGGCGTCGAGATCGCAAAGATTCACGATCTCGTCGGGCAATCTCGGCGACAAAAGAGCGATTTTATCTTCTGGTTTGGACACTATCCAACGTCGTGTATAATAGCGCAATGCGACGATGGTGTACGAAATCTCATGGGTATGCCAAAGTTTTTCTAATAATCTTGCGCTTGCAACGCGGCTCGTCTTTCCTCGGTCATAAATTATCGAGCTTGTTCCGTTGAATGCACATAGGACGATACAGAGAGAGCATGGTATACATGTGCGGGCATTATCACACGCTCGGCGGGCTCGTGCCGAACATGTACACTTTGCATCAAGCTGGCTTCCTCGAGTTGGAATTGGGAGATTGGAAAGACAATCGAATGTGAGTAAAGAATCAGTTTCTTCGATGGAACGAAAATCGCGAGCGATCATCCCATTTTTCAACTTCGGCGCTATTATATCGTTGAGCTTCGACATATAGTGACGAAAATACGGAAAAGAAAAGAAATGAATTCTCTTCGCATTCGCGCGCTTTGTAAAGAAACCGATGATTCGATCGTGTATGCTGAGCGTATCGGCGTTCACCGCATGATGAGATAAATTTGTTTTACGATATTCGATGCTTGTGAACATTGTTTCGCGTAGACAACGCCTCTCTGACCCCCTCACGCATATTGTCAGGTATCGTCTCGCTGTAATAGACCATGGCCAATTCTCGTTCACTGACATAAAGCACCGAGAGTGGCCCGTGGTATTAGTCACCAATCCAAAACACGCTCTATACGCGATGCCTCAAAAAGAGAATTCACAGTCTATCGTTGAATCCACGCACATCAGGTAACTGCAGCATATAAGCTTTTTATTCTTATCAAATGAGATCTTCGATCTATTAGTCAATGAACGAATTACCAATTCGCGCGATACGACGATCCTTGTAATTATCTTTTTTTTTCATTCAGGTTATTAGCCTTTTCGTTGTCGCCGATCAAATCTGTTAGAATACAAATCGACGACGATGCTTGGCGAGATTGTTATCACGTAAAAGGACCCCTCTACGCAGCAACTTGGAAACCATCGCAATACAAGAGTGGCATTCATCATATTCGAGTTTAGTAACGTTATGTCGAAGAAGCATCCACCCAATGGCCCGAGTTTAGAAGCCTCGCTCAAGAATATTCCTGTTAATTTCAGGCTCGCGTTGTCGACGAGAATGGAAGAGAAAAAGAAATAAGTCAACCGTTCGCGCTGGACGGTACGAAATTGTCTTTTCAAGTTTTACCGAGAATACTTCTAATGTCGCATGCTAGCACAATTGTAAGTAACTATTCGCTCTTTTCTTCATTCAGTTCGAAACGGCACGCGTCGTTTACACCTCGATTGTCTTGCAGTTTCAGATATTTTTCGGCACAATACTCGTGATATTGGTCGTACCGCTGTGCATATTACGCTTCCTTCATCTGCTCTGTGAGAAGAAAAAGATGACGCGTCCGAGGCTGCGTATGCCGATCTGCGGCTGGTGGATACGAAAATTGTGGATTCTCTCGACGGTCGACCGATTGTTCTTCCCATTGGTCCTCTACGCTCTCTATCTCACGGTTGGTGAGTGAATATTGACTCACTATCCCGTTGCAGTCAACCGAATCTCCTGCTAATTGTATGCTATGTTTTTTTATCTGATTATTAAGGGCCTTGGTCCGTCGGCGAGATGATTGAGAATCAAACTGGTGTCGTATTCGCCTGGGGCACATATGTCGGGAACGCTTACCTGCCCGGTGTTTTTACATATGCCTATGGATTCTTCCAATTGTTTTCCTTCCATCTACCGTTAATTATGATTCTGGCCCATCGAGTTGACTGCCGGTAAGAGAGTCGTAAGTTTTTCGCTATTTCTTTCTATCTCACGATCATACAATTAACGTTGCAGCCTCAGGGAGATCGAAAAACCGCCGCGCAAACCACCGACTATAATTTGTTTGGTCTGGAAGCATCTACCGATTTTATTACTTTTATCCATGCAATTGACAATGGTCTATTTCTTCTGGCTCGCGTACGGCACTCTCGCCGTCGTGCTCTGCCCCTTGAGAACCTGGAGCATTATTCTAGCAATATTTCTGTGGTATCAAGCGAACGCCATGCCAATGGAATGTTTGAGGTTTGTAGTTCTATCGATCTCGAATAACAATTATTTATCGCTGTCTTACACAGATTCATTGTTTTACAGGCCTGCCGCCCGAATCTGGACGGCTTCCGGACGCCTCGCTAGTCGAGAATCCGACGAAAACGAAGATAGTCCCGATAGTCACACATAGAGTTCTTCAGATCCTCGCCGCGTTTCACGAGAATTCAATAACCGAATTTACATTACATTTGTCCTTCTAGATTTTTTTTTAATCTGAAGTATTCATTACTGTTGGCGACGATAGGATATCTTCATTTTTAATACTTCAAGTGGAGCAAGACTGTTCGATTTAATGGACTAGGTTCGTGAAAGACTTCTCCTTAGCCCGTAGCATTCGAAATCTTGTCGGGCCGATCGCCAATTTTCTTTGTGACAATCTCCAGATAGATGATTTTAGCGAGTGCTTCATAGATAGAATTGTGCATACCTCACACGGTCAATCGTGGTATTTATTTTGACGAGTGATTTAACGCCTAATGCTGTTTACTTTGATTCAGTCGAATGAGGGAGCATACGGGAGAAAAAGAGAAGAAAAAACAAAGAGAACACAGCTATCGAGAGCGTAAGGCGCTAATTAATTACGGATCGACATAACTGTACTATATTTTTATACATAACGAATTTCCCGACGGGACTTTGTTAATTTACTAAAAATAGATAATTCCTCTTCCTCTCCATCGCCTTAAATGTTTTGTGCAGTAATAATTGTGATATCGAATCTCCACAGCAATCATTATATATTATACGATGAAATTCCAGTGATCTTTGAGCCTGTAAAGAACTTTTGTTTTTCTTCCGAAGAGTTGAGTTAAAAAATGAAAGTATAATGCGCGTTGATGGGTTATGCGTTCGTAATGTTATGCATGGTTTAACATGCATACGTAGGTATATGTTGAAGATGTACATCGCAATACTATTCAAGTGAGCGTAGATTGTAGAGTTACTATTGACTATATAGATCTAACGACTGTTTTATAACGGTTGCACGAATAAAAGGAAAACACGATCCAGGGTGATATTTTGAAGTCCCCTATACAGACACGATGTTGTATTATTTTCGTATAAAATTCACATACCCTTTCATTGCTTTCGTTCATGCGCAATCGTACGAATTTTTTTTTGGAAGGCATTCTTGTGTATGTTTTATACAGTTGTTAGAAAAAAATTATACTATTTTGGTGGTCACACGAGAATCGAAACAAGTCAACAGCATAAAAAAAGTTATTTAGCGAGTCTTTCAAAGCGGCGTAATTGACTTTCGGTGAGTTTGAATGTCCTGATTCTGGGAAGTATGTACTTGTAGAAGTGCTTGTAAAGAGAGTTCGGTGTACGATTTTTGCAAAGCTGTGAAAGAAGAAAATGAACACGGTGATACTCGAGAGGAATTATCAACGCGCACGAATGCATTCCGAAGTTTCGGTGACTTACCCCAGCGTTCAACAGCTGGTACCAGACCGCCAAGCCCTTTTCCACTTCGCCGATAACGCGATTCTCGGCGAGATATTTTACGATTTGTTTGTCTTCGTGTGGTGTTATTTTTGGTCCGCGACTAGAAAACGGATCATAAAATTTCAATCGATCCATTCGCCTGAATATTATTGATACGATTGATTGAACGACGTACCCCCTCTTTCTGCTCGTCGAATTCCGACTTCGCTTTTCGTCTATTTCAATTGTCAATCTTGGAACGTCCCGTTGTTGCCTATCAGCATTTGCGGCCTGCTCTCTCGGCGCTTCGTCGCCATCGTCATTCGATGTCGCGCGCTGTATCGATTCATCGTCTCGATTTCTTTCATCTTCCGGAACAATGTTTTCCTCGCCATCCGAGTCCGGTATAAATCCCGCTCTGCCGTGAGGCTGTTTTCTTGGCGTGCCTCCAGCGATTGGTCGGCTAAATTGTATAATAAACGAAACATAAATTCGTTATGCGGACTTATAGAAACAATCGTATCGTGCAAGAAAAATATGACCAGAACGCACGAATGAGAGATTGACATTGATATGCGGTCCATGCTAGAGGTCTTGTTGCTGGTTTCTTCGGGGATCGGGACGTTGATCTTCGGTTGCAATAACGGCCTGTCTTGCAGGCTCCGTCCGTTGCTTCTACCACCGGTCGAATCGCTGGAACAAGATTCAGTGAAAAATCGCCTCTGCGAATACAGCTACCAGGGCTTTCGCTTCTTACCTATTCGCGTCCGAGCTCTCGTCGTCTATGTTATTCGTCGACGCATCGTCGGACTCCGGGGGAAGAGGGAATTCACGAGCCTGCGAGGTCTCTCCGTTGGCGATCTTATCGTTTCCATCGAAGAAACTGATAAAGTTAAAAAATCATCAAAACTCTCGCGTGAGCTTGAAAACTTGACGCATTGGGCTAGTAATTCTTTCGTGCAAAGATAAAGCTAAAAATTCGTACAGAAAGATATTGTTTTCAATCAAATTTAAAGGAATTCATTATTTAAAAATGTTTGTTGTTTATTATTAAACATTTCGTACAAAATTTGATCTTTCATACTAATCAAATTTAAAAAATGAATACATCGAAGATTTAAAAAAATTCGTTATTAATCAATTTAAAAAAGTAAATCGTTAAAAATTCATATTTAATTCATGATTTTTAAATTATTTTCAATGAAAAATTTCTTCGATTAAAAAGAAAAATTGAACTAAAAAAAATCTTTCATCTAGCGATTTGTCTTATCTTAAAATGTAATCTTTTCCTTTATCTTTACTATTAGATTGTAACTTTCAGAAAATTATTTTCTTTCTTAATGAACAGTGTTGCAATGCATTTGAACTCACGTTTCTGCCTCAGAGGTATCTTCCCCAGTGTCCATAGAATCGTTGTGTTCGGTTTTGACACCATTATGCGTCGACTCTCTGTATAATAGAAAAGCAATATCAACCGTACTGTGTGAAATGGATATGGTTTGCTTGCATTGCCTCAAAGAGAAGAAGCATAGACGATACTTACGTCCTGCAGCAATCGACCGATCCGCAAAGAAAATGATGCATGACGCAATCGTCATATAATAGCTTAGGCCCGATTCTGGAAAATTGATGCAACAGATAAAGAAAATTTGAACTTCCGATAAATCGATGAGGAATAACGTTTTTTACTTACCGATACGCAGATGGATTGAGAATAGCATTGTTGTTGGCGCAATCGACGATAAACTTTGTATTGTATAGCTTGTAGGTGGGGTACGCATGAGTGACGTATTTGAATCTGTTTGTGAACTTTATCGGTTGCGCTTCGTTATGCTCTATCATTCCACCATGTTCCTGCGTCGCATTGACAATGAAAGAAAAGAATGACGATGAAATTGTCCATTCAATGTTAGAATATCTCGTATCGTTTGTAACCGCCCTTCGAACCATTGCGTTCTTTATAAAAAAACTTTGTATGTTTATTTCGTTTGAGAGACGAAATACTCGCATAAATCGCGAAACGATTCCGGCGATGTTTGTCAGATAATTGAATATCGTTTAGTACGCGACAATTTTTTTGTTTTGGTCTCGTGTAAATAAATACATTCGCGTGAATATTCAGAAACAGTGTAACTGTCGTGCGGCAAGGATAATGGCAAGGTTGCGATCCTCGACATTCGAATGTACTTACCACGACGATTTTCTCGATATTCGCGAAAGCCCTGTCGTTCAACCCGACGAGATCGAACTTTAACGGTTCGCCGTTGACGCGAAACAAACTCATTGTTGTCTCCGAAGGCGCGAGAACGTTTAAAAACTAACAAATTCGTCGCGAAGATCAACCGGCGCGACGCCGCAATGTTTTGACACGTGATCCGCACAATGAACCGCGCGGTCTCGCGGCACTTGACGCGATTGCGCAGTTCTAGTTACCCCGTTGTTTCGTCGGTTGGTACAGTGAGAAATCATTCGTCGCGTTCGGAACACCCTATGCCGTACACACGGCCAAACAACGTTTTGTGTTCAGTGCGCGCAGTGAACGAGAAGTGTCCGCTGCAATGGCCGGCCAAGAGACCGATATTTCGTGGGCATTAAAATTGCTCGAGCGCGAGCCCGATTATGAACAGAATCTGTTGGCAAAAAATTGGGCGTACATTTGCGCGCCGTTGGCCGGAATTGCGATTCCAATGATGTTGAATGCATGGCTCCGCAGGCCACTTTGGTCTGGTACGGTACACTCCGATGAATATATATATACGTACATTTCTTTTTTTCTCCGTGGTTTCTCGCGATCGCTCGATTGTCACGTTGTTAATACCGTGCGTTCAATGAAGCTAACAGTCGCTCAGCGTCCCCGTCGCGGACAAAAGACGCACAACATAATTTTGAAGAGTTCTCCAGATAAAAATACAATAAATTCGAATCCTAACCTCCAAATCGGCATTACGCAACAGACGATTTTACAAAAAGGGTAAATCATCTTTTCAAGGTATTCAACGTCACATTTTGTGCGGTACGACCGGATTCGGCATTGGACATCTGCTGACGGAACGCGAGAAATTTGTACTGGCTCGCAGAGACGCAATGCTGCGAGATTACATTCGGCTTCATCCCGAAGATTTCCCTCCTCCAGGTATTTTGGTCCCTGATTGACAGCGACGCGCTTTACTTTCTTCAATTCGCCATCCTAATTATCCGTTTATTCGTTGTTTCAGACAGAAAAAAGTGGGGCGAGGTCTTCGACGAATGGGTGCCGATTCGCTAGAAGTTTACAAATTATTCTTAGAGCTCATTAAACAATCTTTATCCGAGTCGCTCGACAAAAACGCAGCGAGAGAGGAATTCTAGACGGACACCCCCCTGTACATGAGTCCCGCATCGAAATACATGGTTATTCGCAAAAACGGTAACGCAACGAATTCAATGAGTCTCTTCTCTGGAATACGTTTTATTCCAATGTATTTTCGTCTCAAAAAAATCGATGGAACTTCGGCAGGGCATTGATAAGGATACGCGATAGTTAATAATTAATTATTTATTCACACATATTTGCAGTCGCACACTTTCTTCATAACGCAAAAGATTCAGAAACAGAGTCGCACGAATGACTTTACTCGATTGCACGTAAACTATTGAACATACTCTTAGTCGGATGGACAACTTATACGCTAAAACAATATAAACATACTGCAAACGTTCGGCTATAACTATAAAACGGGCAATTTTTCGTTCTCTTTTTTTTTCGCATCTATTATCTAACGATTTCGGGCTTATTCCGGATTACACGGAATTCGCCGTTGTCGCGGACGAGAATGTGAAGTTATTTCTTCTCGGGATTGTAGTTGTCGTTGAATTTTCCGGATCCTTTCGCGTCTCCGAGCCACGGATATTTGTTGGGACACTCTCTACACGTTTCCAGATATCTACAAAAAAAAAAGTACAATTAGCGTGAAAATTTTTGAAGCACCATTCGTGAATTCTCATCGATCGATCGTTTTACCGTGTGCTCGTGTGATTCGATTCGGCGGGCCTGAATTCGAGGGCGCACTTGTTGGCATTGTTGCACGAAGGTCCGGGAACGTTGGTCCTCGTTTTGCAGGCCCAACCCTCGTAAGTAGCGAGAGCCTTCAGTGGCTTCGGATCGGTCATCCAGGTGAGAGCTTGGGTGGCGGTGACGAAGTACACATCGGGTCTTTATGGACAAAAGGATGGCGTGAGAAAAAAAAGCTTAGGCGCTCTAGCAATCTAATTGCTAAAGAAAATCAGTTTTTTTTTCTTTCACTTACAAGGTAACCGCCCAATCGAGGAATTTCGCTAGGCCTCTTTCGAGCTCTTTAATCTGGAACCAATTCGTGTGGAAGGGCATCATGTA
Organism: Ischnus inquisitorius; assembly: GCA_963924025.1. Lineage (NCBI taxonomy): Eukaryota > Metazoa > Arthropoda > Insecta > Hymenoptera > Ichneumonidae > Ischnus > Ischnus inquisitorius. The sequence goes on from OZ001252.1 coordinate 10,136,118, forward strand.
AGGAGCGCGATTTTGATCGTAATACCGACTGAAATCTTCTTTCAACCACTCGAACACTTCCGAGGGATCGTGATTGTGCAGGACGCACTGATCGAGATACGGACAGTGACCACCCTCGTAGCTCTCGACGTAGTGAGCGTTCAGCGGCAATTCCCAAACGCCTGCAAAACGAAAGGACGATCAATATTGTTCATTCGGAGATTTTGCAATGACGATTGCGGGTAGTTGGCGCAATAATGATTTACCTGGAAACGACTTTGTCGGGCAAGTGCCGGCTTTGCACTCGTGCGGAATTTTGTAGTCGAGCGTGTAGGGCCAGATCGGAGTTTTGAGGGGAGATATGCCGATACTGCTGTCGTATATGTATCCGAAATCTTCGATGACTTTGTACTGCGTGTTGCGTCCGGGTTTCAAGTAAGGCGCTCTCATGCCGACTATCTCGCTGCTCGTTATGTTGCTGAAGTGCTTTAGTATCTCTCGCATGCCTATCATCTCTCCGACCCACTCTTCGTAGCCCTTGTCCTCCAGTCCCTTTTGGAGTCTACGGAAAAAAGCGAACAAACAAAATCGTGACGCGGTTTCTTCGAAAACTTCGAAATCGATGAATTCCACTTACGATATAGTTTCCGTTGCAATTTCGTGACCGTCGTGAGCGAAACTCTGTACCATGTTGTAGTTGCAGTACTCGTGCGATATGAAGAAAGTTCCCTTCAGAGGGCAATTGTTCGGATTGAGGCGATCCTTGTCGAATATTGCTTGGTAATGATCGAAGTTATTGTGATTTATCGCTCCGTCGAAGGTCAAGAGTATCATTTGGGGTGTCTGAAAAACATAATTGCTTTACTTCGCGCTCCGATTATCGAACGATATGTGGATACGATAAAGGCAGCCTTATTCTTTAATTTACCTCGTCGGGATTTAGTCCACCGGGAATAATCGTGCCGTCGCGAGAACAGAAACAATAGGGTAGCTCGCAATTAGCCGTATCGCATCTTTCAGCCAAATCCGTCGGGGTCTCGGTGACAGGAGCGGGTGCTTTAAGTACAAAAAGCTTATTAGAAAGATGGAATTAATTTCTAGATTAAATGTAGTTACGAAGGAAATATTATATATGCATTATCGACAAATACAATAAGTTATCAGTTGACGATGTTTCATAAATAATATTTAAAAATTATAAATTATTATTTGGCTGAATAACAATAATAATAAGAAGTATATTGTTATTTTATTATATTATTTATTTTTCACGGTTGATCGATTTATTCATTCCGAATTATATTTAGAACTTAATTGAATTGAAAAACTTTATTTTTTTCTTTCTTAAACTTACTCGTTGGGATTGGACCGCATCGCGCTTCGTTCTTGAACGTGCAGAATTTGCTAATATCGTCGAAATGCAATCCTGATGGACATCTGTTCAAGTACGGATATCCGTCGACGCACTGCAACAAAAAAAACAATAGATCGTAAAAATAATGAATCGTTTGAACACGTAGCAGTGTAGTCCGAGCATACCTGGTAAAATCTCCTGCACGTTGCGGGATCGGCAAAGTTACCGTTTCCCTGGCCTTCGGGACAGATGAATTCTTCTTTCTTGTTGTCTTTGCCGCTCTGCGAGTCGACTGAAATATGGATAAAAATGCGTTAGGAAAGTCCCCGATGACGCGCGTAATCGATACTCCGGGTAAAATGTCTCGGGCATTCCAGTTATGTGGAAATATCATCGATTATCGATACCGGAATAAATTATAGAGTTGCCTTCATCCCGCATAAATAAACCCGCGTCCGTGTGTAGTTTCGACAGAGCTCCATGCGTAAGCAAGCGTAAAATTGTATCTCCAAAGCGCAGTTGAGAAGCGTTAACGACGAAAATGTCAAGGTTGGTTGACCATTCGAATATCCTGTCTATGCCCCGTGCATCGGACTCATCGTTACATCAAATCGTTAATCTCTCATCGTTAATCGTTTTCGCATTCGCTCGTTCATTATCCTGTCCGCGGTACTCTCTTATTTTTCCATTTTTCACCGTTACCCTCGATCGAATAGGCGATGACGAAAAAATTGTGTATTCCCGGTTTGGTGTAACGATGAAAATACAGTTACGCGGAGGCAATCCCGGTAACTGTCGATAGGCTTTTAGAAAATAAACGGGAGAAATTCCGTCCGGCGAACATCAGAAATGAGTCTTGAGAAAGCGCGTGGAACGGAGACATTCCAGCCGAAGGAACGTTTTGAGAGCGCGTGTGCACACGCGTATAAGTGTCCACGCCGCGAGGCACAAACTCGATTGGTGAACGAACCATTGACGGATCTGCGCGCTTTACCATTGTCCCGATACGTATCTCGAATTTGCGGCTCGAAAGGAATATCATTTCTCTCAATTTCGCAAAAGCATTTTCGCCGCTTCGCAACGAAGTCGACGACAAAGTGATGCGAGACCATCGAACGAACGAAAACAATCGACGCTCATTCACCGTTTCTTACACACCCATATGTTAATGCGCTAACGAATCGTACGCCGCTTGATTCATTAATTTACTTCGAGTACCTTCTGCTCCGATAGAACAGTAGCGACGAACGCGATACGAACGTCCGAAAGAAACGTGATTCGATTTTACTACGAGATGTGTCGAATCGTCGAAGATTCTTTTCCGTCTCGGGTAAGCGTTTTTAGGGACGAGATCGACTCCGGCCGCGTTAAACTACTTTGCAACATTTATAGGAAGTTATTCGAAGGCTTCTGGGTTCTTCGTAACGATAAATATACAGTGTAACGGCTAATAGTTGACTGCCGCTGGGACATGTTTGCGTCTGCCGGGAGTATAAGTGAAAGTAAGCGATAATTATAGTGACCTTACAATATTAAACGGACAACCGGCAATGGCCGAGAGCTCTGAGCATTATTATTATCTTTATTATTATTATCATTGTTAATACTATCATTGTCATTTTATCAATGGTTATAATATTCGCGAGATGGCTTTTTTTTGTTAAACAGGGCTTTTCGACGGTGAGATGAGAATCGTATAGTTTGGCGGTGAAGTGGAAAGTGAAGGTGCTACAGCATGTGCCAGAAGGCGAATTGTGCCTGAGAAACGGCATTCCCACTGGCAATGTATAGTGTGGTACGTTTTCGCGCTCGGTTACAGTCGTTCGAGCTCTCTCGCTCGTATGTCTGATGAAAAATCCGGACGATCTACTTATATAAAGACACAGCCGCGAGGGATCGTTTTCGGACAAATTGCAATTTTTTTTTTCTTCACTTTGGTGCATTACGGGCAAATTCATTGCTCGTCTGGCAATGTACGCAAGCAGTTCACTACTGCGCCGAAAAAAAAGGTTTCGCGGAAACGTGTTTCGCGACTTTTTTTGTGATAGATTCATAAAAATAACCGGGTCAATTATCAAAGTAGCAGTAGCTTTAAATCGTTTAAATATCCAAGGAAGAAACAAAAATCGGGACGCGACACCGCGTAACGGCTGTTTTCACTCTTGCGTTGCAACTGTAATTTCCGCGGATGAAAACGAATGGAAGCGTTTATCACTTTTCTTTGCAGAATTACTCAGCGCGTTTCGCAATTTCCGTTGCAAAATATAGTACAAAGTATATAACGATAATATCCATTGTGACGACTATAGGGAATTAATTGTGTAAGCGTGATTAATCGATGGCGAAGCGATTTGTTACAATAATGGAAACGGACAACGAAAGTCGAAGCTCGGAACTTGTCTCTCCTACCTGCGAGAACCGTTAACACGGCGCAGGCGATCACCGTCTCGTACAACTTCATATTAACTACTACTGCGTCCAGGGAAATCTCGAAGGTGGTAAACCCGGCGCGGCTCGCGAGCTCGACACCACTGTTGGCCTTTACGTTTCGAAAGAGACCACAAACGTAGCGCGTATCATCTGCCTCGCTTGCAATGGGAACACCAGCTCTCACGAAACTGCACAGGTTCGGCCGGGCACGATGCGTGTGCTTCTCCGCGTCGTCTCTTCCTCTTCTTCGTCCACTCCAACGGCGACGGAATCTTGAAGAGCTGCAACGAACTGCTCAACCGATTGGCTGACCACTTTCTACCACCGATCTCGACGTCGGAGAAAAGTTTCTTTATTTGCCTCCGAGCCGACGAGTGCGGATACCTTCGGCCTCTCCTTCTTCTCTCTCGCGAGTTCGCCGGTTTCGATCTCCCTGCGCGAAATATTTCGAGTTGTTTGTTCTTTTTATCTTCTCAATATAAAATACGGGTTTCGATTTGAAATTCATATTTCCGCGAATTCTTCAAACGATCGACGGTGACCTTGGCGATTCGCAGCGAATGTGAAAGTTCTTATGAGCAAACTTTGAAAAACGTTTCTAGGTCAATGAGGCTTGAAAACGTCTTTGGCTCGTATCTTTTCTAATTAATACTTCACCAGGATTATTCATATGTATTTTTTTCTTCGACGAGAACCCACGATATCGAGGCAGAACCTTTTCATCGGATTAGTCGATTATTCATTATACCAAGTGAAAGTCCGAAAAGCTTACGACCCTCTTGGCCCCTCCTCGCTCTCGCGTGTATCAAATTTTCATCGTCACTCGTGTATAGCCGATAGCCGTTGGCTCGCGTCGAGTGGAAACCTAAATTTTTCAATGCACCTGTACCGAGACCCGTGCGGCATCGTCCTTCTATGCTCGTGAATCTCGCGCGACCTTAGCGGACGCGCGTTAGAACAGGAGAAACCGGCTACGCGGCACTCACACTTTCGGCCAAAGTAGGCGAAACCCGTTCGGTCATGTTTAGTTTTCTTTTTCTTCTCATACGCCGTTTATTTTCTCTCAATCGCCCGTACAGTTTGCCCCGCTAATTGTAACAGTCTCATCTCTGTACAAAATTAAATAGTAGGTTGAACTCGACCGGAGATCATATGTGATTGTATGAAAAAAAATTATAAATAATCATATTTTATTAACAATCATAGTTCGATATTGACCAATCGCGGACCCTTTCTCTGTTTATGCTCTTTCGCGTTTTTCTTGTGCTTCATTCTTTCGTTATCCGTGGTGACTTTTTTATTGTTTCGCGACCAATAGGGATTCGTGTACAACGGATCTCGGGGAGTAATGTTGAGTTCTTGGCGCACTAAATCGAACATAGCGATCGTCGGCTCGTCCAGAAGGTGCTTCGTTTCATTGACAAAATTCAGACTCCACCGAATTGTGGGATTCCATGTTTTTCGGCTCTTGATTATTCGGTGCGTTATGTCCGGCAATTGGAGAACCACGTCGCCGAACAATGCGCTGTTTTCCAGTATCGTCGAAACGGCTGCGCAATAATAATCGATTAGTACAGACCGTTACAGTAATATCCGCAAAGCTGATCGTTAAGTTATCGTTTCAGCTCACCGTCTCTCAGAGTTAAGTTCCGCAACGTTGAACCGTCGCCCGGTAAGAACTTTGCGCCTTCGATCGAATCGCGACTCGTTTCGATGACATTCAACGCGTTCTCGGCGAGTATCGATACCATTTTGTATTGCTTCTCGTAGCTCGACATTTGACGAATATTCTTCACGGTATCCAAGTGTTCCTTTCGACGGCTAACGAAAAGTTTCATGACTACGTCGTATTTAAGAAACAAAACATCGTCGTGAGTATGCTCGTGAAATTTTCAATTGAAACGAAAGGATACACAGGCGTTCGTTGATTTTGCTCTCGATTGGAACGTCGCTGTTGTTCCCGCGGCCGATTCGCTCCGACGAAGTTTCGGATGCCGGTTCTTGCGCAAGCGCAACACGTGGTAACAGCGACACTGTTGCCAAAAAAACCAACGTGCTCGATGTCAACATTATCCTGTATTTGCAACGAGCAACTCGATGAATTATGTATTCCCCAGTCGCCCGCTCCTTCAGCAAACAACAGTGAATCGAATGACTCTAGTTTTTCACTGCGAGAAAACGTTTTGTTGATAAATTATTATTGAATTACGCGACATGCGTGCTCGTCGGTGCGGCCATTTTGTCAACTTGCGCCATCTGGCCACATAGTTGTCGCGGAGTGGAGAGAAAACGCTGTCAAAATGACGAAGGATTTAGTCGAACCGTAAATATTGCAACAAAACGCGCGGCCGCGATAATTTCAGGGGGGATAGTTGTTAGTTTTCGAACTCGTCCCGGTATCGAAGAAATTTTGGATATCTCAAGGATATCGAGTTCTTTCATATCGGGCTATGTGACTGTCGCGAGGACAGCCGCACTCTCCGTTCCAACACGCAAGCATTATTGACGCGAATGTTCTTCGAAATAAAATACCTGTGCCGAAGAATCTTCAATTCCGCCTACGGAAAAACGTTCCAGTAGTGTTCGGCATAATTACGGTGGACTCCACGCTGAGCGAGCAAGAACTTATCGACTGAGAAACAACGTCAACAATCATGGCAACGATGCAGGAAGCGAAGCTTGACGTATGTAACGTTTATCGTATCTCTCAGATTAGATATTTTTTCCACGTGGCGATCGCTTAATTACTTTCCCCGCAATAACTCTCACTCGAGATCCCACGCGTTTATCCTTCATTTGACAATTATGAATTCCTAACCTCAATGCATGATTCTCAGAATTCGAGGCGATTCCGCTATGGCTTCTCAAATATTAGGATTCGCTTCACAATACATTTTTCTTAATCTTATTTTTTCCGGCAACAAGAAACGATTTTTACGATTTTTTTGTTATTAGATGTATGACGACGCGATGTACAACGTAGACCCGCAAAGCGTCGAGGGCGAAATGACCGTCGGCGCATCGAGGCCGAAAGCTGATCTTGGATCGCCCGAATTCAATACTCTGGACGAGCCTATCAGAGAAACTATTGTAATTTGGTGCTCCAATAATAGATTTAATATCTCGAAAAAAAAAAAGAAAAAAAAAGTCATTTTTAAAAACTATTTTGTGATTATTTTTATTAAGAATCTTAATTGACTTTTGTGTACAGCTCAGGGATGCCAGAGCGATTGGGAAAAAGTTCTACCATGTTATTTATCCAGTAGAGAAAAAAAGCCTGTTGAAAGAGTGTAAGCGCAATCAAACTCATTGTTAGTAAGCAGCATTCACATTGTTATTAACACAGGCTTGTCTATATTTTCGTTTTACAGGGGATCTTTGGGGGCCATTGGTACTTTGCACATTTATGGCAATGTAAGACAAACACAAGAAAGTTTATAGTAGTCACAAATAAATGAGTAATTGATTGGTTTTTTTTGTATCCAGGATTTTACAAGGATCTTCCGACACGGCGGACAATTCGAACGACGGTGGACCAGAATTTTCGGGGGTTTTCGTTATAGTATGGATTGGTTCCATGATCGTAACGTTAAATTCGAAACTTCTCGGTGGCAATATGTAAGCAGATTCGAGGATTTTGCGGAACAAAATCGTGAATGTTTTTTTCTACATACAAATGGCAATTCCCAATTATCGGTTTTACTCGCATTATTTTTACAGATCTTTCTTCCAAAGTGTATGCGTCCTAGGATATTGTCTGCTACCAACGACAATCGCGCTCATAGTGTGTAGAATAATATTGATGGTCGAGCAAACGTTGTTCCTGTTTATACTGAGATTCATCATAGCAGTTGTCGGATTCGCGTGGGCAACGTACGGTAAGTTTGGTCGACATTCCAACAGAGTAAACGATATTAATCGAATGATTTTTCGTTTCTTCCGCAGCGTCTATGGCGTTTCTCGGAGACAGTCAGCCGCCCGGAAAGAAGGCACTCGCCGTATATCCGATCTTCTTGTTCTACTTCGTAATCTCGTGGTTAGTTGTATCTCACAAAACATAAAACCGTTGAAGGTTTCCTTGAGGGACTGTAAAAATACCTATAAAATGAAATACTGCTTGCACAAATCTAAAAAGTAATTTGTATTGAAATTTGGAACGACTACAACCGAATGGTATACCCAATCGAGAGATCGACTATTTTTTTCGTCGATACTCGTGAAATATTGTCACTTTTTACACCCCATGAAAAAAAAAGCAAAAATATTCAATTCTCTTCCGAAACGAAGAAGCGACTCGAACTTCTTGTTCGCATTCCACTGGTCAGTTAGTGACTCAAAATTATGATATATCGTCGAAATTCATTTTATTTTCTCAATTCTGTGACTCGTATTTTTACAATCAAACGCGATTGGTAGTTCCTCTCTTTCTTTTCTTTCTTTTTTTATATATGCTAAGCCATTTAGCCAGTATTTACACCGAATAACAAACGTTCTTACGACTGCGAATCCGCAATCGCATTCATTTTTGGTATTCATGTACATTGTATATAATATTTATGTATAGACGGTATTAAAAATAAGATTGTAAACGAATAACGCCCAACGGGATGTTTTTTCGTCGTTAACGTCGATACATTACATGTGAAAGAAATATTGCTCCAATTTTCTGAACAGTTCCCTACTGTCGCAATGACCGGGATACGCGTTGAGAGACTTTTGCACCGCGATGTAGCTCGTTTGCAAATCGCCGACCTCGTACGCGAGATTCGCGCTGTTAAAATGTGGCTCGTACATGTAGCCGGCGATGCCCGCGGCAGCGTGAAAATACGTTCGCGCCGCCGTTACATTTCCCTTTTTCATCTCAATCACGCCGAGATTGTTGTAGGAATTGGCGTGTCTGTTGTCGGCTGCGGTGGACAAACGCAGACACTCCTCCGCCATCACAAGGTCGCCTAAACACTGTCGAATAATCTTTAGAAATCCGCGTTTACGCTCCAAAAATATAACAGCGATTCGGCGTTACTCACTATTGCTATGTGAGATATGTTGTACCATATTTCGGCGATATTCTCGTCGGTCGACAAACTCAGGGCCCTCTCGAAGCACGAAATCGTGTGATCGTATTGCTGAGCGTAAAAGCAACACAGACCGAGATTGTTCATCAATTCGGCATTGTAAACGCCCATCTGGAGAAGTCGCCTGCGGAATTTTAACGCGATACTTCGTAAGATAGATCGTAATCAGTCTTCGATAGTTTAACTGTAAACGAGAGGAATGTCATACCGATAATAGCGCAGAGCCAGTTCGGGCTGGTCATTGTAGAAATGATGCATGCCGATACTGGCTATCGCTTCGGTATTCGAGGCATCTTCTTGTACCACAATTTTGTAATATTTCACCGACATCGGCACGCTGTTCAGTCCCTCGAACACTCGCGCCATTTCCACGAGCACCGTAACGTCGTTGGGAAAATACTCGAGGCCTCGCTTGCAAAGATCCAATGCCGCCAGCGGTTGATCGAGCCTTATGTAAACTCTTATCAACCGCAGAACCGTTTCTATGTTCTTGCATTCTTTGAGCGCCGACTTGAACTGCTGTTCGGCTTCTCTGACCAAGCCTAGAGTGTAATAACACTTGCCCAATTGCACCTTCCACCACCAGTCTTTGTATTGACAAGCTTGCGTCGCTTGGACAGCCAGATCGAGAGCCTTCGATAGTTAAATCAATGCTCTCGTTACTTTATCGTGCAACGTTATCTTTTGCTTGCTTAATGATTCGCAACTGCATAAGTGTACTCACGCATCTGACGTCGTGCTCGTGGTAGTAAATATACTCGAACAGCGGTTTAGCGACAGCGGGCTTATTGGCGTACTTCGTTATGTTCAATCGCGAAAGCTGTATGAATGGACCATCGGGCTCCGAGAGCATCGATGCTGTACCCAATCTGAAAATTCATCCAGAATTCATTAATCGGGAGACCGATTCAGCAAAGTTGAAAAAAATTGAATTGATGGATTAATTTGTTAAAATTGAAAATCGCAAGAAACGTTCAACCAAAAGATTCATTCAGCAACATTTAAGAATGTGTTGCAAGTTAACGAAACGAGCGATTCATTCAGCAATATAAAAAAGCGTCCAAAAAATGAGTTAAACGCCAGATAAGATGAAGTTAATATTTTTTCGACATTTTTTAATATACCTAACACTGCGTCCGGTAATAGCGGTAATGGGTCTCGCGGTCATAGCGGTTCTTGGAGTTCGGAGAGCCTGTTCGACGGTCTGTGCGGCGGCCGATTGCGTGGCCGGTCTTACGACCCCGGTAACCGGTCGGCCCGATTGTGTTTTCGGTCGAAAGCCTTGACCGGCTATCGCGGTTCCGGGATTCTTCAGAGACGTTCCTGGCCGCGGCATCGACGCTATCGTATAGTTATCCAACAAACTCTCGGCTATGCCCTCCTCCTCGCTCTCTATATCGTCTATGTAGAGTTGCATCGTTAATGCACGCATTTTCAGTACCCACACGGCCTGAAAAAGAGAAAACGATCCGTATAAAAATGTAAATTGTAATTTTGCGATTGGAATGGAGTATTATTTAAATCGTTTTCTTCTCACCTGATCGAGCGGGCTCTTCTTAAGTAAACCCGTGCATATGGCAGTGCATTCCTCGTATTTTCGTTTATTAAACAAACTCAGAGCATTGAATAGCTCCATTATTACGGACGGAGCGCCGAGCGTTGACTATCGACCGATCGTAGGGGTAGAAGTGAACGTCAGAACAGCAGGTGTACGCGAACCAGGGCTTTTCACCTGTTACTTCTTGTAGGAAATATTGATTATTTTCTACCCCGAGAATCGTTGCTTCGCTTGTACACCCCTGTGTATATTCGAATTCAACACGTTCGTTTGTTTAATCGCTTCGATGATGAATCATTTCTGACAGACATTGAGAGTCTTTCAAAATTATATTGACGGTGATATGAATTGTAAATTATTATAATCGCGATGGGTTCTGCGGCTGAAAGGAGTTCCAGGTTTGATAAAATCATTCCTTACTCGAGTACAAAATAAATTTCAACAAGTTGAATAGATAGATTATTTTTTAATTAATTTTATTAGCATTCAACGTAAATTCGACGAGTTCTTCGGTAAGAAGAATATCGAAGAACGATGCACCGAGGAAACACTGGAGAAGCTGCACGAAGCTTTTACAGTGAGAACACTTGGCTACGGGAAATTTTCTATTTCTATTTTGTGTGATTACTGAATAAAAATAAATAAATAAAATTCACATTTGAACGATTGATTTAATATTAATTTACTGCTCGCCTCGAGACTGCGGAGAACGAACGAATGGACGAGTCCCAATTGCGAAACGCCTTCGAGAGCATTTTAAATATACATATGGATGCCGAAGAAACACATCTTGTATTCAAGAAGGTAAAAAAACACTGAAACGTAACGAGACATCAATTCACTATCGTGCTATGCCGCAGATAAATTTCAATCGAAACGGCTTCGTGACTTGGGACGAGTTTGTATCTCACGTATTGCTCGAGTTTCAAGAGAAAGACGTAGGTCTGGAATGGCAAGCTTTGGAACCGCCGTTGACTGGAATTCCTCTCATGCTTAGAACTCATCACCGCAGTCCAATCATAAGGATTCTCTTTTGCCCGGAAGTCCTTCCGGTATGGTAAAAAATCGAATTTACATTCAAGACCGTGAGACGATGTTTATGTACGAATTTGTGGGCAGGACAGGGCGTCGAGTTACCTAAAAGGATGCTATATGACCGCCAGCAAAGACGGCTTCATAAATTATTGGTCCCTCGATCTTGGATATGAGCGCACCGTGCAATCCGCGAATCGTAAGTTCACTATTGCAACTTCCATACTTCAATGCGATTGTTGAAATTGCGAGCTTGAAAAAAGAAATCTTGTAGCTTATCGAAGGGTTCGGCCGACGACTATCACGGATTTCATTGCAATGCCCGATGTGCAGATCGTGTGCACGAGTTCCACCGAAAGGGATCTTCGTTTCTACGACACGGTTGCCAAAAAATTTGACCTTCGAGTTATGGTTCGTCTAATCGAATTGGTTTTTTCGACATATAACTATTTTATTTATGTAATTATATAAAATTTATTAAACATGAATTTAATATACATAAATTCACTTTTAGATTACGAGCCTCGAGTGTGCAGTCGTCTGTATGAACTACTACTTCAATGTCAATGTAAAAGAAGAATCGTATATTATTCTCGGCGATATGAGCGGATCGGTTATGGTCATGTCGTTTAGCTCCCTCGAGAAAGGGCCCTTCAGACATACCCCCAATCGAGATATATCTCAATATCGATACGAGGAAGTCGTTAAGGTAACCCAGATAATAAAAACATTACAATATTCCCAAAAAAATATATATCATAGAATCAAATTCATTCAGGGTGAATTGAAAGGTTTGAAGATCACAGAGTTCAAGAAAGTTCACTGTAACTGGGCGAGCCAGGTTGCCTATTACCACACTCTCCGTGCATTCGTTTCATGCAGCAAATGCAGCAAGTGTTCCCTACTCGTCAGCGATCCAACGGGAACGAAAATGACGTACAAGTTTAGCGTGCCGAAGGGAATATCGTGTTTTACTTTCTGCGAAGGTACGTGGAAATAAAAAAAAAAAATATAGAACTGATGGCCGATTGCAAATCTGTTGATTTCTATAATTGCAAATCACATCAATGTAACTATGAATCATGATATTTATATGATCTATAATTACGCAAATATTGAGATTTGTCGATAATCAGTTTTTTATTCAAACAGAGAATCAGTTATTGATAACCGGCGGTCCGGATTGTGCGATACGCATATGGAATCCCTTTGTCACCGAGAAAGCAAGCATGACTCTGCGCGGTCACCACGCAGCAATTTGCGCGATAGTCGTGCAGAATGCGGGCAAGCGACTTTACACGGTCTCGAAGGATCGCTGTATCAAAGTTTGGGACGTTGGAGGACAATCCTGTATTCAAGTAACTGCATTTGATACACACATTGAGTTTTCTCATTTTTCTCCGTGTACTTCTTGATACGTACAATTACTCTTGACAGACCTATAATGGTCTTCCGAGCGAATTGGGCGAGCGCACGGATATGTCGATAATTTACAATCCGGTTACCCACAAAATGATAATAGCCAGCATGATGATAGCCGTTATCGTGTGCGAAAGAGTAATCGACGAAGATTCGTCCGATGGTTTTACGCACACGCAAGCGGTTTCCTGCGTGCTCTACAATTCTCTGTTCAAAGTGGTGAGTCCGTTCAAACCGGAGACTCGTCGACGAATCGGGCGAAATAATGGGGAATACACGAAACGCGATCATTTATCGCAGATCGTCACGACCGGTTACGATTCCTGCATAATAGTTTGGGAACCCTGGCGCGGTCGACGTTTTCATTTGGTAAAGAATGCGCACAGCCACTTGCTCTTCGGTCAACAAGTCGGCGTCGAGATAACGTCGGCTTGTTTCGATAACTCCGAACAATTGTTGCTTACCGGGGCGAGGGACGGTTCCCTCAAGATGTGGAATTTCAACACGGGAACTTGCATAAGAGTTATGACTATCGAGAAAAATTGGTAGGGCCGAATTATGAATACATCAATTGTACTGGGCTTCGACGTTTATTCGTTGTGATCCCCAAAAAAGCGAGGTAACGAGCGTCGTGTGGTTGAAGAACAGAATCTTGTGTACCGGATGGAATCGTCGAATAACAGAATTCGCGGACACTGAAACGGGAATACACAAGAAGCATTGGGAAACGCGACACACCGAGGACGTGCTGTGCGCAGCCTTAAGATATCCTCAAGTTTTGGCTACCGGCTCTTACAATGGGGAGATTGTTCTTTGGCGACTCGAGACTGGTCAGCCCTACAGAAGATATCAAGTCAGCGATCCAACGAGACGGTACGATATCGAGAATGCGGCGCACTACTCGCAAAAAACATGCTAAAAAATTGATTACTTGCGAAGACTTATAGTTTGCTGGAAATGCAATAGTCTTTTGAAAAAACTAATAGTATATTGAGAAAACAAATATTCAATTTAAAAAAAACCCAACCGATCGTTTTTTTCAGTATTTAAAAACCCGTATTCAATGTTGATCATATTGTTTGCGCAGCTACACGATAGTTTACAAAAAAGAATTGAGGGAAAAATTTCGAGTACGGTCAACGAAGAGTAGCAAGCTCAGAGTCGCGAAAAAGCGCACTCCCGGAAAAATTAGCGGACCTACGTTGTCCGCGATTCTTCGGAACGACGATACTGTGACGCAGGAATCGGCACTGGGGATTACGAGAACGGTTCCCGTGCGGGCGATAATTTTTTTAACGTCAAGACAAATGGCCCCGGACATCGGTAGTCTGCTCGTGTCTTTGGATTCCGGATTGATTCAAGTTTGGACACACCACGTAGCCGCGGGTTTTCTGATTGCATTCTCGGTCAACCACACTCACGGCGATTGCGCTCTATCGTTGTGTACCGATCCGGAAAATGATTATCTGATAACCGGTATAATTGATTCTCAAACGACAATCGATATTGCATGAATTTTGATCAATTAATAAAATTCTTATCTCTCTTAGGTCACGCTACCGGTTATATAAAAGTGTGGCTCATGAAAAATTACGCTCTACCCAATCCGCCGAAGGTATCCGTGCCATTGCTGAGATTAGAATTTCCATTTTTGTGGAAAGATCGTATAAACGGCCGCGCCAAACGAGCGGTGCGAGATCAGCTCTTGCCGCTTTTGTTGTCTTCGATTCGAGGACACACCGCGGCTGTTAAGAGCCTCCAATATATACCGAATGCTCGGATAGTAATCAGGTGAGTCGCGAGAGTCGACGAATCGATGGCACATGCAACATGTTTTTTGTTCGATTGCAGCGGCAGCGAGGATCGCACCGTTCGTCTATGGACTTTGGGCGGAAGATATCTCGCGACGCTCGGCACTTTCAGGCCCTGGTCCACAATATTGCCGGACGTCGCGGCTTATTCGTATTTCACAAATTTCCGTCTACCCCCTGACGTGAAACGAATCGCGAGTTTTACAACTGCTAAAGTAATTTCAACGCTTATTTCGGTATGTCGTTTGGATAATTAAGTCTCACTTGTGCAGGTGCTGCGAGGTGGCTCAACCGAGGAGAGAGACGAAGGTAGAGCCAACGAGGCCGACTCGACGATCGAAGTTCCGGGAAACGAACAAAACTTCTTGTACGGCAAGCGACTCGATGCTCCGGTTCTCGGCGATTATCGCGAGCCATCGTCGAAAACAAGAGCTCGCGGGGACACGCCGATTCTCGACAATTCGCTGGCATACGTGAGCAATCGATTATTTGATATTTTGATCCATCTGAAAAATACGGAATTTGTTAAACATTTATTTAATAATTTATCTAACAGATACCGGTTTATGCGCATTTGAAAACTCACGAGTTGAGAACGATCGACATTCCGCCGAAGCCGGCAATTCTGAAGAGGCAGGGCACCGTCCGAACTCTAATGCTGTAAGTTTCCCATCAATATATCAGTCTATTTTTAACGTTGTTACTCGTGAACATGAACATTTCGTTTTTCGTGCTCTCAGCGCTTTCTCAAAACTGAAGAAAGTCGCTTCAGGCGTTCGTAAAGACAAGTCCGGCGAGTCTGGCCTCGAGAAGAGACTTCGCGACCGAGGAAATGTCGACGCTTCGTGAACGTACCATCCTTTAAATATTACAAGCCTTTATTCGTGGAGATTATTGGAAAAACAATGTAAAATCTCTTGATGACGAGAAAATTTATATTAACAACATTTGAAACGTCTACGATTATAAAAAAGTATAAAAGTACAGTTGGCGATAAAACGCTTTTTTTTTTGTTTTTTCCTTTGTGATTGAACATGAATTTCATTCATCCTGGTCGTCCATCATCATGGAATAACGTGGCGGCGTTTTCCAGATTGCGCTCGAAGTGCGCTGCAAGCGTTCCTTCTTTATGCCGTGGAACAATTCGGTTAAGTCGGGCGTGCATCTCTGCGCTCCGAAAAAGGTGCGCACCACTGCCATCGGAATGAAACTGTCTATTTTCAATTGAGTTTTTCGAATGTGAGCTGAAATATTCGAAAGTTTATTATTGTGAGAATGACGAACACTTTGTATTGTATGTTATAAAATTTGATTCGCTGTACCGTTCCTAAGATATACCGATCGAAAGTTACACCTCCGAAAAAAGATATTTTTTTCAGTACTTGGCGTCGAGACGCTGCCGCGTCTCTTCATTATATTCTAAGAATAAAGAAAATCTTACGTAATGCCCAATATGGAACAGGATTTTTCGGTCTGCTTTCGTCGTCGGACTCTTCATCATCGGGTTCGCTATCCAATTTGTAACTTGTCGGGGCTTGTTGATGCTGTTTATTGGCGAGTTTCGACTAATATCGAGTAATTAAAAAAATTAGTGAACGCAAGGAAATAATTTAAAAACAAAGAAGAAGAGCTCTGTGCTCGGAGAAACTTGCGAGATTCAGTACCTTGGCAATAGCTTGAGCTTTCATTCTGGCGACTTCGGCGGCAATCAAATTCTGAGCTCTCGCTTCGATTTGCCTACGTCGTTCGGCTTCCTGTTCGCGACGTTTCTGTTCGGCGAGTTGCCTCTCAGCTTCCTCTTGCTCCTGTAGACGCTGTAATCGCAGTTGCTCTTCCTGTTTTCGTCGCTCTTCCTTTTCCTGCATAAGTACCGAAGAAACCTTAGTTAAGAACAAAGTTACAACTGCAAACGTTTCGAGTTGAGGAATCAAACGTCGATGTACAGACCTGTGCCCGTTGCAATTGTAAAAGTCTTTTCTTCTCGAATTCTTCGCGTTGTTTTTCTTGAAGCGTCTGAGCGAGTCTCGCCTTTTCTTCTCGCTCCCTCTCCTGCTTCAATCTCTTCTCCATTTCCATTTTCTCGTTGTATTCTCTCGCCAATTTATTTCTCATCTCCTTCTCCTCGCGTTTTCTGTAAATTAACCATGAGTATTTAGTCAGTGTCCGAAGCGGAAATATTGTATCGCAAAGCGAAATTACCTTTTCTTCTCTTCAATTTTGGCCTTGAGTGCTTCATCCCTCTTTCTTCGCGCATCCTCGTCGTTGACCTTTCTCTTCTTCTCGACTAGACTATCGGTCGAGCTTGCTTTTGTGAGAGTCTTCGGTTGCGAAAGAAAACTATCAACGGCCGTTATTATATTTCCTTTCGTCGCGGTTTGCGCTTTGTGTGGCTAAAAAGACGAAGACAAATAAACTTTTTATATTACTCGCGTTATTTCGGATACTATAATTTAGAAATCGTTCAGAGAGCGTAGGCTTGAAGCGTTATTGACAATAGCCATGCAAGACGCTGGATTATGAAAGCGGCCCTTACATTGACGATTTGGCTACCCGCGGGTGTGTGGTGAATACGATTCACAGACATAGGCATTTGCAGTCGACTCTTGCTAACCGGCGTGATTCTCAACTGTTGCTTTTGTGCCAATTTGTCATTCGTGGCCAATAGTCTACTTGGTTTTTGTGCCGAGCCAACGGCGTTATTCTAAAAAGAAACAAAAAATAGAGTTAAGCGATTCGAGAGTCGTGCGATAGAACCGACAAGAATAGTTCGACGAACGACGACGGATCGTCGTTCGATTATCGAACAGCATCGGAAAGATTGGAATCCGAAACAGGCGCATTCCGCTATGTAACAGTGACACCCCGAACTCACCTCTTTCTTCTCCTCGTTTTCTCGCATTTCCTTTGCGAGGGCAATTTTCTTCGCTTTCGCGAGAGACTTGCGGCTCGTTTCGCGAGCGACTTTTTGAGCGAGCAAAGTATCGTCGGGCTGATTGGCGTTGGCCTCCGCCGCCGCCATCGCTCGCGTCTTCGTTCTCGTTTGTCTGGTCGGCGCGTCGATTTCGACGCTCTTCGGACTGTTGAGTTGTGCCTGCTCGAACGCCTCGACTCGCTTCTTCACCGAATCCTTCGCCCAAGGGCTGAACAGAGCGTTCGTTTTGTACGGATTTTTCGTCGCTTTGATGCCGTTGACGTCGCGCAACACGGTTTTCGATGGCGTCGCGAGAACGACGTCGTCGTCGCTTATCAGACTCGAGCGCGTCTTTCGTTGTATTTTCGTTTCGGGTTTCTTGACCTTTCGCGTTTTTTTCTCTTCTCGCTGTGGCTCCGGCGACGACTCGTCGTCCGTTATGAGAGCGTTGAATTCCTTGTTCTCCATGGTTTCCTTCAGCGCTCTCATTCTGTCCTGCAGTCCACTCTTGGATTGTAACGGCTTGGGAACGCCCGGCGATCCCGGCATTACTTTCGTCGGCTGGGGCTCCTCGTTAACCAGAGTATCCCTCCTCGAGCTTTGATTGCTGCTCGTCGATTTCGTTTTCTTCAGCGTCACCGTCTCATTCATTCCGCTCGGCATGCGTATCGCCTCGAGCACGACCGTCACGTTCATCATTTTGCGATCGAACGTCTCCGTAGTGTTGGGATTCATCGTCGAATTCATCGGTATCGATTTGCCGACAGCGTCCTCGTACATGGACGGTTCCGTCGCGGCGTCGCTGTCGCGCATATTCATCGTCGTGTTACCGGTGTGAGCCTTTTTCGCAGCTGGTTCTTGAGACTTCTTCGACGTCGCCGTCCGCTCGACATCTTCGTCTTCCTCGCGCTGACGCTTGTTCCGTGACGTACGACTCGACTGACGAACGCTTTGCTCCTGAACGAAGTACGTCTGATCTGGCTGGACTTCGGAGATCGTTACAGAGGCGACGCTGTTCTTGATTCTTTGCTCGACGTCGCTGGATTTTTTAGCCACCACTTTGGGCTCTTCCTCGTCGGAGCTTTGGGATTTGATTTTTTTCGGTCTGCCGACGCGACTCGTTTTTGGCACGGACGGCTCCTCTTCCTTGACAGAGGGTTGACGCAACTTGTCGGTGAGCTTCAGGGACTGTTGCTTCTTGATGTTGCTGGAAGCTTTGAGGGACGCCGCTCTTCTGGACGATCTCGACGTCGTGCCGGTTTCATCCTCTTGTTCGTCGTTGCTGCTCGGCTCCACTATGGGCGTTGACACTTTAGATGTGTTCTGAACCGTGTCGTCCTCCGGTATCGTTTCGATGCGTTGAATGATCTTCTTTTTCGGTACCTTGGGCGTTTTTGGTATCAACGGGCCAGACACCGACAAGCGCACCTGATTCTCGAGAGTCGCAAGATACTCCTTGAAATCTCCCTGACACTTGTCGGCGAAATCTTTGATCGTGTTCGCACGATTGCGAATTTCCGAGATGTCGGTCTTAATGATTCTTATGATTGATTCTTTCGACCAGCCGTCCATCGTGACCTTTTAAGAGTAAAAAAAATAATGAAATATTTACGTCGATAACACGCGTTAGCGGCGTTTTTGATGTTTGGGCTTAGCGTCACAAAACAGATTCGAAGGAAGAATAAAAATGGCGGTTCGATCTTCGCGCGGATTCTTCGCGATTGAAGAAAAATTGATTCGCGACGATGGAAGAGCGAAGAGACATTTTCAAAGGTATTCCAGAATAGTTAGCGATGCACGCGAAAGCGAGGACTCACCGTTTTTGAAGCTCTACTTTTATGGCGGGCAAATGTTAATTGTGATGCCTGTTCGGACGTGTTATAAACACGCTCTAGCCCATTCAATAAACACGAATCGCAAATACAACTAATCTAACGTGACACTATTGGATTGAAACACAAACAAGAAGAACGATAACATAACAAGAAGTAATTTAAAATAAAACTAATTCTCGGGAAACTTGCATTATCGACGAATATTTCCCGAGAATCGCGAATGGCTTCCGCACTTATTCGATACACTCGCGTGCGTGTCTGACTCGCGCTGGGCATAAATAACGTCTTTTCGATTTAAAATACCGTCGCGAGCGCCATCTCGATCGCGGGGATCGGAAAGGCTCGTTCGCAAGTAACTATAATTGTATCGTATGACGATTCTCTAATTACTGCAAGTCCTATCAATTGCGTAACTGTCAATAGTACTTTTTATATAATGAGTTATTAATTAACAATGTCCCGTTGATTCTCTACTTTTGCCACTGGACGCAAATATATAAAGCGCGTAACCCCCCACTCTTCTGCGCTCGATCGAGTTTCGAGACTCTCGAATGGTCGTAAATCGGAATGAATCGTCGATGATGTGACACCGAAAACAGGGGCCGTTATTCGGTCGTTCAATGCGAACTCGGCCTTGCAACGAAAAACGAGCCAAAGACACGACGAAGCTATCCCGTAAACGATCGGAAACAATCGTAGAATATATGTGACTATCCCCACCAAGAGGCGCGTCCACCCGTGTGGCTGGTTGCAGTGAAGGCTTCCCGGCTGTGATGTTGTGTAGCAAAATGGCCGCCTGACCACAATGAGTGTTTGACGTTCTCCGCGCGAGGTGTTGTGTTTGTGTCGTTCTTAACGTGCCGTTTGTGTTGTGAAACAACAGTTCGAGGGAATAACGAAGTGGCATTGGAAATATCTCGTCGTAACGCCGTCGATACCTCGGAACGATAACGCGATTCATGAAACCGTAAGTGTGAAATTTCTCGACGAGACGTTTTCTCTCCACTGCGGATTCCTTCGGAATTGATAATCGCGTCGGAATTGCACGTTCATTTGCGTACCGCATTAGCGAGAATAACGTCGTTTGTTTTTTTGTCATCGAGAAATCGCGAAACTGCGCGCACTCAACGCTGATTTGGCTCTCATTGTTGCGAAAAAAATATTGTCATGATTTCCGAGCAAAAGGTATTTCAATATCTGGAACCGTTCCAGAATCTCTTTATTTTTCGGTACGCGACGAGAGTAAAGAGACACACGTTGACGCATCGACGTGTCTATGCGGCGAAATGAAATTCCACGAACTTGCCAGAAAATCCCGTACGTCGCAATATAAAAATATCCCACGTTCGCGCAAAATCCTTGAGTTACTTCCCATCGAAGGGTGGAAAGTGAGCGTGTCGCAAAGGCGTTTTGTCTATGCAAACATCTGGTTTCACACATGTTCCGTCACCTGATTGGATTATCGAAAGTTAACGCGGCGCCCGGCTCGCTTGTTTTCCTTCCGATTTCCGCCAAACATCTCTGTACACTATTTTACGAAGCACCATTGATGTTTTGGTTATTTCGGGCTCGCGGTGCGCACATTACACAATTTTTCATTACGCACGCTCGCTCGAATCGTCAACCGCGCGAGATTCTTAATGCGACGATTCTGCATGTGACTGTTTTTTTCCTCTATTACTCAATTGGAACTCTCTGGCTTCGCATTAGCATAACTATGCTAAATACGTAATGCAGAGGATAGCTCATGCAGAATTACACGGCTCGTGTTGCCTTGAACATTATAAATAAACTGGCAAAGTCTAAAAACAATTTTAAACGTTTGACCTTCTATGTCGCACGGATATAAAACACTAAGCAGATAATTCTCGTTGACTCTGCTCGCTCGTCGAGGACTTTGATACTTTTATTGCATCGTTATTATTGATTTTTCGATGAATACACAACTTTCGCACCTCCAACGCTCGTGGATCGCGGTATATCCCGAGCGTTCGCTTCCCCCCTCGGGAAATTTCACGCTATAATCGGCACTGAATCATCAACCGGCGTCCCGCGTAAACAAACGAACGCGAAGTTGTCCCCGCGCTCGAAAAAATTTTACGAATTCATGATATTCAAACGTTTTATTCGAGATCGAATCCGATGAATACGAATTTGTTTCTTTTTTTTCGATATGAGCTATAAGTGTCTTGAGATACTGAGTACCGGTATTTCGCACGAATCCACATATATATAGACGCGTATCCCGGGTCGCCGAAAGGCAGAGCCGTGCCTCGCGGCTTCTCGCGATTCGGCTCGCGGCCGATGCACCTAGCGTCGTCCAAACTTCGTATAATTACGGAAACGGGGGCGTGAGAATTTCGCTGCCAATCCGGAAGTCTTGTCGAGTGCTCGAGGGCGACTTGCGAGGATATATATATGTATCTCATATAACACTGTTTTGTCGTGCGCGCCTGGGAGACTCGATGCGCGCGATCGTTTTCCGAGCATAATTAGCCGAAGCGACGAGATTATATTCGCCTCCGTTAATAGTCGGTTTGCACAGCCAAGGAGAATAACACGGCAGCCCGGCGGCCACCGTGAGCTATATATACGCGAAACAATAATTAGTCAATCGTTGATTGCCCGGGTTCGCACCGCGGGGCCTCTCAGTTGCCGGGAGATACGGATAGTGAGATTCTACGAGCGCCGGTTAGAGAAGAATCTTCCGCGATGTCGGCGATCCTCATGGGATCGGATTTCCTCTCGAATCGAGTGCTCGCCGGGCTCTTGCGCTTGTTCGCTGCTAGTTGCGGTCTCGTCTCGTTCGCGATCCGTAGTTACACGTCGTGTATCACGGGCAGAGCCGCTCGTTTCGAGGCAAGAGATATACGGTCGGAGTCTCCGGCATTTGCGGTATGCTCTCGAGCGAGATTCTAGAAACAAGATTTATACGCGTAACACGTGTTACGCGTTGAAACCGGCTCGGGTAGAGTGAAAAACACAAAAAATAATACTGTTAATGAATGAAAAGGAAAAGAGAAAGAAAGAAGAAGAAATAAACAAAAAACATACTGATAGGAAAATAATGCTTGTATGTTTCAGAGCGGGAAGGAGATGCCCGCAGATGATGAACTGCGAATCTAGGATCTAGGTAAACATCGTTGTAACCGGTGTAACCGGTCGAGTGTTGTCGAATTCGTCGGATTGTATTCCGCGACGTAGACGACGTAACTTCGCGCGCGCGCAACGCCGGTGTCGTTCCTGTTTTCAGCGATATTCAAACGTCACGTCGGTATACTTTCGTTTGCGAAGTAGTCATCGAGCGAACAGTGTCGTCTACCTCGGCAAACGTAGCGCAGTCTCCACACGGGAAGAGGGAGAGGGGCAAAGAGAGAAATTCTCTTCCCTTCTCCCCTCCTCCACCTCTCCTACTTTTCGTTCACGAAGCGCGGAGACCGCGAAAAAGAAACGTCGGGGATTTGAGAGATTCGGCCGAGGTACGGTGCCTTCACTCGTGACCAGTCAGCTGGCCGAGTTTGTGCGACATGAAGCATTGGGCCTGCGACAATCGTTGCATCTCTTCTTCCGTACCTTTGCTGCTATTCTGCATTGCTTGAATCGCATTCTTCATTGCATTATTCACGAAAAAAAAATTACAAGTAGGGAGAAATAGAAGCGGAGAGGTCGTTGAGAGAAAAGAGATTTTTTGTCAAAATGTTCTCTTTCCAACTATATTTTCTTGTGAATTAATTATTTTTCGTCTTTCATAAGACAATATTTTTGCTACCGGCGATTTGTTTCACTGTTAGAACCGATGGGCAATTAGTCAAGTCGTTCGTCAAAACGCTATTAGACTATCTCCGATAAGTTCTGCGACCGCATTTTTTTTCCTCTCGATGATTAGCATTGTTTGCACACCTTCTGGCGTTCGCGATCTCAAAAGCCGCGTGTGCTCGCCGATAATTCGAGAGCGCCACCGTGCTCTCTCGAGCGTCGAATAAAAACTTATCTCGAGATCTCGACGAGTCGTTGAACCTCCCGTCGTCTGCACGAACAAACTTCGATGGACTTTTCTCGTTTTCTCTAGTATAGCGCCCGTTTCCGCGACGTTTGAAACGAACGGCGATACAAGACACGAAATTCTGTAATAATCATGGGCTTTCATGGTTCTGGAAATCTTGGAAATTCTACAAACGTCCTTGATTTTCTCTTGTCGTGTCCTACTATAGCCCCGGAATGCTCTCACATTTATTCGCTGTTCCTCCAATTTCTTATTCCCGTAAATTCCGATTCAAAAAATTACTTTTTACGCACATAGACATGAAAATATGCAGATATCCGGCATTCTTTTCATCAGGCACTACTTTTAAATGATCAGCTTAACTCCAAAATGGAGTGAAAAAATTCATGACTATTTCGATAAATGTTCCCGTTTTTTTTAACCGTTTTACTGGACACCATGATCGTTGTTAATATTTGTTACAACGATTGATCAGATTTTTCCGTTTTATTTTTTGCCCAATTGACAAAACGATTTCATTTTTTTGTGTTTGTTTTTGCAACGCCGAATGCCCGTATTTGGCTTAGGGGACGAGCGTTAATGTAACCGGGCCGGTATTTGCCAGACCAGATGGAAAACGCACGACTCGCACGGGTCATGGTACAGTAACGTGTACTGTTAAGAGTGCACACAGCTCGTCGGAGGTGTGGAATCTGTTGTAAATTTTCCCGGAGTGGAGCGAGCAGCCAGGCAGCAGCGGCACTTGATTAATGCGTCGAGCGAAGCGTTGTACGCGTGGTAGACGCGGTCGCGTCGCGCGGTATTTCCGAGTAATCACGACAATCGGACAAGCCCTTCATTACGTGTATAAGTACGATGGGCGTAATGCTAGACGGTACGAACTGAATACGCGCCGCAACACCCACGCTGTACCAAATACTTTTCCCGCGATACAACGGAAACACAGACGAGTGGAATGTTTCGTCGGCAATAACGTGTGCACAATCTCTGAAGAATATCGCATTGCCGAGTTTTGTTTTCTCGAATGCACGTCGGTTTCGGATACGCAAACGGGAGACGATATTGAGAAGATGGTCAATGTGCAACTCAATCTTTCTCTCAACGCTTCTGTTTGCCAGCGCCTCGCGTTGCTTCATCAAAGCGTTTATGAAAACGCCGAGGGAATGATGAATGGCGCAAAAAAGTCGTTTCAGTTTCAAGCCCATTAATGAATGAAGATTGAGTGGGAAACGCATAAGCTAGCCATAGAAATAGAAGGAATTAAAAAAGAAAATAACGAAACAAAGTTCTGCGCAGTATCGGACATCTTCTGTTTTTCTTTTCTGTTTTTTTTTCTCCTTCTGCGCCGAGAGTAATAATTCGTAGAATAAACCATGAATCATAACCGCAGCCGCAATTGTATCGCAAGGACGAAATTGCAGGTTCGCGTGGGAGGTAGAATAATAAAATAAATTCACATAGCGCACGCAACTTTCAGAGAGGCCGCCGGTCTCTCCGGAGTTTAGTTTCATTCGATACTCGGTTGTAACGAAGAGCGCCGAGTTTTCTGGTAACTCGAGAGTAAAATACTCTCGTAGAGGGAGTTGGAGAAAGAAAGGCAATAGAGAGAAAAAGAAAAATTCCGCTTGGACACGCGGAATTCGATACTGGAAACTCGAAGTTCGTACGTGCCCCACGAGACCGACGAGAAAACGTGATCGCTGAGTTTGTCACGAAACTACTCGGATTTACTGTTGAATTGTAAAATTGCGCGTGCGAAGCCTCGGTAGTAATTAGCAACTTCAGCGTGGAAACGGAACGTTCGATGTCACTCGTTGCGTTTACGAATACGCAATTGTTTTAATTGGAGCCGAGTCTTTAAAGTCCGGCAGTAAAAAGTCGAGCTCACTGAACCTTTGAAATATCGATCTACTGTAGTTCGCTTGGTCGTTCGCAGCCTTGTTAAAAGAGAAAAATGCACCTATCCGTGACCTGAAACGGTATCGATATAATCGGAAGTATTCTAGTCGATTTCGTTTCGTTCCTTAATTGGGTGTCCGGCGAGGCTGTGTAACTTGGACGTTACGCAAAACCCGATATCGGATTCGTGCAGAGACCGAAAAATGATTTGCTTCGGAGCACGATTAGAGAGTTTCGGATTCGGAAACAAAAAATGCCAAAGCCTCCCCCTTAGACGTGCTTGTTTCGCGATTTTTCGTCGATCGTTAACATCACGAAAAAAAACACTTTTATTATTCGACCATAAAGAAATCGAAACGTTTCACAAATATGGTCTACGAAAAGAATTTGATCATTTGGACTTTCGAGTTTTTCGACCTACGAATGAGATTAGATTAGATCTATTCACATCTGTTCGGATATATTTTTAACCAGCTGTTCTCGAATCGACCGCTTTTTACGCTCGCGGCTCATTATCCGATATGAAAATCGGCGTCAGGACAGAAACGCTGAAGATAAAAAAAAATTATCTTTATCGTTCGCCATGCTCGAGAAGTTCTGGAGCGAAAAGGAGCTGACGCTGCTCGTGCTATTTTAAACGTAGCAACCTCGAGTAAAGAGCCGTCCGGTGATGTCACTGTCGCACATGTACGACTCTGTGATGCAATGATGGATGCTTCAGACGCGGATTTTCTTGCGTTATTCCGTGTATCCTCAGTCGCTCGTGTAACAACGTAAAAGGCTGTCGAGTAACGAGAGTCTCGACGCCGCGCACGATCGTAAATAAACAATGGTACGAGTTTCAGTACTGTAAATCGTCTGAAAGCAAAAAAAAAGGAAAAGAAAAGTAAAAAACAAACAAACGAGCGAATTCGCGATGCTGCGAAACGTTGAGTGCCTTCGCACTTTCCGTTCGGAGGCCACCGAATAATTTATGACGAGTGCACGCGATGCTTGGCTTTCATTGTTGAGCTTCGATGAGTTTCGACGAATGCCAAGGTTCCTCGTCCCCTTGAAGAGAGTCTCAATGATTTTTTTTGTTCTAACGGGTCCGGATATCCTATTAGCACACGTCCCCACGTTCGATCGTCGCGATCTCTGCTCTCGGTGCGACTCTAAAGATATTCGATGTCCAGTATCATCTGGATAACGCTCCCGTAGTCGTTTCTTTTTCACTCTTTTACGCAACGCTTAATTCGCGTATTAGTATGTTAGGTCTGAACTCCACGCTCGCTATATAAATTTTCGCGTGCGGCCGCGCACACTCATCGTCGTCGTCGTCGCCGTCGTCACAGACGGCAAGCACCAAGGATAAACTCCGTTTGAATTATTCAATATTTGCCCGTGCTACGGATTTGCTCTTTGGCTAGGCATAGGCTCTCGTCACGCTTTGCGATTCACCATTGAGTTCAGAAGCGGAGCAAGTTCAGCGAGAGGATGTCGTTATGTTTCCTTATTTATCTTGCGACACCGTAAAAGGATATTGACGCACCTGTTGCATCGCCTAATCGTCTGGATCGAAAGAATAAACGCCCTTGAACAATGTTCGCTTCGTGAAAAATGCTGTGCAACGATAATGAATAATTTGTTGTATTCTCTCTGTTTGTCGCAGGTCGATAGAGATTCTACCTAGGGGAAGAGCCGCAGTAATGCCCACGTATCACAATGCGGGTGGTTGCTACCCGAACGTGTCAGTGCCAGCGCGCCAGGGAAAGCTCGACGGCAATCAAAATCATCACACCACCATTCCCTCGAACGTAACTTCCCATTCCCTGTTACAAAACACAACTCAACACTCCATTCCTACGAATCTCATGGGTTCGAACATGTTGCCCCATCCGGTATCGCCGATAATGTCGAGTCACGCCGGTGTGACATCGCAGAACGTAACGACCCACATAAATCCGGTACCGTCGCCCGTTATTCTCACCCCGAACGTTACCAATCCCGGTAACACGACAGCAATTTCGGCCAATCCGAGACACGAGGTCAAGCTCAATGCAATGCCGTACGTAATCGATCTATGAATTCTTCACTCGTATTCGTTTCATGCAATTCAATTATCTAAATGATGCTTCTGATTTCAGTTGGTTTCACGGCAAAATATCGAGAGAAACGGCCGAGAGACTGCTGCGACCGAGGGAAGACGGCCTCTTTCTAGTCAGGGAATCGACAAACTTCCCCGGGGATTATACGCTGTGCGTGTGTTATCAGGGTCGCGTTCAGCACTACAGAGTTAAATATAAGAACAATCAGTTGACGATAGACGACGAGGAATTTTTCGAAAATCTCGCACTGCTCGTCGAGCACTACGAGCAAGACGCCGACGGTCTTTGCACGCAATTGACGAAATCGTTACCCAAGCAAGGAAAGCAAGATTTCTGCGTCGATCCGAAAGCGTTCGTGGAGGCCGGATGGGTGATTCAGACTCACGAATTGGAGCTTCGCGAGTGCATAGGAAAGGGAGAGTTCGGCGATGTACTTCTCGGTGTATATCGGGGCGAGAGAGTGGCCGTTAAAATGTTAAAGGACAATAGTGAGGCAGCGCAAAGGTTTCTCGCCGAGGCGAGCTTAATGACCTCGTTGATACACGACAATCTTGTTAAACTTCTTGGTCTCGTATTCAACAATCAACATATGTACCTGGTTACGGAGTATATGAGTAAAGGATCCCTGGTGGATTATCTGAGATCACGAGGGAGATTGCACGTTACCAAAAAGGATCAGATCAACTTTGCATAGTGAGTAAATATTTAACAAGAAACCGATACTCGTGGTGTTTCAGTAACGCTGAAACTATCGTGCGCTTTATCGAATATACATTTGAGTTACTGTTCTGCTAATGCTGCAAGGATTGTTCGGTGGTGTTTCGATCGTTCGAGCCTTATTTCTTGGGTTCTTGTCATTGTTTCTTTTATTTTTATCATTTTTTTTTTTCGTAAATCACGTTAACGAATAATTTTTCGTCTAACCATTCGATAATTCGTGATCAGTGACACTTGTGCCGGAATGGCGTATCTGGAGTCGAGGCACGTTGTTCATCGGGATCTCGCAGCTAGAAACGTTCTCGTCGCCGAGGACAACTCGGCGAAGGTATCGGACTTCGGATTGGCGAGGGACGAGAATTTCTCCCTCGACGGTGGCAAATTACCCATCAAGTGGACCGCGCCGGAGGCTCTCAAGCAAAATGTAATTAGAAAACTCGCATGGAATTCGTGAAAGCACGGTTGTTGGAATGCAGATTAATGTTTTCACGTCCAGACTAATGCTTTCTTAACTTCCTGTGTTTACAGAAATTTTCCAACAAATCCGACATGTGGAGCTTCGGGATTCTGCTGTGGGAGATTTATTCTTTCGGTCGTGTACCGTATCCTAGGATTGTGAGTATTCTCTAAATAGAATGTGAACTACTTGTAACGATCATTCGAACTGTGCTGGCACTAACAAATGTTTATGAATCGCAGCCACTGGCAGACGTTGTTAAATGCGTGGAAAAGGGATACAAAATGGAACCACCCGATGGATGTCCGTCCGAAGTTTACGACATTATGAAACAGGTACGCATCGCTCAATCTGCGAAATCCAACTATGAGATTCGTGAATTTCACTAAAATTCTGTGCCTTTTTATTTATTGCCGGTGCTTCGCTGATCAGGCGTGGGATTTGCAGCCGGAAAAGAGACCATCGTTTCACGATATAAAAGCCAAACTCGGACTGCTCAAGGCTGAGTACACCAAATGTGCGAATTAAGCAAGGATACTTATTTCATACGGTAGGATCATTTGAGAATGAAACACTGGGGCAGTTGGAATTAGTTTTGCGGGGTTAAGAAAAGGAAAAAAAAAAGAGAGAAAGAAAAAACGAAACAATCACGTCTCTTATGCGTTCTTCCAATTTCGAGGCGACAGATAGTAGTGGCATCTAATACTCTCGATTCAAAGAAATATAGTAATTCTTATTGTACAGTGCAAAAAA
Organism: Ischnus inquisitorius; assembly: GCA_963924025.1. NCBI lineage: Eukaryota > Metazoa > Arthropoda > Insecta > Hymenoptera > Ichneumonidae > Ischnus > Ischnus inquisitorius. The sequence goes on from OZ001252.1 coordinate 10,165,438, forward strand.
AAACACGGAGAAAAAGAAACCATACGAATCGCGTTGTCCGTATTTATTTTAGATTTTTTTTGTTTACTTTATTCTCACGATTCACGGAAGTTGAGGGGTGACACACACAGTTTTTCATTTGTATATGACAATATATTTCACGAAATGTTACCTAATGTCGATTGTGCCTTTGTTCAACCGAATCTGTTTGGGATAATGGAAAAAAAAACAGTCGTAAGTCGTCTCGATTGATAGAATGAATCAGTGTGACTACTAGTGAGTTTTCAATCAACTGAGACGTCACACGAGAACAATATACCACTATACGTTTCGACGAGAAGCCAAAGCTCTGAAACAATTTGGACCTAGAGGTCAGTTTTGTTATCGATTCCATTTGTACTATAATTAACACAAGCTAGAAGAAACCTTCCTCTCGACTCTACGTTACGAGGCACAAATTTAAAACTTAAAAGCATTAAGCACAAAAAACACGATTAGATTCTACTTACTACGATCATTAGATTTTTCAACGATACTTCGAAAACAGAAAAAAAATGAAAAAACTCGACGCGTTAACGATTAAGTGTATATTTCATGGGAAAAGAAATCATTTGTTATTACGATCCTCGCATAATTTCGTCACTTCGCCCAGCGATTATTGTATAAGATCATCCAGGTACCGAATGGATACTATCCTCGTAGATCTGACATCTGGTGACGCTAGAGTAGAGACACATCCTTGGATATAGAGGTTTAATTTCTTTTTTTTTGTTAAACAAAGATTTATCGTAGGTAGGGTTAAGAGTGACTAAATTATTGAAAAGAAGAAAAAAAACACACACACAAAAGACAAAGTAATCGTACAATAATTTTAAATGTGTCTCGGAATATTCGACTATATTCTTAGCCGCGTAAATGTAACTGTAAATATATCTGTAAATAGTTTGCCTAATGGGAAATAATAATCCCAACGAGAGACGTTGAAAATGATTAGAGATTTAACTAACGCGAATGTTCATAATCTATTCATGTTTGAACGAAGGATTCTGGAACCGTGGGGGTTCCGGGTCCTTCGTATTTGTACCCGAAAGAAATTCCCCATTTCTCGGTACGTTGAAATGAAAAAGAAAGAAACAGTAGATTTTCTTCATCCCCGTAAACTATCGCGAAACTTGCGCAATTCGCGAATTCGGGGCTTGGGATCGCGAATTCGTAGTCTGAAGCAAATATGAGCGTTCAGAGGAGAAAAAGAAATGCAACCGTAACGAGAATTAAAACGAGCGCTACCCAAGACGAAGAAAAAAAGAACAGCAAGTCTTGTCCTTTTGTTTCGCGGTTTTTCAAATGAAATTCCGCGCGACCAAAGGGACACAATGTGCTGCAAAGATGTTGCGTTGGGAAGTTGCGCGCGAATGTTGCTCTCGTAGGTATGCAAGTACGTGACCTATTTGTACTTTGATATCTCGGTTCACGGTTACGAACGTTTCTCCGTACCGTATAAACTAGCGGCTCGACTTACTTTTACACCGTTCAATCCCTGCGCAATGCAAATTCTCGTTATTTTCTTTTTTTTATCATCAAAGTATGAAAAACACGATTGTTTCAACCTAGTAAAACAAAGGCTTCGCGCAAATTGTATAACTTTTTATACGTAAAATAACTCGACGGCGAATAGCAGATCAATCGGCGGCTCGGTGTGTAACGACGATAGCGAACATGAGATGGCTGAATTTATTTGAAATTTTTTTTTTCTTCGATTGTAACCAATCCAATTAGTTCGTAAGAAATTTAATATATATATTGAAATCAAATTACACAAATATATCATGCGATTGAACTAAGCACTGTGTCTGTGTTCTCAACAGTTCCCGGCCGTGAAGATATTCGAATTTTAGAATAATCGTGGACCTCGACGACGCGCTCATCGACGACGGAGACTACGGAATCGGCGCAGTTTCGGGTCTCATTAACGGGCTCGTTAGCGGGCAATTTGCATTTTTCAACGTGCGACGCGCGATCGACGAGTTCTTCAATCACCTTGCCGTTCACGATATTATCGTCGGCATCGGGACTATCCGTCCTAATCCAAAACTTGTCGCTGCTCTTCAGTTCGTGAGTGTTCTTGCATCGATTTTTCTGCGAGGATTTCGACGAGACGATGCGCAACGGTAGACAATTCTTGTCTCGGTGCTTCGGGCTCTTCACAAGCGTGAATGGTCCCGATTGTTCCGACGAACTCGATTGAGGACTCTTCAGACGACTTCGTATTATGAGACTCCGTCCCGTTCTGTAAGGCTCGCCGAGTCTTCTGCTTCTGTCCTCGCTCGGCTCCTCGATCACGACGTATTTTTCGCCTCTGCTCTTGTCCTCGATAACCGTGTGTTTAATTTTCGGCAATACGTACGTCGCCGTATCCGAATTGGAACTTTTCTCGGTATTGCTCGAGTCCGCCGTGTTCTCTTCGAGCTCGGAGAATTTGATGTATTTCCACCTACCGATCTCTTTCTTCGACTCCTCGTTATTTTGACTCGCGTTACTGCGTCCCGCGCTGCTTTCCTCGCTCTTGTCCACGCTCGGATTGTTCGCGTTCGTATTGTCCGCGGTTGAACTTTCGCCGAACAACGATTCGGTACTCTCTTCAAAGCGTTGAAACTTCAGTGCCGCTATCTTGTCGATTATCGAGCCGAAAGACGCAACGTGATTCCCAATCGTCGACAGATCGCCCGAAGGTGAATCTTCTTCCGTGTCTTTCTCCACCTTCTCTCGTCCACCCTCTCCGTCCGACGTATTCCGTTCGCCCGTCGCTTCGTTTCCATCGTTATCTGGAGATTACGATTTCCTCTTATATTCGTCAGGAACCTATTCCACGTTTACCGACTACTTATCTTTACATCGAACAAGCACATCAGATTTTCTTTCAAACGAAAAATATCGAGAGAAGCAAAATTAAACGTACGAACAATCGAAACGTTTCGCGCGTTTCGTCGATTAACTTACGCTGATCGTCGCTCGCTCGATCGATAGTGCTCGAGCAGCTCGTGCTCTTCGCGATCTTTCTCTCTTCTTCATACTCTTCGTCCTCATTCGCCGCTACGACTACTCGATGTTCCGCCGTGTTTCCCATCTGTACTTCTTTGTCCAGCGAAGATTCGAGATTATTCTTTGTTTCGCCGATGAGTTTAGTCGCGCTCGCGACTGTCTCGTAATCTTCGACGCGCAACGAAATCGACTCGGGCGTTTGATCGGCGGTACTTTCGGTGCTGGCGCTCTTGAGCGAATCCTCGGTGAACGATCCTTTGTAACGCTCCTCGATGACTTTGTCCTTCTCGGGCGGTTCGACGGTATCGACGAAAGCGCGAAAGGCCACGGACGGCTCGTAATCGATTTTCGTGATCATACGAACTGTCTGTTCTCTGATAGGCTCGGGGCCCTCGGATTTGCCAGTATAATCGTCTCTTCGCGAGACGTTGTCCTCGGTGGGTCGAGCTATCTCATAATTTTCCTCGGCCCGATCTTCTCTCAGTCTTTCGCCCACTCGAGGAGATTCGCTCGTAGCCAGTTCGAGCTTCTGATCTCGAACTTTGTCCCTTTTCTTTCCCCACTTGAACTTTTGCGATTTCTCCGTTCGCGTCGTCTTATCGTTACTGTGTTTGGTCACATTCACGGATGCGAGACTCTTCGATTCGCGCGGAGCTTCGTCGGCGAGCTCTTTCTTCTCGTCCTCGCTCTTGACCTCCTTCGGATTCACCGGATTAGCTTCTTCCCCGTTGGGAACCACCCTTTTCGCGATCTCGGTTAGAGGATTGTCGATGACGATTACAACGTTCGGCGATAATTTGATGATCGAGACACCGGGACGTCGCGCGCCGTCATCGCCGCTCAGACTGGCGAGTTCTCTTCCCGCGAGGATTTTTTCGCCGAGTTTTTTTTTAGCCTCGTCGGCGCTCTCTTCCTCGGACGATTTTTCGCAGGCGCACCGATGCGTCTCGCTGCTTGGATCGCGGGCCGAATTCTTCGTGATTTCCTCGCAGTCCTCGTCGTCGCTGTTGTCCTTTCTCGACCGCGAGGCTCTTCGGGTCGAAGTCTTCTTCGGCCGTTCGTAGGTCGTCTCGGGACTACCGACGTGAGGCTGAAGATTCAGGCGTTTCGGGCTTCGCACTTGAATACGAAAGGGATCCGGGGATTCGTAGTTCTGCGCCGATCTCGCGCTTCCCTGGCCGACACCGAAGGAACTCGAGTTGCTGATATCACCGACGTAACCGTACCAAGAACCGCAGCCCGGATCGGAATATTGCGAAGCAACGGGCGATCTCGGCAGAATCGAGTTTCTCCTTCTGTCCATCTCCGCTTCGATTTGCGAGATCTTGTTCTGCACGTTGCTCAATCGGCTTTGCGCGATCACACGTTGCGACTTATAAGGAGCGAAGTTGAGATTGACGCGTTCGTCACACTCCTTCTGTCTCAGCGTCGTGAGCAGATCTCGAAGCTCCTGATCGGTTTTCATCGCTATCAGGACGGGATCGAGATTCTGATGTCCCTCGGCACCGTCGACACCCTGACTCTCGCTGACTCGCCGATTGATCGACGAGTCGACGTGTGCCTTCAGCAAGTTGACTTTCAGTTGAACGGTCGTAAGAATCGGTATCACGCTCGGCGGTGGATTCGCCGTCATGTGAAGATTGATAAGCGCGTTAACTTGCTGAGCGTTTCGCGCTTCCGTCAACAATTGTTCCTGCGTCAGGCCGTTGAGCGATCTCTTGGCTCGTTCGATCGTATCTTCCATCGTCGTTGTTACGTTCGATCCCGGTATTTTTCGTAGAACAAGCCTCGTAGCGGCGCAGGGTATTATACCCTGTATCGCGAGCAACTGCGAGACGAGAGCCTGAAGATTTATCGACGATGGACAATTTTTCCTCGCGCAAACGGCATCGTCGTTGCCGGACTGGCAACGATGTTCCGCGCTCTCGTTCGCACCGCTATTGATCGCATTGGAAATTTCATGACTTTCGGGATTCCCGTAATTTCTTCCGGAGCAACAGCCACAATTTTTTCCAGTTTCTTTCGCGCCGTTGGAGTGCGACTGAGCGAATGGATTGAAGATGGACATCGGGACGTGATAAGGATAACAAGAATTCGCGGGACAGTAGATCGGCGACGATGGACAATTTATTCCCATTCCCGGACAACCTTGACCGATCGAAGGTCCCGGAAGAGCGGGAGCTTGAGGAACGGCAACGGGACTCGGACAATTGTTAGGCAGTATGAATATCGGGCCTGGACTACCGATGTACGGGCGTATCTGATCGAGTACATGAGCGGGCAAGCTTCCGTAACCGACTCCTTGATTCTGCATCATTGATGGTAAGTTGTAAGCTTGCTGAGCCAACGGCTGGACAATATTTCCACCTCCCGGTCTCGGTAACTGCTGCTGCTGCGACTGGTTGACAACGTACGATTCTTGCTGATAGGATTGACCGGGTTGATACTGGGAATAGCCTCCTGGATAAAACAACACAGCATCTTTACTCGATCGTCTTCGATCCGGCACGACGATTAAAATTAGTCTCGCAATTACTTGTGTCCTGCTGATTCGCCGGATAACAGTAATACTGCTGCGACTGCATCGGTGGCTGATGACCGTTCGTTTGCTGCTGTTGATGAAAATTTATCTGACTCGTTTGCGCGAGAACGTTGTGATACATCGGTGCGATTCCCGACAACGAATTTACGTGAGATTGCGAACGGCCTGCGTGCGATTTTCAATGAATCGTTAACGTTCCTTTCTACGATCGTCTTATCGTGGCCGATTCGAATACGTTACATTCGTCAGTTTGCCGCATTTCAACGATATTCGAAATTTAGATCGTGCGTGGACGGAAATTTGTCGTTTTCGTTCGGCCGAAAGATTGAAGGTTCTTTTTTCGTCACTTGAAATTTGGAATTTTGGTGAATGACAGACTCGATTGACGTCGAGTGGGAGTCTGACGAGAGGGATTGAAGATCGTTTCGCTGATTCTTTTGTTTTTGTTGTGCGATTAACGTATCGAGTAACTCCGATGCGAAGGCGCTTGAAGCCATCGTTGGGTAAGCAATCGAGTCTCGTTGTCCGTAACCGAGTGGGGGAGAAGCGTTTCAGTAGTGAGGGCAATGTATGATACGATAAAACTGTTCGGTGTATCAACACACTCCGGCTTCGTTCCGTGGACTACGCGCAACGGGAATGCGAGCTCATTGATAGGAATAACTGGAAAACGCGCAACGTGTATCGGAGCCAGCCTCGTTGAAGGTTCCATCGAGCGCATTGCCACTTGTCGCGTCGATATTTCGTTCGCAACATTGTATAATCGAAGGTAAGGCGTACTCGAACGAAATCGATAATCCGATAAGAATTATCGAATTGAACATTTACTTTATAATGATCGCGACTTTAGTAACAGAGAAACATTTGGAACGATAAGAATAAGCTTCATTGCGATTGCCATGTTGATTTACAGTCGTTGATTCACTAACAATTATTATTTTTTTTTTTTGTTTATTACACTGATTGGAGAATTACGTAATTTTCGCACAGATTGCGCCTGACAAGTGGATTGCAAGAGGAGCCTGGATTGAATTGTACACGACATGGCGAAACTTGAAGTGGAAATGATCGAGTACATAAAGAGCGAGCTGCTATCCGAAGCCGTTCACAATCGTTGCTTCTGCGAGGCGGGATCTCGCGAATTCGTGGAATACGACTCGTCCCACGTCGAGCCATTGATATCAAACGAGACGAAAGACGATTCCAAGGAATATTACAGAGCGCGATTGATCGTGAATTATTCCGGCGTACCGAAGAGCTTTTTCCTGATAATAAAGCTACTGAGGGAAGTCGACGGCAACGAGAGATTCCACGATGGCTTTCTCAACGAGGAAATGTTCTACAACAAGATGACGAGGAAATATGATTTGAATATTTATCCGGTTTGTTACGTGGCCGACATGGGTCGATACGGGAGACCGGTCATCGTACTCGAAGACCTTGAGGCTTGCGGATACGTTCGGGTTGATAGCAAATTGGATGAGGATCACTTGGACTTGTGTCTGAAAGCCATTGCAAGGTTTCACGAAAGAGGCTTCGCACTCAAAGCTACGAACTTTAATTCGTTTAGAGAGTTTTACGCGAAGCTAATCGACACGAGATTAGATAGAGAATCTTCGGACGTTCTTAGCTCGGAGGCAACGAATAGGTAAAACTCGATTGACTCGTTAAACGCCTCGCCTGATACTTTCTTCTTCGTCTTTTTTTTTTCTTTTCTATTCTTCGGTGCCGAGATCGAATCAATTGTATCGATATTGTTTTCTCCTACTCAAGTCCAATTAAAAAATTGTATTGCAGAGTATTAGATACGCTGAGAAAACTCCGACATCGAAGAATCGAGGCCGACGATAAAGAAGATTTTCTTACGATTTGCCATGGAGATTTGGGATCCCGGAAGCATTTGTTTTTCAAGTACGAGAACGCAAGGCCCGTGGACGTTAAAATAACTGGATGGAACTCCATGCGTTATTGCTCGATCGTCGAGGATTTGGCTGACATTCTTCGGGAGAATCTTTCGAGCAACGACGACGTCGAGAGATACTTGTCTGTGTACATCGGAGCTGATAAATAAAATTCTTACGAATGCGTTTGCAAGTATCTTCATCTCGAGTTCCCTCCCTGGATTAGGGACTTTTGAATCGAGTCGTGAAGAAAAAAACCGATTTTTTCTTCTCTTTTTGTAAATTACATTTCTTTTCCAGGAACCCGAGAAAATTAGATCTACGAGTCTCGTTCCCAATTCACGATAGTTCGGTCTTCTTCATCGTATTACTCGCTTCTCACCTGTTCGCCGAACGAAGTTCTTCGTGTTCGGCCATGAATGACCGGGTCGCGCGACAATCCTGTTTGGAAAGTGGGCAAACAAATTTGCATGGTTGATGCGTCGAGCTCGCGAAAACGGAAGACTGAATGTTCGATTCCGGTGAATAAAGTTCGGCCGGTTTTTTTTTTCGCCTCAAATCGTCGAGTTAGCGTCACAGGTAAAAGGAGAACGGTCGTTCGATTTGAATAATAAAAAATTATTGATTACATCGGCGCGCACTCGCGAGAATTTCGTGTGAAAACATCTTCAGAGTTTTAGCTTCAGAATCGGAGTGGAATTTCATTATTATTCATTGATACGACCTTTTAAGGGTCTCTCAGAATCCCATCAGGTTTTAATTATGCTAAGTTTTTTTAAAAGCTTCGCTAGTCTCTTCGGGGAGTCTTCTTTGAGAACCATTTTTTTCCATTCATTTTCTACACAATTCACACAAGAACTGTAAAGTTTTTTAAGGACACTTCGCGGTTGTTTTACCCAATTTCCGGAAGGGTCGTTTGGCGAGAACATTTCGGATTTTTCCTTGACATAATTTTGAGAAAAGCTCTTCAAGATTACTACATTTTTTTTAACGAAATTTCCAGAAGATCTAAAAAGTTTCTTTGAATTCGCATTGTTTTACGCAATTTCCTGAAGGGCCAAAACGCTTCTTCGGCACACTACATTTTTTTACAAATTCCCAATTCAGAATTCGCAAAATTGCATTATTTTTACTCACTTTTCGGAAAGCTCGCTGAAGATGTTTCTACGACAATAAAGAAACAAGTACAATCGTATGCGACAATGTTGCATTGAGAGTGTTCGTATAATTGTCAATTAATCTTTCGCGCGAAGGGTGAGGCCATTATTGCACAAATTTGCGAGTACGTTAGTTGGATGGACTTTCGGTTTCCGATGTTTGACGACCGGCGGAGGAGGCTGTGGGTAACGAGTCCGGTTGCTCATTAGCCGCCGGTGGTTGGTTGGTCACGGACAGCCAGTAAATACCGGCCATGATCAGCAAGAGAACGAAGAGGGAGAAGAGGAGTCTTCCGCCGCCGCATACAGATTTTACTGCTGCCTCGAGCACCGGGGCGCACGGTGGCACGACCTTCGAAACCGGCGGTGGACAAGCGGGCGAACGTGCAGGCGGAGCCGATGGTCTCTTCGCCGGTGGACACGGCGGAAGCGGCGGAGGCGCCGAATGGATCAAAGCACAGCCGGCACCCGGCCGCCCGGGTATGAACCATCCCATTAAAAAAAATATGTATACATATATATCGATATATGTTACGAAGTGTTTCCGCGTCAGCTCGCCTCACTCAAGAATTTTGACAGTGTTTGGTTACCCGTTGGAAATATGATTGACGCTCTCGAAACGCGACGACGTTCGCGTGTTTTTCTTGTGTCGTCACTTCCTTACGGGGGGAAAAAAAAAAGAAAATGAAACCAACGAATACTCGGGAAGCCGAGAGTTTATTTAGTTCGTGAACATTCGAAACCGCAACTCGGAGAGATGAAAGCTTACGCTCCGAGTTTGGTGGAGTAACTAATCGCTGTATATCACCGTGAATAAAGGGTTGCGGTTGGATCAAAGCCCCCGCGGGGAAGGGCGAGCGAGGGTAGTAGTTCAGGCGAAACTATTACTTGCGCAAAAGTGTGTTGAGCATTCTGGCGCTGCGGCTTTCATGGAATTACCCTCACGATTGAAGAGTTTATATCCTCCATTATGAGATCGCCCGGGCTCACGTGTGTAATTACTGTTTTTCATTTCGCGGCATCACGCTAATAACAAAGTTGAAACATTCGACTTTTCGTTCCGTTGGATTCTCACGGAAATTTTCGACGGTCGATCTGGCCTCGCTGATCCGATCACAATATTCGAATGCAGCTTTTCGCCGCTCGATTCTTCTGAGGGAGCGTTCGAAGGCGAAAATCGAAAGGGATTTCGAGCGAATTTTTTATATTTCTCGATAGAACAAAAATGTCAAAAAAATCGACCATTCTTACTTTTGAATATTCATTCGAAGATTAATTTTACAACATAATAACGGGAAGTTATTAGCGAATTATTTGACAAGAAAAATGTCCAATGAATCGTTCGGCAAATCAACTTTTATTCTCGAAGATTGTGCCGTTACATTTTCTCGATACTTCAAAACGTCAGTAGTATTTTTTTTTCTTTTTTTGGTCGACGAAGTTTTATTGAGAAGTCTTCGGATTCTCCTCGAATCTCAATTTTGTCTAGGAATGTCGCCCAGAGATGGTCCGCAATTTATTCGGTGAACAGTAAATAAAAAAAAAAAAAAAAAACAGAAACGCACAATATTCCTCGAAAAAAGCGCGTTCCTTCGCGTGATTATATATAGCGAATCGAATAAAAATTCACTCACGATCGAGAACGTGAGAAGCAGACGAATCTAGAGGAGCGCCAGAGAAAGCCGGATGCAGGGGAAAAAAACTAGACTTTGCAGTTTGCACGTCACCCGTTACGCTTTTGCTCAAACTCTCCGATATTCTCGCTCCCATATATGCGCGATGCGAACCGAGCACATGGAGGGATTCGATTAAAAGTTGGCGTATTACGAATGCGAAACTATCATTCCCGTAGCCGGGCCTCGGCTCACGTGTGAAAAGTTGTTCACGCGTTTTAATAGCGAGCCCGGAAGATGCTGAGGTGAATATATTTATTATTCCGCGTGAGTTACTTCCATCCCTCCCGTGCTCTTCACTTCCCTTGGGCTTGAATACTCGCTCGCTTCTCCTCGCTGAGGGAAAAAATGAAATAGCTTTTACGAAGAAAGGCTCTCGTGGTATCCGCATGAATATTTGGCTCGACTTCTTCAACGAGCTCTGCTCTCGTTTGAATTATTTTGAAAAAAAGGAAAAAGTAACAAAGCGGCATTTCCAGGAATTTGTTAGCGGCAAAAGCTTCCCGGCGGGGAATCGTGCTGTCCGTCAGGCGAGCGCGCCACAGCCATGGAGCGCGCCACTCGTAATGCCCGGGATGCTTGCTAACCCATTAATAATGATAATAATGAAATAATGAAAATAGACCCGCTAAGCGAGAGGATTCACTTAGCGGAGCCGAAGAGCTACGGGGATGAACCGGCAGCGCTCGAGGCACGACAGTGACGCTTCACGGCTGTGCTGTCTGGCTGTATATGCATTTTTTCGATGTTCGGATATCACGCTGAGTCGACGCGGAGGCTCGGCTCTCGCCCCTTTTTTCAAAGAGAGCTCTTTATGTAAATCTTCATTAAAATTGCGATGAATCTGAAACAAAAATATGAATGCAGCTTTTTTTCTCGATTTATCGACTAGTCGAGATATTTTTTGCTTCGTAGAGCAAGCTTTGTTTTGATTTACAAAAAAAGAGGTTTGAACGAAAACATGTTCAGAGTACTCCAAAACGGAAGAAAATATTTAGAAAAAAGATCTGGCTGTGTACGTTACAAAAAATGTGAACCTGTGTAACTTCAAAACCTCTTCAGTTATTAAACTGAAATATTCGTTACAAGTTTTGGCCAAACTGTTGCAGTCGTCAAAGTTTTACGCCGTTTTAAGATTTATCGAAAATGATTATTCAGTTTTTGTTCGCACGATAACTGTTGCAATTTTCGAAATATTGCCCTACAAATTTTTACGCGAATGGACGATTCCTATTCGATAATTTCTGTTGATTTAAATTAGAATCTATTAAGGCATTAACATTTAACAATATCGAATTTTTTTTCAATCTTAGGAGAAAATTAATATTTCGGCTCGAATAAAACTTTGTTGATCTGCATTTGTTTGGGCCATAGTTCGAACGAGACTGAGTCATGAAGAATGGTGTAAGCTAAATTTGCACACCGCTTCCCGATTTTTTCCTCAACGTCATTCGCAAAGCTTTACGAGGAAGCCAAAACTGGTTAAGCAACTTTCTCGCGCAGGAGCTTTGTAAACGACATTAAAAATGAAATGAGGAAGCGAAGCGCAAATTTAGTTTGCACCATTTTTTTTTTCACGTTGACGCCTTGGCCTGCGTTATCTCGATCTGGTCCTAACGCTCAATTTATTCACGACAGACGGCAAGCGATGCGGTTTTTTCTTTTAATGCTCGAAGAGACTATATAGACGCTTTCGCGGTTCCGGAGAGCGCGCGAGAGAACCATCTGCGTCGGAATACAGCCACGAGATATATAATAAAAGTCATCCATTAAATCCGCTTATTGAATACACGGGCCTCACCCTCGTTTCTTTACTCGGGGATATACGGCGCGCGGGTTCGTCACTCGCGTATAAAGTTTCGCCGTCAAATTTACTTCAATTTTCCTTTCTTTCTTTTTTATTATCGTTTTTTTTCTCTCTTTCGGTCCCTCCCTCCGCGACCGTGCGATCTCTCGTTTCTTTCTCTCGTCTTGCCGAGGCCAAACGAAATTATTCATAATTCATATTTCACGGTACGATATTTGATATAAACTTCAACCGCCGACTGACTTATTCGTCGACTCGTTGAACTTTAGTATCTAATTCAATTCATCGCGAGATAATTTTTTTTTCATTTTTCCTTTCTCTCGGCCCCGTGACGAAACGTCGCGCACTATGGGAAAATATTCTGTACGTACGGAAGAGCGTCGGCCTGGAGAGAGAAAAGGGAAGAAGGAAAGGAAAGAAGGAAAGAGGAGGAAAAAGAAAATTTAGCTCGAAAAAATTTTACTCCCAATACGGTTGTGTGCAACATAAATTTCTCTCGTCGCTCGGAGAATTTCATTTGCGATTTCGCGAGTTTTATTTATTTATTTCTCGCGTTTCTTCCTCGCATTCCCCGATCTTTACGGTCGAGAGTCCGGTCTATGAAGATGCGAGTCGAATGAAATGTTCGCGTGCGGCTGGAATTCATTGTACTGCGTCGTAGACCGTTCATTTCTTTCTCGTTGTTTTTTTTTTTTTTTTTTTTTTCAAATATATCATCACCGGCCGTAGTGATTCAAATCCTGTGTCGCAGTGTTTTCGAGCATTGTCGTGCATTCTGCGCGCGTATAACGCAGGGGCTCGCTCGCGAGCATTCCATTCCCCGGGTCGTAAGTGCCGCTTGCCCTGCTGCAGTACAAGTGCATCGATGGTTGTTCTTTTTTTATATACCCCGCTTTTTTTGTTTACTTTCGGTACACTCGTACATTCTTTCCCCGGGGGGATGCCCCTGGAATTTTCGAATCGATAGATCCGAAACGAACCCCGCGTGCACATCAAGGGAGAGTCCGGTTTGCATGTGCATTCTTTTCTTTGTTTTTTCATTGCAGTCTCGTCGGCGCGAGCTCAAAGGCAGCGGGAATTCGCGGCGATATTTGATATCGCACGAGGGGCTTCGATAAACAATCGTGTCGCGGAAGTTTCGTTCCGTGACGAATGGGCCATCGAGTTTAACGAGAGAAACGCGGAAAGGTGGTACGGAGAGTGAGTTTCGCATCGGTAAGTGTGGTTTGTCGTGTTTCTTCGATCCGACACGGGTCCGTATACATATGTATATCGACGAGGGGGGTAAGAGGATAGGGTAAAGGGAGCTTGCAGTAGATACGCCCATTTCTTCAACGCGGCTACTTACGATACGAGACCGAAGGGGTCGTAGGGAGTGGCTCGACGAGTGTACCGACCACTTTACCGTTGTTAATGTAAGAAGTAGCTTTGGAAGCGGCGCTCGCCGCCGCGGCAACGCCACAAAAGCATGTAAAATGGTTATCGACGTTCAAGTGCCCTACAAACTTTACACTTCGCTAACTGCATTGCACATTCGTGCGATGTGCTTTCGCGCATTGAATCGCCGTTTACCCGCTCTCGGGTGCACTAAAAATCTATGAATACATATGATACGTCGGGCACGAACGATCCTCGTACGAGAGCGAAGATAGAGATGTACGCAAATAAGCGCCGTTGATGCACCCTGTTACGAGGCTCGCTCCTTTTTTGTTCTCCCTCGCGAGAGTCCTTCGATCGCGAATGGACACGAAGCGCCGATATCGTTCGGGAAAAATGATCGCGAAGTCGTCTCGAAAAAATGGCTGAAGAACAAAAGTAAAGGGAGAGAAAAATGAGCTCTCATTGCGATTCGAATGTGAGAGAATAATCGAATCGACCGGAAAGCAAGAAGAATCGCTTCGGATCACAGTCGATTAAATTACATAAAAGAATCGATAACGATGCGACAATAATCTCTGGAGCGAGAAAGAAAGGCTGCAGTTAAGATTGGGCGAAAGAGTGAATTAAGCGAGTGTAAAAAAATGTTGAGTCGATGGACTGTTCATCCAAAATATGGATTTCGGGACGAGGGGAAGCTAATGGAAGCGCTAATGGATAGACGAAAGTAGTAACGGAACATTGATGAAACTCATAGAACAGTTTCTCGCGGCAGCCTTGAAATTACATTGGCAATTTTGTTTTTTTTTGTCCCCCGTAAAGACAGTGTGTTCGATATTTTAAGGGTTTTGGTTACTAGAATTCGCGTCGACCACGTAGTTAGTTAAGGGGAAGGGAGGGAGTTTGAGTTCGAGGTCGCTATGCGGATGTTCCATGTGCACGTTAACCCATATTATAGCTTGCGGCAAGGGAGTGGTGGTCGAGCCACATCACCCATAGAAACCAGAGAGAGTCGGGTGACGCGCATTTCTGGTGTGCATATAATACCGCGCACACTCGCACGCGAACAAGCGGATACAGAACGAAATCAAGAAAGCGGGGAACCTCGGTTGTTAATCATCGCTAATGAATTTCCGCGGATGAGAGACAATTAGCATGCGCCGAGTGTGGCTAACCGTTACACCCGTGCGAAACCCGTAAAGGTGAATTACAGAACGATGAAGTTCATCGCTTCGCCATCTTCGATTCGCGAAAATCGGCATTGGCGACATTGAAGTTATTGAATCGTGACGTGGTTGATATCGCATTTATGAATTTTTACGGAGCTTCAGTCGAAAAGAGTTATTACAGTTGAAACGGAAACAGAAAGGTATGAAATTGTTCTCGATAATTATACCTTATATTATATTTAATTGCACTACAGAATTATTCATTGCAAATAGGGTATAATAATCCTGCCATTATTATTACTATTATTAATTATAGTAATTAATAATGATAATAATGTCATTATTGTTTCTACCACGATAATTCTATTCGGCTTGAATACCGTCAAATTTCGTCAAGTTTCGTCGATTTGAATATCGAAGCCCAAAAATTTTCCATCGATATTTTCTCGTCGGTCTCGAAGCTTCGATCGCCGCGCGGGCATTAATGAATTCGAATGGTTGGCAGTGCAGTCATTACGTAACATGGTCCCCCAAAAGCGTGCCTGGGGATCGCCCGACACTGTGTTACCCTGTCCTCATTCCTACCGCGTTATGATTATCCAATAATCATTGACGCTGATGGGGAATTCCTGCATGGCCCGAGCGACGGCAGGGGCTAGGGCGGTATCGGAGCGCAATGAGCGTCCCCTTTTCATACGAGTAGGTATGGGTTCCCCGGTCCCTTTCGACGCTGTACCGATGCCGCGGGTCGTACTCGTGTGCCGCTAAAGTCCTTTCGTCCCTTCGCCCCTCGATCGCGGAGAACTATGTAATAAACGCATTCCTTGGATAGGTCGGAACGTGCTATGTCGAGGCACGACATTGCCGACTTCGAATTAGTCTCGTTGTGCTCTAGCGCGCGGCATACGGGCGGGGGTTTCGCTCGTCGGATCGATGGACAATCCAGGAAAAGAATTCGCTATGAGAGCTCGCACGGGAACGAGCGAGGACGCGGAACTGCGCACCTGATCCTGACCCGCGGTCTATATGGGATTGCAAGAGCTCCTGGCAATAATCAATTCCAAGAACACGCGGCGTCGCGAGGGATTGAGTGAAATTCTCGTCCGCAACCGACGCTTGTTCGCAATCCACCGGCGGGAATCTTAATTTTATTTAATCGTCGGCCCTGCGCATCCCAAAGGTGCGCGGAACAAATCAAAGTTTGGAGTTACGACGTTTCGCGGGAAAAGGGATTAGCGGCGAGCCCCGGGAAAATTGCATTAAAGAAATTGTTATTGTTGGAAAATGTTGCTCGACCGGGAGTGCGCATAGAATCCAGAATTTTCAACGACGAAGTTGCGCGAGCTCTGTACGTACGCCGGCAAGTCGATTAACCGACGCTATCTTTTGTATTGCGGTGGTGAAACAGGCCGGAAGAAAACACCGCAGCGGACTCACACCCCCGCGGCCCGTTGGGAAGACTCTCGGTAACGCGGTTGCCGGGGTAAATTCCGTAGTTACGGGGAAGTCGCTCTATAGCTCATTCGAGCTACAGGGCATACCCGCCCTATCGTGCAGGTCACGATGAGGAGGAGAACAGAACAACTCGGCAGTTTCAGCATCAGTGTATTTGCGCAAGGTTCATGATTCGATCTATGTTTTTTCTTTTTTTAGTTTTTTTTTTTTTTCTACTGCACTTCGACCCCGTTTTACTCAATCCACAGAGCTCTTCACCTTCGTCTTGATGCCTCTCCTTGGGGCTATAAATGAAACCAACACTCTTTCCGTAATTAGCGACCACAACCGCACCGTAGCAGACTCGACGGGGGGCTCGATCTGTCTTTATTTTTGTTCACGTTTTATCGTCGAATTCATCGGATATCATCGGTATTCTATTATCGATTAATTACAAATAATTGCACGTCTCGCCTCGGGGCACGACGGACACTAAGGAGAAAAAATGGATAGTAGTATCGAAAAAAGGAAACGAAGTTTTCGCATGTAAGAAGGAATGGGGGTTGAAAGTGCGGGCGAGTGTCTCCTATTAGGGTGCAGCGGTATTCCGTGCATGTATGAGCGATTAAGAAAAGTGGTTACCATCGTGGAATAATGAAATTGTGAAAGAGAAGAGAGCGAGGGCTCTTGGCTCATACTAATCGATACGGGAGAATGTGCTGTACTCGCGTAGCGGGGCATACAGGCTTGCACGTGGATTCGTCCTGTGCGAAGGAGGAAGAGAAAAAAGAACGGTAAAGAGAACCTCGGTGAATGCAAATTTTGCACTGGAAATATCTAATAGAAGTTTTCAATAAAATTCGTGCGGGTGAGATTGAAATAGACGGAAACGTTCGATGCGGGAACTTCAATGGCTCAATCAATTCGTGTAACGACGAAGTAATCAAAATTCAGACTATCGCCGGGATGCGTTTATACGTGAGGTTCGACGCCTCACTTTATCACATTCCCTCGCGTTCGTGCTGTCCCTCTTCGACACAAGGCTCTTCTGCGCTCTCCTGCGATGGGAGCGGTAACTCACTTTCATTCTGGCTCCGAAAATTGTACGCCTCGCCAATCGAAACGTTGTATCGGGCGAGTTTGGACTAGGATAGCTTGTTTCGCTTGTTAGGATAGATGGAAACCCATCGGCTCTGTTCTCTGTTAGTTATTATTACGTGCAACGTATATTTGTATACATTCCTGATGGTCGGGCGCGAGTCAATGCTTTCGCTGGAGAATCCGATACAAAAAATTGCGAGAAAAAGAATAAAAAAATATTCTATTCGGTGTTCACCAGTTAGGACCGAATTTTAGGGCTTTAGATCTCAGTGAGGATCGAAGTTGATTCCGTTTTAAAGACACATCTTAATGTATTTAAATCTGAACACACGACGGGCCTTGATATCAATTTTTTAACAGAACTTCTGTCGATTTTGAAGGTTTTTTTCATAAAATGCCATCATAGGCATTCCCATTGCGATTGATTCGAATTTATCATGTCGTCTTGTTTTTTTAATTCGGTTTCTAGTTTGCTCCAGAATCCGAAACGTGAAAAAAATATCGCTTCGCGGTCTATACGTACGCGGATCAGCTGAATCAAATCATAGTCGTGGGCTGGGAGCAAAATGTGGGTGATTTTTCTGTGCTCTGTAAGATGGTCAATCAATGTATGTCGCTTCTTCATATATTTGCAAAGTGTAGGAACAATTAAACAGTTTCCTAAGAAGAAAATACGTTCAGTAGCGATAATTTTTTTTCAAAAAAAAAAATTAACCTCTGTCATTCTTTGTAGGGTAAAATCGAGACAAACTGAGTTGCTACCTCGACATAAAAGCAGTCCCATCGACCCATCGGTTGAAAACTCGTAAAAGGGGGAGTAAAAGCTCTGGAACGAAATTAAAGCGTCATTATAGGGTAAAACGTGTATCAAATAACAAAAAAAAAAGGGTCGCGTACACTAAGGTACGGCGTAGGTCGCTTTTCTCGTACGCTATGTTGATTTCCAAGACATTTTAAGGTGATGTCAGCATGCCACTCTGTGTCAAATGTAATTACGGATCTAATATTCTCTGCCGAACCGATTAGTTCAGAAAACACAATATCGTGCGTCACGGTCGTTTGTACGCGAGGTGCCGTACTAAGTGTGAGAAAAAACGAGAATGGTTTTCGTATAGTGAAATCGAGACGAACCGAGCTAACGTCGTTACTGTCAAAGTGATAACCATCGTCGCGTAAAAACTCATGTAGTCTTTGCAGAGTAAATTACACGAGAAAGATAAAATCTACTGGGGTCTAGTCATAGCTTGTTAAACAATTATTTTTTTATGAATAACTTCTGAAAATTGTTGTTACGCAAAATCAATCGTTCGAACACCTCCGGAGCTACTAGAAAGAATTATTTATTATTTATTATTTATTATTCGTTATATGTTTCGATGCCCAAATCCGATGAATCCGCGTCGAATCAATTCTTAATTACTTACTCAATTTTCTATGGCGCACTACAGTTGCGTGCAAATGAGATATCGTTTGCGCATTAACGTTCCATATGCCGAAGGGTGTTACGTGTACAGAGAGTACTCGTCTGCTTTACGGAGAATACCGTATAACGAGCGAACGCAGAGTGCAAATGTGCATCGCGTACGCCGGAAGTGAGACGAAATATTTTCGTCTGCGCGCGGTATTGGTAGTGTTGTTAATGAAATTGAATTTTATTTAAAGGAAAATTCAGTTAGATAGGCACTTTGTGAAATCGTCGCACGCTCTCGTGAAATATTCAGCGCCCACCGATGCGTGTTATCCATATGAGATTCGTCACGCAACAGCGATAACTGGACGAACGAGCGGGGTATGCGGTGGGGAGTGGTTATTGTGTAGGTAGAAAATTCGATGAAAAGAGCATCGTTTACCATGCTCGGGCATCAACGTTGCTCGTTATATTTACGTCAAGTTCGATATGAAACATTTTAAAACTCGCTCTTGCCGCGGCTGTGCAGAGTATTGCTTGCCCGTCGCGGAAAATTTCGTTCGTCATACCGCACCGCCGGAAGTAGTACGGGGTGTACGAAGTACCCGGCCTCTCGGCCACCCATTCATATTGGAAGAGGTCAGAGGTGGCGCTACGGATGGCAAATGGATTTGGACGTTCGGACCAATTGCGTAATAAAAAGCCCGCGTGAGTGCATATACACTTACGCGTTCGCGAATTCGCGATTACCAATAGGGCAAACGTGTGCAGGCGCGCTTCGAAATTCGGGCTAGAGCATATATGCTCTAGGGCGAACGCTTCGATGTATTATTACATTTTTTCGGGTCCATTGCCATTCACTCTGCGTTATATCGAATCTTCGCATACCAAAAAAAAAAACCCCCAGCGTACTTTCCACGGGCCAAATGCGCAGCTTTCTATAGAGGAATTATCACTGCTATATATATTACTGATTTACTTATCACAAATCTACCCTCGCAAGATTTGAATGTATTCAAATTTTTATACATTTTGTTTACATTCGAATTTGCACCGAGGTTAAAAAAATTATACGAGAATTATATACTTTATGTTAAATTTTTATACGATGGCGGACATATATATTTCTTGTATATTCTGTACAGTTTATGCAATGTCTCGTTAATTATAATGGATGTATACTTTGCCAGCCGAATGTATAATATTTATTTCAACGTGTTTCCGGCAGTAATTTATATTAATTCATATTTAAAGTACATTCGAATTTATACGGAAACAGAAGTAGGCTATACAGAATATATAATATCATACATGCGCACCTTTGTGTCCAAATTTTTTGTGAAGGTTCATATATCATTTGCATATAACCGGTATTTAATATCCTCACAGAAATTAAATACTGAGATATGTCCAAGACATCGATTTTTTACCGCAACCTAAATATCCCTCTTCTCTCTTTATATATACGAACATTTTGCCGCTGTCGCCGTGTATAAAAATCGAGTCTCGAGCCCCAAAGAGCTCGGAGGGCGTTAGGGGTCCCTGAGACCCCAAGACCCGAAATATTCCAAGTCCTCTTTCGGCTCGCAATATTGCAAGTTCCTTGTTGGATGAAATATGTTCCTCGTCAATGCGGAACCAACCAAAAATATTCTAAGTCCTTTAAAGGGGCTGAGGGACTAAAGGCGAGAAATCTAGGTTGGGCTCAAAATATCCTAGCCCTCAGCCTGAAATTCGATTTTGGTTACCAACCTATATTAAGATGGGGAATGTTAATAACAGTCCCAAGGACGTACAAGTGATTTTAAATAATTTAGTGTTGAAGATTTGGGTAAGATGAAACTGGTTAATAATAATTGCGGCGGCGGTGATGAATTTGTATGATATAGACGGGCGAGACCTGTAAAACCCTATTCTATGTATATATATGCTTCAGATACATGTATTTAATGTGTCTAGCGTATATTCGTTAGGATAAGTGAAATACCTAACGTTTCTATGTCTTTCATATATTTGATATATTCGGCCATGTACTCTATTTCTATGCGGGCACTGCTCGGATATTCTATCGACTAATGGAATACGATCGGCTCGAACTAGAAAAATCGTATAGTCGCAGACCGAACAATAAGTATTATAGAACGAAGCAATTATAACTTTAATTATAATTGCATTTACATAGAAATCTCGAAACTCAATTTCTTCGTTACAGTGGGTATAGCCGAGTATCGAGTACACTCGTGGGAGGGTTTCTTGATTCAAGTAAATTCGTTCTGTATCGTCTTGCCGGCTCGCGATATTACTGTACGTATCGTGCCATTGTGAAATCGTGTTCAATCGAGTGATAGTGGGTCGATCGTGAGGAAGTCGAGAAGGAGGTTGAACGATGGCGCGATGGCGTAGGTACCCAGGACAGTCTTGGGCCCCTCGCGCGCTCCTCCCATTCCCCGTTTACGACATCGCGAATCAACGCGCGAGCGTGCGGTGGGAACGCAATCCACAAGCGAAATGGAATTTCAGTCCGGCGTTTGTCTCTTCGCGATAACAATGCAGATGCACGAGAAGATTTCTCTCCGGTTGCCACAAGTTTCTTGTTCGTTCGTACACCGCCACGTATCTCCTCTATCATCCCTTTTCCTCGGCGGCGCGCGAGAGCTCTTCTCAACAACGCTTCCTTCGTCGGAGCATCAGCTCTCACACCCATACCGCCCGAGCGCCCGCTCCCTTCGCCATCAAGGACGACATCAAGCTTTCGCGTATCTCCGATGCCGCTGGCGTTCATTGAGAGCAGCATCCGCTTTTCTCTCGGGACGTGACGCTGCACTTCCGCGATGTTTTGCTCTGGCTTTGGTGCCTCTCTGCCTTCTGCGTATCCCCGTAGTAAATACACCAGTTTATGCCAAACAATGTCACATTCTGTGCAGCGCGGTATTACTCGCGAAAACCTTTTTCCGCTGGCTTCTGTACACATGAACGTAACCAGGAAACACAACGGTATAACGGCAATGTAACGGTGATGTGACCGATTACGACAAGTTATGTTACGAGAAATTAACTATACGTTGCTACTTCTTGCTTAGCAATGTAGAAATGTTGTATAACTATATAGATGCAACGTTACAGATTACCGTTGCCGGTATGTTGAGATTATGTTTGGTATACCCTGACAAAAAATGTAGACAAATTGACTAAATGCTCGGTTGAATACCTGCAACTAAATATTCAGTTCGTTCCAGCAGATAATGAATTTAATGAACAGTTAATTGCATTAAACCACCAACCAATGTTAGACGACACCAATTTTTTTTCATTTCAACTAAATATTCAGTTATTCAACCGAGCATTTAGTGAACCTTACTAAAAATTCTTCTCGGGTTAGAATCACAAAAACAGTGATAATTAATCTACGGACGTTTATGACGTTGAATCGAATCCTCATTAGTCACGTAAATAGATTTTCTAATAGAATTTTGATACATCTCTGAAAAAACGCAATTTTTATTCTGGACGCGACTCTTGGATCAGTAGTCGGCAACAATATCTACTATCAGATATCACTTCTGTCACGAATTAAACGTTAATAAACAATTCAAAATACCGTTCAGTTCCCTAATTTACGATTCTTCATTACAATTACTAATAATTGACGTTTCTAAAGTTATAAAATTATTCTAAACACCAGTCTAAAATTATGCCAAACACAATTCGTGCGAAGCTCAAACCGTTCTCGTCGTCCCTTTGTCCCCGATTTCTGAAATCCCGCGCGTCCAATAAAATATATTTTCTTTTTTCATGCCATCACAATGTCTGTCACAATATTGTGGACCACATATTCCGAATAAAAATCTATGAGAGAATTTTCCCCGTGTGTACCGTATACTCGTGCACGCGCGCTGCTCGACTCTTTGACGATTCTTTTTCGCATCGGGTATATACCGACAACTGACACGAATGTCGACGGTAAAAGCTTCGGGGGTGCAAGAACGTGGCGACGAAAAAAAAAAACGAAGAAAAAAAAAAATGAAAAAAAGCGAGGCTGACAATAGAATCTTTCATGCAAGAAAATGCGAATACGACGAGAGTGGCGAATAGTTCGGATAGCGGGGGTGTTATTTCTCAGGACATGCCTGCCAATGTACGGTCGAATAGAGAGGAATCTAGCGATGCGGTCGCATGACAGCCAGTCGTTGTTTCTATCCGCTATCCTGTCGATCCGCATTTCTACTCGACGGTTGTATCGCCTCACCTACTCGTGTGCAACGATGTATTATACATATATATATTAAATTCACGCAATACATATATATATATATGTAACAGGCAGCTTTTGGGAATTCGTCGCGTACTCTCGATCGTCAGAATTCCCACGAGCCCAGTGTTCTCTCTGTCTTCGATCATCGTGATCGAATGTCGTTTCCCGGCCTCTTCGGCCGGTTACAATGGGGCCTCGTAATTACTCGGTGCATTTCCGCAACGAGCGAAGAGGAGATCCCGTCTGCCTCTCGCCCTGTGCGTCAGCCCGACCCATCCCGTCCTTGTGTCGGTACACACAGATGTGGATATCACGATCGAGAGAGCGGTGTCGACGCAGCGGATCGATTCTCTCTCGCCCTTATCCAGCTACGAGAGCTTTCGCACTTTCTATCCCATTCGCTTCGATCCTTCGGGCGAGATCTCTCTCGTTGCCTCTTCAGCTTCGCTTCCGATCTCGCGATTCGATTAATAACGCTCGAGCTCTGCCGGCCTCTTAAATTTATTTCTTATCCTCCCGTTCGTCCGTCTTCGCATACCGCGATCGAATAGCTCTCGCGACAGGTATTCGATACAACGGTAGTTAGGCATTTTTTCATTTGGAAATCCAGAGTCGGCGGGCAAAATGTTATGGAATTATATACGAAACGAATTAATTTAAAAATGCCAGTTTTTTTGTATAGGAATTTTCAGTAAGCTGCGAAGAGAGTTCTGAGAGCGGTGGTAGAAAAATTGATCTGACGAGATTGCGGGTATTTTACAGCGTTTTCACGCGCTTGTTAATTTTCATGATGGCAGTAAAAGATTTTGTCTTCGTAGAGTAAACGCTTTTCTCGTTGCGCTTGTGCAATACCAGCAAGAAATACGATTAGTCGATGGCGATTGCGGCCGATGGAAATTCTTCTCGAATTATTCATCGGTGTAAGCACTGTGACCTCGTTTGCCTCTCGAGACAGATTAGACGATAGACGATCGATCGTTGATTAACGAGCCGAAGCTACGGTCCGGTTACAATATTGCTCGGCTGTACGAATAGAAGAATATTCCGGTGACTGTAAATTGTTGCCTTTGCCCGAATAGTTTTTTAAAATTTCTTGAGCTTCCAAAATTTTTCCCGGTTTCGTTGTCATACACTTTTTGCCGAAGTAACTTCATGAGTCTCAATGAAATTTGGTACGTGAGAAGAATAATCAAATTGCATATTAATAGCAATATAAATTTTTTATTTATTTTTATTATTCAATTGCATGAACTTAAAGTTGTTTTGCATAAACGAAAAAATTCTCGATATAAAAAGCCGTGTGATGAAGAAATCGTAGGGCAAAAAATGAGCAAACGATGTGCAAATCTAATTTGCATAATTCCTCATGCCTCAATTTAATTTAAAATAAATCCGCAAGTGACAGAATGCACAAACGACAAAAATATTCATAACTTTTGTATATCGTTATGGTTTTCGACCGAATTCAATATCAGAAATGTTGGTATTAATTCGTCCGGTATACCAAATATTAGGTCGATCGCTCAAAATTGGCGATAGCTATCGTGTAAAAGCTCCCGCTCCGATATGTCTATATTATATACAATTTAAAGAGCCGATTCGATGCAGACCGCTTCCAATCAATTCTCGATGAATGCATCTTCAAACTTCTCCTCGATGATTTAACTGGGTCAATTCCTGTTTTTCGCACGTTGGAATTTGCTTTACATCGAAAAAGCGGCGAGTGCCTAAAGAGAGAAATCCACGGCGAAGACGGGATCGAGTGGCAAGCTTCGCGTTGATCTCTGCGTGGTAGAGAAAAAAGCTCGAGTTAGGGGATACTAACGGACGTCTCGTATAATCAACCTATCGTGAAATTACATTGGCGTGTGGCGTCAACTTTCGCGGGAACAAAATTGCTCCTGGTCTCATACTGAAAATTAGATTTTTCCCTTTTTCGCTCTTCCCTTCTCGGCTCAACTCAGTTAGCGTTTTTCTTTTTTCTCCTCCTTCTTATATGCTTCAACTCGCCCTTTGTCAAAGTAACGGAGCTGGGTGTCACCGAGATCCGTGCCGCCAGGAGTTACTCTCGTCAAGTGGAAAAGGTTCACGTAAATCGCTCAAGATATTGGAGACCTCGGTGTATATATAGACACGATTGTGATATAGTCGAGAGAATGAAAGAGAACACTGCGAGTCGTCGCGAGTCTAGGGATGAGCGTTAGAAATGACAGAGGCTTTGGCGACACAGTGTGCGCACTCTCTTTCGTCTCTATCCCATCGTTTCGGGATCCAAGCGACGAGCTTGGAAAACGATTTTCATTCTCAACGTCTGACGTTTTACAATTTTGCTACTTACGTTTTTTCTCCATTTCTTTTTTTTCAACTGCATCGACGAGAGACAAAAAAGAATCTCACCGATTCGTCGCGATCACGTCTTCCTCAATGTCGGCTCACAATTTCGCGACCGCGCTAGGGATTATTCTCTCCGGAGCCTGTTTGCTCTCGGAGAGGCCATAAACTTTCGTAAATTCATAGAATTCGTCGAAATTTACGAGATCGTATTTCGCTGAGCCATTATTCATTTCGATAACCGAACGAGCAGTTGCGATTGCCTCTCTTTTCGAGGGCATCGATCATTTCGCGTCTCGTGCTTTATCTTTGTACCGAGGAAAGGAGGCTACGTGATTAAGAGTTCGATGATCGGTGTACTCGCAGATGGATCGGTATGAACGGTATTATCATCGCTGTACTCCTGCGCTATCGTGTTTCATATAATGCGTATCTTTGTCGATCAATCAAAATCAGGAAAGTTCAACGCGCTGCAACGTCGAAACGAGATACTAAAAAATCGCAAAAGTTCACGTTATATAAATTGCGTCTGATCTAACTTTGTTCTGACTCGTGTATGATTCTCGTGGACGGATTGTGGCAAGGGTTGACCTGGCGACCAGTTTCCTTGCACTTTTACATCGACTGCAACGAACATCGCGTGTCCAAAGGCAAAAAGGATCCAGATGCCCTTCGGGACTTGGCCCTTTTTCCGTTGCTTTTAGCCACGCGATACATTCTCGTTTCTCGAAACTACGAGCAACTGAGAAGTCGACTGTACCTTAGCTCGGTTGATTGCAACGTGCCTCCCAAATAGCTGTAATTCAGTCACGATTCGAGTGGTTCTCGCTGCTCAAATATTAAAACGCAGGGTATAAAGTAGACATTAGTTCGTTACCGAGCGAGCGAATCGCGCATCGTTGGAATCAATGAAATCGATACTTTTTGCTTCTGTATCAGAAATTTAAATATCGAACGCAGTAATTGCGATACTCTCGTCAGGCCGAAATAGTATTCGACCCACTCGGGTTGCTGCGGGATCTGAATTAAATTCTCTGATCGTCCCATTATATACGCAGAGTAATGATGGAAACTCCAATTTCATGAGTTCGAAACACGATATTTGGCTGCCTGCGCAGAGCTGTCGGTATGAGACTCTCATTTCGTTCTTCGGCTCAACTTCCGCTCGGCAAATAATTGTGCGTTATGATAGCTGAGTTCCATTTTTTCTTACAACAAACAGATTCATTTTGAGAAAAAATGTGTAATTCTGTTAAGGAATCTAATCAGAATCCGTCCCTATGAAGAATTTCGAGTATAAATATTGATGTTATAATTTACATTATATATCAAATACTTTCATATATAATTCGATTAGAATTTAAAGAATTGTTATTAAAAAACCAATAATAGCATATTAACGATAACAATGCTAATGGATTGAGCTTATTCACACATTTATCATACCCATATTAACGCTCCGATTAGATATATAAATATTAATTATGAAAAAAGACATATAAAGGGATAACTGAATGAATTTGCTCGGGACTGAATAATTCTTCGCAACATTGCCATTAAATATGGCCCCGTCCGAAAGCAAATGGATATCTTTCATCAAGGAGCGCGACCCCCTTCTATCAGCCAACGTGCTATTCTTTTCCCGCCAGGACATTCGCAGTTTGCGAATAATAATTATTTTTTTCTTCCTCTTTGGCCCCGGCAATTTTGTACGACGCGAGATAGACGTTTGAGAGAGAAAGCGAGAGATTGCCCAGAAGAGAGCGAACAATTCCCGTTTGTGTCCCTCGTCCTTCTTCTCTCTGGCCAACGCCACTATCCACGTGGACGAGAGCCGCGCCGCTCCGGAGACGGGAAGGAGAACAAGCGAGAGGGGTTGAGCGCCGTTCGGGAAGAATAAATTCCGCGGAATGGGTGCACACGTTGTGAAAAATGACGGCACGTATAAATGGTGACACCTTCCGCGCCGTGAGGCATTGGACCAACGCTCTTACTCCGCCACGGTACCATTCGCCGTGCAGTCTGCCGTATATACTGCACGCTGTATCGACTGTGCGAGAAACGCAAGGACGCATACGAAACAATTTAACGTGCGAAAGGACGTCGTGATACGCCCGTCAGTTTCTCAGCGATCGATATGCACTCGGCTGCTGATGATCGACCGTATATATTCCGTGAGCTATAGCTTCGGCCCTTGCGCTCGCGCGCGCCTCTCGCGCGTCGCCTGTGATTTTGCTCTCGGAAGTTAACGATCCAATAAAAAGGGGTAGAGTACGAATCGTGACGATGACAGTTTCCGGTTGACGGGGTTCCGGCAAACGAGCGCGACAAGTCGAACAATAAACGGATAAAGACGACGCGAGCGAAGACTACGGAACGATAGCGAACCCAGTGCATCATTAGCAGACGAAAATACATATTATTCGAGAACGTCACGGTCGCGAGAGGATTATTAACCGCCGTATTATCAACCCTGTTTTAGCCTTGGCTTCTCTCGCTGCAATTTTCAATACAAAATTGGCTATCGGATTAAGAACGATATTATACAAATTAGATTTTCGCTAAATTAGAAAAATTTCAATGTCCATAACTTTCGCCCTCCTTTGTCGATGTCGACCTTGGCATTGAGTCGTTTTGTACACGAAATTCCAGCACACATACAAACGCACAGGAAATTTGTTCCAAACGAGTTTTTTTTAAATTTTCGATACATTCTAAACACGTTACGGAAATCTCGGAAGTAAGTTTTTTTACGAAAACAAAGCTTCCTCTACAAGCAAGTAAAGGAACCGGCGTAGATTAAAGTAGCACGGAAAATAGGGGATGAAGAGTCGTACACATTGAACTAATGAAATCGAACCGTCCACGCTTGCGTCAGGCAGCATGTTTTTCTGTCGCAACGAATAAAACATGTAATGATGGCGTCCCCACCGTCCGTGCATGAAGTATTTAAGTCCACGGTATAATTACACCCGTTGGACCCTTCGAGAATATACGCCGAATTCAAGCGCCCCATCGTAGAAGCCCCAGTTCGTGTCATTTGTACCTCGTCTTTTAATACGTTACTTTATCAATAGTTTCGCGAGGCTCTGTTATCCAGTGAGAGCTTTGCCGTAAGACGAAAGGTTTATTAATTAAAATGGAAGTTGATGGCGTCGCTGTTGCTGTTAACGCGCCAACTTCCGCTTTCAGAGAAAAGAGGGAACGTGAAGAGGGTTCGGTGTCGGGGGTTGGTGAGGGGGGTGGGGGATGAAAGGCGGACAAGTAAACCGACGAAGAGCCGGGGCTCTTCAGCGTCATCGATCAATCCCGAAAAGAGCTGTGTTTACAAGTTCACCCCCTCTTGCACGCGCGAAAATGCCTCGACGACGAGAGACCGGGTGAGAGAGGGGCTCTCGTCACACGTCTTTCATGACCACTATTGCGAATACACACATAGATATACATAGCGAATGCGTATGTACAAAACTACGCGGATACAGTTCTTTCCTTTCCCCCGGGCTGTTTTACGTTCCACGCTTTCACACCCCCTTTTTGGTTTCGATTCTCTCACGTGCTCGAGCCGTTGAAACATCCCTTTGCAGTGCATGCCGCTGTCTGCCCCGCTCTTTCTCCTCCCGAAGGGATGAAGCGACGTATCTCTCGCGTGCTCGTCCCCTTGCAATGCGCGGCTCTCTCGCTCTCTTCCGCTCTTCCTCGCAAAGGGATGAAGAGCTGGCCTCGCACTGAACTCACCGAGAGTCCCGCGATATTGCCTAACCTACTTTCCCTCGCTGGCACTCACCCGCGCACCGAGAGCGAACGCGACACCGGAATACATCGGTTGCCGAGACGCGGAAGGGCGTAATTTCACATTTTTCACATCGCTGCGCTATGTTTGGTTCACCCTTCTGTTCATCGGCAATCTATATTTGTGTACGCAGACCCGCATGGACTCTACGGAGAGTGGCGGCAAAAGTTCTTCTTGATATTTTCCTGTTTATTATTCATACCGGATGTCGCGCAGTATTGAATTCAATAAGGTCGCCCCGGAAGCCCACTCTCGATGCTGTGACGAATTGAAGAAGAATTTCCGAGCTCATCCGTTCCGATCGCAATTGAAGAAATAACAATTTTATCCGGAAAAAACGTCTCGAACTCCTACATCTTCTTTGAAGACCAATCGTCTTCAATATTCTCGTGTATTTCGAGCTCGCGACACAATAATTCTCTGATGAAACATTCTGGTATCCGGTTTACCTTGAAATATAATATTTCAAAGACGGAGTTGTTTCGTCTGCCGTGAGAATCTTTTCAGAGGAGCAGAAGCTCTTCTTGATAGGCTGCTGGAGCGGCTCACGAATGAAAAGCGTGCGTCTCGAAATGGTTCGCGGATGAAACAAAAAAACGGTGTGCTGAGCTGGTCTGATGTCGAGGCTTAAAAAAAATGTATGAACAGACTGCGCTGTACAAACCATGAAAATGATCTTCCACTCGATGTCTGCGATCCGATTTATAATGTCTGCCGAAAGCGACGTGTCGAATGAGAAGCTCAGTGAATGAACATGTCAATGTCGTCGTAAAGCTCGATAGACGGCGAGGTTCGAGAGATTAACTATTTTCTTAACGACTGATTAATGAGTCTACTATTAAAATAATTCGTCCAACATTTCACGTCCTATAAGGAGGAGAGTTCGGGACGAGAGGGGATAGCAGAGGCGAGGGGATGGGCAGACCTATTTGTGTGGGACAGAGGCGAAAGTCCGGAGGGACGAGTCAACGAGAGAAAGGGTATGAGGTAAAGCAACCAGGGCTGCGATCTAATTACACCAGGGGTAATTAGTAGTCCCCCTAGTCTCGCGTACCGCTCTCTCGCACGGCGCGTAACACATTAATCGTGCTACATTACGCCACTTTGCCAGCACGCGCTCGGTGCGCACGTCCGTGCGACATCACGGAGTCGGCGCGGCAACGCAGAATCTTACGCGA
Source organism: Ischnus inquisitorius (assembly GCA_963924025.1). NCBI lineage: Eukaryota > Metazoa > Arthropoda > Insecta > Hymenoptera > Ichneumonidae > Ischnus > Ischnus inquisitorius. The sequence continues at coordinate 10,195,576 of OZ001252.1, forward strand.
CATTAAATTTCAATCGTTAACTCGGCCCGATGTTCGGTTCCCATGAATCTTCCGACGCAAATTCACCAAATTGACGCTCTTATCGCGCTCTCAGACATTTGTGGGGTGCTTTTTTCATATAAATAAAACGACGTCAAGGGTTGGAAGAAAAAATAATTAACGAGCGGTGTTTAACAATTGTCGGAGCAAATTGCAAATAATTCGCATAATGCTCCGTGCAATTAAAGGGATACCGAGTGTGAGCATTCGCTTAGAACGCGAGGCTGTTGCGGGATTCAACGGTGAGAAATAAGTGAGAGCTTTCGCACGGAGCGAGAGGGCGAGATTCCGTGGTGAATTGTACAATTTACTCGGTACATTTATTGCGACAGGCATGAAGTAACTCGCATGCGTGGAGTCGCATAGTTACACACCTATTACAATACATACACGTATGTGTGTGGAATATATGCTACATTTGGTAGAATAGCCAACGTATACGCGCGTTCTCGTCACGAAGCCATTCGTCGCTCCCATTAAGCCAATTTGAGTTCGGGGTGGTCGCGCAGTGTACCCCGTGAGCGGAGTCGCCGGGACCGGCACGATGCCCGAATAGCGGCCCGTATAGAATGCTAATCCAGAGGGGGATGTTTCTCCACATGTAAGGATCATAGACGCCAGTTTCAGGCATAACGCACAGCGGCACAAGCGAGCAAGCGTGAATGCGAGCGCGTGAAGGCCTAGTGCTTGTCTCGTGCACCCTTCCCTTCCGCATAACCCGGGAAGGGTGCACTCGAAGAGGTCCATGCCTCGAGTGAGATGCATTCACATCGCCAAGGGTAGAAATGTCGGGGGGAACGACCGCGAGATTCACGGGAATCCTGGAGCCTTGTTACCGGAGGTTCGTGCGTTGGAGATATATAACTGGTGCGTCTACGAACCGAAATACAATAGGCACCGCGAATCGCATATTTAAGGCAATCCCTGCGCTGGAGTCGAGTCGATCCGGTACTAACGCTTGAACAATTGCTTGTGCACACATCGAACAAGAAACGTGGGCGTACTATTGTGAAACTCAATTAAGGCGGGACTGTGTGCTTCATAAAAATGTAAAACATTGTATTCAGTAAAAAATTACTTGTTGACGTCGACAAGTCGACGCATATCTTTTTACACAATTATTGTAAAATTATATTTGCAATTTTTTTCGAATTTTCGCGGATGACTGCTCTCGTTTTCTTGTGTTATTGTTTCACGAGTTCGCGGGATAATTTTGCTCGGTTCGATTCTCGATCAGAGGAAAAGTTAAATTAATACCCCGTAAATTGCAGTTTCGTTAATTAAGGGTTTGATTTCGTAACCAAATGCGTCTATTTTGCAAACAGTGAATTACGTTATTACTTCGCAGAATTATGCATTTGACTTCACAATAAATTCATCGATACGCGCTCGTGCATGTGTTGTAGATTTATTTTTTTATTTATCGATTTTTATTATATTTAAAAGTACTCTTTAAAACGTGTAAAAGCTTTTTTTTTCCCCCGGTACTCGATTGACTTGACTGAACCAAAAAAGTTACTTTACCGCGTGAGTTTCTATTGCCGCCCGAGTAGAATGTACAAACAAAAGCGCAAACGGATTAATGAAAGCTTAAGATTTATTCAGCGACTCAACATCGTTGGTTTAATAGGAAAAAAAGAGTCGACAGTGCTTCGATCGTTGTATAATTATAATAATTGTTTATTACGAGAAGATAATATGATTAGTACGGTCGGTTTAACACACGCGAGCCGGTAGAATGCATCGATGAACCCGACCGTGCGAAAGGGGGGAAAAAGCTTATGGGATAAAAGGGATAACACATTGTGTTGGCCAATTTCCAGTCACTGGTCAATCTCTGTAGTCTATTTCAATTGTATGGAAAGGAATAAAATCATACGACGATAAATAGTTTCACCCCCTATGTGCCTGAGTGGACTATCACTGTGCCGCGTAGATTCTAAATAATCGTCGATCAACCGCGTGTAAATAAGTGTTACGTACGAGGGAACTGGAGCATATAGAACCGCGGATAGGACAGAAGCTTACGCTGTGTGTCTGTGTGTAATATCGACGAAACCGCGAACGCACGAGGGTGAATACATGTTTTGAAAATAGAATGTCGTATTTCTAACCGGTATGTATTTTATTTATACGCGACCTTGAAAAAGTATTGCCGTGCCCGGCACGAGGCACGAGAATCGTAAAGGCGGAAGTTTAACTAGACAGGCCAGCGATAGGGTTATAGCTCGAACACGGTGTAATGATATGAGGGGCCGGGCGAGCGCATCCTACGGAAGGGTTGGATGCGGTACATAAGCAGCTCTACACTGTGCTATGGATATTATTATTATCATTATCGTAGAACATACACCGGCAATAGAGAGTATGAATTGCGGAGAAAGTTAAGAAGGTGCGAAGCGGAAATAAAGGAGAACGGCGATAAGGCGAAAGAGTTTCACGCGAGAGCGCTTGCCAGAGTATATCGAGGAACTGACGTCTTTTCCGACGTTGCCTTCCGGAATCTTCCACCGGGGCGGTGGGAAAAACTGCCGGTATATAGAGCGAAACGTCGATGACAGTGGCCCCCTTTGCCGTAACCAGAGTCGATTCGGAGTCGGGAAAAAGTCCATACTTAGATGGTTGAGCTGTAACGTGTGGGAGGCTACGAGCCCCGAGCGTGAAAGTCTCGAATAACGATTCACCAACGACTGCGAGCTTCCGTCGCCGTTGGGACACTCGAGCGAGTAAATGCGCTTTCTCGGGCGGAGCACAGCGGAGCTTTCGACTCTAGTTAATAGGTATCGACGAGGGGGGTCACGACAGCGAGATAACCTTAGAGCCTGACATACGATTCGAGGAGAACGAAAAGGCACGTCGCACAAGAATTATATTCAATGGAAGAAGGTAATTCGTCGGCGTGTGAGATCTCTCGAAAGACAAACGCCGCTTCGCGACACTATCAGCTATTTAACGCAGTTCTTTTGGAATTGACGCTTTTTTTTTTTAGGAGTACGATCATCCGGTTTCGATTGTAAAATCAAATCGGGTCAAATGTTCAGTATTTTTCGTTGATTATTCTTAGCCCGGCTATTCTGCTTCGCTCAATAGCGCATTCATGAAGCTTTGATTGAACGTAACCGGCGACGAACGACCCTAAATTTTCGATACACTGTAAAGAGGAAAGAATAAAAAGTAAAATAAAAAGATTGCGATGGATCCCCGACTGCGGTATTGATCCGTAAAAAATTTGAAATCTCTTCCGAGGCCTTGATGAAAACTCGTTGAATCGTTCTGATTTTTTTTGCAAACAGGCTAGCATTCGCGCGATGAGAGACCGACACGTGTTTTGGAAGCCCTCTTCCGATTCCGCATCGGTTATATATTCGTCGCGGTTGTTATTTCTTAATTTGCATCCGCCGAATACATAATCACTGTTGTTTTATCCTAATGTCTTCGATATTGAGATAGCCGAGGAACCGGCTTGGGGTTGCCGTCCCGTTGTTCGAGATTTAAATAACGCATGACGAGCGCGCGCGAGTATAATATTCCCGTGGTTATTCTTCGAGCCGAGCGCGAGGGTTTTCATGAAACGTTCACCGGCGTTCGGTGCCGCAAGCCCGTTATTTCACGTCTGCAATAATGCGAGCGAGAGTCTTGTCGCGTTTTTTTTGTCACACCGAGCGCACACACGCCCGGACGAGTAATCGTTATTCGTGTCGAGAGGACAACGACCCTTGTCATGTCAAATGGACCCTCGGATGTTTCGCCCGACTCTTCGTAAGGGTAGTACAAAGTTTCGCGGCGAGAGATTTATCGTACGTGGTTGTCCGCGCCGCATCTTCGTGATTCGAAGGTACGAGGCCAATAATCCTAGTTCATGTAGCCGTATATAAAAAAACCCGAAGAAGAGGGAAGATACATGTGTCTTGGCTGGTTGGCCCTTCAAGGTCAGCAGCCGGCGAGGCAACTGTTGCGTTTCGCGTTTTTACTTTTATCGAACCCGCAGTTTCATGTTTTTCTATTTATTTTATTTTACAGAAGTCCGATATGCTCGTAACTCCACGAAAACTTTCGTTCACTTGCTCGGCTTATTATCGGGAAGTCCGAAACCGTGTACTTCTAAGCGCATTGCGGGAAATGTGTTGTCGCGAAGGGATTAATCTGTTACTTTGCGATCTTGAGTAGCTGACCGTGCCACGGAACTCGGCTGTAGGACGGAAAAGACTCGGCTAACACTTTATCAAATTGCTCAAGACGTTAATTGTAAAGTAGAAAACTGGCGCCGCACCAGCGTCGCGCAGAGTTTCGGTGACTTTTACCGACTGCCTACCCTGGCCGGAGGGTAGTTCTTATAGGCCCTCGCGAGGCTAACTCACGCGAAAATTCAGTCGGTCGGTAAAGAATTTGGAAGTTGGAAAACGCTAGAAAAGGCAATTTTCTCGAATTTCTGGAAAGGCTGCCTGCGAGAACGAAGAAGATGTGTTCTGGGTCAGCATAGGATTGCGTGCTGCGTTACGGGATTTTGAATAATATATTAGACGCGTTATGATCTGCTCGAAGCGGATGGGATGCACGGTAGTGTGACAAAGTGCGCTGGTGGTTGGTAAGAAGCAGCTGACGCGGTCAATCGAGTGTGCGGGTAAGAAAATGCAAAAAGAAGAGGGTAAACGGGAAGGAAAAGGCAGCATCATCGCCGTACATACCCGAGGTGAGGGGCTTTATACGTTGAACCGGATAGTTTTTGCATTCGAGCATGGCCAATTACGAGTTGGGCCAAAGTTTCGGTGACGCGTCGTTGCGCTCCATGGAGAAGGTCGTCTCGATATATAGGCGGGGGATGACGGTAGCGCGACGAAACGTCGCTTGTATCGGGGCTGGAAAGACCGTTGGGGGTGATCAACCTCGCCAGTTTTCTCTCGTCATGATGTACCGGGGTACAACGAGCCCACGATATTGCCCACTTCAACATATTCATTAATGGCTCCTGAGCAGTCCGGAAGTTTTCTCAAGACTCGCACGAAAAACTTGCTCGGCTCTTCTTTGACCCCTCGTCGCGATGCCTTGGGGTTACACAAACCAGCTGTGTATATACTTCGTACGGAATCGACACGGCCGCCACTGCAAGATAACGGTCCTTCACCACCCGTCATGGATACTCCGCCGACTTCTTCCCCGAATACACAGCGGTCCGATACTCTTTTCCTTTATTTTTGTCGCATTCGTTCTTTCGTTTCCCTTCTGGCCTCCTACCTCAGTGTCAACGTCGATATTGACTCATTCGAGGCGAAGAGTCTTCCGGCTTGGATAATGCCCTCTGGCCGCCCATCATCCTTTCCTCTCTCGTTCCTTCGTCTCTCATTCCACCGTCGAACTCCTCGGATTCTTTTCTCGGAGTACACTTATATCGACGAGCAATGGAGCGGTCAAAAGCCTCTTACCTTCCTGGACTCCGATGAGATTAGGGAGCAAACAAAAATAAACGCACAAAAGCCGCGCGGACAAATGTGAGCACGAAGTATCGGGAAAGAATTAGGAAATGGATACGGGACGGGCTTTTTTTGTATCGAAAGAGATTAACGTCGTCGAATCGAATGCTTATTCTGCCTCTCAATCTTTCGATATCAATTGCGTCAATCGAACGACATTTATAGTATTCGCAATAGAAATGATGATACGTCGAAGTCACAACTTGAATTAATTACTTGGAGCAACTGGATCATTCGAATGTTTGTATTGCACGGTTGAGAGTAACATTACACTGTGCGTATGTGTATATGTTCGTTGAATGCGTTACGAGCAGATCGTCAATGCATGAGAGAACCCAACCCGGCTAGTCGGCAACACGACAAGTAGCCTCGTTCCATTGCCGTGTGTCGCGTTGTGTTGTCCTGGCTAAAACTTGATGACGGGCCGGGTAGAATCCAGGATAGCCGGAGGTTGAGCGAGAGGCTAGCCCGCTGTCGAATTACATTGGGGCTTACAGACGGGCAACGTTAAATGGAAATTGGAGGAGGCGGATGAGCATGAGATGCAAGAGGGGACAGAAACGTACGCGATCCTATCCAGTCGCAATTGGGTCATTGTTTCGATTGCGTGCAGGCATTTTGGGGCTTCCAACCTTGCTGTTTCTCGTGCTGCTATGCGCCTCTGCCTCTATATTCTACACATTTCCGCAACTACCGCCAGCGCCGAGAGTCGAGTAACAAGACGAGAAATTGCTCTGCCACTCTAACAAAATGTGCGCTTTTTCCTGATAATGACCTTGTTCGCGGAGCTAAAAAATTCGCAAACGCAGACAACGATGTAATTGCTTTCTTGGAGCAATTATTTTCTTTGTCGCGATCGGAATTTGGTGTTTTTGGGACAATTTAATTCGTGAAGGAAAACATTTCTCGAAAGGCAAGATTAATATAGGATATTTTTTGAAGTAGAACGTTTTTTTACGACCTAATGCGGCGAATTCTTTTAAATTTGATTTTCCTTTGAAAGAGCTTGGGTGGACTCATAAGTGCAATACAAGGATAATGTATATTTTACAAAGTGCTGAATATGAGGTAAAAGTCACAACTTTTTAAGTACGAGCTTTCACGGCTTGTCCCCAAGTCAAACAAAGAGGGTGCGACGGAAGAATTCATTTGCAGCTTACTTTAGTAACTTCTATCAAGAATTACGTTTCGTTACTGACAGAAGCCATTTGGTTACAACGTACGAAATTGCGTTTTGTCATGGTAGTAAATAAATTGCCGTCGACCCGATGTGCTATGGCAACTAACTGATTTATGGTTGCATATTGAATAACCAAATCATGTACTGTAGCCGAAACAGATTTGCATCGTCGTGCAGAGTCTACTTGTCTATCACGAACATTTTCTCGTGCGTTTTGCCGAACGCCCTGAAGCGGTTCCCTCGACTTTCATGTATCATTTTCGACTAGCAAGAGTTCATGAAAATAGTTACAACGATATTGCTCGGAAGATAAAGTTAGAGCTCCACTGGATCCTCGAACAGGCAATAGATTCTTATCTCTTCCCCTGTGAAAGCACCGATTATTCTCCGAAACTCTTTTTTTTTCCCACGCATCGATTTTCTTTTTTTAGGCGAACGAACGACGTGACACGGTGTTCTATTTCGACGAGGGAGATCTATCATGTTCCAATATCAAAACGCTGACGCGACTGTCCAATGTTCGTTGATGAGGCACGGCAGCGCGCTCTTTATCACGATGGAAAGCTAGTTTGTCCGTCGATCGGTGGGACGGAATCCGTTATTAGATACGGCTCGTCTCGATTTGACCGCAAAGCGTTCTCGGCGATTGTTCATTTCGCGGAATGACGTCGCTGAACTTTTAATCTATTATTTGGATTATACGATATGAGCGTGTACAGCGAACATTTCGAGTTCTGGCAAGCGAGCTTTAGCGGAAAGACGCTCGTATCCGCATTTGGTACGCTGACTTCGTTGAGTGTACATGTAAATTTCCATCATCTAATTCACCAAAGCGGTAACAGCGCAAGCTGACTACTTGTTTCGAACTCGAGGATTCTCGCTATATCTGCGAAGGGGCGCCTCTTTGCGAGAATCGAGCGTTACTCTCGACGCACTCACCCTAAGCAAAGAGAGAGGGTTGAGGATACATCTCCGGCAGGCTGGTTGAAAAGCCACGTCAGTAATATATCCTCGCTCCCTTTCCTACCGTGGCTTTGTCTCTGTTTCTTGCGTCGTCGTGTAAGGAGAGTACAAGTTCGCCGCAATGAAGTTTGTAACATAAATTTCGTTGAAAAGGGGTCGGAACGGGTTGAAAGACACGAGCGAGCGTGGAAGAAAACGGAGGTCGGCGGAAAGCTTTATACCTACTCAAGTGAATACCATACTCAAAGCACTCCTCCATTCCTCCACTCTTTTTCTTCGTGGATAATTGTCTCGTTACCTTTATGAATAAAAAGAGAAAGATTTAGAAACTGTTATCCTTCCTCGAGGATGGCACAAAAGAAATTTGCCCCGTAAATATAATATCTCCTCAAAGAAAATCTTTGTAATTGTTACGCAGCTGAATTGTTCTCATGGATTATCCATCTCACACTGGAAATAATGGTAAAGCCAAAGAAACGCTTCAAGAGAATCGGTGGTGAGTATCACTCAAATGTATATATAACGAAAAAACAGTATAAAAGCGATACATATACATATTTTTTATGCAAAATATTATCGCTTTGACTGAAGGACTAAACAATTTTGTTCTATTCTAATATACTGTTCAAATAACACTATAAAAAATTGGAAAAAAAATCGATATTTTTCTTCCAAAAATCTATACTAATTGTTTCCAACAATAAATCTGCAAAAATTCGAACAGCCCAACCGTTCAGATGTCGAGGTATAACATCGAAATTTTATGAGAAGTCTATATTTAGCAAAATTTTCGATACTTTTATTTTATAGACTTTTGATTTCCGTGAAACGACGATAAATAATTTTACAATCTGGGCCACCCTAAATTTAAACAGATACATAAAAAAATCTGAGTCCGACCTCATAATCGATCGGTCATAATATCAGGCGCGAGAATCATTCGACAGAAGTTTTCCGACACGTTTGAAAATCGTATTTCTCGCGCTTTGAAAACATCCGCGCCGCGAGGATAATCTTGTTGACGATGTGAGGGATACACGGGTGTGTTATTCGCGATGGGGTGTTCCTCGCGTGTCAATAAGACAAGAGACCAGCCTCGAGTGTGGTTTTGCCCCGGGACGTTTCGCCAATAACGTCAATCCTGGAAGCGGCGTTACGTGCTCTCTGTACACAGTCGGGATTTCTCCACTGGCTCGGATCTCCCTTTCGCTCGGTAGCTTTCTCATGCCCCAGCGTTGGGAGAGAGCGAAACGAGAGTGGGGACGGGGGGGATGAATTCGACGAGAGAATTGAGCGAAGCGAGAAACGTGTGGTGTCTGGCTGCATTCGCGCACGTTTACCTTCGGATGCCACTGCCATTATCTTAATTAAACGTCACGGTGTGAATGTAAGTACTTTGCGAGAGTCGGCGCGATGAGCGCGCATCACGGGGACAAGAGATTTTCCCGCTTGCTTTTCTCTCGTCCAACCTCCGGGATATATATTTCGGCCGCGTGCTGCAGATTCAGTTGAACTTTACTCCAAGCTGGTCTTCCGTTCATGCGATACAACTTTCCGAGGGGGATTTGCCTCATGCTGCTTATAGCGAAGCTCTTGAACACCGTGTACGATTCGACCATCAACGCCGACGAGATTCCTTCATTTTAGCTTCTTCACAAAGGAAACTTTGTTTCTTCAACTCTCTAGCTTTGTTTTCGTGAATTTTTTTTTTTCGAGATTATCATGAAAATTTGTTCAGAATGTCTGAAAACGTCGAGAAATCACATCTGGAAGAAATATCCGGGTGTATGTGTACGGGTGCAAATAGTTTAACCTTCATAACTTGAGAACTTAAGGTATCTTGAACATTTTCACACAGGTCGAGTCATACCATGCGCGTTTTATTGTCCGCTCTACGAATTCTATTTCACAGTGAGAGCCGACAAAGAAGAAGCCAAAAAGCCGAACGGAGCTGAGCGCCGAGGGGTAACCGGACACAAACTCGATCGCAAACTCTTTCGACTGTAAGAGGATCGAGGAAGGAAAAAAAAGTTTGGGAAACTGTGATTTGTCTTTTCGGTCTCTTCAGGTGAGACCGTGAGGACTGTAAGTTAGAGATGGTGCTACGTTCTGACTATCCGTCCGATGCATATAGTATACTATATAGGTCTTGCGGTGTTACCCCCTCCAGTGAATGGACCGTGGGGGGTCGAGTTTTTCGTTAGTGTGCCCGCGAGGAAGAAATAATAGCGTGAAGCTGACGGCTGTCGGAGGTAAAGAAGTATTTACTGTAGGTCTCGCTCTAACGACCGCAAAGAGTTTCCCCCCCAAAGACATCTCTGGGGGAGGGGGCGAGGCCGAACGTTCACTCGCTCGCGTCTCTATTCTTTTCCGACTGACTCTCAGTTTCCTATCGTCTATTTTTCTCTCTGTCTTTTCTATCCGTTGGAAACCCGTTGAGCATCACTTCCAGCTGTCCGTCGCAGAGCGAGAGCAGCCTCTCGTCCCTTTGTGCTGTGTGTGTGTGTGTGTGCCGAGCCAGATGCACGGGAGGGAAAACGAAAGACAAGTGAAGTAAGAGAGCCATATAGCCCGCCGCTCAAGCAACGAGGGTCAAAGGTAACGCCGGCGCTCGAGATCGACGTAGCGTACGATCGGATTCGCTCCAAGCTCGCAACGTCATTCGCGCTTCAACGATTCTCATCGTATCGGTGATACCGATACCTTCGGCCATTGTTTTCGTACTCGTACCCTTCCGCAATGTTTTCCTTCTCTTTCTTTTTTTTCTCTACCGTCCCCGACTCGTCGATTAATTCACGTTCGTATTTTCGTTTGTTCGTCATTGTTTGCACAAACATCGGTTCAACGAGATAATAACGGGAAGCCCAGAAAGTTGGTGTCACGAGAAGCAGGGGTCGCGATCTCGCGACGTTGTTTTGCCACTGAACGGTATTCTTGATAGGTAAATACGCTTGATCGGTATTTTGAGTGAATCGCCCCTTAAATGGACACCCAGGAACGAACGGACAAAATTTTCGTCACCGAAAAGTATTGCTTACGAATCAATTTAATGTTGTGCGTTGGTTTTCGTATCGGAAGTCGATTATTCTCAAACTTTCGCAAACCGTAGCGTGTTTCCGTTTGCGTTTGATTTTATGGGGAAGAAATTAACAGCGGATCGCAGTCATTTCCAATGTGTTTTCGATATTTACGTTTTGCCTCGATTACCCTTCGATTTAATGCGCGCGCTGTGTTATTCCTGGGATAAGACGAGGCGAAATGTTTTCAAAATTATAATTTACCACGTCATAGGTTTAATTTCGTTTCGTGAATAATAATCGATTCCAATTGAATTCTCGCATCTCAACAGTCGATCGCAAAAAGACGTGGCTCACATTTTCATTTTCCATTTTCGTTTCCGATGTTCCATTTTTTTTTACTTTGCGAAACATCTGAGAATTAATCTTCCGTTTCGTCGCTTTCATCGTCGGCAACAGCTGGTCGCGATTTAAATTTCATTTTATTCCGTTGCACGTATCACTTTATTAAACTAATACGTAACGGCGAGCTTGTCTTATCGAATTTTCGTAGAGAAGTCGAGCATTTTTTTTCTTTCATTAAAGAATCCGCTAGACAATTTTTAGCCGTAATAACCGAAACGAGTACCTCGATTTTTATGGACGCAAGATGCGTCGTATTACAGCGCCGGGCAAATTGCGAAGGAAAATCGTGCAAAACACTCGATAGACACGACAACCGAAGTTGCGCCATTCCTGCGCTCTCCGTTAGTCCATCGGCACGGAATGAATGAGACAAGAAATATATTATCTCACGACCGAGCCAATCGTGCGAGATACAGAAATATAATAATCCACCGGAGAAATAATACAGCGTCTGTGCTACTGGGGCGTGCGCCAAAGTTCTCCGATACTCCAAAATCTCCGAAGGCCCCGAGCGCGCTCGGCACTCTCGTTCGCGTGCTCCCTATGTTTCGCCTAACTATTGTACGGCTTATTGCGCCGCGAGATCCCGTTGAATTTTCGGTTTCCGTCGGCGTCGCGTACGGAGGAAACGTCTATAAGGTATGGATCTTGCCAACAGAAGCGGGAGCTTTTCCTCTGTCACGCTTCGCCGCCCCTCCGCGTCGGAGGATCGCCTTCGCGAGCGTTCCAAACTCCCGACGAAAACCATTCTCTTTCGACTCTGTCGTTTTCGGCGGCGGGCGGGCCGGGAGATGCGGCTCTCTCGCTTCTCGCTTCGGTGAAAATCCATCGGGACACCGAGGGCGGTGGTTTGGTTTCTCTGCGGTGCTCACTCGAGTTGTTCCCTTCGATTTACCGCACCGCGAACGAACGAAGGAACACGAGACGAACGATTTAGCTGCGGTATCAAGCCACAGCCAGAGGGAGAGAGAGATCTGCTCGTTCGCCTTTTGCCATTTCACTGCGGGCGATGGGGTATCGGGGGGTCAGATCGTTGTGAAGATGCAATCGCTGGAACGCTCGAGAAATTGCAACGATCTCGGCTCGTAATTGTTTATCACGTATCAACGATATTAGATGAATTTCGATACCTTTAATAAAATTCTTCGCGTACAAATCGAATTATCTGGACCGAGACAAATTGACATTTTTATTTTTCCCCCCTCGGTGGGTTCATAGATAGCGAGCTACGGATTTTACCACGTGTTTATTGCGGCCAGGCCGACTAGCATTAGCGAGCATGCCAACTATACGGGCGAATGCAGCATTTCTCTTTAGCAGAGACGTAAACCTGTTACCGGATGCGAGCCTAGCCCGGATATTCTCGTCGCATTGCCAATTGTCACATCGGAGAGGTTCGCCGGGGATGTGAGTGACTGACTGACTGACCAACGCTGAGAGGTCGTCGTCAGGGATTTCATTAGTCGTATATGAATGTTATGTGTACGGGACGAGGGAAATCGTATACCGGAGCAGAGTGACAGAGTACAGTCAGACTGACGGGATGGATGCCTCGGTGAATGGCAATTCGCGTGGTGGTGCCGACCAATTTATAGCGTCGTTCGTCACCGTGATATGGGGAACGAGGAGGGCCGTATCGGAGGAACGAAGACAGCCATATGACGTTTTGAATTTGATTCGTGATTCGAACGAAAATCACGCCAGATTAGTAACTCACTCGCGCGTGTTTAACATCGCCAAACCGTACGGTTTGCAAAGTGGAGTCTGTTTTTTTGTTGTTGTTTTAAATAGCTTTATCATTGTTTTCCCAACGCTGACACTCGACTTTAGAAACGTTCCGGGAGTATCCCTCGGCGTTGTGCACGTTCCGCTCTCCCGAGCATTATGTTACGTGGAAATAAATGCAAATGAAGCCACACAGTCGCGAGTCTTGTTAGCCGTTAAAGCGTCGCATGTTAGTCGCGGTATAGTACAAAAGGCGCGGAAGAAGGAAGAGAGTCTCGTGGGGTGGGGACGGTTAGGGTGGCTCGGAGAGGGCTTTGGAAAGGGTTGGATCGTTGCGGGTGAGTCTCGCGAGCAGGAAGAACGGAGGGTGGAATGTAAGGAGTGTTCGCGGAAATAGCAAATCTGCTGCACTCCTTGCGGAATAACAGCCGGTACTACTTAGGGGATGAGGTGGGGAGGGGTGAGGAGGGCTATACACACGCCCTCACCCTTAATTTTCTCTTTCCTCGTGAGCACTTGTGCAACGAATGCCACGCTATGTGTTTCACGTTCATGCTCTCTCTTTCCTCGGTGCAGGAGAAACCAGCTTCGATATAGATTATGGGGGACCGGGTCGGAACGTTGCTCGGGCCACTTTTGCCGGGCCGCGCTTTGCAGCGAGAGGAGGAAAGGATTTTCGTACAGCTCACGAAGGATATTCGTGCCATACCGCAATTAAATTAAGCAAAAGCGATTAACGATTAACGGCAGCACGAAACGAATCGTCTCGGAGTTTCGGGTACAGGTCGGTGTGCCGAGTGTTAAACCCCGAAGCACTCGGCTATACTCCGTACACGAATATATGTACGTGTGCCGGCATAAGTGTATGTACGTATATACGATATAGTTTCTACTCACCGAACTCGAACTCGGAACGAAACACGAATTTCTCAGCATGCTCGGCTCATAGTTCACTCGCAACAGCTCTTTTACTCCACGCCCGGTTATGCGCCTCCGTTCCTCATTCCCGTGCGAAAGAGTTATAGTCGTTTTTTCTTTTACCCCCTTCTCGCGGTATTATACCACAGCGATGGGCTAATAACCGGCCGCGGTAACGAGAAACCCTCCGCTGCTTTCGCTATTATACAGACGGCGAAACTGAAAAACCAAATGAAATCGTGAAGAGAAGAGATTTTTTTTGTGTTCGCATGAAAAGCCGGAAAAGAGAAATCGAAAGAGAGCTTTGTCTGTAATGATTGTCCCGGCATAGCTTTGATCAGTTTGCCGTGGATGGGTGTCGGTTGTCCCTGTGTCATCGTGCCGTTCGATGAGCCTGCGCTAGTGTCGAATAATGGGACACCTACTATAGATCTCTTTGTCGTGTATTGAAGGTCCGTGTCCTATTATAGCGTTAGCGAGAGAACCGATTGGGATGGGAAAAGGGAACGAGAGGGAGTGGGAATGGCGCGAGGCGGTTGCTGAACGCAGTTTCCTTGTTCATGGAGCTGAGCTGACACCGCGCAATGTCCATCCCAATCTATGTGCGTATGGTACTCCGGATAGTAGTGGTACGGATGCATACCGGGCGGATACTGGAGGCTACCTAACTCCGGACTCTGGAAGCTCCGGCTCTGGGGGCTCTCGCCGGTAGAGAACTCGGGTGATCGTTCGACGTGGGTCACATGCACACATCGGGAGCGCTCTCTCGCTTACGCGATTGGAGAACGATGCGACGTCACCAACACCAACAACCCTCCTTGGTACAGCGCGTCCCTGTTCCTCCCCATTCGACACAGATAGTAGTGAAACGCAAAGCCTATGTAACGATAGTAAACGTTCGAGGCTATGTATGCACGTCGGTATAGTCGAAACACATTTATGTTGGTGATAGTGCCGCTACTGCTGCTGCTGCTGCTGGTCCGGTTGTACCTTGTGTTCTATGCGATAGAGATACACACTGGGCTAGAGCCCACAGCTTCTCTAGCGCACACTAAATCCAGCAAGCAACATCTCCGGTACCGAAATTGCGTCTCGTGCGGTAACAGAAAATTTCATTTGAACTATGCATGTCCATTGACCTGCTGGTGGCAGGTATCAGTGGTTGAGCTACAAACCACGATTCAAGGGCGGTAGCTCAATCTGGGAATCCATGGCTTACGGAATTATTAAGTTACAATCTTGCGGAGATTCCCCCCGTTTCTTAATTTTGACGGAAAATATATTTGCTAATCGGTTATGGTGATTCCAGGGTGTCTTTTTGGTCCGGGGACCAAATGGGCGATGCGAGGCGCGGGGTGTGGACCGGATACGAGCAGGCGAGGGGACAGAAGAGCTAACGCTGGTCCATTGATCTGTTTACATAATCACCGAATTCTCTTCGATGTATTCAAAGTTGAAGGCTCATCCTACTCAGAAGCATTCGGCTTTATCCCAGAATCTCACATTTCACTGGGTGAGTGACGATACACCCTTCTCAAGAGATTCGAAGAACCGAGACAATTTTGCAAGGAAGCGGGAGACACTTTTTTTGCCGGGCTTGGACTGACAGAAGAAAAATGGGTCGTTGCAAATTGATGCGTTGGAGAAATTCTACTGCTTTATCGCTCTGTATGACCGTACGACGACGGAGACGACGATGGAAAATTGTCCTAGACACAGCGACGCGGATATATGGAGTACCAACTCTGCCTCGCAGCACGAGCGCTGATTGTGATCGCGGCTAGCACGGTCGCTTGCAATGGGCGGCTACTCTGGTGTCATAATTACACGATCGTCCCGTCCACCAGCAGGTACACAATCCACCGCAGCGAATTGTTCGAAGCTCAAAAGACTGGGTCATTAGCTTTGGCACGGATGTTATACGTATATATACATATATATATGCACGTACAGCGTAATATATAGTATCCATCGTGCCAGTTCTATGAGACTGCGATGATATTATGGCACTACTATGGGGCGTATACTCGACGAGTCTCGCGTCACCGAAACACACGATGTATCTACACATTACGGGGTATACACGGCGATACTAATTGTAAATACCCCGGTGCACGACATCTTCATGATCTATCGGGGTTTCGACTGAATTTCTCAGTCTAATCCACGCCGACGTCGTGTCTATACCAATATTCCATTGGACGCCCCGGTTGTCAACCATACTTTTGCAGGAAATTTTTTTTTATATAGAAAAGAGAATTTTTTCACAAGCTCGAATATGACGAGACTATCGAAAAATACTTAGTCGATTTATTCGTTCACTGTGTAACTGTCGCTGGATAATCAAGCTGAAAGGTATCCGTCGGAAACTTCAATCGCGTCAAAAACGAAAAAGAAACATGTTTTTTTTCCTATCCATTTCCAACAAAGGTGGATGTAACTTTAGTTCAAAACTGATGAATTTGTGTTCGACACAAAAAACACGTCGAAACGCGACGTCGAGAATGTTCTTTGATACTCTTCGCTTTTACGCGAAAAAATCACAAGAGCGTGCCTTTGCAAATTGTAAGAGCACCCTTGTGACCCTCTTTTACCGTTTTACATCACCCCGCGCTGGCTCGAAAAAGTTCATAGTAAATACATTGAACCCTGACATCGGGAATTATCTTGTGAATCTTTCGATTCATCTACAAAAAAATCGAAAATAAAATCATCTTATAATAGTACATCATGATTTCATAATTACAAAATTATTGGACTCGCCTCGTATAATTTTTTTAACGTTTTTCATTGTTCTTAGCATAATCCGAAAACAACGATTCGGTAGGTCGTCAAAATTACTGCGCTCTGGTATTTACATTCCGTTGAATACTCGATGCATTATTAACCGCCGGTGTATCAATAAGTGTTCCCCTTATTCAATACATGATTTCAATGTAAAAAAAATATTACATCGATAGCAGGCGGCAAGGCTATTATCGAATCGACTGCACACACTGTGTTTACCATTCGGTATCCGTATTTGATGAGTACTATGATCAGACGCTAATATGGAAACAGTCTCCACAGGTGAGTGTATGCCAAACATCGTTGTGACAATATAATTCGCCGTGGCCACGGTATATAGACGGAGTACAGAGTATCGAAATACCCTGCTCCCTTGCAAAGCGTTAATATAGCGTTAATTAGACGAAGTGTACGGCCCAACCGATCGCGGGTATTCAGATCCGCGATGCCCTCGTACATCTCGACGTATCGGCCTAGATCCGATCGTAGACTATCCGTTGAAGCGTGAGTTATACCGACAATGACTCCTGATACCTCGTCGCTGCAACGAACCGAAGAGATCGGGATGACTAGCCAGTTACTATTAGTAATTGTGAGTCAACAAGCGTATTTCTGTTACTCCTCTCGCATCCGTGCCGACCGGAGGGTGGCGTGAACTGTGAGCTAAACGTTCCCAACTCCCGTTACTAGTAACTAGTAATTAAGCGAGGCGCTGCTGTGTGAAACGAGCTATCCTCTCTGTTCGCCTTCCCCGTCCTTCCACTGCTCCCGACCTATGAGATTCTCCTCTGTGCCTCCGTCCTTCCTTCCATCGTCCGTAGCTACTGCCGTTCGAGGCCTCCCAAGGGGTGACCGAATAAACTCGAGCCTGCCCGAGCTCGGTCGGCCTCCCCCCCCATGTATATCGTCCTCCCGTTTCGTACAACATCCAAAACCCAAACTTCCAGCCTATTCGAGTTGAAATTTTACGCTTGCCAATAACGACGAGAAATTACCCCTGTGAGAGTTCCACAGAACGGGCGAGAAACAACATTCCTAAAAGGTACAACGCGCGCCCCGGAATCTCGCCTCGCCCCCCGCCCTTTCATTCGACGAATTTTCCGTCCTATCACGCGATCGCTATACTTCCTCGGAATTACATCGAAAGCGTATATTTTGACGATAGGGATACTCGTGTTACGACCTTTGGGACACTCGGTAACAGCGTTACACGATCCCCTTTGCGCTGTCTGCCGCGTACAATTCGATATCTCGTTTCGATTGAGAATTGCTATACAGACGCGGCGAGTTAGATCACTAATTGGTAATTCGATATCGCCCCTCGTAACTGCGAAGATTCGAAGAATCACTTCTAACGGTGTTTTCCGGTGAAAATTGATTTACTATTGAGCTCCGAAGAACGCTAAATAATAGTATTTTTTGAAGAATCAAAAAGAAGAAAGTAAAATAACTAACGATATTTTCCATATATTAATTGGATAAATAGAACGACGAGATTTAAATTTTTTTACTATAACGATTCTTTCATATGAATTCCTGTAAAAAAAAAAAGATTTAAAGATATTTGATTTAATAAATTATGTGGGTGGAATTTGTATCGCAAAAGAATCGATAAAACGCACAATTGCCGATGAGACACGTACATCTGAGCGCAAAAGCCATATACATGCCATAATACACGAAGATTTAAACCATTAGGTGTCTCGAATTATAATAAATCATTGAACTCCCCCTCGAAGAATTCGTAATCTGTACTCCGACGGTAACCGCAACGTTTGGCCGCAGCAGCGATCCCTCAAATTCGACTAGTAATTTATGGGCGCAGACGCGGTTTAGGCAGTAAATATACACACGGTAACGTTAGAGTTCTACTCTTCCGCCGGGGGGGATGCCCAGAAGGTTTTCCCGTGGCGTAGGACACAGAGTAGAGTGGATACGGCACGTATCCAACTAATATCCCCGTGAACCCCCAGCAGAGAACCCGGCACCGGCGAAATCCCTTTGGTAAAGCCACACGAGCTCTAACCTACATACTATACTTGAATAAGTTAGTAATTCGTTTCGCAATGCATTCGCCTTCCTATAACCACTAATTATTCTACCATCACTAGCCGATTGTGCCTACGTTCGGATAACCTCGAGCTTTTCATTTCGTGCTTTCGAAAAATCTTCGACGAAACGCGACTCAAATTCTATGTCTAAACTGCGCACGATTCCGATATTTCTTTGTCCCCAATTATAGCCAATCAATCGTCTTCGGATTATTTATTGATACTTGAATATCGTTGCGTTGTGACCTATGCGCTGATGACGAATTCATTGATTGATGGAAAATAACGATGTGCTTCGAAAACGAGTGAAAAACGAGCCTCGAAACTCTTTTTTAAATTAAATCATTACGACGCATAGTAACGCAACAAACAGTATAGGCAGAAGGATTAATATAATCCGAGCTACATGAAACAATTTAACGCGATTGAATTGCCGATAGATAAATTCGCAATACTTGAATTCTGTTGCATCGCGATCTATACGTAGATACACCATTAATCGTTTCATGAAAAACAGTGTAGAGTACGGACGAAAATAAATGAATATCTTCACATTTATCTTCAAGATCGACCCGTTGCGAAGAATAGCGTCGATAAAATCGTGAGAGCGAACGAACTTATATAACCGAGATATACTGAAGCGCCAGACCGCAACGTGCAATTCATTTTGAGGTTCGAAAGCCAACGATTGAGAAATTTATACGTATTAATGCGACGCATACCTGAGTTTACAATGCGATCTTGTTTCGGTACGCGGGACGCGCGCGATCTCTCGGTTGGGATAGTCATGGCCGGGGTCGTCAGCGTCGAAGTTTTTTGTACAGTCAGAGCCAACGTCACTTATACGCGAGCAGGAAAACGACCGGGGTGTACGAGGGCAACAGGACTACGCGAGTCGCTGGCCGGCCCGCGCTGCCTCAACGACGTCGACGACGGTTGCAGCGTGTGAATCCCGCGAGCGTAGGGGGCGGCAGGGAGTTGGTTCGTTGAACGCCCGCCCTAGCGGCGCTGCGGCCGCCGCGGCGACGTCAGTTCGCTAGCGTACGGCGGCCTGTATGGTTTAGCGGTGTCGCGCGTGTTGTTACAGGAGTCACCGACTCTCGCGAAACGTTCGATTTCAATTCGTCTCGAGCGTGATAATCGAACTTGTGACACAGGCACAACGGTTTCGTCGCACGCACCGAGTGTCATTCTTCGAACTCTCGAATTAACGCGTAAAACAGTCGATTGACCGTTAACGAAGGAACCGCGAGCGCGAGTTGTGCAACAAAAAAAAACGAAAGGTAAAAAATTCAGTGTTTTCGTCGTAACAGTGACGGCGTTGAAGTGATATCAGTGACGATTAAACAATGCGCGTAATCGAAACGTTCGCGAGATAAATCGGATTAACAACGGTTTTTTTTTTCAACCAATTTGACACTTTTGCGGCACGGAGAAAAAACGTTAGATAGTACGCGTGATTAAAGAGTCTCGCGAATCGAGCCTCTCTTTGTCCCAGAAAAAAGGGGGGGAAAAACAAAAAAGCAAACAGATAAACGATGTTCCGACCGAACGTGAAGCATGACTCGTACCAATAGTCCGTGTGCGCGGCTCTATGCGGTCGTATAATAGTGTATTGTGGGAAAACGAGGGACGAGTTCCACGGGTGTGTATCGTTGAATTTTCCCCGGAGTTTTGTTAATTGCTTCGCGGTTGACCGGTGACGGATAATAAATTCGCGGTATCCCTCCCTCCCCCTCGTCCCCTCTGCCTCACTCCTCTCTCTCTCTCTTTCGCTATCAATCTATCTTCCCTGTATATCCCTTTCGAAAATTCTCTCCGTGCTCCTGCGGCCGACGTGTTTTTCTACCGAACCCCCTCCCTCGACCCCTTCGCCCCTACGGATCGCGTATCGTCGAAACGTACGCGAGCGTTGCACCAATGAGTGTCGATATCAAACGTTTCGCGAGTTCGCGTTTCGTCTCGAATACGTACAACGCCGAGTTCGCGATCGTAGAGCTTCGTTGATCGGCAGGTTCAAGCGCGTCGGACGCGAAGTATTTCGTACCACGGAAATCAGCTGTTTCTTTTATTTTTGTTTTTCGCACGCGAACCAACCGTTTTACGCGCAGATTTGAGGCGAAATATCGCGAAGTGCAAAGTTCTCGGGAATCTTCGAGACAGAAACGTTTTGCGTTTGTAATTGATATTTCACGGCGCGACGTGAATTGAGTGAGCATCGCGGGCCGATACGAGGCGACGCGAAACCCTCTAACACACCGGGAGCGCAGCACGCTCGGTTCGCCCACGGGGGCAAGCGCGAAAAGGGGTCTCGCTGTTAGATCGAGGCCGAAGATTAATCCACTTAATCCCATGCACTCGCGGTGCAGCGGGCGATCGTCAAGTTAAAACCGCGCGAACGACGAAACTCGGTGCTCATCTATCGAAACAGCGGCGTTACTTCGATAAGGATCCGGCACTTGCTTCCTGACGATAAACAACGAAGGTCTCGTTGCCGCTGCGGCTCCGTCCCCTTCCCCGAGTGCGCGCGTGCGAGCGCGCGTGTGTGTTCAACGGCACGATAGAAGAAGCGGCGTAAGCACGAGATAGTTTGCTATGTCGAGCACGACGCCGCGAACGATTGTCTTAGCGTTGAGACACGAGCGCGGAAATCTCGTGCTCGATTGAATCACGATCGAATCATCGGCGTCTTTGGCGGAAAATAACGGCGGTGGAGAATAAAAAGCTAGCGGAGGGTTCGCGTTCGCGTAAAGCACTATCCACTTTATTAGACCCGTACGAATAGCTTTGTTAGTCGTTTCTCGTCGGCGGTAATCCTTTGGTGCTCAACATCCTCCCTGTACGATTCACTCGCCCGCGCGCGGTGATTGGAAACTCTCCGAGGAACAAAAGAAAAACTCGCTCTCGCGTGCGTGGAATAAATTAAACGGTTAGAGGGAACGGCGCTTCGCGAGCTCGCATACTCCGGCGCTGTTTCGCCGATCGCGATATACATTGGACATAACGTTGTTGAAACGTTCGCGAGATACGTCGCGTCGAGTATTTTTTAATCGATCCGGGTCGAGAGTGCGCGCGTTTTAATTCCATTGGACGAAACTCACGCGTCAACAAACTCGAACGATAATATAACAACAATGACGAAGTAACGAAAACTATTGACTCGCGATTTTTACACTGTGCGGGAAGTAATGTGCGTCGACGAAGTGTTGGTAAATTAGTGTACGTGGGGGCAAAAAAGAAAATCGACTGTTCAGGATAACGAGTGATAAAAGCCAGTGGGGTGAAAAGAGCGAAGAGAGGATAGAAAACGCGGAGGTCCCGGCCACGACCTCCTTTTTCCTTCGAGCCGCTTCAACCGGCCGGAGAGAGCGAAAATTTACGATTGACCTCACCTCACACCCCTCCCGAGAGCCCAACAGAGTTCACCGGGCGACTATACGCGACGCTGACTCTCTCCTTTGCTCTCTAATGAGATTCAGGGAAAAATTTTCGCTAAATACCGTTTTCGACTTTTAATACCGAGGGATATGATGAATAGCGGCATTGCGTGCTTGGAAACTCCACAGTTTCTCGGGTGAATTGTCGTCGCGTTACGTCAGATGTGGAGTTGAGAAGGAAGAGGATCGAGGAGTTGGACGAAACACAACAACACGATCGAGGTGAGACGAAACGTGTATTTACGCAGATATATGTATATATGAACAATGCTCCGAAGAATTTTTTTTTTCATTTTTTTTTTTTTTTTCATTATTGATGTTCATTTAACATCGTTTGCGCTGGTCCAACGACGATTGGCTCGATGCCAAGTTACCTGCCCCCCCCCCCCCCCCCCCCTTCTCCCCACACGAAGAACTAGAATTGACCTTTCTACCAATACTAGTTCTACGTAGATACACAGTACCATTGCCTCGTTTCTCACGATCCCTACGGACACACTGTGCACTCGAACGAGCGCGGGAGCCAACAGGGTAGGCCCTCTAAAGCCACCTTAAATCTCGATGCAGGTTACGAATACCCGATTGCCTGTTCCGGTATTAGAGATACGATAATGGATAACAGTTCGATAACGAGAAATCGTCTTGGAATGAATGGGGGTAAAAAAAATAATACCGGGTGCACTGAAACTTCGTTACTGAGCGTAGAATAATTTTTATCAGTTTTTTGCTGAAAAAAAAAAAATGTACAGCTACACTCTCCTTTATTACATAATAATATTGGTTTTTTTTTCTTCTTTTTATTTATTGAGGCCGATCTTTGCGTAGAAATTAGCATTCGAAATAATTAATTTCGTTCTTCAATGTATTCAGATTTTTTTTCTCGGTATTTGCGTTCCTCGCCATTGGTATTCGTATTTTCGTTTTAATGGGGAATCGCGCGGTTATATTGCGTTGCAAAAGTCCTCGTTGGGTAGGTAATCGATCTCTCCGCGTCCGGCTGTAAGTTCAAAGATAATCGGTGTAGGTAACCGTCCGGTATGCGTTACCCACGAGCGAGAAACTTTTAGGGCATCGGAGGATGGAAGGGTTCTCGTATCGTCTTACCGCAGCGATAGGACGAGCGGCTCGCAAGCATACTTAATTATTATCAAATTGCGATGGGGGCCCCGGAGCGCCTCGGTGAACACGCATTACCCAAGGCGGTGTAAGGGGTCGTTGTTGAATTGAAGGAGCTTGATCGGGAGTTCAGTGACCTCTCGGCAAAGGCCTTATCCACCTGCACGGCAAGCACCGGCCGCGATTACGGCTACGGTCATCCCATAACAATAACATTAGCTCGTCGAGAATCTCCACAGGCCTATCCTCTACGCGCGCTTCAACGTATTTTTTCGCACCTTCGTATTTATTGCATTCCTCCAAGCCGAGAATTGTCCATATCGGATGGTACGAAAGAAAATGAAAATGAATCCTGGAATCTCTATTTTTTTCTCTTCGTTTGCACACACGCGAGAGATAAAACGCAGTGGTTATAAAAATCGTAGACAGAACGACTTTTTTTTATTATTCAACGAGTGTGTCCCGCGGGATGCTTTAGTGAAAAGGGTGAGTCTCGTCGGAGCTCGAAGCGCGCGAAGGGATGCGTGGCTTTCGCAGCGTTTTTTTTATTTTCCTTCTTTTTCTCATCGCGTGCGCGACATCGTCCTCGACGCGAGATATACAAAGAAACTCACTCTCGGTTACAAAGAAACGGGGGGGAAAAAAAATGCTCTTTCGCGAGACGAAACAGGGACGTACGTAGCGGGCGCCCGTGTCTCTCGTTGGTTTCAAAGAATTTGCGCGTATCGCGTTGTTACAAACGTGAAATCGCTGGGCCGCCGCACTGTCGGTGGTGAAGATGACAAATGCCGAGAGCGGGCTCGTTGCATCTCATTGTCTCGTCGAGGAGTCATGTCGCGCGGTTGTCGTTATTTGTCCACTCGACAAATAATGTTTTTGTTCTTTTTGTCCGGAGAGAAAGGGAAATTCACCACATTTTTTTGTTACCAACAAAAACACGTGTGTGGAAACGAGAGTTTATTTTCGGTTTTTTTTTTTTATATGAAAACGCATTATTTTACAAGTGCCCCGCTCGCCCTTCGGCTCGGTGTTCTCGGTTTTTTTTTCTCGCCTCCCGGTGACTCGTTAGTGGGTCCAGTGGCACTAAGTCACAAGTGGTTCACACTCGGTGTGCAAAATAAAATAAAGTCCCTGCCGGACGCCGAAAGAGAGATCCGGAATTGCGCACAGGTGTGTTTGAATCGTTCTCTCGGCTTGCTCGTTTTTACACGAACGAATTTACGCCTACGGATTTATCAAACCGAGTGAGAAGGGTAAACGCCGCTGGGATCTTTCACAGTGTATCCCTCGCATTCATTTACCCTTTTGCTCTCAATCGAGATTTTTTTTGCCCGAAAAAAATTCTTTCGGGCAAACTTGGAGCTAATTTTTCGACTATATATGTAGGAAAGGTTGAGATAAAATGGGATGGTTAATTCAGAATGTTTCATCGTTCTACCGAACACATTTTAACTAGCTTTAAAACACGGAATTAACTTCTTATGTAACGTTAGTCGGCCGGATAGAGAAAAAAAATATAGAGCAAAGTGGCCCGTCCTTGAATTTTAGCGAAAACAGAAAAGTCTTACCGTCCAACATAAATGAATGATAATGTGGAGTAAAATGGACCATCCGTCAAGGTCGGTTATAAAGATAACAAAGAGTAAATTATTCCCCGAAAATGGGGTGAGCTCTTCGTGAGAAAAGCTATTTCCGATTATTCCGATTCTTCTACTTTATCCAATACCGCTGAGCTCGATTTCGCGGGTTCGTTGAATGGATACTCTGTGTGGCCACAGTACACATATCAATAAATTATTCTACATATTTGCTGCAGAGCGGACCAACTCAGCTACCAAAAAAAACAGATTGTCAAAGTTCCAACGATTTCGAAATGTTTCATGACGGATTATCCTACTTTCCTTATTTTTCATTCAATCACTGATATCTCGGAACGGATTAACCGCATGGACATTAGAAAAAATTTTAAATCCGCGGTTTTTTATGAAACACAAAAAAAACTTTATTCGGATTCAAATTAGAAATTTAAACCTCCGCTTTGCGGCAAAGTCATTCAAAATTATTTATTTTTACGAGATTATTTTACTATCGTTACCCGGAATTTTTTATTTATTTAATGGGTGAATCACGATTTAGATCGGGCTATTTTTCCCCAGCCATTGTCCCGCACCTCCCTATATATAATCATATGTAATAACCTATATTTCTCGTGTATAAAAGTAAAAGAAACCGAGTAATAAATAACTCTTCAAACTCTTGACTCAATGAGGGACTGAATGAAGTTTTGTTTTACGATTTATTCGTGATTGAGCGCAGCTAATCCTACACAGAGATTAACGAATTTACGAGTTCTTTTTTCTTCTCTCTTCGGGGAAGAAAGAACAAAAAAAGGGATATTTCACCGTTGCTCGCAGCGTTCGGTACGTGACCTCGGTGTCCCGTTCAAACGCATCGTTGATCAACGAGCCTGGCTCTCGCAACACCATTTGCACCGAGGGAAACTGTTTCATCAGTATTGGCAAGTCCCGAATTTGCCAGAATTGTAGAAAGGAGAGAAACGATAGAGCCGGCCCTCGTCAGTCTACGTACATAAGGGGGACGGAAACGCGTTTAGAGTTCAGTGTACCGAAAAAAAATCACGTGGCCCGAGTGGAATGTCGTGTTTTACGAACGGCCGAAACCCTCATCCCCTCCCCCCCTTCCCTGCCCTCGAGCCTCGGCGTTCGAAACTCTCTTTCTATTTCTCTTTCTTCGTTGTTGGGACTACTGTCGAACGCTGTTGTACAACAGTGGGAGCCATTAGTTCGCGGTACAGGTGTTCACGCCCCTCCGGCAAACTTGTCCTCTTCACTATTTCTCTCTGTACCCACCCGCTTTCTGTACTCTCGAAATTCTTCCGGATTTATTGCCTTGCGCCGGCCTGTGTAGCCAATGGTTGCCATTCTCTTCAATTCCCGTGTATACGATTTTTTCTACTCTCGCCAAATAATTCCACACAACGTTTCTGTGTTGGTTGCACTCGAGCAAACTCGATAATTTGATTTCAGAAAAAAAAAAACTTATTTACATTAACTTATTGCATCAAATCCGCTTCGTCGATCAAAAACGTCGGGGCGAGTCTCCAAAATATTCAACAGGAATAGCGCGCAATGCATGAGACGGTCGAAGATGTGACGGATCTTTAAAAAAAAACACAACAACGAATCAACTATGCGTCGAGCTCGCAGCGAGAAGGGAGGCAACGCCTTGACAGTACAAAACCTTCAAGGTCAAGTAGTATCGCTGAGGGAGTCAGTAGCTGAGTTGAGGTCGTCATTTGGAACAAAAACCGCCGTTTCGGAACAGCGCATTATGCATGAGGTCGAACTAAGAAGCCGCAAAGTGCTAAATTTTCGATTGTTCTAGATTTGGCTAGAGATACGATTGGGTTCAACATTTAATGCTTTTCTACAACGTGTTAAATGGAATTCTATCACACCTGAGTCTACCAAATGAGTTCATGCGTCGTATTCCGGTAAGACAGACGAGAAATGCTGAGCTCTTTCGCATTCAGACTTATTAATCGAAGTATGGCCGTTTCAGTACTATTCCGAGGTTATAAATTAATTCCTTCGACTCCATTCGAAATCTATTTCAACGAAGCTCGTATATAAATACGACAGCAGGCGACGCGAGCTCGTTTTGTCGGAGCTCAAACGCAATTTCGAATTCGGCTTTGAGCATTTCTCTACTGTCCCGCTTTATCCTTTGGTTTTTCTCCTCATCGCCTGTCCGCTCTCGTCGTGCACTCCGGCGATAGTCACTATCACACGAGGCAAATTTCATGTGAATGCTCGACGTCGCGATGTTGGAAAAGCGTTCGCGAAGGTAGAAAAATGCGAGTCCGAAGAAGAAGAAGCGGTTTCGAGTCGCAAATGGGGCGTCAGCGGTAACACACGCGCGCGAAAGAGCGCGAGATGTTGGGGGTTGCGGGGGTGAGGCTGAGAGACCGCGTGAGTGCCCGAGAGCGAGGAAAAACAGAGAGACGACAAAGAATATCTACGAAGTAAGGAGGAAGGGTGAGGACGCGGAAAGTAGAACCGTTGCACGTCCATTCGGCGCTTCTCGCGGAAGACGTTCTCGTTCCCCGACCCCTCTATCTCTCTTCTCTCTTCTCCCTCCTTCCCCGGAACATCGCGTTTGATTTGAATAAATGGCGTGTCCTGGTCACGAGCGGTGAGAGCCCAGAGACGACGAGTGAAGAAAGCGTCTGAGGAAAAGCAGAGGGATCAAGCCTCGACGTAGGGTGTTCTGTAACGCGCGGAGTTTTTTTCCCTCTTTCCTATCCGCATCCAGCGTCAACGACCAAAGACCCCTTTCTGCGCTTGGCGCGAAAAAGCTTTTTGTATACGGCACAATCGATTTTTTTCTCCTGTTTTTCTTTTCTTTCATACACACAGCACACGTTTGTGTACAACGCAGCTTGCAGAATTGGCCTATCGGTGTTTCATTTCAAACCTTTTTTTATTTATTTTTTAGCCCAAGGATTTATTTTTTTTGTGCGGAGGCGAGAAGAGCAATTAGCATAAGGTTTTTATGGACAAACACGATTCGGGCTTTAGGGAATTAATGAAGTGAAATATATTCTGACGATTCTGAAAGGAATGATGGATTTGGTGGTCCTGCGAAGGTCTTAGACTGTTCTTTGATGTCCTTTCATTCAATTCCTTTTCGTTCATTAATTTTTTTGCGGTCTCTTCACTGGACTACATGGAAAATCACACAAGAGTCTGTTGGAAAAAATGTCAATTCAACGATTTTATAATTTGTTTCTTATTTCTGATAAATGTGGCGTTTGAAGTTTATTTCTGAAGCTTATGCCGTTTATAATATTTGTCTTATATCGAAACAATAGCCGCTTACTCGTTGTTTCGACTGCGGGTTTGATAAATCGATACTTAGACTCAATTATCATATTTAATTATCTCACGGATTAGCCTCGGAATTAATTATAAAATCGATTTTCTTGTTATTACAAGCTATTTATATTTTTATTTCAAAATGAATAATGCATACCTCAAAGGATTAAACGGGACCGTCGGAATTAAGTTGAATAAGAGCTTATCACTGAGAGAGAGCACCGCGAGCGAACCGGCCCGAGTTCACGTAGACGTCGACTCGCCGGTGGATGCTGCTCGCCGCTGATGTGTCGGTCGGTCGATAAACCACGAGAGTAGTTCACCCTGTCGTGAGAAATGACTTTCGACATTCCGATCCCAGTCTTTTCCATACAGAGCGACATGAATTATTTTGCCACAGTTCTACTTTGCTGTCGCGACTAACACGCCGAATACTCTTATCATTAATGAGCAACGATTCGCGCTTATCACATTGTCGTCCGATCGACATTGCATTGATTGCAATAATTCTTTTAATTAATTTTTTTTTTTAATCATTTACAGTTCACCATTGGAAACGACGGGACAAACAGTGAAGAGTATTATGTGAGGTGAAACAGAAGTGTTCAACGAGATAAACTACGAAGATGTTTGTATTCGGCTCGGCGTGTCGTCTCCTCGGGATCGTCGCTCTGGCCGTAATCAGCAATGGTGAGTCGTATTATTTGTTTCTTCTCTCGTTTTCTCCACAGCATTATAAATCACGTGCATCGATTTCCAAAATATCTTGAACCTAGAAGAATCTTGGTGTAGAAGACAAATGTTTAACGGCAATTATACGTTTGTAACTCTCGTTTTCGCCGAGAGTACAGGAGAGCGAGTCTCTGCTGAGGTCTAGATTCTTGAGAACGGCGAAAGTAATTTCACTAAATTCCGCGCTCGGATACTTTGATCGATGGATAGTGCATTCGAAAAATAATCAAGATCGAGTACAAATTCAGAAAGACGACACATTCTTACGTAAAAGCGAATTCGATCATATCAAGATGGAACATTACATGCGAATATAGAACTTCCGACTGAGTACAGCAGATGATACATTGGTTTTGTTTGCTCGCTCTCCTGGATTTTTTTCACATTTCACACAGAAATTCTAGATTAACGTTATTTACTACTTTTAGTTCTATTTTTTGTAGTTCAAGCGTTCAGCCATGCTGCTTTTTTAGCCAGGTGATTGCAATTTTTTTGTGAAATGATTTTTTTTTAAATGTCCAACGTTTTTTAAACGTGGCGAGAGAGAAGGTGCACGTGGGGGCGAATCACGACCGTGTAATATTCCGAGTTGTCCGAGCGCCGAGAGTACTTTCTCTCGTTCTCATCGCTCTGTTTAGAAATCCGCAGAGGGCGCGTAGGTATTTTTAAATGGACTCGAAAGACAAAGGAAAACATTTCGCCTTGTCAGCTCTCAAAGTGAATTCGGAGCAGCAGGAAAGCCACCGATCTCGGTGTATATAACAGACGTATATACATGTATATATATCAGCAATATATACATACATACGGTAACATGTATCACGGTAACATCCCGTATAACGATACGGACTTTACGTGTGGGCACGTACTTCCCTTCTTTTCTTTCCTCTTCATAGCGTCGCCACTAGTCGCTCGACATTTATAAGAAGCAAATTTATTCTCCGGCCACTAAAGTCCCCGAGTTTTATACGTCTTCTTCATTCTCGCGTCTCTCGCGCGACCCATTCCACGGGATAACTCTCTTCGTCGTTCTCCGCGTTCGCTCCACCCCTAACACGGACTTTTGTAGAAATTCGTCGAGCGGGAAAAGCTCTTTTGTCGACAGTGTGGCAACGAAGAACGCTCGCGGTGTCGCGTGATTAGAATAATTGCGAGCCCCCTGTACACAAACGGGACGAAGAAGAAGAAGTAGCGTTGCCTAACGGCTTCAGAACAGCGCCGCGCAATCGTGTATATATATATTTTTTTTTTTTTGGACACATTTCATCCTAGTTCGTACTCGTTACCGAGAAATTACCGCCGCGCAATTAACTCTTTTGCGAATGTCCTGTTTTTCGACGGGGTAATAAACGAAGAAAATACGATTCCAATATTCCGGTGTTACAGAGCAAAGTGCTGCTTTTAAATGTGAAATTGGAGTCAATAAGGTGTACGCTGTATTCATAAGTTGTGTGCACGGCAGTCCTGCGAATATCGTTCTATCGAATTAGATATAGACTTTTTTCGCTAAACTAGCACACATCAATTTATAAAATACCTTCCAAGTTCTACTATGAAGCTTTTTCTATCGATTCTGCTAACTCTGGAAATTTCTGTCGTGATCACGATAATTATTGGCATGCAGTCAGATAAAAAAAAACCAATCGACAAGTTAAAAATATTTTTCATAGATGTCCCATCAGCTTTTGACCAAACAAGTTTAATAAGTGAATTAGGTTAATGGAAAGGCTACACAATAAACCGGGTTCGGATCTACTTGAAGGACATCTTGATAAATTCGGCACAACTTTTCCACTATTCAAGTCACGGGAAAGTTTGTAGCCGTCGATAGTGGTGGCGTGTTAGACGGTTAGCTAGTTTAGATAGACAGAGATTCGGTTTCGACCCCCGAAGGAGTTCGGAATTTCTTTGAACCGATCCCACCGCAATCTTAACGCGGTCAATGTAAAACTTAAACAAGCCTACACTTTTTTTTTTGAGAATTGCATGCGTATATTTAAAAAAAATCTTGACAATCTTCTTAACCTTACTAACTAAACCGGTTTCTTGTATAACATTCTTAATATTACTGCGTCAGTATGTGATACGAACCATTTCAATCACCCATCTGAGTCGCTGCTAACCAAATAGCCACAACATAACATTTGCTGAACCAATCACACGACTTTTTTGTCCGCGTAAAAAGAAATTACTGATCGTTTTGTAGTTTGTTTCGCGCGACGCCGCATTTCCAAAGTTGTTTGATCGACAACGAACGTATTTCGAAGATAATCTGTGACGCTCGGTGGTTCTTTTTTTCGTTGTTCTTGTTGTTTTTCCCCTATGTATATATATTTTTTTTTTGCTTTACGTCCTGTACCGAAAGGTCGCGCAATGCGAACTCTCGGTGACGTTTCGAAACGGGGAGGGTATTGCCGCGAAACGCGATGTACAATCACAAACAAACCCATCACAGAAACGACATTTCGCACACACGTATACAAAGTAAATTGCCGTTCTATCAATTGCACCGGCGTGGTGTCTCGCGCACACACGCGTAGTTTTCCGTCGCGCTCTCGGTTCGATTTGCACGGGGGCGGCTACGGGAGTGAAAAAAAAAAAGAAAAATCGACACAGAGACAGGAATAGAGGAGTGGAATGACGTGGCGTGCCACGTCACGGTTGTTGACTCTTCCGAGCTTCGCACAACACGGTGAAAAGAAAAAAAAAAAAAAACAACAAAAAAAACAACGAAGCGCGCATTGAATCGGCGTTATTTTTATGTTTTCGAGTCGCCGCATACGTATACACCTGACCCAAAAACATAAAAGAGAGAAAAAATAAAAAACTAAAGAGTGAGAGCACTCGACACTTGTGAACTACCCTCCCTCCGCCAACCCTCATTTTTCCACGTCGAATAGTCGCGCACAACCTGGCCCGCTTTGCTGAGAAAATAATCATATCTGCCTCGGTAAACATATAGGCCGTGCCGTGGATGAAGAACGGCACTGACTCGTCGCAAGGAGCAACACGTGCTGAATAACAATAAAATTAATTTTTCAATAAAATTACGTATTGAACAAAAAATCAATCAAATAATTTCCTCAATTAATCGTATGAAACTAAGCTTCTCTGTTTTTTTGCTTCCTCGTGGAGGACGGTTTGTTTTCGTGACAAAATTTGCTTTCGAGATTTTCATGTCAGGATAGTCAGAATCGAGCGAAACGTCGGAAAAGGGGATTTTGAGAAAAATGTCTGCATGTTTATGGCCGGATTTCGTTGACACCGTAGTGATTGCGTTTTAGAATTTTTTGAAAGATGTCTGCGTTGAAATCCTTGCTAATTTTTTTGACTGACGGTGTTTTATATCGAGAATTAAATTGGGGTACAAAAAAATGATGCGAATGAGATTTGCACGTTGTTTCCCTTCTCGTTTCAACGTCAGTTACAAAGCTTTCTCTATGAGGAAGCATAATTGGTCAGGTAACCTTCTTATAGAGCTTCGAAACCGACGTCGAAAACAATGAGGAAGAGACGTGCGAATCTGATTTGCATAATTTTTCTTTAGCGAAACGAGCGGTATTGGGTGAAATGGTATAACGCATGTAAACGGGAAAAGCTCTCGCGATGAGTACCAGTCAGTTCCGCCGACAAGCTTTCGCGAACAGACATTCGGTGGACGGATATTCGAGTACGAGAGTTTGCGAAACGAGAAGAAGCCTCGCGCGCCACGCAATCTGCCAACATTATCCACGCGGTCGAAGCTCCGGGCGGATCGTCTCTCGCGTCATGCCGCAATTGTATCTCGTCGGGCCCGACGTTCGCCCCGACAACGTGGAAACTCCCTCGTTTCGACGTTGTACCGAACAAGCAAGTCGCTACAACGCGCCGAGCGGAGCCCCGTTGCGCGCCGGGCGTTTTCTCCCACTCTCGTCAATGAAACGCGAACGTGGCAAATTTCAATTTTAAATTTCGCTCACAGCCACGCCGACGTGAAAATCAATTGCAGCTTGTGTGGAACCCAAGAATTCCCCATCGGGCGATCGAAGGGATTGGCTATAGGGATAACAGACGTTACGCCAAGAAATATCTTCCTTTTTTTCCACTCTGCACGACAGAAATTTTCCACTACACAAATGAAATTCCAAGTTTCGCTATTCGAGAAATCGATCAAACAGCATGATCACTCGTGAAAATCAGCTTTTTTCTTATTTTTTTTTATTGTTCAACTTGTTTCCATTCGCACGAGAAAAACAAAATCCCCGACACTTTAAACATTTTATCGTCGCGAGCTAGGTCGTCCTTTTTTTTTATCGACTCGAGATATCATTAGGGTGAGGATTCTCGTTCCACTTATTGTGCGCTGTGCGTAGGAAAGACAGAAGCTCCAAGATCCCGCGTGGTCTCGTACCGGTGCTCGCGAGCAATAAAAGACTCCCTTTCGCCGGCAAACAATGAAGTTACGCCGAGCGAAAAATTAACGAGGTCGTAGAACAAAATTTCCAGGCTCCGCGTGGCGCCGCAAGTATAGGGTATGTACCGTTCGTCTCTCCGGTCGCTGCGACCGTCGCGCTGCTGTTGATGACACGAGAGGCCGCAGCTAAACTAAGCTCAGGAAGGACAGGCCGAGGCCAAAGCGAGCGGGCTTAACGCACCGGACGTTAGGAACGCTTTAACCTCCGAGTCCTAGAAGCTAGAGGCGACGAATCTGGAATGCCCTTCGGGGCGGCAAAGACCAGAAGAAATAAAAAAAGGCCATTCCGAAATTATTCCTACCAAGAGCAATCCCGGAAAAGACGATCTTTGGTATCAATAATTATACAGGAGTAAAAAGCATGTCGCGTTTCCTTGGATTTAAATATTAATAATACAATCATATCGTAGTCGGCGAAAATTCCTATAATAAATATAATAAAAATAGGTTAATTAGATAAGACAACTATATAGTTGTTACCTTACCGTTCGCGTTGAAGGTCCTTCTCCTTCGCCGGCAAAGGGTGGGCAAACTTTCTTCTTTAATTATTTCTTCGCCCTCGATACGCAAGCGCTCGTCTCCCGTTCGCCCTTACGCCTAGTTCGACATCCGGTACGCTTCATCGTCATCATCGAGGCCAGCGAATCGATGCGATAGATGCGACGTCAATGGATTCCAATCTATATATCTCTTAACTCGGGCCCCGATTGCATTGTTAGGAACGTTGAAGGTATTGTTTGAGCGACGCAGGCGAGATGGCACGATATCGGGCGAGAAAGGGAACACGACTGTGTTGGATGTAGATATATGTAAGAGGCCTCGGGCGACCAATCAGCGTTTGCACTAGCCCCCGTCGTCGCCGTCGTCATCGTTGCCCTATCAAAGATTTCTGCTCGCCGCAGGGGGGGTGCGACTCTCGGATAGGAAAAAAAAAAAACACTGCGAACCCCGAATGATGCGCGCCTCTCTCCGCCCGTCGATGAATAATATGCCGCTGCCTTTCGCGCTTTGGCGAATCTCGACTCTTCCCTGTGTCTTTCCCCTTTCGCTATTGACACAGCGAACAACTCTCAGGAACGCGTAATTTTCCGCAAGTGCCTCTGGGTTGTGCGTGCTCACGCGAAAAAAAAACGAGCGAATAATGCGAGGCCGCAAGCGAACTGCTGTTGCGAGATGCGAGGAGTAAAAGTAATCTTTTATTTTCGTCGTGAAAAAAAGGCGATGGGCACGAGACTGCCATGGAAGTTGCCACTTTGATCAGAAACGCCGACTACCTGTATTGCATTCAATTTTTTCTACGGGAAAAATATCTAATAAATTATCACGGATTTTTTCACATGACAGCGTTAAATAGGACACTTTAAACGTAATTTTACTAGAATTGAAAAAATTGAGTTTTTTTAACGCATTGTTCAGTACTTATTGAGTAAGGGTATGCGGGGTGACTCCGATAAACAGAGTGTGTATAATTGTCGGGGTTCTATCGAGAGATTCGAGTTTATAATAAGCTAACGACATTGTTTCTATGTTGTGCACCGAAGGGAGAAATTGGAAAAGGCGAGAGTGGAAGGTTTCTTTCATTTATTTCATATATATATACTACAGAAACAACAACGTACCCTCTCATCTTTTCTCATCCATCAACCATGCTTAGTTGCCCTGTCGCTCTCCTCTTCGTAGCACTTTCTTTCTCTCCATCTCGTCACTCGTCGCCATTCGTGTACAGCATTAGTATAATTCCGAAATATGTCACGCAGGTAATATCAATTTTTTGATACAGACGAAGGACGAAGCACCGACCCGGAAAAAAGCTCTGATGTAGCGTTGTAGCGATTATATTTCTCGGCTTTTCTTAAATGTCTCCCATCATTTTTTTGTCCGGCTTTTTAATCTTCTTATTTGGACACCGATCAATTAGCGGTCTAGTATAGACGTTCATTAATCATATTAAGTCTACCCCGATCATTTGTCAGGAGCGTGATTCGCTATCTCGTTCCTACCCTCGATTTACCGTGACAATGCGCGGGCTTTGTTCCTTCGGTGTATTCGGAGTATTAAAAAAATCATAATAAATCTTTAAGTTTTTTCGTTCTTTTTTTAAATTTCATTCTACATATCTTTCAATTAACCGAATGAACGGCAAGAGAGGAGGGTTGAATCGAAACTAAATGCAGGGGTAAAGTTATCGTAGTCTATGTCTATAGTTTCGCCCCTTTCGCTCATTCGTGCTCTTCAGTTTAGCCGAGGTGAGTCCTCTATTCCGTGACTGTGCGCGCGACACAACGCGGAACCGTGGCCGGGGAAAGAACTCGCTGTTATCCCACTGATCCTGAAGCCTCGCGCGAAACTACCTCGGGGAAGCTCCTGGTAAAAGTAATACGAGAGGCGAACTCTTTGTACCGAGGTGCGCGAGGGCGCGCAAGAGAAAGAGAGGGAGCAAAAAAAACAAAACAGTCGAGTTGGAGAGAAATATATATGTGTATATGCAGAGATGGACGAGAGTGGTCGTTGGAACCGGGGGCGAGAGAGAACTCGACAAATAAACAATAGGGAATGCCGTCCTCTCGAGCCGAGACACCCCGTTCGTCGAAATAGCTGTGCGGGGGTTGTGTTTCTCCTTGCAGCTCGTTTCCCCCGCTGTTCTTCTCCTTCTCGCGCCCCCGCCACGTCCCGTTTCCCTGGTGACTCCCCCTGGCCCTCGAGCCCTTTTGTCGGCTATGACTCCGGAGAGTTCAGGGATACGCTTGTTCTTCCGATTATCGTCACGTCTAGACGTGCGGCTGGTGAACGTTAAGTAAAGTTAAAGTGTAACTGTACGTGTGCGTTCGCGCTCTCGTGTGAATCGATCGAGAAGAAAAAAGAAAATAGCTTCGCCAGTTAGTCGACGAATTTTTGTGGCCGAGGGAAAACAAGGAGAGAAAAAAAAAGAGAGAAAAGGGGTCTTAGGGTCTTTATCGGCTTATAGACTTTAGTCCTGGCGAGAGTTTATATAGATAGGAGAACGCGCGGATCGCGTGGGACGATAGACAGACGAGTCATTGAGGGGAAGAGATATCGGAACGAATAAAATTGCGACGTAAAATCCACCGAAGATATTTCGCGTGGCGCGGGGGAGAGGTGAGTACGACCGCTGGAATTCTTGCAATTTCCAAGGATCCACTCGCCAGGCAACCCGCAGCATCAGACTATGGCAACTAACAGACATCCTTGGGCCCCCATCTCTCCAACTCCGCGTGACGGAGCTCGGAGAGACGAGTGAGCGAACGTGCTTTTGGCGCCAGAACCGGAATGAGGCGCGGCGAATGAGAGACAATTTTTCCTTCTCGCTCGACGAATCGCTCACCGACGGTGCGGGAGAAGAAGCCTTCTCGATGAAGAAAAATCTCGCTCTGTCATAGCCGTAAGTGTGCGCGGAATGATAGAAGACGAATAAAAAATCCTTCGAGGAACGGCTGCGGCGCGATCGGCTCGGGAACCAAACGATCTCACGGTTTTGCCGTGATAAAACGAATAAGAGATTTGATTCTTGCGTTTTCGAATATAATATGCTTACTTCTGATCAACGAGAAAAATATTTTCAATACTTGCAACCGATTTTACGAACGTTGTACTTTTTAATCGCCATATCTCTAGTGGCTGATGGAATTACATGAAAACTTAGGTATCTATCGTGTTCCATGAGGAAAATATTGACAAAATAAGGTACTTAACGAAGTTTCAGAGCCGAGTTTCCCAGTAGTTACAACTTGACGAAGAGCGGAACGAAAACACGTCCCTTGCATTTTTTTTTGATGTTAATTAATTTGTTTCCATCTACTTTTACGTAAAAAACTATCACGACAGAATTTTCTTTCTACAGTTAAGCAGAACCACGATAAACTTTCTTTTGTTTTGGTAGAATTTAATTTTATCACGTCAACAGATTTCCGTTTGACTCTCGTATAACGGTCCATCATGGCACGAATAAGAAGAGATAAATCTACCAATTAATTAATTGGATAGATGTCGCGGGGATCTTTTTTTTCCCGACAAAACGTATTTATTTGTAAGGGCCGATTTGTTGAATGAACGAAGATGTCGTTCATTCTCTGTGTTTCCGCTAGAATTGGAGAAACGGGAGAATCAAACCATCCCCTCGTCGCTCTGCCCATCTCTACGTATAGCCTCCGTGGAGGTCGTTCGGATAAATTGCAAAAACTGTTAGTTCCCTTCTCGAGCCTCGGGAAACCTTTTTTTCTCCTCTCCTCGTCTCTTTCTCGCTCCCTTCGTCGGCCTTCGGCTCCTGTGCTCCGATCGATCAGCCTTTTCTTCCGGTGGACACTTGTACACAAGGTTTTATTCTCGGCCCAGTGGAAATGATCGTGTTTCTTGCGGATCGTTTCTCGCGATCGTGATATCTCGAATCGCGAGTTATATTCCCTCGGCATTGGAAATGGCCTCGAAGATCAGGCACTCGAGAACAAGGCGCAGCATCCCTTTCGGTAACCCTCCGATCACAAAACTCGTGTATACATTACTCTTGCGCATAAAATCCTCGGTTCTCGGCGAATCAGTGCTTTCAATGAAAGTGCCTAATCCCGTTATTGTGCCTTCTTCTTATATTTCCTTTCTCATTTCACCCCCGTGGAGGTTTTTTTATCCGATGAGAAATACACGCACATTATCATCGTTCGGGGCATGGCACCCGGATATTGTGCGGGTCATTAGGGTCTAAAAAAAGAAGAAGGTCAAATCCTACGGCTCGTGTACACGCGGTTTCTCTCATCGTCACTTTTTCTTTTCTCTTACCCGTGGGCCTCAGCAATATTTACAACAAATGCCGTTGAGTCTCGATTAATATTTCAATGGAGAAGAGATGCGCGCGTGTATGTGTCGAGAAGCATCTTCAGTTCTCTCGGTACACACCACGTGTCTGCCTCATCATCTCTCAGCTCGCTCAGTAGGTAGTACACCACTACAACTACCAACAAGTGCACACGTATATAGCTGGTAGGTATCAAGCTCCTTATGCGACGTACCGGTCCATAGTTCTTATCGATCCACTCTTGCTAGCTCGCTGCTGCTCCCGAGCACTTTGCCCCCTCTTGACCAAGAACAGCTTTCAGCGTTCTCTGCCGCGCGCGTGGGTCCCATCACCTCGAATCGCGACTCATTCGCTCGGAAAGTATTTTTCCCTCCACAGCTCAGGTATTACAGCGAGTATAAAGGTAGCCCGGAGGCAACTGAACCTATATAACCGAAGCGTCTTCTTCGGTTTTTGCTTCACCGTCACTGCCACTTCTTTCATTCCTCCACCTAGTCCACCCCCGTTAACGTAACATAACGCGCGCGGGGGGATCGGGGGGTCGGTGGTGAGCATTACGCAGGGATAAATTGCTTTCTTCGAACGATCGTTGCGAATCCATGAGAATAAGAGTCAAGTAGCCAAAGTATCACGGTTATGTCAGCAAAGTGCCATAAGACCCCCCGTTTTTTTATGCTGAGGAATATCGGATATGCCTCGCAAGTGCGGTTTCAACGTTATAGCTATTGAATTTGTGCCATAATAGAAGTTGAAGCGTTTGGTTCAAGTACGGACGTTTACTTTTACGCATACGATCGTAAGAAGAAAATTGATGATTGATTAGTCAAACATTGGCTGTCGTCGGCGATGCAAACAAGATAACAGTGTTGCGTGTGAGAAAACAAAAGAGCGATCGACAGGGTGAAGAGAAATCGAAAAATCATGGCTCTTCTTCGCGAGTATAACAGGAACGAAGCTTCTATCACGGCTTCCGGCCGGGGTTAAGTGAATTTATCTTGTCGTGTCCGCAATAATCAGACTTAGTTAGTAGCTCGAGGGTTAGAAATGAGCGCAACTGGAACGGGAAGTATTCTGCGACGAGAAAGAGCCCCCGTTTCAGCGTATGGCGGTCACGGGCGAAGAAAGAGGAGCGCGGAGAGGAATGAACAGAATATATATATGTACACATCTATATAGATACCTTGTGCCATTACTCGCTTGTCCTACCCGCGGTTTCGAGGAATGCTCGAAGAGAGGAACGGAAACGGATAGTAGGGGGATGAAAGCCCGGAGATTGGGACGTACCAGGCCTGAGGGAGTTACACAGAAATGGAGACTTTACTCCTTTCACCGCGTCGTAAAATGTGTTTTTCCACTTTTCTTTCCGGCAGCCGGCATCCCAAGGTGCATGCTTACACTGACTGTACTCGAAATGTATTCAAAATTAAACATTCGCTGTTATTCGAAGCGGCGGAAAATGTTGCGCTATAAACGAAAGGGCGAGACCCTCGCGGATAAAAGGCAGCTCTTATATACGGGTATACAGTACAGTGTTGAGCAAAGTATAGCTTTACAGGGTAACACAGTCGAGAATAAATTCTGCACTGTAATTACGAGTAATATGAACGGTAATCGTGAAATGTATTTGCTAAATTGAGATCCTAACACTTCAATTTGTGAGATACATTTCTACGTTCCGAGATTTTACAATCTCCGGTTGCGCTTTCTGTTATTTCGGCCCACGCTGTAGAAAATGCTGACCTAATCATGACAATTATTACTGTACAATCAGCTAAAGGAAACCAATCAACAAGTCACCGTGAGGCACTGTAAAGTGTTCACTATAGGAGCCTCTGATTATTTGAAAATCTTCTAAATAAGTTCTTTCATTATTTTAGCGAACGAGTTGAATATATGGATTGGATTAATGTAATCCTTGACAACAGACATTTTCAGTTTTACCGAAATGACACTCTTGCGTATAAATCGTTGGAAAGTTTGTAGTCGTCCATAGCCTAGTGGCTGCGTGTGAAGTACTTAAATAGTATAGATAGATAGGGATTCAAATTCAACCCCCGAAATACTTCAGATTGTAAAAAATGTAATACTTGCAATACAGTCTTTGGAAGGGCTGCGATAATGTGCCCCGATCAAATAAACGACGGTTAACGGCCCTAATTTCGGGGTTTTCTCTTCTCCTTGCTGGAGACATTACGAGGCAGCTACAGGGACATGTATATCTTACGTGTAGAATATATATGATAGTTTATCGTTCCGATGCAACATTTCCGGCATAATTCTACACGATATTTTGGCGAGGGTAAGATAGCCCAGGGTCGAGACGACACTGCATACTGGGCCACGAGGGACCGGCCGACGTCTTAATCTCCCCCCTGTGAAAATTTATGACCCAGTTGTTTAAGGGATGTTTAGTCGTACTTAATCTGTAACTGCTCTGCTTACGTTTCCTCCGCCCGCCTCTATCTACGCTTTTGCCAGCTAACTCTCGGAGCACTATTGGCCCATCGGCTGGAAGATCACTGACCTCCCCCACCCGCCCCAGTGCCAATCCCCCTGCAAACTCCTGCCGGAGAGCGGTGACTCTGTGAAAATAAATGAACCGTGGCCACTCTCTACTTTCCACTCTATCGTATTTATAGCCCCCCCTTCAACCCTCCTCGCTGCCCCTTTATATATCTTTGGTGGAGTAGCATCGGAGTTTTTATCATAGATTTTTCTCATACATAAATTACACGACCTCTTAGTCCGAATCGAATTCAGCTGAGTCCCATTTCCTTTAGCGACCGTGGAAAACGAATTACTAATTTATACTTTGATACACCAAAGTTTCCGGGCTCTTCGACCAGCTCGAAGAATATTTTGGAGAATATATCGACATAAACGTCGATGCATTATCGATCTTCGACGTTTCGCGAAGCGCGGAATCGAATGAAGCTCGTTGACGCTCCGAAGCTCGTTGAAGCTAGAACTCAAAGGACGCTCGGAGTCTTAATTCAATTCGTGGTACAAGTTTCTTTGTGCGTGTCGCGAACATGTCGACTGTACTTAGCGTGTTTGTCGAGTCTGCGATGCGAGACACTTTCGTAAACGTTGCTGCAGGTTTCTTCCACGACGAAACGGGTGCGGGTAGGGTTTTAAACTAAAGTCGGGTTGCCGTTGGAAAGCGATGAGACGTATAAGGAAGTACCCCGAAGATCCTACATTGCAGACGTCGTCTCGAACTAAGCTCGTCGTCGTGAGCGAACAGTTTGACTCCGACTCTGCTTACAACGCTTTAAAAGTTTTGGTACGAAAGTACCGCGTCGACGGCTTGTTCTTACAGCCTCAAATCCTCTCTTCTATACTCCTCTGCCAGCAACGCTTTCAGGCCTCGCAGCTCTATATACTCACCGCCCGTTTTCCAACAAGTTTCGATGGTGCGCCAGCAATTTTTTGCTTCCCCATTCGCTCGCCGTTGTTGCATATCATTCGGATTTCTCTTTTCTTGCCCCATCGAGTCTCGTTTGCCAACGGAACAAACCGCGCGACGAATTGTTCTGTCGAACGATCGGTAGATGCTTTTTTTACTTTTGTTTAAACTCCGGAAACTTTGCGGTTGTACTTTCAGTTTCAAATAACTTTTTATGGGCAACGTCGAACGTATTATAATGGTCGAAGATCTTTTTTCTTAATCACATTTCCGTATTTTTCAGAATATCTTTAATGTGTTTCGGTATTCTGATCAAATTTGAAATGATCCCCATACATTTTTTTCACTATTATTTGTGGAATCATTCGTTTACCCGAATTTCTTCATTTCACTTTGTCATCATTTTTTGGAATTGTTATGGAGCAAAATGAATATTATTGGCGCCTTCTGTATGTTTCATAAAAAAAAATTCTTCTCAGCGTTAAATATTCGAAATTCCCTGTGAAACGCATTTTTGCCCTTGTACTAACTTAGCAATACACCGTCCT
Source organism: Ischnus inquisitorius (assembly GCA_963924025.1). Classification (NCBI taxonomy): domain Eukaryota; kingdom Metazoa; phylum Arthropoda; class Insecta; order Hymenoptera; family Ichneumonidae; genus Ischnus; species Ischnus inquisitorius. The sequence continues at coordinate 10,237,526 of OZ001252.1, forward strand.
TAGCAACTGGCTGTTGCACGACACCGTCGCCTAAAGCTATTTCTGAGACATTCTGATTGCGCCGGAAATGAAGATTCTTTTTTCCAGTTCAAACGGGGACTCATGCATATTACCTTCGCTAATTGACAATCAGACATTTCAATCGCCAGCTGAATATTTCACGCGGAAACTCGGCGGTGATACAAAATGCAACACTTTCCATCGAAATATTAGTCTCGCATTATCTATGAACGTGGAAAGTGCGCGGCTGTTCCTCGTTTATATTGCAAACGGGATATTGAATTTCCTCGAATAACGGAAATTATATTTTCAACAATGACGATGAAAGTTTTTACATGCAAAGATTTGGCGAGCATAAACGTTGCCCACGCGGCCGGAGTTTTTTTTCGACATCACCTCGTCGATCTTTGCCTACGCGCGAGGCCTGATCGGTTATCTATGGCGAGAATGAAGCGACACACGGGGATGGGGACGTTTACCTTTGGTACTTGCGCGCTAAACTCACTCTCGCTATACCTAACCCCTGCCGACTCGATGTATCTCCGTGAATTCGTCGGCTCTTTACCAACGGGAGCCAGAACAACGCCCGTGGAAACTCTGGGTTTGCTCAGGCGGTTTAACGTAGCTTCGATAAATTCCGCATGAGCGTGGGTGGACCAGGAAGACCGAGCGAGAGTAGGTATGTGGGAGGGAGCGGGTGATTGTAAACGCGCGTGTTTACGAGTTGTGCGGGGCGGGTCAGCACGCCAGCAAGAACACGTATTGTCTGTCGAACAAAACTTCGATAACTCATTTTTCTCCCCAATCATCCCCCTTCGCGCTTACCCACACCCGCCTCGATTCTCTTCCGCGTTTTAACGAGAAAGCAGTGCGCGTTACGTTCGAGCTTTCGCAATGTCAATCAGGATCGTTCGTCCCAAAAAAGTGGAATAAAAATAAAACCGGATAAAACTTTACCGTCGGTTTACTCGAGGATTTTTCGCGGTGTACAAAAACATCAGATTATGGTTAATTACCCTGCGAATCTCTCGACCGAACAAATTAATCTCGAATCTCGCTGAAATCTCCCAGCGTAGGAGTTTTCACCTAATTACGATTTCGCGATAAATTCGTGAAGTCGATAAGCTCCCACTTCGCCCCGCGACACGTATCTTCCTCGCTGCATATATCTGAAGCGAAATGCAACGCGTCCTGCCGGAACCGCGAATTCGGTATCGTACATGGAAGAGACGAGTATTTCGGTGCGCCTGTGAGATTCAGGCGTTCAGCGAGAGCTCCGGTGGCGGTGGGTATAGCGGCAGAACGCGGTTCCGTAAGCTCGGAGGGTTGCATGCCTCGAGTCTCTCTACGTGTCCTGCAGCCACGTATGCGAGGCACGTAGAAATTCGTGCTTTCCCGTTCCTTATCAGAAGCGGTGCCGGGGCCGGAGGGGAGAGAGGTCGAAGGCGCTACGGGCGAACTCCCGTGAGTGGAGTAGGCAAGTCCTTTTCTCCTTTTGTGACCCCCTGCCCTCGCGAACCCATTCCTACCGTCTCGTCGTGTCCTCTCACGGCGCACACCCGTTCTCTCTACATTCGTTCTTTTCTCCGAAACGGTCTCAATCCACTGTCGCGACTCTATCTCGTACGTATCACTTCCTCCATTCTCACGCAAGCCAGCCACTGTCGCTGCTTTCTGCAACGAAAGGGGTCCTATCGAAACGGCAATAGCAATGCCCTCGTCTCTTCATCCTCCTAGATTTCTTCGTCCCCCTTTCCGTGTTTAGACACTGCTGATACAATCGCAAACTCTCTACGACACGGCCCGATATCGGGGTGCGAAAGGAAAATTGTCTACTTTAGTTTTATACCGAAACTCGATTCACTAACCCCGTCGGGATTGTCGGAAGAGCTCCACTTTTCTGCTTCGCGCTCGGGTGAAAAAAAATAGCAGAGCAAGCATCCGGTACATTCCTTCGAGCAATCAAGATGTTTTTTTTTGGCTTTCATGGGTTCGTTGCTCTCGTATCTCTGGAATCTCGATGTTAAAATAATTCCTTCCTAGTATAACGTACGAGACTCTTGTTCGCCGGATTAACTTTATTCCCCTTCCCTGCCTTCGTCCGCGCTGCGTGATAAGGAAAATTCTCGTGTATGCGATAAGATCGTTACTTTCGCGAGGTAAATTGGCTTATATTCGTCGAGATCCCGTGTGTGTCCGGCATATAATATCTATATATATGTATCTGTATGTGTGCGTAAATATCCATATATTGGTTAAAGAAATGCTCTATCTGATGCGAGTGAGTCCACGGCGAAACGGAGCAACGAATCGAGTTAAGTTATATGGGATTTTTCTCTCTCGGAATGTTATTCTCATCCTCTCGCGTTCTCATAATTTATATACATACGGGAGGGAACAAATGTGCGGTCGTTTTTCAAGATCGCGGATATAGGAATAGAGAAAAAGATGGAGGTGAAATCGTAGCGAGAGTGTGCGTGACGTACGATTTGTTTCTTTGCTTCCTCAACGATATATATACACACCGCGAGGCAGTTGGGCTTCGCCGTTGGGGCCAATCGGTCGATGCTCAAGGAAATCGTGCTCTCTCGAATTCTCAACCTATTCACATTTTTCTCTCGATAGCAAGCGAACGGGAAGGGGGGTAGTGAGGTAGTTCACGTATTTTACTAGCATATCAGTATACGGAGTTACATGTGCCGGACAAAATAAGCGAACTTGCCCGGAAGTGCACGTATGTCGAAAGGGTTGCACTACGTTTTTCTCATCCGGGCAAACGTATGAAAGTCGAGCTCAAGATTTACCCGTTACCTCCAGAGATTACAGCGAACAAGTGAGCGACAGATTGAGCACACTTATCCATATCGACTACATAGGCTTCGATCTCTTCTCGATCGGTCAGGGATTTAAAAAACCTCGAGCATTGCTTGTATTCTTTTCTTGTGCTTACACTCTTTCTATTCTGTTTCCTATGCTTCTTGTAGACTGTTGAAAAAATTGGAATATTTAATGCATAAACGCGTAGACTATTTAATGTATAATGGCGATGGAAAAAAGTACTTTTTTGTAGTTACAATTACGGTACATTATTATAAATACAGTATAAAAGGCAGTTTTTTAATATATTCTACATTGATTTTCCATCATAATTGTACATTAAATTTAATGCGCTAGTTTCGTATTAAAACTTTCAGTATCGGTACATTGATATTCCAGCAATTTTTCTTCACAGTGTAATAGCATTATTAAGAAACTCGGCAGAGTGTAGCGCCAAGTACATTTGCGCGTGACTCGCGAGAAAGACTCCATACGCTATACGCGAACCCTCGCAGGCGCGCATACATTTTCCTTTGACCCGTTCTAATCCGACAAATATATTGTATATTACAAAAATAAAGACTTTCATCGTATATTCATGCTTCTAGTTTGCAATTAGCGCTTAATCTTGAGATGATTGATGTCCTCATTGCTAAGACACATCGATTTATTATTTCCAAACGCTGCGACCGGGTACAGCCAAAGTGGCACGAGCGACGAGCCTTTTTTTAAACAACGGCTAAAAACGAACTCGGCGACCCTTACCCACTTCGACGTACGTTTTTTTTGAAGAATCAGAAAGGAATGACTTGTATTACAAGCGTACTTGGCGCATATTATCCATCGAAGTGGTTTCCTTTTTAAATAAAATACCCGACATACAGTTGAAACCGCATAGGCAAACTTGGTTGGAAAACGAACGGGGGCCAAAAGAGCGAATTACGAAGAGCAATACGATTGTAGATTAGATAGTAACGCATTTTCTCCGACGCTATCGCCTTTCCGATACGATAAACCATAGGAAAATCGTAAAATGCGGTTACCTATCGTCTGCGGGGATCGGAAAACGGCAAACGATCGGCTCCAACCGAAGAGGAAGGGGTGCGCGCTCCCGCGCGTGGGGTTTACACCGCGCGCGGACACTGCCCGGAACGTGCAAGTGCTCTCTCACGTACTCTATGAACGAGTGAGGGCCGGCGGAAGGGGGAAGGGTTGAGAAGAAGCCCCGGTCCACCACTCCAACCTCGCAACTTTATACTTATATAGATATAGAGAGTCATTACGTGAAAACATTCTCTCGTGTATGACCTGGAAAATTTTCAACGTTAACGAGTGAGAGAGGGAGAGCGTAACTCGGCTGGGCCGCTTGTGGCACTACCGACTTCGTGGCTATATACTCTTTTCCATCGAACGTGGAACGTCTGCCCCTTCGGCCACCCGCCCGGGGCACGAAAGTTCTCTTTATTATCGCAGCCAGGAATTAGTTAGTTATTTCTCGAGTGTGATGTTTTAGCGTGCCAAAAACGGGTCGATGAAACCTACGTATTTAAATCTCGAGCTTTCTCGGCTATTTCAGCCGCAAAAATTTTGTTCCCGTGAAGTTGAAACAATTTTTGTTATTTCTTTTCGTTGAACGGGCGGAAACGGGAGAATATATGAGTCTGGACTGCGAGGACCTTCGACGGAATTTGGAAGTGTTACTCGAGAGATTTCCGGGGTTATATGAAATTTTAACGATACCGAGTTCCAACGTTGCTTTCTTCCATGCAACGACGAATCTCACTCGCTCTGTGATTAATCGATTCGCAAAATCGACGTGAAAGATTGACTTTGCTCGGTAGTGATTTCAAAAAGTTATTAACAACTTGATGGAAAAACGAAATTGTTCAACGAATTACTCGAAAACCGAACTTTTTTTTTATGCAAATGATTTGTAAATAATTGTTAAACAATAATGTTTATTATCATCTTAAATGAATTGTTTTTGATTACTTTTACTCCGCTAAGAATAATTACATTTTCAATTTAAATGACTAATTATCGTTTTCGTACCGTTTTCGACATCATATTCTTATTAGATCATTCGAAATTGCGGTAATCGGTATTACACACGAATATCCTGTTCTGCTTTGTAGAAATTCCGCGCTCGATACATGCGCGATCGTCGAGGCGTTGTAACAAGCGCGAAAGATTAGTCGATTCCACGATTTCTTTCACGATACTTCGGTGGCGATGTATGAAACGGATGTATAAACTTGCCCGTGAACTTTTGCCCCGACACATATGCCCCAAGGGGTGGGGAGCGAGCCAGAGGACATTTCCGTTTCTACTAGCGAAATAAGTTGCGGGACGCGCGAGTCCCATTCGTTTTACTTTCGCTGCCGTTCTCTCGACGCGCGGCCGGTTCGCCTCTCTGGTTTCGTTGGTAAGTTGGCAAACCAACAGCGAGACCCAGTCACTACAAGAGAAATATACCTAACGCGCACAAATACGCTCTCACACACGTGAAAAAGTATAGCGGAGTACTCTGCGTTCGCAGCGTCGTTCTGCTACGTATAAATCGAATGTGAAATCTCCTCGGATGTTGGAAGAAATAAAAAAATATATATAGAAACTCCCTTCAAAGTTTGATACGGCAATACGTAACGTCGCCGAGATATCGCTCGACAGAGCCGTGTCTCGTAAAGCGACGGATTCGTTTAACCGTAGCAAAACAACGATGCGGTATATACGAGCGATAGGATAAATACCTCTGGGTATAATAATAAGACGAGTTGACGAGACGCCGGGTGTCTTTACTTATAGACTCGTTCGACGTGTTCTCTTCGCCATCGCGTTAACCATTACGCGTTTGCGTTGCGGACCGTTAAGCAACCCCCGGGGATGGCAGTAAACCATAAAAGTTACTCGTCAACGGGTTAGCGATAGTTCACCTCTTCGCGTTCTCGTAACAACCGAACGCGGGAGGGGTGAGCGCCATCACCGCTACTATTGGTACATTTAACTGTACCTCTATAAAGCTATCGAACGACAAGACCGGAGGGTTTGGAGGTTGAACGGAAGCTGTATTAGTACAGTGCACGCGTTTAGTGTCGAGTCAACCGTGCGCTGTCGTTGGTACAGAAACGGATATATACGGCCAAGCGAAAGTGGCGACTATGACCGGGGAAAACGTGGCTATGATGGAGTCTTCGGGGCCAGGTACAGGTTCTGGAATTAGGCCGTAAAGCTCAAACGCGCGTACTTTCCCGGAGTTCCCGGTTGTCATCTTCCCTCGTTCTTGTCAAGCGAAAAGAACGAAGAAAGAAATAAAAATAAAATACCGCTTGTCGTCGGCACGCCGAGTAGGAAGCGTAATTTACTCTCGAAAAAAGCTCAGGCGCATTTTGCAGTCAAGTAACTGATATTTCATTATTCCTCGCAGGCATTATCAGGAAGGTATTTTTTTTGAAAAAATAAAAAACGCGAAGGAAAAAGAAAATACAGTGGATAAGTGTTGAAGATGGATGGGCGAGGTGAATCTACCTCAAGTACTTCCGGCTAGCGAGCTCCGCTTCGACCTCCCCGGGACGAGGATACGCAGGCACACAACGAGCAGCGAGAGAACCATCTGAGTTGTGACCTCGTGAAAAAAAAAGCCTCGTGGGTTTGTGTATTTTTCCTTCTCTTCTGGCCGACCTCTTCCCTTTCGCCGGTTTTTATTCTCTTCCATTCCCGTTGCTCGCGAACAACGAGACGAATTCGCGAGTGGGCAGCGAAGGAAACGCAGAGCTGAAGTGGGCCTGTAATCCTTCAGCGTTGCAACGTCGAAAAAAAGAAAAATTCTTATTGATCTTGTTGTCTGGGTTTTCGCCTGTGAACAGCACACGGAAACTTCGCGAGAAGCCGCAGCATTTTCGATTTCTAAGTACTCGAAGAGGGAGAAACAGGAGTTAAAGAGAAAAACGAGAGGATCGAGTAGGTTATAAATATTGTTTTGTTGTTTGCACATAAACGAAGTAAGCTACTCGACTCTCCCGGTGTCTCGAGTGTACACATTGTTATCCTCGATAGGGTTCCAAATGTCGAGAAAAGCTTCTCCGAGCCTATCGATTTTCTACCGGGTTGTACATTTTCACGGCGACCTGATATCTCTCGCCGGGTTTATAACTTACATTTCTTCGTCCCGCGTTACGACTCCACTGCTATTTTTCTCTTTGATGAGTCAAATGGGTCAAGCGTTTTCCATCCGCGGAGGGACGAGAAAGACGAACGAGAACCTCGCGAATCAGAGGGCAGGGAGTCGGTTGAGAAAAATTTACCTTGACCGAGATGTTGTTGCGGGCACCGCGTTCGTTATCCCGGGCACACGGCTCGTAACGACTATCGACTCGAAGACTCGAAAGCAATAGTGGAAAATACACGTGTAAACTCACGTAACATCGTTTCGTCCACGGTACATTCGCAAAGGTATTCGTGAGAGGATAAGTGCGGACAGAGAGTGAGGGAGAGAGAGAGAGAGCGGATTCGCGGTGGCACCTTTTGAAGGGATAGAAGCCCAAACCGTGTCCGAGTATCGTCGAAAAGGTTCGACTCGAGAGGGAAAGAGAGACGTACCTCGTACGGCTATACTGCGAGCGGCAGAGGCGCTGTGTGTTATTTTATGCGGCTATCCAATTACTTGCTGAGTACCCGGCCGGGAGGATCGAACGAGGCTCATGGAGCTGCCATATCATTGCCGAGTTTTCTCTATTTCTCCAACCTCGTGTACGATGTTACACACATATATATAAAGATTTTTTTTTTCCGAGCATGTATCCTGGTTATATATATTACCGATCCGGTTGATTCCTCTTTCGCCCTCTTCACCCCAGTAGAAGGTCGATGGTTCGTACTCGCGCGAAAAATAAATCCAGTGCTTATCGACGTAAGTTTCAGTTTTTTTTCGACCAGCTACCTCTCGGAAAAATATTAATGAATAATTCGGGAGCCATGTACGATAGTGGCGTATGTATTTGTAAAATTTTATCCGGAAGAGATTCCGCTTTGAGTCACTTTATCATTGTTTTTTACCGTGAAACGAGAAAGTATCGTAATCGCGAGGAAAACAAGGTATTAATAAACAAATTTATGGATTGAATAACTCGAAATATGGCAAATCTGATAACTCCAATAACTTCGAATTTATGAACTAAATAACTCTTCCCAACATCACAGAATGGAAAAAATCTATTACTTTTCTGTTCATATTTATCATTCAATCCATCAATGGTCCGAAGGTTTTTTTCAATCAAAAAATATCACATGAAACAATATTCTGAATCCGTCTATTCGCATGTACATACATGTTGGTTTGGTTTCAAATTTTTTGAAAGAATTTTGTTCTGTCTAGCGGCGTTTATTAAAATCGTTGAAATAAACGCATCTCTAGCTTTCTGCAAATAACGATAGTGATGAAAAAGTTACGGGTTGAAACACGCCTGTAGCAACTGCTCCGTTTCCTTTTTTTTTTCGTTATTTTCGTATCGAATTGGGTAGAGGATCGGATCGACGATATCGAGGACGAGATAGGTTTTTGTTTGCAACATGATTCATGAGTAGGTCCGCCGGAGGTCTCGGGGTTTCCTCACGCAGATAACCCTCCGGTTTTATTGTGTTGACAACTCTATGTTTACGAGAAGAATCGTTCGCTTTATCGACGTTGACCCAATAAGTCTTGTCGCGTATGATACGGTCAGCATCGGGAGGAGCATTGAAAAGTTTATGGATCGACGGATAATATCGGTGGGGTTAGAGATGGTATTCCGTACCGATATATGGCCCCGTAGACGGTAGCGGAGACTCGATCCCTTCGGTGTCTTTTCCATCCGCGTCTGGCGGACGTGGGACCTATCTCTCGTTCTCGCCGGTGCGGGGGGAGGAGACGAAGCGAGGGTTTTATTGCGACACGCGGAGAGTAGTACAGCCCACTTCGTCAAGATTCCGCGCTGATAACGACGAGTCGGAAGAAACTTCACGGCTCGAGCACGGGAAGAACCCTCGAAGATTCTCGGGATCGTAAGCACTGGACGTCTTTCCCGAGGGAGACGTTAATCGCGGGCGCGAGAGTGTAGTGATACACATCGACGAAGAGGGGAAAAAGATAAATAAAAACAAAAGTGCTCATAACACGAGTCACGCCGCCGCCATCGGATCGTACGCATGGAATTTCCTGGACAAAGCAGTGAAAACGATGAAAAATAAAACGCGTTAAGAGAGGCGTGAAAGAATGAATGAAAATTCTCTCCCAATCGTTTAAGAACAGATGAAAAACGCGAGGAGAAAATTCGATTAGGCATACCTGCAGCAAACGGGTTGACAAAGACATAAAGAGACACCGGATGAAATTGCATGTCAGGATTGCCGCTACCGGGCATCAAGCATCGAGAGCAATCATCGACTCTTCTTCGGATTCCTCGAAGCCAGTCGAGTTGCCTACCGCCACTGCCGTCGCGACTTCGCGACCTAATCGATATTTCTAATAACGTCGCGGAGCGTACACACGTGACGCGCCGCTCTCTCCGATGGTTATTAGCAGCCTCCGGAGGTATTACTTCCATGCCCCGAAATGAGATTTTTTTTCTTCTCTTTTTTATTTATTCTTTCTGGTACACACACTCTCTGCAGCCTCCGGGAGCGGCCGGATACTTTGCCTGCTTGATACACCCTTTTCCGGTCTCTCCTCTCGCGTTGCACGCGAAATACACCTACTATGGATATCGATTTCTCGCGCGCTTGGTGCTTGCGGTAAAACGAGATTTCGCGGTAGCCGAAACCGCAGCCGGTGCTCCTCCCGTGCCCTCCGGTACCTACTATAAGTATTACTATTTTGTACCTATACTGTTCTATGGGCCGCTATGGTACAACATTGCTACGTGCAAGCCGCAGTGAAGGAGGAAGCAAAATTTGGTATACGAAATGTACAAGAGCACTATATGAAAGAGAGAAATGCAGGGTTGGTTCAGGTTCTTACACTCTGTCGTCGGCGCTCTCGACGATACACTCTTTCGTCTCTCGCCCTCACTCTCGTCCCTGGTTTCGATCTTTTTTTTTTCTCTCATTTTTCCTCTCCTGACCTCGCCGACGCCAATGTCGGCATCCACTCTCACTCGTGCTGGCGCGCCTACAGCCCGACCTCTTGAATACTTTATGCGCAAAGCTCCTCGCTCTTCCCCTCAGGCACCCTCTGCCATGCACGTACAACGTACTTACCGTACGCGAAACGAGCCAGACCACCGATGCATTCGTCGCTGCATACTACTTCTGACTCTCAGCATCCCCTCCAGCTCGCTCGAAAAAGGAAATACATAAATAAAAAAAATCGGGTTACATGTAAAAATATATACCTGCGCTTTCCGAACGCAGGAAACGGCTACGTCTACCCTCGAGCATTCACTCCTTCGCACACTGTAGCCGCTGAAAGTAACCGTAGAATCTCCATACCCAATTGAAAAGCTCCACCAAATATTCAAACTTCATGCATTACATCGAAAAAATAAAGTGACTTTGGCTCTTTTCAATTTCATGTATAATGCAGCAGTAAATAAATTTATTTGCTTGTATAGCGGAGTTCTTGTGTTGCTACAGCGATATAGTGGCTCGGCGGGGACGAACTTTTCCAGACAACTGATAGATAAAACGGCGGGGATTGGATAAAACAGAGGGAAGCGGAGAACAGTGCGAAAACTTGTGGGTGTCTCGTAGTGGAGATAAGAAAGAAAAAAGAAGAAACAAAAGAGGCAAAGCTGCTCGTAGACGCGAAGGCGCCGAGTATCTCATTGGGCGACGATTGGAATCTTGGGAGATAATGCTTAACTACGGAGAATAGTTTTTTCAATCTTACGTTGCGGTCGAAGCTTTCTGTCTTTATTCTCCATAATTGTTCAAATCCGAGTGAAATTATATCAAGTTTCACGCAACGATGTAAATGAGCAATTTCGAACGAGAGATCCAAGTTACATCTAACTCCAGTAACGATGATACGTTTCCACGAAGGAAAGAAGAAGCCAGAGTTGCCGCGCCAACTTTTCTTCGCAAAAGAATCCCTAAATGTGCGGGTCGGCGAGCTTCCATTAAGTGGAACTGGGCTGTCTTCCACGTGAGTCCGCTAGTGTGCGAGAGAAAGAAAGTCGTAATTCAAATCCGATATCGGAGATCTCAGCACCTGCTGGCTGAGTAACCGAAGGTCGAAGGGAACGACTGGAAAGTCTCACGAGGAATCGAGAGCTCGGCAGTCAGAGAAAGAGGATCGGTGGAATCGCTCGTAAACAGGCTACCTATTCCCTTTTCTGTTCTTCACTGTAAGTTCTTCTTCTCGTATGGTCTATGCCTTCGTCTTGGTGGAATTCTCCTGTTCCTCCTCCTCTTCTTCTTCTTCTTCTTCTTCGCTCTTCGACGCTCCCGGGCACACTCGTGATCCAGACCGTAATTAGAGATTTACTCACCCCTTAAAAGACTCCTCGTTAAGGAGCGTTGTTCGCAAACGCGTCCCCCGATGCCCTCCTAATGGCGACCCCGCGTCGAGTGCCTCTGCAATGTAAGTCCTATTTATAACCACCTCTCCGGCTATGTATACCTATGTTCTTACTACCACCATAACTGTGATGTTGCTGCTGCTACTGCCTCACTACCGACACACTAATTTTGCTGTCCCAACGAATTTCACTTCTCTCCACACCAATAACAATACGCCGTTTACTCTGCCGCGAGTTTTACCGTCCGCTCGATGCGCTCCGACATCGTTAAGCCAGCACGTTACGTGCCAGTCCAGATTACATACAGTGCCGGATTAAGGACCGGCGAAATTTTTAGCACTGGGTGAAATATGATATCTCGCAATTATCAATTGCGCTTTCGTTTAATCAATCATCGTTAGTAATTACTCACGCTGGAGAGCGCAACGAATTTAACACAGCTGCGGCTTCCCTTTTGACCTAGGCTGACCTGGAAACACAGAAACTTAACAAGATTACCAATTAATTTTATTACAGTCGGCGAGCTTCGAAGAGTTGAAATAAATTGTTCCACTATACCTTGCTCGACGTTCCTGATTATACTTGCACTTATAACCCATTATGGCGAGCAAGAGCTTGACGCACACGTACACGTGATTAATAATTAATATACTTGGGAATACAACAGCGTAGATTCTGATCTCAGTTGACGTGATTAACTCCGGATTAACCGCTTCGCATCTCCCACTTTGTCCTCGAGATTGATGGGTCTAATAATAAGAGGAGTTTGCGGTCGTCACCGGGGATCGGAGTAGGGGGGTGACCTCGTCACGGATAAATGACATTATCCACCGTTAAATTAATTGCGAATTGTATTCCAAGCCGTGGGCTATATAAATTTACGTGGGGCATCTCCTCTCTCTTCCTGTCGTCGTCTCCCCGCGGATTTCTCTGGTTTCGCCCCTTCGCGGATTGCTGTTACGCGAAAATACAAGATGCATTATTCAGTCGGTGACTGCGTGTAACCCCACGGGTTACATTACAATCGCTTCATTCGCGCTTTGTTACACCTATAGCGCGGTGTCGCCGGTTTGCGCATCTCATCCTCTGTGCGCTGATTCTCATTGCCTCGCCTAGGCAAGCCCATGGGCCGGCTCTCGGTATTTCTCATTTAAATAATTAACCATTTGCGACCGGGTATAAAATTGAAATACAAATGCTTCAAAGCGTCCCATCTCGTTGGGACGGTTACAGTCGCTGTCTCCTTGTAATTCGCGAATTGAAACTGCCATAGCGAAACTCGAATGGCCGCTGGGCGTCGCGCGAAATAACGAAACTCTGCGGAGTTTCGAACAAAATTGTTAACCAGCAAAATCTCGAATCCCATGTATTTTGTCGGTTATAATAACTGTGAACGACGCAAACGAGTGCACCAGTTGTTTGGCAACCATTTTCACGCAGTCCTCTTCTATTATATGGAAGACATTGAACCGCATGTTATTTTTATTCACCCCCCAAGGCGGAGTTTTTTCAAATCGTAGCGGACTCAACGGTCAGTATAAATACATAGATGGTGCATAAATAACGGAGGTTAGATATACGCGAGTATGAATCTCCGATTTCATCGGCAGGAAGCACAATGGTCCTCCCGTTTGATCAGCAGGGTGTGGGACACATCGGGAACATCATCCCTCGTCCCTTTCGCCATTTCTCCGTCCAAACCCGGAAATATTAGGCCATAAATACACGTTAGGCCAACACACACAGACAATCGATCCGACAGCATTGCGCTTCAATGACAATTGAAAGGCTACACGCTGGCCGGGCCGAAATCGGCGTGGTAACGCATACAGGGTGAAACTCGAGAGTTTGCCTGCGACCGTCCGGCATGGAGATTCTAGGTAATGCCAGAAACCCGCGTGCGTTACACACGCGTCAGTTAACCCTTACACCATTATGCGTGTCTCCTCTTTGTAGAGCGTGGGGATGGTTGGTAGCTATGTTAGTATGTTTCATCTCGGGTCATACGGAAATGGCGGCGTGATTACGCGAGCTGCTCATTGTTTGCTACGACTAGGCGAAACGTATCGCATATGCATGGGGATTGCTCTCGCTCTGGCTGGTTCATCCCTTTCTCTCACTCGCTCGCGAACCCTTCCCGGTTGCAACATTAACCCGAAACCCGAGCGCATTGAAATTAGTTATGATTTATGCTGTTCTACAACCGGTTGGCGAGGTTCTGAACGCTTCGCTCCTGTATGCTGGCAAATGCATCTCCATCGATGTGTTTAAGAACTATACAATCTCTGGCCTGGGCTCTATCGCTCGCCCATTGCCTATTAACTGGATACAGCAATATTGTGTTATTGTTAGCAAGAACCCCCCGGGCGTAACTATGCGTGCTTCACGATTCTCTCGATAATTCAATTCGGTTTGATGATGTTGATCATTTCGACGGATCACGAATCTATCGCACGTCATTGCTTATTGTTGTTGCAATGTGTAAACTCTCGGATTATAGACATGTATTTGATAAATTTGACGTGTCGGAATCTTTAGGTACTCGAAAAAGATCATTGCAATCAGTGATAAATTACACTGAGAAAAATGAATCGGCGAAACCGACTGAATCTGAGCTTGAAAGTGGCGAAACGAATATTTCATCATTTGCAAGAAATATGTAATCGATCTTACTGGAATTTTAATTGAATTAACTATCTTCTTTCTTCCTGTGACAAATATTCCGTTCAATCAACTGGTTCTTCGTTTCGTCACCATTTAACTAATTCGTTCTCAGTGTAGGATGTAGGAAAGTAGGCTTTGCTACTTTCTTAAATATTTCTCTCATCCGGCAATGCAACGGAGCTGTTTAATTGACTGATTGCCACGAAACGGTCTCGTAAGCAGGAAGTCAAGTAACGAATCAAAGCCCATCTTCAGTGGCGTGAAAAAAAAGAAGAGAGATACGGACAAAAGGGCGCAGCGACCAAGCAAAGCGATATAATGGACGGTGCACTAGGTGTATTGCTGGAGAAATAAAAGAAGTGTTTTCGTTTCTCCAAGCTATAGAATATTCATTCCAAGTAGGCGCTGCCCGCTCGTGATTACGCGAGAACTTCTCCTCCTTCGTCGTTAGCCTCTTCGCTACACACCTTACCAGCTCCACCCCCCGATGTGCTTGTTAAGGCAATCAAGGCGCCATTACGCGTCGCCGTTTCATCTCGTAATTTTAACAGCCTGTTTATGTACTCGGATCTATCTTCTCATTCGTGCGAATAAGCTTCAAAACATTTGCAGGAGGGGAAATAAGCTAGGGCTCTGGTGACACCGAATGAATTCAACGGTTCGCGTGTAGCAAAAAAATGGGGGAATCACACGCGAAAAAAAAAGTTTGTCTAAGAAAAATTGATTCGTTCGCGCGAAGAGTTCGATTGAAAATAAAATTCTCGGCGATCGGAATAAGGTTTCATGACTCGTTGATAATGCAGTTGCCATGGAGGTTCATTGTCCGAGTATGAAGAGGTGTAGAACTCTTGTCATTCGACTTTCACGCGATCACATTTATTCAGGTGCCTGTATTTTCGAACATTCGTTGATATGCTTGAAGCGCTTCCGCGGGGCCTACTTCAACTCCCTGGCGTATGCAACTACATTAAATATACGATATCGCTATGGTGTATACAATGCAATTTGTGGCTGAATTTGTTATCCTACATAATGGAATACAGCACTGTAGGTACATATACCCGCAATATGTACACCTATATATTCACATAATTGTGTATTCAACCGGCGAATTTCTCTCCATAGCTTAGAAACCCTGAGATTGGATAAATTCGGTATCGTCGAGTCTCTCGATTTCGAGAATACCGAATGTATTAGAGGCATCGAATTGAATCGTGTTTCGTTCACATTCGTCTCTCGAAAATCCAATAACTACAGTCTAATAATAGCTTTGGAAAAAGTTCGCCTCAATTCGCGGTAAATTTCTATATTTTCTCTTGACTATTTATTTAATTTAGTTTCTTTTCGGTACATTCCTGTATGTAGGCTATACAATCGGAAACTTCATGGAATCGTCGGTTTCCCGAATTCGAAGTCCGTAACTGATGAATTAGAGACGTCGACGCGAGTCGAGTTTGTCCTTCGACGCACACACACACAATACTTTAGGCTAATAATTTTCTTCTGGCAAAGTTTCTCAGTTTCTCGCGTGCGAATTTGTATAGAAGTTCCTTTGACTTTGGGCTCTTACGTCTTTCATTGTAAGGTAAGTCGGGCGCCTTTTGCGTCACGAGAACCGACGACTCGTGGTGAAAATGTAAATACCTAAGGGAGGGATGGGATGTCACTCAGTCGGTTTGAGAAAATTAACTGGAAAAATTCTTCGGCGTGTCGGCGTCGTTGTGTGTTATTGGTGAAAGGCTTGCGATGCTTTGGTGTACGACGAATCTTGGTAGAAACGTAGAGAGTAGCGAAGACAAAGGAGACACACAATAGCGCGGTGTGAAAGGGAGGGGGATGGAATGGGAGCGTTGAAAGGCAACGTTACAGCGGAAAGGAGAGAAAGCGAGACGCGCGTCCGGGGGGGTTGGGAATCGGTGTGAATAAAAGGAAAAGACGAATACTTCGAGTACTAAACTACGAGAAAGTGCCATAAGGAAATGTAACGAAGAAGAAAGAGGGAGAGGACGGAGTTTCGTTGTGGAAATAGTAGCGAAAACTACGGGCGTGAGAGAGAATGAAAGAACGGAGTGAACCGATGAGCCCGATATAGATAGCAGCAGTCGACGCTGCCGCCCTTTTCTGTTCGCATCAGCATCCACGGACTACAGTTTTCCACCATCTCCACTCTTCCCGTTCTGACGTTACGACAATCTTACACTGCGTCGGAATTCATTTAAATGAATTTGCATTCTAAGCGGATAGGAAAATTCGCCCATCAGTTTTTACATCGTCGAATCGAGTACGGCGAAAAGTCGTGGAACGTAACGGTAAAGAGGGCAAGCTACTCGTAACGCTCGACCGGATATTCGCTCCGGGATGTACGCCACCGCTCTGTCCCCGAATACACAAACGCGATCGAAACCCGTTCCGTCGTCGAAGGATGATTCTTATTTAACCGCAATTAATTGGCACAGGAGTGGAGAAGAAAAACCCTTCGACAAGCTTCGAAGTACGCTCGTTTCGCATAATCGTAGCTTCGCGAGGACGACGTCACTTGCGCGGCCAAAGTTTTCGAGGACGAAGAAGACTCGACGAGTCTCAAAAACCGTGTGCTCCTGAAGGATCACGAAGTAGAAAGCTTGCAGGAATCTATCGCGATTTCTTTGGCATGCTGGAAAAAAAAGGAGAAAAAACCAAAGAACCTTGACTGTCAAAGTGCGGAGAAGAATAGAAAGCAAAGTGACTATGGCGGAGAGAGAAATCGAGCGACGTAGAATCGACTTGGGAGCCGCTTCGATGCTCCGATTCTTCCGCGAGAGTGCTATACCTTCACCTTGGGGGAGGATGCCATAGTATGTATTAGGTTCGTACTGGCGCTATACACCCGCAGACACCATCAGTATAGTGTATAGGAAACGACAAACGAACAAAGAGCGAAGAAACGAGCGCGCTCCCCTGGCATCGGCGTCTAGGTCCATCAGGGTGTGAGAGAAAAGGGTGCGAGGTGAGCGTATTCTATTTTCCGGTCGAGCTAAACGATTTCGATAAGAGGAGAACAGAGACGAACGAAGAGCGAAGAAGACCGGTGAGACTTGCTGGGCCATCAGAAGGGTGAGGAAAAAAAAGAAAGGAAGGAAAAAAGAAGGAAGATTCCCACGACAGCGTCGGCGATGCGAGGTGAAGTGAAGAGCTTCTCGATTCTCTGGGTGATCAACCCCATGGGATGAATCGAGACTAGAGTGCTGTACACGAGAACGAGAAGAACGGATAAGTGCGATCGAATTTTTTTTGTAAACCATCGACCGTCCGCGCACATTTTCACGGCTGATCGTAGAGAAGACGATAAAACTGAACAAAAAAAAATGGGGTCATCGAACAGTCGTAAAAATGAATGTATCAATAGAACGGAAGCCGCGAAGTATGGTACGATTCGTCAATGGAGAGACGATTGCATTAGAACAGCAATTTCATTGCATTTCCATGTAGACGGTATTTGAATTTACCCTGGGAAATTCTACCACGGTGCACATCGGGTTGGCATTCGCCAGTGTAAATTCGTCTTAAGCGATATTTGTCGTTCTATCGCGCTGGTTGGATACTACCGAAGTTTCAGCAGCAACGAGATGTGACGGGGGCAGTCCGAGCGTGATAGCGCGACATGGGTTCGTATTAGTCGGTCATGGAGTCGATCGTGTCAAGGAGAACTGTGTACAGGTCTCGACCGCATCGACTGACGCCAGTATATTCGGTGTATCAACTACGAGGAAAATACACGCATGCGAAACTTTCAGCGTGGTCCATTAATAAGTCACGAAGGCTTTGGCTATGTGTTGTAACGACATCGGGTTGGACCATTCGTGCTTGACATCGTGTTTCGACGTCAACGAAGCGAGCAACGCGGGCAGAGTAAAATCAGACCGGAAGGGGGGTGATCGGTTGAGTTTGAGTTTGGAAGCTGAGAAAATCACGGGCTGAATTCGACAAGCGATGAGGGTTCAAACTTTCTAGAGAATTCCCGGAAGCCGCACGCATTGTTACGGAGCTTCGGTTGATTGTTTAACGTGCGTAGGTTTCTTTTGCTCTGAACACAGTTGAGACGGGTGAGTGCGTTCACGATTTCTTAGATCGGGGTCAACGTCAAAAAGGACGAGAATTTCGAAACTTTGCTAATTTGATCGCAATCTCATGAAGAGGTACTGTTGAACCGTTGATATGTATTCGATTATCGCCAAAGATCTCGGTACGACGCTAATTTTGGTATTATTTGGTAGTAGCAGTATGAAAAATGTGTCCACGTTTGATGCACACGGCAGTTAATGCATTAGAAACTTCTTGACTGCTTTCAATATCATTTCGAACGGATATACATCATTTTACAATGCATTCGCGTCATAAGCTGAATGCATAAAACCCAAAAGGGAAAAACTCAGCAATGTGCCGATTTCGAGTGATGGTAGATTTTGCAAGGTATCGAGATGTTTCGGGATTTAAAATAGAAAGCGGTTTTTCAATGTTGGAACTCTGATTAACTCGTGGCGATGATTAATCGAATTGGAATCTTTCGGTCACACGCTCGAGCAGAATTAGAGAGGAAATTTCGTTCTGCATTTGAGGGTATTAGTTTTTGACGTTCGCAAATAATTACTCGCTATCCTCTATTTCAGTTCACTACATCGATCTACAGATATATATAGTATAGGACGTAATTCTGTGAACTGTCCGTTGCCCCGAAACGCCGACGAAGGAAATCTCATCGCGAAATTGGATTGCAAATGGTCGTCCTTTCATATCGTTCACCTGTATTGACGCAAAGCTGCATCATAACTATATTTCGTATATTGAGTAGTCCCCCGAAGATGAGACGAATGAGCTCCGATCTCCAAATACTTAAAGCGAATTAGTCGAAGTTTTTGAGTAAAACGGAGATTGTGGGAGGGCGGTTGACGTCATCCAGCGTAGTGTATGCGAGCAATTCAAAGAGCAGAGGGTTTGCACCGAGCCCCGCGCTGTTAATAACTTGTCGTCGAATTTGAAAGGGCATCTGAAGGATGCTATCAAAGAGAATTTCAGAACCCGAACTGTACGCATTACGTGTACATACGTACCTATTTATATACAGAGAAGTTGGAAAAAATTCTGTATTTGGTTAAGGATATTTGTTAGTCGACGTTATTGGGATTTATTCATCGATGTGTGTGTCTTCCTCGTCGCGTTCTAAGTAACAGAACACGCATATTAGAAAGTATTGAAACAGTACGATCGAAAACTTCAGGAAAAGTTTCTCGCATGAAAATCATACTAAATTTTATTTCATGAGTGCGAGAAAGCGTATTTCTCGCACGGAGCGAAATCAAAATTTGAACGAAACATTCAGAACGAATTCAGAATTTCACGTAAATTTTCCGAAAGCCCCCGCCTGACTCTCCTAATGTGATTCTAATTTGTACCCAGGCTGTTTACGCTCGACAGAGAGTATATCGCGCGCAACTGTGCGGTAATTACATTTGGCCCTCTCTTCTGTATGCCACTAACACGACCACCTCCTGAATTTCCCTACTCTGCTTCTTCTTCCATAGCGTTAATTATGCATGTTGTATGAAACGTCGAGGTCACGATGAGTGGCAAGTACCGGAGGTGAACCGGGGGCGCGGGACGGGGATCGAGCAGAGGATAAAATAATTCTCGGGCATAGAGTGTGCGTTGTTAGTTAGGAACAGTACGAGTAGGCCGGTGCGAGACGTTGTTTTCGTGTTGCAGTACTGTGAAGAATTCAAAGAATACACGTACAAACAGTTTCTATAGGCTGTAAAGAGAAACAAAACTTGAACAAACTAGAAAAATAAAATTAATTATTACATTAATTTTCGCGATAAAGCCGTCTCAATATTGACTTGATCTCTGCGCTCGGCTATTCAACTCGGTATGCACAAGTAGGCGTTGTTAAATCAAGATAGAGGCAAGGCAGAAAAAAACGAAAGATCCAGAGTGAATATCGGAATTCCAAGGTGGTTGCGAACCCTCGACCCGTGTCTTCGGATCGTCGCCATTCAGTCCCTCTCGGTCCTTAGTTTCATCGGTCGGGGAATCAACCATCAACGCCAGGGACGTCGAGTCGCGAGATCGACCATCATCGACGAAGTGGTGCTACATGTATCGGCGAGGAATTGAACGTGATAACCGTACGGGGTATACACTTCATGTCAAAAAGACTTTTGGACGAGAATTGTAGCGATCGCTCGTGTGATTGTGGAACAATTGGATCAATAGGTGAATAACAGCGACAGGACGAGAAGTCAAAGCTTTAAAGCAGTCAAGGATTAAATTTAAGAACACCCAACTTTTCAATTAATATAGCTTCGATGTACTATCGACCGAAATGTGGCTTCGCTATCGGCAAAAAAAATAAAGAGAACACTTCATTTTGTTTTTTAGAAAAATTATAATTTCCGTGAATCTTGTTTAATGATGCTAATCGTTCGTTTGCGTGGTGTGTTATACCGTAAGCTTGTACAAGGAGTTGGAGGGTAAAGACATCCCGGCTTTTGTGCCTGTAATTAAATAGGGCATGCTGCTGGCGGGCTTTTTCGTGTTTGTAATGCGCCCCCGGGAGAGCTCAGTCAGGATCCTTCGGAATTCTTTCCTTCACGTTTACTCCGCTCGTTACTCCTCTCAGAACACAGTGAGTGCTGTTTTTTGTAAGCGCTCGCACCGTTTCGTGAAAAAAAAAATCATTACGTGTTCCCTGCCTGTATGCCGTATTGGTGGTGAGGCTTCGTGAGCAGTCAGTTTCTTCCTTGACCGATGCCTTTCTTCAACGTCTTTCGTCAGTTTTTTTCATTAATTTTTTCCTCTCGCTCATTCATTCGGGTCGTTTCACTACAGTCTTTTTTTGAACCGTGCTTACTTTCTGCAAATACTTGAAACATCGGGAAAAATGTGATCATTGTTAACTCTACTCTACGGAAACGAATTGTAAACACAATTATTTGCGCGATCATGCGGCAAGCGGCCGATCGGGCCGTTGAGTTCAACGGTTTATCGACCGTCAAAAACCTTTTTGACTTGACGTACACTCGTGTCAGCATGGGTATGTATGCTACTCGATTTTCAATAATACGAATATTCATGACGTAAAAATAAAATACGTACACGGCGGTATAGTCGAATGATGGGCTCGTTCGATATTGATGACGAGCGGACGTGAATTAATTAATGGAAAGCTCTCGAAAATGTCAAAGTGAATTTTACTCAACTGCACGGTTAAAATTGAACGATGAAAGTGTGATAAACAAAGCGCGATAATGTCGACCGTCAATTCATTCGCGATGAATTAATCAATGGGCCAAATTTAACGAGACGGGCTTGCAGTTTTTTCTTCCACTGGTCTCATTCATTTTTCTTTTCAATTCTCGATGTCCCGCTGGGGCGCCCGATGAGTGTTATGCGCTTCACTGTGATACCGTGTTTTTTGTTTTTAGTTTCATTATTACACTACCTTTTTAGGCGAAAATTTCTGTTTGTGCAATTTTAAACAAATCTGATTCATCTTCTCGAAATTTATTTTTATAATTATCCAATTCTCCGTCAACTCGGGTTCACTCTTCGTCAACGAGAAGAGAGTTGAGAGGCTAAGGTCGATGGATCTTAGGTAAGATGAGCCGGGTTGTAGTCTGCCGGTGGTTCCCTCATCTTCGGTCAAAGGTAGCTGACTCTCGGTGAGACGGGTAGCTGCCACTGTCGTGGCTTCAAGTACCGGTCTAAAACTAAGCCACTTCCCTCGGACGCAAGCTGCAGAGTGTAGACTTTACGTTAGCCATGAAACCTCCCTCCGAGCCTTTGTAATGAACGCGGCGTGTTTGTAATTACCATCTTGAGACCTCTCCAAGAACCTCTAATAATAACACGGTTATATTGGGCATCTCGATTTCAAAAATCGTATCAAATACGTTTTTGGATTCGAAAAAATCAAGCTTTGAAACTTTGATTCAACTTCTGCGGTGTTCATAAATTTGCGCGATTTTTTCATATTCTTTTTGTGCATTTCATGTAGATACGTCCTCCTTTTGCAGGGTAATTGTGTCAGCGTGATATCTCACCCACGTGGTTACCTAATACTCACACATTTGGAGGCTTTGACGTGCTTCGGCTCTAACATCACTTTGATGCAAAGGCTCTTCCGATGTGTCTGCCAGGTTGAACACGGAATAGTCTATGAGTACTAAGCACACATATGCGTGCTTCGGTTCAATTCTACCCTACCTTACGCTCCTGTATGCGAATCTATAGCTTATTCGGATAGACACGGTAGACAGTGGTACCTTCAAGTACCCGTATAGCTTGGAATAGCGAAAATGTATGATAGCTTCCCTGAACTAACTATCCTATGTCGAGTGGAATCACCTACGCAAACACTGTCGAATCTACTCTCAAACAGTATCAGCAGCAAAGAGTTAGCAATCGTGCCGTCGCCTATTTTTGGCCATATTATCGGCTACTCTTCTGAACCGGCGACGCAAATTCTCAGAAAGAATTGAACTCTCAAGTATTGAATTCATAGTTATGCCAGAGAATCTAACAAAAATGTATTGTAACGCAGTTCATGTTGTCGGAAAAATTGTAATTTCGTCGCGAATTTGGCTCCAACATTTTTGGATACGAAACTCACTACCTGTTATAACCGTGGTATACGGTAATTCAACGTTTGCGGTCAATTTGCCATCCAGAGATGCCCGCACCTTTTATACGCCTCGAAATATCCTCGAATCCCCCTTTGGATCCTTTTGATAACCTTCCGTTCGTCTATTCTCGTTCTGGCACACCGTCTCGAGGTCTTTACACGGCCGAGCAAACGAATAAATGTGTGGATATTCGAGAGATAAAGAGGGAAGCCGAAGAGAAATCTCGAAAAGGGAGGCTCGCCGTTGTATTTGGCGCGCTGCAGCACTTTTTCCCCGAGCGTGACGAGAGCTACCCCCGATTCTACCCCAAGCTATCTCGCCTTGTTTTATTATGTTTGCAAAAGGACTACGTAGTGTCGTAACTTCTCATCACGCCAATAAACGTGGAAGGTGGTTGTTCTTGTTGTTTCGGATTTTTGTTGCTCGCTACTTCTGATGTGGGCACGCTGATACAGCTACCTATTCAGAGAACATCTGTAAATTCGTATGTCTGCTCGTGATACAGCGGCAGAAGCTCAACGGGGTTGGACAGGAGACGGAATTTAATAGACATCTTGGCACGTGCCCAGACGGAGCGGACGTCGAATAGGAGGGTACCTACGCCTAGCTCACGCCTCCTGCTAGGCCAAGATCCTATGTCTTCGTGTCTCGTCTATATGCTTGGAGAATGATCTGGTTCTAAGCTATATCAAGAACGACCCTTGATAAATTGATATAAGTTCATTCGGAACATTCGAACTGCTCAAAAACCAATAGGGCTATTGTCCTCTGCAGGTATCGATGTAGGAGCTGCTATAACCTCCGAAAGAATTGTTTCCCAATCGTTGAGATGAATAGTCAAATGGTAGACCATCGACAGTACACAATCGCAAGATTTTCGTGATCAGAGACCACTGCAGAAAAATCTGTATAGCAGTTTTTACAGACCGTTTCGACGACGCTGTATATGGTTCAGTGTGATCTCCTGTTTCTGAATGCCTCTGTATGCTCTCACGGCAAAGCGTGTAAATTTACATTATAGCTAATGCGCAACACGAATGGGAGGAATATAACCAATATCCAGGAAGGCCGAGCAGTCGGAGGCCATAGTTACATGTATCTGTCTCGTGCTTGAGATATTGATATTTGCACACGAGGCACAGAGGGAACGTTAGCCGAAGCTACAATCCCAGAGGAACATATGTCGTTCCAAGTCAGGGCATCTATTCGGGACGTGTTCGACTGTGGTAGGAAAGCTAGCTTGTAGCACATTGGCAGTAAGCTGATTCGCTTTCTGTCGTCATCTCTCTGTACCTAATTCGTTCTGGGAGAATCCGTTAGTTGATAGGCATTGTCGGACCTTTGTCAAGTTGATTATAGACTACGAGAAGAGTCGAACAATCGTCTGTTATGGCGAATCGTATCGTCCCCTGTTTGTATCCATTGTTCCGGGCTTGTATCGAATCGTATACCACGATTATTAAGAGTCGTCCATCGGAAAATACATCAAAGAAATAGGTGTGCTTCGATCTTCACAAACTCGGATTGAACGAGTGCCGAAGGGAACGGTGAAGGGCTCTAATTAATTCGATCAGCGATGCGAGTCTGACTAATCAACACCTATTAACAAATGGGCTGTTTCAATCCTGACAAATCGAATTAATGAGTCAAACTGAAACAGTTCATTACGATGAAAACTTCTGCAGTATATGACGTTTGTTATACGTTACTTGGAAGCCTTATCACATGCCCGTAACAAAAAAAAAATATATAAAATTAGATAGTTCGCGATATGAGTTACCCTTAGTGTGGGATTCGTGTAAATAAATCGGTGAATTTGTAAAGCCGTACTCTCGCCTCGTACTTCCGGCTCTCGATTTTCACTGTCATCCGGATTCTCCAGTTTGAAATACCTCTGGTTCTCGTTCTCCAGTGACGCTCGATAGATAGCATCGAGGACTATAACCAGTGGCAAAAGGCGAGAGTGGGTATAGACGGTAACTTCACGGGTTCGCTCCCTTGCTCGGACGTTACGCTCTCAGCGTTATTTAATTTTCTCTCTGAAGCTGACTTGGCACCGAGAATGCCAACCGAATTGGTATCACTCGGGCGCTCGCTTCGCCTCCCATGATTCTCTCATTTCTTCTCTGTTCCTCTTCAAATACTCGTCCCGATCCTCCTGCAGAGCAGAAAATTCGAATATTGCCTTTCGCTGTATTATTTCAAGAATCCGAGCGATATTAAAAATTCTCTACATTGTCGTTGAATATCTTGCGCACAGATTCAACGCAGCGAACGTATTACATGTATAATGAACAGTGTATAAAGTTGAAACTCAGGTACCTCTATATTACTTTTATGCAGTAAAATGTACACTGTACAAGCCGCTATTTCCTACCGCTTCATTACAACTAACTAGACACTGATTAGTGCGTTAAACGTCGGATAAGTGGCTTTTCTGCATTCAACGCTGCAGGTTTTTTCCCTCGTGTGCCAGGTTTCGAGCAGGGTATGTTTGAGGGGCCTCTTCATTGAGAGGCACCCCTCCCTTCCTGGAGTGGGGAAAAAACGTCGAAAGAAGAAAAAAAGATGGAAGAAGACGCGCATGTCTGCACCTTCCATCCTCCGGCCTCGCTCAACCATCTTCTTCCGTTTAATACGGTTTTAATGAAGAAACTAACGACTTTAATAAACGCGTCATTAATTACTACGTTACTGTGAAGGAACGGCAAGATAATTTCGTCCGATAAGACTTCATGCACTATAGAGGTGGCATATACATTATGTATAAAGGATACGATATAGTTATCTCGCGCTCAGTTTTTTTTGTCTCAGTCACTTCGCGTTAATGTTAGTGGGCATTGAGTGGGCGACGGTTTTGCATCCAATTATATCTCTCGTCTGTCCTTAACTGATCTTCTTTTGTATTCTGTGATGAGATGAAAGAAGTTTTTTTATCAAGTTCTTCGAATTTCTTTGCAGATGCAAGATAGAACGAGCAAGACTGAAAAATGATCCTTATTCTTGAGCACTATTCTTAATGCATTAGTATCGAGTTGATAATACATCACTGGAGGTTGCGTAAAGCTATTTTGTGAAGCGAGGATCATGTTTTTCGTTACAAAAAGCCTCTGGGACGTCGAGGGTCGCCGGGCTTACTTTGTAGAAAAATGCAATCACATTGGCTCTCGTCGGGTGAAATGCGTAACGTCGCACGTTAAAGTCCAATGATTTCCATACCAGAAAATCCCACCTCCACGTGTAGACAGAATACTGTCTCCGGGGTATCTCTACTCTTTCGAGGAAGCATTCGCGTTCTCTCATATAGGTTTGCTCATTGAAACCCCAATCCATCTTCTTACCTGTCGAATCACTGTCGCCGCAAATCTCGATCCCCTCGGGGGAGTCTCGAATTTCTCGTAGCGACTCCTCTTGCCTCTTTCGTCTCTTGACTCTCGTTCGCTCGACCTGGCTTCTCGTTTTCCATCGAGTTTCCCATTATTCAGTCAATAAACACGATCGCCAAACGGGCGAGTGGGGCTCCCCCGATCGATTGGTCCTGGGTGTTCCGTCTACTCGAGAAACTCGCCGACGGCATTACTGACGGTTACTGCACTCGAAGGGAAAAGTCAGGGTACTTGAAAAAGTGTCAAGCGCTACGTGTTCCAGATCCGCGCTGCATTTCATTGGGCGAACGAGATGTACGAACTCAATTATAATTTATGGCCTCGCAAAAATCAGTACGGACAGTACTTTCTACGCGTAATGCACGTAAAGCACGTCCTTGCAATTTTACTCACGCGACATATACAGCGTATACACTTCGTGGAGTGGAAAATGGCAGAAAAAAAAAATCGAGCGAAAATTTGAATGAGGGTTCGTCGGCGATGTTCCTTCTAGCTTTGATGAATCACCCACCGGGCCCTCGTCACCGCATCGCCATAAGCCGTTTTGTTTTATTATTTTTTAAACACCTCTCAACTTCACACTGGGAAAAGCGCCGAGTGTTCGGCGGCAGCAGCGAGCGGTGGAACAGGATAGTAGAGTATAGCGAAGCCTTCGGTATGGGAACACTGAGCGCCACACTAAACTTTTGCTATAAATTCGTCGAGGTTTTTTAATCATGGCCCGAAGCAATTCCGTTGGCGACGTTACTCTGCCTACAGAACGACAGAATGCAACGAGAAAACCCCTAGAGCTTTCGTTGTTACACGCTCCGGTCGCGACCGCTTTTTGGATCGATCATTCCCTCGCTATGCTCCCCCGTCATCCATTCTATTTTTCGGGAGATTGTAACGATGTGCGGCATACATTATAACTTCGCATGACAATGTATATCCGGGCTTCGATTATCATCGACGAAGTGAAATTGTAGTTTTTTCTTTTTTTCGCGTAACGCTCTTCCGAGTACGAGAATGGATTATATTTATGAGCGATAAAATCAGTTCCGAAAGTAATTCTGACACCGTGTAATTTTACGGCTTCCAATCTATTCACTCAATCCGAAATTATCATAGCCGAAAAGCCGATAAGAGTTTTCCGACTGATTTCCTGCACGACGACAATAGCTGCACGGGAATTATCGTTATTAATATCCCGAATAGCGCGAGCTGTATTCCTTACTACCTAACGGTTCGGTCGCTGTTGCTGCATGACGTCGTCAGGAATTAGAGTAGATATGCTTCCGCTCGAATATTCAACATCCAACAGCCACCAGTCCCGCAACGGGGTATATACGACGATGACTGGAACGACGAAACGATCGGGACTCTCGGAAGGAACGCAATTAGAAGCAATTCCGTGCGGTAGACTTGCAGAGGGTTGCTCCGCCTCTTCATCCCTTCGTCTACAATGCGCTGTCGACACACACGCTAAAACGGATGCGATTTCATGCCGTTTCGCACCTGCCGCTGCAACGAGATACAGACGACTTAAACGCTCACATAACCTTGTGAAACATGCGCGTACCTCGTTAGAGCGGCCTCGCTTATTATCCATATTATGTATTATTTCGTAGCGCGCCTCGCGCTTTCGCGAGGGCGAAAATTCTTGCTCGCGTCGAAACTAATTCTATAAGCGCGGTTCGAGCGTCCGTAAAGTCTCACGCGTTTGAATAACGAAAATTAATATTTGTGGCTTGCTTTACGCTAAATTACAATGCTCACATCCCCTCGCGCAAGCTCAAGCTTTACGGTATTGTGCAAACGTATTGAATATTCTGCGTAACGTTTGCGCACAGTCGTGCATATTCACCAGTTCGCCATCTAACTGCCGCGGGACCTTTGTAATGGCCTATAACTTCCGGAATAGGGAAACAAACAATTTTTTTGTACGTTAACGAACAGAGAAATGCACGGCACAGAAAAATCTAATATTCCAAATGAAAAGTCGTGTCTCCGAACGTCGCAACAACTTTTTTCTCGGTAGTCGCGCTCGTATTATGTATTACCGAGATTTACAACGTCAACGAAGGACTTCCGGGTAAATATTATATATGTAGGCATCCCTACTGCGCAGTTTCGACGAGGAAGAAGCCAACTGCTCTCTTTCGTGAATCGTTAACGATGCAAAATTCTTCCCCCGTGAGTTCCGTGCCTCCTCGACGACTGGCATTCCATGAATACATGCAACTTCCTTCTCTCTTCGAGGGTCCCACGGAAACCGATGGTTCACGCGTGAGAAAGATGTCCCAAAAGCCGCATACTGCTTCCAACACTTTTGCCCTTCAGTTTACATACATCTTTTTTGCCAATCGAATTTGCGTGTATTACACAAAATCGTGGCGTACACAGAATGCATTACAATCGCGGCAACATAAAAATTATGCAAATTAGATTTACACATGACTTTCTCATTTTATTTTTAGCTCCACGTACGAGACTCCTCCAGTGGAAAGTTAGTTTTGGCTTTGCAGAGAGGAAGCTTTGTGAACGACGTTGGATAATAAATGGAGGGGCGATGCGCAAATCTAATTTGCATAACTTTTTTATGGCTCAATTTAATTCGAAATGCTACCCAAAAAAATGTATTTATTACGTACCAGATAATTGTGATGGACGTCAAGAATGCATCTTTTATTATTCATCACTTTTTCAACGAGAGTAGAGAAATTGGGAGTTGCGAGAGAAAAGCAACGAATGGCAATTTTTCGAAAAACTACACGTCCAGTTTTCATGCGGACTTCGCCACTGTAACGTTCAATGTGTGTACAAAATATCAGACTCCCCATTAACGCGTTGAATGATAATTATATTCTCGGCTTTGCGCTACTAATATAGCGAACAAAATACAAACAAGCATCCCGGTTCGTACGTCGGAATACGAGCCGACGGGAGCTTTTCGTGGTAGCATGTTCGTTGACGAATTTCAGTCAATTACAAAAATTGCCAATTTTTTTTTTTTTTTTTTTTTTTCATAGAACCAACCCGCAGCAGTGAGTGATAGCCGTATATCCCCGCATACTTTTAATCCAATGATTCCAGCTCGTCTGTGCGATCTGTTACATTTTTTTTCATTACTTTCCACATCCTGATTGAGAGCTTCGATTTCCGTTGCGTTGCTGTAGTGCAATCAAATACACTCTTGCTTTGGTAAATAAATGAGAATCGTTCCTGGGGGTGAAGTGATAGCGTTACAACGGTAGAAAAAAAGAAGCGGCGTTAAATCCGTAGAAAAATTGAAGAGACAGGCCGGCATCGAGAAGACTCGAGAGATTCCATGAAGTCAGGAGGCGCGAGAGTCTTACTCGACTCTCAATCTTGCTTTCTCGCCCTTCGAACAAAACGCAGCGCTGGATCAGTTCTCGCTTTTCCGTTCCAGGAAAGTGTTACAAAGTACACAGAAGTATAGCGAGCGGGATACTCTTCGGCGCTGCTCTCCTCGGATTCGAGTGAAAGTAGGAAATCCCGACGACTGCTCAATAATGCACAAACTTTGAATGGTTCACGTCGTTTCCGCAAATCTGCTCGCCTCGCGCAAAAACCCATCGTCGGCATACACGCGCCACTGTGTGTTGTTGCGCGAATGCACCTGTGATTTTCGATACGAAAGATTAATATTTGAGAAGCCGCAACGCTGTTCATTTTTTTTTATCGTTGTTACAAGCGCTCGAAGCCGAATGCATAAAAGATTGTAGCAGTTTTTGCAGATCTTTCGTATCTAGCAGTCAGCTACCTTTTTTCGCAAACTGTTATGAATAAATAATCTTGTGAATAATGCAATTACCTGCCTCAGGAAATCTCAGGAACTCTGAGAATGCAAAACCTCAGGAAATCTTTATAAGTTACTATATATATATTTCATTTGCGTATTTATGCCTGCTTAAGTCTCACAAACAGAATATGCCCGAAACCAGCTACGAGATAGCGAGCATCTGTTCCGGTTCCGTTTGAGAAAGCGTAGAGTGCTTCTGATTCCGTAGGATGTCCGCTCGAAGAGTACAACGCCGGTGCGCCATGGCACATCCCGTTTGTACAGTACATAACACACACACACATACACATACACCTTGTCTCTTCTACCGTATAACTTATCTTCATTTCATGAGGGTTGGGCGGCGGTGCGGCTATCCGAGGAGAAAAGAGCGCGCGAAGACAGAGTGGAGAAACCGTCTGCTGTGTTCTCTCATTTTCATCTGTCGCGCTGGGTACACATTTTGCTGCACATTCTAGCTGTGTACTCTTTGCCACTTGAATTATGTATGACACGACCAGGTATGTGCTACGTTTCTGTACACAGAACGGATAAACTCGCCCTCTTCGCTGGTTATCAGGTATCCTCAGATACGGCATTTACCGTTTTGCCTTCTACCGCGGCTCACTTTTCATTTTTAACCCCGCCGACTATACTTTTCCTGCATCTTCGCCGCTTCCATGGCGACGCCACGGGTCATTGACACGTAGCAGCGATAAATTGTGACGTGTTGCAAGCTTCGTTTTCTTTCTCGTTTACACATTTTTAATCTGGCTTCCATTCGAGTTTCACGCTTTATCGCTCTTGTTAAAAAAAAAAATGTCATGCAACTTTGTTTCGCCATACATTTCTCCTTTCTTTCGTTACCCGTCGCACCGGTGGGTCGAGACGAAGAGACGCTAATTCCGGAATAGCCCGAAGGGCATACACTGCAATTAAAACAAAACTCATTAAGCGCGGTTAATTCTTTCTTCAGTTCTGTGTACTCGCGCCGTTGAAGAAGAGAACCCAAGGCATCGCCGCGGGGTATCCGGTCGTCATCTTCCTTCTTCTCTTTTATTCACTGCAATCCAGCGACGTCGCTATACGCCGTCGAGTTATACACGCTGCGAAGAAAGCTTGACATTATAATTTCAGATGATAATAATTTAATTATTAATGCAAGTTACATAGCGAGCATAAAATGAAAAGTTTTGCGGATGAAATTTAAAAGCTAGCTCGTTTACGCGAATCCACAGACATGGCTGTGAAGCGTCGGAGCGAAGAAGTGGAATATTTTCAACGGTTCACGAAAAGATATATACTTTCCGCAGCGAGCGACGCGAAGCAAAATAAATAGTGAATGAAAAAGAATACGACAACTCCGGGATATATTTATCCTGCATGTGTAGTTCTACGAGGCACTAGAGCCATGCCCTATTTGACACAAAAGAAGCATTTCTCATGTCTAGTGGTATACCTGCGCTCGCGTACTCCGAAGCAGTCAACGATTTGTATAGCTCGAGAAAAGAGTGCAAGTTTATTCGTCTCCGTTGGGTTCGGAAGAATTCGCCTTGGCGGTGGGGGGCAAAAGCTCTCGAGAATTGGACACTGATTAGAATCAAAGTAATGCACGGCATTCTTGTTTTCCCTCGATTGGACTTGGCCGAGCGGAGTAAGGCACCGCCGGACATTCAGCAGGAAATGTGAAATCAGTCCGCGTTCTATTTTCATTACCCTCGGCTGCCGGCCCATCGACCAAACTCGAAGGGGATGAAATTTCTCACAAAAGCATTGGCAGCACCGACTCCGATTGCTCCAATGAAAGTACTATAATACCTTTTGCTCTATCTTCGTCGTCTCTTACATTGCCCTCCCCCACTATTTCCCAATCAGGAATCGATCATTGTACGCGATCAAATCCATTTCATTCGCATTACTCTTTCTCTCACTTTGTCCCGGTCTCTTACTTGCTTCGAGATTGAGGCAGAGGGCGAGAACAATGAATAAGAAAAGAGCAAACTACTTTCTTCTTTACGTCGGGACTGACCGTAGCGTTTCGAGTAGAAGAGAAAAAAATTTGCGAATTGAATGAAACAAGTGAAGAAAATAGATAAGAACCGCTGGCAACTTTTGAGCGTTGTCCAATTGATGAGAAACGAGGATTCAAAGGGGGAAAAAACGCGAGGGAGATAGAAATGTTGGGTTTTTTTAAAGAAACTACGACGCTTTCAAAGGTGGCTTTGATACGTACGGTACGTCGAGTTAGTAATCTCTACTAGAACCTGCCGTGTATTCTACACTTTTCCGTTACGTCTTTCGTCGCTGCGTACCTAACTTTCTATTTTCAGTTCTATTGACGATAGTATTGCCACCTAAAACCGATATCTCTATGGTTCACGCGTGCCGCTTCGACCGAGAGTACTGGAAGCAATTGCAGAGCGGGACCCTTTGTGCGAAACGGAACTTAGCCAATAGAATGTTGCGAGGTAATCGAGTATGCTATTGCGGCACAGAGAACACGACACGACATCAACATTGCGGTCGTAGCTCTATCGTAGTATAATTCAACGTTTAAGTTGATCGTTTTTTAACAATCATCAATTTTTTTAAAATTACATCAACTCATATACAAATCATCACGGAAAATCTGTGAAAGGGAAGTTATTTTTTTCAAATCAGATTTGAGTCCACAATTTTTCTTCGGTAATATCGTTTTATTCCTGCAGTCACGTCAAATCCGATCTCAATTTCGTGAGTTATTATTATTACTCCATGGGTTGGTAATTGCACGAAGCTATATCTACGCGGCGAGTAGGTTAGGATGGCTTGAGGACGACCAAGACGAGTCGGAGAGCTCCGGCGCGAGTAGAGGAAATCAAGTTTTAGCGCTAGGCACACTCTCTTCTATGTTTCTCTCTTCTGCTCTTTCCTCCACCGCATAATTTCAGCGAGCGAGCGTGTATCTCCTTTCGCATTTCCATCGCGGCATAACTTTAGTAAGTGAGCGTGTCTTGTTCATTAAACAAAACCGTGCACGTCGGTGGTCTGTGTGGCGCGGTGATTCGTGCATGACTTCGATAGTAAGTCTACTCTGGGACGCATGCGCGCATTCGCTGTCTCTGTGCACCCTCATTTCCCTTTTCGTTCATTCCTGTATTTTCACCCTTCCCCCTCGCCATCTCCTTCTCGGTAGTAGTTGTTGGGGTTAACCCCCGACAGGATCCCCCAAAGTTAGCTGCCTCCTCTCGAACCCTCTCCCACGTTCGGGAAAAGCTCTCCCTTCCGGTTCGGAAGTGACTCGCCTGCGAACAACCGGAACTAACATGCATCTAACTGCACTCGAGGCTCTCGTTCGACTCGTTCGGTTCGGCACAACCGGCTATTGCACACCGCTGTTGTACGCTGAACTGGCATAGCTGCAATTCACGAGGGAGAGGAATGCGCTTCCCGAATCAATTGTCGTGGAATTGGATCGAGTTCACCCTTTCCGCTCTTCCTCTTTAACCCCCTTCCACTTTCGTTCAATGGCTCACCGTACCGCGCATCCGCAGTTGCACTCGGCGAGCTACAAATTCTCGCACAAGTAGCTCGCAGAAGGCACTTTACGTTTTTATTCAATTACCACAGCGGCACAGTCGCTGGTGAAAATATACGACCATTTGGTACTCGACATTGCTTCGTCCCGGTATCCTGCGTTTCTTTAGTTAAAAAAAATTAAATTTCTTTAATTTTTTTGTATTTTTTTCTCACGTTTTCTATTTCTCAGTCTAAATCCCTGGAGGACGTATTCATTTATTTTCAATTCTCAGAACAGCTTTTCTCTTTCCACCCGTTATTTCTCAGAAACGATAATACGCAGCATTATCGTTCGTGAAGATGGAATACCAAGTACAGAACTATGGAATGAGAAAGTCTCGAATAGGGGAAGAGAGAGAGAATGTGGAATTATAGTATGTATGACGAAGTTGCGACGTCTGCGAGCGAGAGATGCTTGGGTCCATCGTAAATAGTGAATCTTCTGCCAAGTGGACGAACGTGATATGCATTGAAGAGAAACGCAGGAAATGAAAAAGTATTCGACTCGGAGATGACAAGAGAAACGAGGCAATGGTAGAAAATAATGATATTTTGCGTTTTGTGAACAGCGAACTTGTTCACGCACCGTCTTATTAAAATGAATGCTACCGTCGACTGTTCGTGGAATACTTGAAAAATGCCTGCAGTAACGCATTCGTCCGGAAAACCGAGAAGAGCGTACTGCGAAATTCCAGGCTAAGACAATTACAACTTAATTCCGTTCAACGTCTTCCGTCGCAGGTACAACAACGTATCGTCGTCATCGAGAAGCGGGGCCTAGCATCTCGACGTCGTTATAATGAATTCATGACGCGAACAAGCGGATTCCATCGCAAATTTAATCATGCCAAGGCCCACTCGTGATTCTATTCACGGCAGCAAGATGAATTTCATTAATTGCTCGATATAATAATGCCCGCTACCAAGAGGAAAAGTCGGCCGGCAGAGCCGTTGACTGCTGCGTTGGGGATGGTCGGATAGATAAGCGTAGCCGATGTATAGCGTTGGTACCAGTAGTGCGCAGACGTTACGTAAGGTTTTTCGAGTGGGTTTCCTCGTTCCTCGTTCACCGATGACGCCGTATTCGTGTGCAGCTTCCGTCGTGCCTGGAATAATGAAACGGTCCACGGACAGCCAATTAGTCGTCGGGGACTAATGACGGGGACAATTCATTTCCACCTCGGTGGAGGAAGTGTGCTCGTAGGGCAACTCTCTCGGTTCGTCCGGACGAGACAGCGAAGAAAGAAAGTCCCATCTCCGTGCCTTTCGTATACTGACGACGTGGAGGCATGGGGAAGAAGACGAAGCACGATTACAGCGATAAGAACGACGACGGAAGACTCGGAAGCTGGAACTACGACTTCCGTGGCCCGCACGGATCCCTCTCTCTTTCTCGCTACAGACCTTATCTTTTTTTTCTGGCAGTAATTCGAATTCCACTAATTCGTGGAGAGTGGATTCAGCCGTTGGGCCAGGAAGGACGAGTGACGTAGAAGGAAGAAGGAGGATGAGTATATAGGGTTAGAGAAAGAGGAAGGTAACTCAAATATAGTGGGTCGCCAAGTTCCTTAAGCTAAACTTATTGTTAGTGCCTGGACTGCCGGTCTGCTAAAAGTTTCGGTCTGGCAGTGGAGGTGAAGGAGTACGGTAAGGTGGACGAGGGTAATAGTGGCGTACTGAAGGGGAACAGTTGATGGGGGCAGTGCTAGTGGCAAAGGGAGGACCGACGAGGGCGAATTAAACTTTTAAAGCCACCGAAAAGTTTGTCTAATTACACGCGAGCGACTCGATCGTGACTCGTTCGTGGAGCGAACTCTCACGATTTCTCGTTCGGCTTGTTTGACGTTTCCAACTAGTACGCTAATCGCGCGAGGGCTTTGACCACCGTGAATTTTCTGACGGACGACGCGAACTCGACGATGACTGGGTTGAAAAGCCGCAGCATACAAAGCATTTAATGAAAACGACATTAAGATTCACGTGACGCAATCTTGAATTTCGGTGACCGTCGTACTTAACGACGATGCTCTGCGGAGAGAATAATAAATGCCAGTCATGAGAGACAAAGATATATTGGAGCTACATTGATTTAGCTTCGAATAGTTATATATCCGTACGATGCCAGGAGCGTGGAGTGCATAGAGAATTTGACAGGCTTGATAGTGTCTTCAACGAGATATCCGGGCACGGATGAGGATTAGATGCGCGTGACCTCGCTGACACGATCACCGATAAGGGGATGAAACGGAACCAAGGGAATGCATTAAGCTCAATTACCCTCGGTGATACGCGATGCTCTCCACCTCTATTCTCTGTTCATCGATCGATCACGCATCTCGGCGCTTCCCGGACAACGCGTATTCAAAGCCAGTACCACCAGCGACGGCTGAATCAGTCATTTATTGATTCAAATAAAATTCCGGTCGCCCTCTCACTTATCTTTAGTGCACTTTTAGTTGCGGCTGTTTTTCTTTTTTCAAAAAACTTCTCTATCCTGTTGCCATCAGACCGAGTTTGTAATCGGATCACGTATAATCTAACGATTTTTTAACTTCTCCGGAGGCGAGTTTTCCCGACAGACGGGATCCCCAACCCCGAGGGACTCGTTATTCCCATCAAAGAGCGGGGAACCCGCCACGAGCATTCTCAAAGATCGCCGTACTTAGCTTTATCGCGTGGCTGTATGTCTCTCTGTTTCGTCGGCATTCACCAATAACAGAAAATGGAAGGTCGATCGACAGTCCAGGAATGCGTTATCGCCATAAATACGTCTCGGCATCCTATTCTCTTCATCGCCCTTTTCCTCTCCTATCTCGTTCGTGCAGCGCTATTATTGCTTTACTATTGGCCGACTGCGGTGAAGGGAGAGAGAGAAAAATTTCACAGAGGGGAAGATGTGAGCGCAACCCTCGGCTCTGCTGATCGGGAGGTGGTAACCCGGCGCACGAGGAATCCCCATAATCTCCCACGTCCTCACGTCGATTTTCTTATCTACTCTCTCAGCTGTATGCTTTTTCGTCCTTTTTACCGTCGTTCCACTCTTCGTTCTACGTTACCGCCAATATAATCATTTGCTCCATTAGCTTCGCCTAGCTGCAAAAACATTACGGCTCTAGTTTAATCAGTGTGCAGGCACTCGGGGGAGCCATACGCGTAATCTTATGTTTTGTTGCGTGTTGTTGTAATGAGTGACGTTCACCCGTGAAGAAGATTAAAATTCTCAAAAGCATCGCATGGGAAGGATAGTACAGAACCCAATTGGATCAATATGTAAGAAAAGCTTGGCACGTATGCGTTTATTATTAATTGTAATCTTCGTTGTGTTGTAGTTTAATCATAACGATAACTCAGTGATCTTCGAATATCCAAGCTCTCGAGTAGACGCACGTACTTGAGCACTGCGTGAGGAGGCCCGAATCGACGTCAATCGAGTTACCGAGCTAAGAGCAGAGAGATAATTGAATTTTGATCTGAGGCATTGCCGGGCGAGAGAGATCGACGTTATCGTCCTGCCTCTACAGCGTTTCATCGCATGACCCGCGCAGGTACTCAAGAAGCTCTAATAATTAATTATAGGCTGGCCTTACCCTCGCTTTCTCCTTAATGGTCCCACTCGTCGAGTGACTCGTGCCAGCTTCATGCCACCCGCATACGCGTTAACACACTATTAGGACACTTGGAACGTGCCTCTGTTGATTCAGCGCTCTGCCAATATAATCCCTCCGTTTATATGCAGTGAATTCAAAAGACCTATTGACCATATCAATCGCTCATTGAATCCTTCCTCTTCTCAATTTCCCCGGGCTCTCAATCCTCTTACCGTCGCTCTCTCTAATTTCGGTGAGCGATTAATTGGACCCGGAGCCAAGTGCAACTGCAGCCAATATCTACCGGTAAACATTGAAGCATGCACATGCGTTTCCCGTGTGTACCGTTGCACCGCCGGGAGTTCGGTCGATGCAACGCTCAAGTTGAAAAAGTGTCGAAGCTCCGAAAGATATTGGCTTCGATAATTCATCGGGAATTGCCGTTAATAATTGCTCGGCGGTATATGGAAGGTAGGAGAGTGAGAGAACAAGATGTATAGACGTGTCCAGCCTACGAGGATATGAACGATGTCCACAGTATCAGGGAGGAGAGAAAAAGCAAAATTGGCTCGGTCGTTTATACGACTGTGCATGTACTGCAGCAGTGAATGTTGCACAGTATGAATCCAGTATACGTAGCAGTGGCGGTCGTTACATGTACATGAAATCGAAGAATTCGAAGAATTTTTGGTATCCATAGCGCTCAACATCGTTCTGATTGATGTATGCCAAATATTGTACTGTTTATATAAGGGAAAGCGAGCCGAACTGGCATAGGACGAACGTATTGACAGTCGACACAGAGCCGGGCGGTTTGGATTGTTGCCTCTGTCGTATCTACACTGCTGTTGATACGGTACGATCGTTGAAGGAGGAATAGGAATCGGTCGGGGATGGGAAAGACTCATGCTCATATACGCGTTAGTACGTACGCGTGGGAGAACGTCTACGTGATAGCCACGTGGCCTAATTACACCTCGGTCTATACCGAGATGTACACACGGTGTGTTCAAAGCTAGGCTGTTCTGGATTGAAGATCCTTACTCAGAGCTAGCTTACCACTCCGAATCCTCCCTATATCCAATCCTCAACCCATCCATGATATAACTGTACTGGCTATACCTCTCTGGGCTTTCAAGATACCTGTGTCTAGTCTGTATTTCGAATAAGGCATACAGGCAGAACCAGTTGATCAATTCACGAGGATTATTTCCTCCATGTACCGTAGACAGGATACATACGTGTATTATACCAATTTCATATCGATCCTAGGATTATTCTGATTTTCCGCATTCTGGTGAAAATACTACCTTTGAGTGAATGCAAATTTTTATGAATTCGTTCGAAGGTCATTTTCACTTAGCGTAAATCGTAAATTATGACGTTTTGAGTACATTGTTGAGAAAAATGGAAAATTTTCATCTGTAAACAGGTCCACTAAATTAAATGTACAATAGTGATACGAGGATAAATGTGGTTTTGTACAGTCGAATGAAAGTGAGATATTGAAAAGTAAAGTATCGACTGCAGTTTTTAATGTACTGTTCGTAAATTTTCCATCATAATTGTATACTAAATTTAATGTACTAGTTGATACATCAATATGCCATTATTGGAACATTGCATTGACGGTCAACCTTTTCCCAATATAATGACGGCTGCGAATCAATTGACGAAGAACATGAGGTTTAACCGTTACAACATGCACATCAGTGATTCTTTCTGTGCAATATAATATGTCCCCGTAATCGGATACTATAATTGACATGGATAAATGTCAGTGTAAATAAAATCATTACGCATTATGGAACTCGCACAAAGTTTTGCAATAACGTGAATAATTGTAGGCTGTGATTAGTGTGTTTGACAATGACGATAAATCAAGTGAATGAACGAGGATGAAAGAGCATCCGAGAATTTTTCGCGCCAACATACACCCCTCTAGTTCTCGCGTTCGTCAACCGGACAGAGAAAATTACCGAGAAACGATAATTACAGTCGTGTTAAAGAAATCGGACGAGAATAGTTTTGCCAGTGGTGAATGGGGGAGGGACGGGTGGGGGGTGGGAGGGGGGGGGGGGGGGGGGAGGAGTGTGAGGCTCACCGTAATGGCTCCTCTGCCTCTCTTTCTCTCTGCTCTTTGAAGATAAAGTGTGATGTAAAGGCCGGAAGCAGAAGTGCGGCATGATTACAGAGCGGGACGACGGATGTGAATGGCTGGGTGGTCTGCCTTCGTGCCTTCCTGCCATCCTTTCTGCAACTATACCCAACCACCAATACTTTTACTACCACTCTGCCTAGGCGTCCCGTCTCTCTTTCTCTCGTCAGAGCAAACGCTCCGGAAGAAACCCCGAGAGTGGGTGGCTCGGCCGCTCGGTGGAGAGAGTGGCGGAATCGTGCGGTGGCAATAGAACGATAATTCGCGCAGTTCGCGGAGGACAGTGTTACACAGAGAATTCCAATAATGATCGATCACGCGGTTGGCATGCGACAATGAAAGACCGGAATGCAATCAGCGATGCGCGGCCTTTTTTCTCTCTTTCTTCCACGATTCTTCGAAGATTTTCTTCAACGCGGCTAAATCGTCGCTCATTATTAACCATTATTGCGGTTACGTTCGATAAATTCTTATTGAGCAATTACAATAAAAAAAACGAGCGTGGCAGGTCGATATACGTAGTTTTTACACCGAATGTACGGTGACTACACGATTCCGCGCACACACACAATCGCGCGCGATTTGTATTAAAGGGTCGGTTTTTTTTTTGTTCCTCTTTCTCGCCGCTGCGACCTGACAACTTCCTATCAGACGTGTATGCAAATAAATGGGGAGATTCCGAGTCCGAAGCGGTGCGTGATTAATCGCTCTTGACGTGTACCACAGTTCCCTCCCTCACGCACGTAGCTCACGACTTTAGAAAAAAAAAGAGAGAGAAAGAGAAAAAAAAGTTAAGCTCGCTCGGTCTATACACAACCTCCCCACAAGCGCGTCGACTGCCGCTCTCTGACGAGTTTACGCGAGAAGGGAGAGACGCCCGTGTGACAAATGGAAAAAAGTCGAGGTACACCTCTCGCGTACACGTGCCCGACATGACGGCGAGAGAGGCGCGAGGCTAAAGAAAGCCCGGTGAGAAAATATTGTCGTCGAAATGCCAATGAAAGTTTTCCAAAGACTCGTTACAAATCGTATTTCTTTCGCTTCAACAGCAACAGCTTTTTTATTTCCTTCTTTTTTTTTTTATCGTTATACCCTCGAACGGACCGTGAAGAGTTTAATTCAATTCAACTTGCTCGTCGATCTTCCGGAGGAATATATAATTGCTATTCTGTATCACTTCGTCCTTCCGTACTCCTCCAATTACCAATGAAAATATATATCGAGTCCTTTAAGCTTAACGGACTTCTGGCACGGTTCCGTACCAGTTCCGGCTTCGATCGTGGCGATCGAAGCAGCAGCAGCAGCTACGCAAAAGCCGTTCTGGGCCGCTGGAGGTGTGCATGTCGATTTCCTACGTGTGCACACACGCCCGCTTTGCAAATACGTTTTGATAAATGGATCATCGTGTGTTGGGAGACAAGAGACCACGACAGCGATAATGCACAGAGGTGGAAGGGAGCCCGGTGGCTAATCGAGCCTGCGATATTAGCGGCAGAATGATTAGGTGCGTTATCCAACCACAAACAGCACCGCCAGCTAATCTCACTGTTCCCTTCGTTCGTTCAGACGCAATCCGCGAACTCAACTCAAACACACCGCTCCAGCTACTTCGTTGATAGCGCTATGAGACGCCAGAGTGGATTGATGAGATACGATTTTAGCGATCATTAATTCCGATTAATTATGGCTTATGGACCGTGCGGCTTGATCGACCATTTTTCAAACACAGATGAAATGGTGTTTGCTATACGTCGGCGCGCCTAAATAAGCTTTCGCAATTGTTCATTGAAATTAATTATGGTACGTTGATTGCCTAGGATTAGTAAACCTCCCTGGAGAAATTCTACAAGGGATAATCATTTTCGTCGACCTTTTCTCGGATTATCGTACCCGACATGTTGATATGTCTGTTCGATAACGCTGACACGAAGTTCGCGACTCGTATGAATTATAAAAATACACTTCACGCAAGTATAAACACTCTTTTCTGAATGTTATTTATGAAGCGATCGAAAATAGGTCATCGACAGCCCATCAGCGAAGGCACACTCGGCTCTTCTCTTCGCTCTGTTATTTTGCGAATAAAGTAGAAACGAGAGAGGACGTGATAGCGTCGATGCTATATACGTGGGTTGATTGACGCGCTCCGCTGAACATCATACTCGTTATAAGCTCGGGTGTGACGTTCGCGACACTGCAAAGTGACGCCAATAGCCCGGGAACTCGTCCGCAGGTCTCTTCATCGTCATCGTCTCCTTCACTTCTCCTTCTCTTACGATCCTCTGATGTTCGCTCCGCGCACACCTTATTATTCCGGGTACGAAGTGAATTCACACACGCAACTAGAGACAAGAGGCCAGGAACAAATACAGTAAAACCACCGCATTAGTGCTCTCTATATTAGTCCAACGTCTACAACAATCCAAACGGTTTCGCCTACTTGTCACCTACACAAAGAAACTAATCTTAGGGTCTGCGTGAATGGCTGTGCCTCGCCGGAGGATTGAAATTCATACCATTATGCCGCATATTATATTCAACCATTTCTAGAAGATATTTTTTTGTTTAACCGAAATATCTATTCTCACGATTCAATGTACACTGTTCAGTCTGTTGAAACGTGAGGTATCGCAACCGTAATAACCTGAAGAACGGCGGACTCACTCAAGTTTCGAAAGTTTAATAATATATTAACTAATTATTGTAATTATGGATATGGTATGATTATCATATAATAATTATAAGTTTATATATTAAATAAGCGTAAAGTTACAAAAATATCAGCTTATTAATTCAATGCCCGGCAGCCCCATGAACCACAAGAAGCGTAATTAGCACGCTCCTGACAGATCATCACTCATTAGCTTCTCGGAGCGAAATCACGGCTCCGCCCATTTTTCGACTACAGTAGAGGTTGAGAACTAGCGTTCGACTAATGCAGAATTTTCACTGTCACCGGGCATTGAACACAATCGTAGTGACGTCGAGCAAGATGATTTCGCAAATTGGGGAAAAAATTAGGGTAATCACGAAACAAAAGATCGTTTCGAGTATGAAGCGCTTGACAAAGAGGATGAAAGTCAAAAGACTGAATATAATCATTGCAAAGGTTGATAAGACTATCGGTGACAAATTCCTTCGGTTCACGAAACCTTGACCTCGGGTGCTACGATGACTGTGTAATATAATCTTTCGTCGGGGCATTTTCGTTGACCGGGAATTCGACCTCTGTGCGCGAAACAGGTGGCAGAGATGGTGTGGTGATAGCGGCTGTGATGCTAGTGAGTGGAAAACGATCGGGGTTCTAAAAGGGGAGGACAAGTGGCGAGAGCTCGCGTAGATCGTAAAGTGGTTGGGTGGCTGTTGCGGCGTGTCTCGATAATCTCCGGACACAGAGTTATAATACTCGTGCCTGGTGTACAGTGCAAAACTGTGCCAGTATTACCTAGAACGGTTGAGTTAAAGTTTACGGCAGGTTCGTCTTTTGCACAGCAGATGAAATCTACTTGCGTGCCCAAGTCGATATCGCAGGTGTACATTACACGGCCAATCCTTTGGCAATCGGCATCATCCGTGGTCAATTTAATTTTACATGTTTATTTCTGTGTATCGTTGATTTGGACGATACATTCGAGATATATGGTTCTATTACATGCGAGACGGGACCAGGAACGTGAATGGTTCGCTAAGTGGTAGTGCGGCGTGTCGCTTAATCTTCGGACACAGAGTTAATATGCTTGGAGGGTCGAGCCAAAGTGGATTACGCCAAGAGTACCTGCTGGCGTTAACACACACGGCCAGGCAAGGCGCAGCGAAAGCGAGAGGCAGGGGATTGGAGAATATTGTGTTATCGGACACAACCAACGATAGGGCCTATTTCATGTTGCCCGAAAATCTAATTACAAACAAGCCCGCTTCGTCGTTTGCTGTCTCGAGCCCGCAATATTACGAGACAATTGGGAAAAGACACTAAAACCGTCCGTTTGACTTGAATAACGCAGTGCCGGATTGACAGACTGTTTCCGTCAATTGCGCTGTCGTGCAATTTCCATCTGAAACATTCTGACAGAGCTTCAGATATGTACAAGGTAAATAAAGAGACACGCCTGTCTCCGCGACTAAGGTTTGTCGCCTTCGTCGCTTTGACCCTCAGAACATTTCGCAATACGACGAATGTCTAAGAGACCGACCGAGAAGTATCACGTACAAACATTGAGGGCGTAAAATATTGCTTACTAGATTCTCACCAGAGGTGTCTGTGAGCGCAACCGAACGTTTCGTTTCACGTGAGCAATTCACGCGTTTGGATCGGACGATCTGGGGGGGAAAAAAGGGTCGACAAAAATATACAAGCGTAACACGTAACCGTTGGCAATCGAGAAAGTGCCGATTTAGCGGAGTTCTACAAAACGACGCGGTGTGTATCCCTTTCTGATTCCGACGATTGCGCAGCGAGGGTAAACGGCTAGAAGAGCCCGGCGAAAGAGAAGGAGAGATAGAACGACGAAGCGAAAGAGAATACCATTCTCTTTCTCATCTCCGGAGATTCTGGAGTCGGCTCGGTCGACGGTTGTTGAAAAATCTCGACGTAAACCCACGCAAAGTGGCGCGAGGAGAGACGACAGTGGAAAGCCTCACCAGCGGCAGTAACCGATGAGAGAAAAGAGTCCAGTATGCGTCATCCATTTTCCGTATTCGGGTCACGCACGACGGGGGTTCAACGGATCACCGGAAGCTTAACGTCTGCAAAGCATGTCTGAAAGTTGGAGGTTCTATACTCGCCGGCTCTCTTCTCTCTATACGGTGCTGGCTTTCTCCTAAACAT
This sequence comes from Ischnus inquisitorius, assembly GCA_963924025.1. Lineage (NCBI taxonomy): Eukaryota > Metazoa > Arthropoda > Insecta > Hymenoptera > Ichneumonidae > Ischnus > Ischnus inquisitorius. Next base: position 10,281,457 of record OZ001252.1, read on the forward strand.
TCCGCTATCATACGTATAAGCGTTGTGCGCGACCGTTGCTAGGACCTAGGAAAGAAAAAACGTAAAAGAAAAGAAAAATCAACCACGACACCATCCGACTGTAGCTAATCCGCTGTCATCTCTCTTTCACTTCTCGGACTGCCGAATTTTATAGCGCACGAAGCATTATCTCTGACTTCTCCTCGTTGCTTTTCGTCCCGTTCATTCGTAGTTTTCTATCTGTCGGACCGTTCTTCGCGCAAATTCATTCCATTGTACATATCTATAGGCGCGCACTGGCCTCCGGTCTCCGTCCTCGGGCGTTGTGACTCCATTCCTGTCACTGGAGGGATGAGCGCAAAAAAAGCGCCGAACTCCACACTCACTCTTTCATGTATTCCGTTTCGACTAGTATGATGCAGTTTGCTTTCTCTCCCGATCTGTCAATATATCGAAACGCGCATTACTGGGTTGACACTTGGGATAGGACGGGCGGTGGGGTTAGCTCGGATGGCATGTATACTCGGTCCCGAGTTAGCTACGAAGCTCTCTATACATAGGCACGTCGATGTTTCAACCGCAAAATTTATCCCCTCGTTGCAATTCTGTTATCCCGGGCCGCGCGAACGTTGCAGGCTAGCGTTTTATCCCATAACTCCTGTCTCATGTTATTTTTGTTGGGCGAAATGCCGCACGCGGTACTGTATAACGGCCCGACTCTCTGTATGTCGTCTATATCTTCGATGTATGTTGCACTGTACACGCCGAAGCGATTGAGCGCGTCCAGAATTTTTCCCGCTCGACAAACTCTCATCACTTAAACAGGAAGCAAAAAGGCAGAAAATATTCGCCATTTCGATCAATGCAAATGGTTTATTATGATTATTATTTTTTTTTTTGCAATTAATAAGCATACACTGCAAATTTCATGACAGAACGTACCAAACGCTGGCGCGATATTGCGATGCTTCTCGATTGGCGGACAGGTAGAATGGCGAAAATGGGGAGTAACAATGTTCGATCTGTTATTTCTATAATGAAATTGAAGTTACAATTAGCGTGCGTATCCGGTCGTCAGGTCGTGTTCGTCGTGTTTTTCCCCATCAGCCGCCCTGCTCCCCGTGCAAACTCGACCCCGTCCCACCGTCTGGTTTCACTTTGGCGTGGAAACGCATCGTCGACGGGTCATCGTGTTAATTGAAATTAATCGCCCGACTATATTATCCGCGCGGACTAATGAACGCTAGACGGCACGTACTAATTAGTGGCATGAATGGGAGGGACAATACGTTATCAGGTGAAAATCGTCCGCCCCTTCTTCCGTCCCTCTGGCGTCGTCACCTTGTTCAATCGTCCCTTCGCTAACACGAGGCGCAGGAGGTCATTGAATGTAAGTTACGAGATCGGTAAATAAGCCGAGAGAAAGAGAGGCTTTCTCGATTCGCCGCCGTGAATATAGAAGGAGGAAACGAAATCGTTTTCGTGGCAGCACTACCGTATCATCTTTTATCGTCAAGTAATAATATATAGAATATGCCGTTGCGCTGGAACGGAGATGCTCGGGAATCCTATAAACGACGAGAATATCCTTGATTCATTCGGGCCACAGTATTAAAACCTGATACCTATAGCCCTTTGGCCGCAGTGCCGTAGACGTGGGAACCGACCGATTCTGCTCGTGAGATACGTTCCTTCCGAGAGAAATGGATTATATTTCATCTGGATTGAGCGTATCAAATATACTTGCTCAATTTTTCGTATATATAGACTCATATATATTCCACAGCATTTAAACAGGTAGGGAATTTGAGCGAATAAGAATTAATTCGAATGGATTGAAATTAGCGATGGGACATTCGAATCCGGTGAAATAGCGTTGCGAAAAATAGCCGACTTCGTATTCAGCAAAATGAAATATTATCCTGTTTGCCAAACGTCAAAGGTTGCTTATTCGTAGATGATACAATCGAAAGTTTTCTTAGTTTTAGATCTTGGATGGAAAGAGCTCCTTGTGAAATGTTCCGGGACTTTTTTCTTTATCGGAGTATGGAGAGTTCTCGATAGTCGTTCGATAACCATTGCAGATGCTACTATCCGAGCATCCTTTTCCTTGTTCGATTCAATAGCTTCTCTTATACCAACTGCACGGAAACGAACGCAGTCCGAACTCTCATGCCTATTTTTATATCCCACTTGATCTCAATAAGTGCTCGATCAGTCAGCATCTTTCACAATGTAGAAGCTTCTGGGTTGAGATGAATGCAAGAAAGTCGAGTGGCCGTTATCGGAATCGAGGAGAATGACGGCGAAGATCCACTTCTTGTTCCTCGCTTATCTTGGCCGCCTTCCATTCTTGAAAGGATCCGAGTAATTTCTTTAAACGCTACGGCACTCACCGCCATCGTCTTTTAACTCGGTAATGTCTTTTATCAATTTTCGATGATCCGAATTCGGGACCGACCGCAACATTCTCGTTTTCGCCAACGCACAGCCAAATTCAAGTTTAAAATACCATTTTAAGTTCAACTGAAATATTGACTTCGAGAATCGCTTTAATTGTAAGTCTCGATTATTAATATGGTACGATAGTACTATTATTTATGAGTTAATCTCTTTTGGAATATCTCATATACTGCGCACTCCTTCAACCCGCTTCTATCCCGCGTCACGTCCGTACATCTTATACGACAAGTCCATAGATCCGTATATACGTTCCTTGTTGTAATAGCGTATGAGAGTAGAGTACGGCGAAGGCGTACATTTGAAATGCATTGGCCGTCACCACGACGAAGCCACTGTTTGCCCTGTCAACCAGATGGATAATGGATCGTTGTTAGCTAAGGGCCATAGTATGGTCGGTGGTTTCTCGTGCATCGGCAGCGTTGCGACTAGCTACGACACTCAGACCACAGAAGATCGTTGACGAAATAGACGCCCGTACAGGGGAATGAAACGAAAAACGCTTAGATCCAAGCGGAAAAATGTGTACGACTCGCCGTGCGAAGATCAGGTTGATAAAACCATCGGTCAACGTTGCTTACGGCTCTCAACGAGACGAGCGAACCTAATCTATCATTTATCATCGACAAGAGAGGAGAACCCCAACACCAAGACGTGCCGCTTCTCTGGGGAGCATCACCGTCAAGTTGAGTTTGACGATTGGCCTAACGTTGAGCAAGTCGTAGTTACCAGAGGATTTCTATCACCCTAGCTAGTTTACCTCGCTGCCGTTAGGTGTATCCTTGTCCGTTAAAGTACTAAAGATCATAGGATTTGGAACTTCGCGGAAGATAAATATTTTTACCATTTTCTGATCCGAAAATCTGGGCGAGAGCTCTCGGAGCCACATAAACAGGCATGATCTTTATGAATATAATGCCGATTAACTATCGCTCGAGGTTTAAGGTTTCTTCTATCTCTCGAGAACTTCAATTACTCAGGAAATAGGAAAAAAAAATCTGTTTTAATGTTGAGTTTGAACTTAGACCGAATAGCTCGTGGATTCGTATCGAGTACAAAATCATCAAAATATGTGTGTAAAAACATTACAATTCATTAATAATTCCAAGTCGCGTCTGATGGCTCTTTTTCTCTAATTCGTCGAAATGGTTCTGCTGACGTGCTCAAGTTACCCACTCGGGTTGACGTGTTTCGTTCTTTTTTTTACCTACTCGTAAACTTACGACGTACACGTTAGTTACATGCGATTCTGGGCACTAGTGAAGCTGTTGATCAAAAGCGGTTATCCGGAAAAGAGGGTTTCTAAAAATACAGCACAAACGACAATCTGACAGCAGCCCTTGTACGCGTTCTCAGCTACTGTCAATCATTTGCGGCTTGCCGACTGGTCAAATTTCATCAGATGATACGTTTAACTTTTTTCCCAACACCTTGGGATAGTGAAAAGCTCGTTTAACTAGTGTCCGTTGTGAAAAGAAAGTTTCACTAATGGAGTGCAAATATAATTTTGGGCGTGGAATAGATTGGGGTCCGCAGGAACGTTTCCGTACGAAACATTTCAGTAACAGATTCACACGATGGCCACGGGGATTCTTTGCCGCGGTAGAGTGAGACGAGTGAGCTGCTCTACGTCCGAGGCAGAGGTATCCGGTCTTGAAACTTTGTTTGTCGATTCAGCAAACCCCCTCCGGCACTGGGCACTCTCGGTTAATTCGAGAGGCGAGTCCGGAGCTTCCATTTCGCCCGTACGTTTCGCCACTCGCTCGCGCTATATCACCGCCAGTATAGTGGATCTACCTCCTCCACGTCCGATTCACTGCAGTGAGCTCTCAGTTCACGAAATGCCTCCGTAACGATACGGCAAAATGGTTTAAACCGCTTCCCGATTCCTCCCAGTGTGCTCCCTCCCGTTTCTTTTCACCATCGGGATATAATGTTATTCAATCTGTTTGAAAGTGTCCAGAACCTGTTCCAACGCTTCAGACCGGTCAACGCGAAACACTTCACTCGGCACACCCGCGCAAAGCTCGATGTACATAGTAGGAGATCGTTAATACGACGCTGTGCTTCCGATGAATCCGAAAAGGACTTTTCGAAATGTTATCCTTTTCAAACACATCACTCCGCGCTGCGCTGACAAACACACGAGAAGGTGAAAAAGTACATCAGCGCCCGTCAGTCTCGTCATGTCAGTTGAGATAACTTGGAAAAAAAACGACGTAAAAAATCGTTAAGCTTTGTATTTGCTTTTTTTTTCGTAGACGAATCACGAGCTTTTTCCGTGTAATACACGCACACAAAGAGTACAAAGTCGGGCGACTATATTTCAAGCTTTGTCTGGGAGCTTTGCGCTCTTCGCAGGCGAAGGCCGGGCGCCGGTATTCGTCCGCAGAGAGATTAGCTAAAAAAAAAAGAGAAGAAAACAACGACGCTGCTCGCGGGAATGATACTAGCCGCGTAACAGCATGCTACCCATGCCAAAAGAACGTGTAGCCGTCATTGAGCTCACGTGTGCAGCTTGAAATCGCAGTCACCTTCGAAACAACCATCCTTTGCTCTGTTTCCTTCGCATTAGGAGCCGTCTGTTTGCTTCGTTTACGTTCAACAATCTTCGCGATTTTTTTGCTCTCAATTCTATCGAAGCATCGCACGGTTTTTCATGCGAAACATCGAGAGAACAAATAATAGAGGAGTACTGCGACGATCGAGAACAAATATTAATCGTTTCAACGATTCCTCTATTTATTTATCGTCGGGACATCGATGCCCGCATAAAACCCGTCCAAAGTACGTTTGCCCACATGGTTCGATGTTGAAGTAGCAAATATGAATTCATTGTGATCCCAGTGCGTCACGATATGTGTCGCAGATAAATACAATTCTATATAGTACAATTCGAGAATATCAGAAACTCGAGAGATCGTGAATAATATCACAAATTTTCACATAGCAGCGCGATGATATTAGTCCGGTCCGTGTATTTTTCGCATAAACACGAGTCATCCGCTAAGAAAAAAAAGGAGGAATCAGAAATTAGGGGGAGTTGTTTTTCAGTGGGAAAAGAGTCACGACCGGAGTTACAAAAAACGCTCATTCTTGGACTAATTACTCGACGGTGAGATTAAAGAGTGCTGAAACACGGCTTTATGTCTCTACTCTTATTTTCTCTTTATAACCCTCTCTGTAGGGATTTCACTCTTATTTACGGTTTTTTTTCCGTTGCGCTGCAGCTTTTCAAGCTCGCTGACGAGAGGTTGCGGCTCGTATTAATTGCATATAATACTCGGTATAAAAAAAACATTATCTTATCCTCGCGGATGCCGAATGAAATTTTATGCGGATTATAGCAAATCCGTAATTCTAGACGGCAGAGGGAAAAAATACAAAATAATACTGAATACTATAACAACTGCGCATTGTTCTCCGGTGTATGCAATACGAGAATATGCGCGGCGGTGTCGGAGGGCGAAGGAGATAACCGACAAAAGCACGGGATATCCTCGGGGAACGGGAGGGAGGTACATACGCTCGTATAATTGCAAGACTGCAAGTACAACTCCGGAGCATATCTCCGAGTCGTTCGTCAGTTGGCGGTAGGCAAAGAAGTGAGTATAGCGAATAATTCGTGGACGATAAGTTGGAAAGTAATGAAAGCACCGCGGAGGAGTTTGCTGAGTTCATTAAGAGAAAAGAAGAAAAAAAAGATACGAAGAAGGAAAGAAAAGTCGTAGCTCGAAGAGAGTAGCAAGATAAAGAGATACAAAAGAATAAGAGGAGAGTCCGAGAGAGAACAGACAGTAGAGAAGAAATATGACAAACAACATGCAACAAACAACGATACGACGGGTTAGCGGAGAATAATTGAAACGCCAGCTACGACGACGAAATATATAGGATAAGAATGAAAAGATCTTGAGGTAACAACGCGGTTGTGTTTGGCCCGTTATGGTTATTATGGTTATGTATGGTTAAGTGAGGGAAGGAGAGAAAGCGAGAGAGGAAGAGAAAGCCAGAACCGATAGCCAAAGAAGAGAAAGAATGAAAAATATATAAGGAGAAAGTTGCAAAACGGAAGAAACGGTATTTAATTAGTTTTTCCTCGGGCGTCCTACTTTTCATCCGAGACCACATCGACTCGCGAACTCACACAGGCCCGTCGTCTGTATCGTATGGAATTCGAGTCGTGGCATTTTTTTTCCTCGACAATGTAGCATTAAATAAATTATTACTCTATCTCTGCGAAAACTTTTTAATTCGAAATTCAAACTTTCGTATCATTATTTTTTCAACTCTCCGGTACTGCGTGTGCCGGCCTCGTTTCGCCAACAATCATTTTTATTAAGATCACAGTCGATCGCTACGAAGAAGTACAAACCGATTGAAGTCTAAGGCTAACGAAACATATTCCAGTGCGCTTTTCGCCTTCCGAGGGCTACGTCGTGCCGCGAGCTCCGTTTTGAATGAAAGTGGAAGAGCTCAAGCTCAAGAATGTCAAGTGTGTTTGAGTTCGCGAAGCTTCAAGTTTCCTTATAATAATGGCTTTCGGGTCTCCCCGGTACGTAGCGGCTGTGGAGGCGGTAGAAACTGTACATAGATATAATGTACGCGAGTCTATAACGTCGAAGCAGCCACCAACCCGTCCTTTCCCTTCCCCGTATACTCTATTAATTGTTTTATATTGGCAAAGTTTCGAACATTAAATTAAATCAAACACTGGTTGGCGCTGGAGCAAAAGTATCTCACCGCACCGAGCCACGCTTTTATGGCCATCCGATCGAATACATTTCATGTTACCACTGTTATCCGTATGCATTGAGTATTAAGTTATATGCGTTGGTGAATGCGATAACTGCTGATTATCCATATCTGATGAAAATTCATCTATCACTCCGGGGATTATAACAGTTGTGCTAATTCCGTGTTTCATTTTTTCGTGTTGCAGGTGAGTCGAAAAAAATATATGGAAACAACGAAGCTTTAAGCTCATTCCCGATGAGGCTGGTATTGTTATTCCTCCACGTGAGTAATTACGCAATTGCATGAATATGTTTTCGACAAAATTCGCGACGATTGGGATCATTAAAAAAAACCATTGACGCGGATTCTCGTAGCTTCCATATTCTCCTCGAACGAATTTTAGTAGAGTCGCATTTGCGCTACCAATTAAAGCGAACCGGGTTTTTTTCATTGCTTCGCCTCACTGTGTAAAAAATAATTCACATTTTAAACTGATGACTGCCGACGGGTCAAAAAACGGGAATCATCAGTTCACTGTCGATTCCCAGATCGCATCGCCGAAGTTCGTCGCTAATCTCACTAACAACTTCCATAGTCTGGAAGATCGGTTTACTTTTCAAAATATCAAATAAATATTAGTTTACGAAAATTAAAAGCCTTTCAGACGAGGAAAATTACAGTAAACAAATTATTCCAATATAAAAAAACGAAAATAACAAATTTTACGTTTTTGTATATTATACAATTTGTCTAATCTCCAGAATTTCCGTCTTTTTTTAAATGTTTCGTATTTCAATCAATTTCACTGTCTTACCGATGATAATAGCCAAAGAATTACGATTAATCCAGTAGAAATATCGCGTACGGAGCGTTGTAAGTCTATTCCGCGAAGCAGAGGGAAACTAGACGACAATATGGTATCGTTCAGTTCGGCACAGTTCGATAACGAGCGTGCGAGAGAAGGAGAACGGGCATTGATTTGCGAATAATAGCAGCGAAGATATGGTCACGCGAGCGTTGTGGAATAATGTTTTATTTTTTTCCCATTCCACTCTTCGATATATCATCCGCATAGAAGTGCGAGTATACGGAGTGTAGCGAAGTCTCGGAAGTACGATTCGCTTCTTCCTGCATAAATGCGCTATCGCGAGAGCGTTACCGCTCACATATCGGGGTCGTGAAAGCTCACTGGCCGGATGGGTACGGCTCAGCTTACGGTCGTTCTTTTCCGCTGTTTCTCTCTCTTTCACCCACACACACATATACACTATCTAGCGTCAAAGCTATGCCGTTTCTCACAGAGCAAGGATGTTCCTGGTCGCGAGCGTGCTCGTCGGCGAGACGAAAGACCGTTCGCAGCATTCATTCCGGTATATAAACGTTCCTAAATAGGGATCCCAACAATTTAGAAACAAAAATGCTACGCCAAGTACTTGATAATCAGGTCACAAAACATGAAATAGAATTTTTTTAAATAAAATGAATAACATTAAAGAAAGAAGATAAAAAAGGCAAAATATCGATCGTATCATAGCTTCACGGCATATTAAATAATTCTCAATTTACGGAGTACGGAGGAAAACTTGCTAGACATAATTAGAGTCTTTCCATACACAGGTATTCACGACGAATACCCTGAGGCTAAGAAATCCATCAGCCAATCCCCCTTAACGTTTTCTTTTCAAGTACGTCGGGACGCTGCCGCGTCTGTCGATACATAACAGTCATGAAAATCGAATGAGAAGCACGCGAGATATACGCCGAAACGTGAGCGAAATTAGAACGTCGAATTTAGCGAAAAGCTTCCTGATGCGTCAATGTGAAGCAACGGGACCGTCGGTAACTTCTTCCGCGAATCCGCAGCCGGTCCCTCCCTCGATGTACATCGAAAAGTTGCCGAGTATTCCAATTCCCGACCGTGACGATCGGACGCATGCTCAATTTCTCGATCGAATGTCACCCATAAATCCATCCGCGTGAAGTTCAAACGAGCAGCACCGATGCACAGGAGTTTTCAGGGTTTTATGCGAGTTTCGTGACTCTGTTGCGCCGCGGCACCTGCTGCAAAAGCGGCAGCACTCTTGTATACATCGCTCGTTTACTACACACACACGTGTGCGCACACTCTATAGGTTTTCATACTTTGTTATGGCAACACGACAAGCTCGATATAAACGCGCGAACCTTCGTGCTTTTAGTTCGAAGATTGTGAAATAATATAAAAGACTTGATCGATCGGTGTTTATCGCAAAAATATGCGTAATACCGCTGTGTTAACAACTTCCGGACCTCCCACTTTTTGAATAATTTATACCGTTATTGCGAAGCTATTTCGCAATAGCGAAGGACACGTGACACCTGTAGGGCACGAGCCTTTTCGATAGATCCGTCCGCGACGATAATCGCGGCTGTTGCTACGCGTTAAGCATTTTGTGCTAACAGTATTTCGAGACACGGCCGTACGGACGCGAAAGATGCGGTCCGCGCGCGACGATAAATTTTCCATTTATATTCCTGTCAAGGATGAGAATGTGGAGCGAAATAGAGAAAAAAAAAGGAAAAAAGAACGGTGGTGAAGCTGCCGTGAGAAGAGGAGCACCAGGAATGCCCGAGTTACCAGGGAGATGATTGTAGAGGACGTTGGCGCGCGGGATTCTTCGTGTACCTGGAACAGCAGCGGCAGCAGGGAATGAAAAGCCCGGCGAGCGTCGAGGGTAGGAGGCCTCGAGCGGTGCGTCTTTATCGAACCGCGCGCAGGTGCAACGCCCAGGAGCTCGTAGGTGCGCGTGGCACACTCGCGGCCGCAATATCGTTCGCGAAAAGTACGAGAGGGAGCGCACAAATTTTTCCATTCTCGCGTGATATAACCAATGAAATATCCCATTTATATTCTCCCGCGCACCGCGGGAATATACATCGACGCCGGCGAAAGGGGGGAAAAAACATTTTTAGTCCGCTTTGCGTGCGTTGAGTGAAAATTTTTCGAACCACCGGGAAGAGCCCACTGCGTCTCCGCGCCGGTGCGCTGTGTGCTCGCCGCATCGCGCTTATCTCCACTCGACGCGGTTATGCATTCAACCGACAATCAGATGTAAAAAATTCCTGTCAACTGTAATAACGAGGGAGAAAAAAGTGAATAAAACATAGAAGCCCGTTTACCTTATTTCTAACCGAAGGCTATGCTAATGCGGCAAAAACTCGACGATATCAAATCATCAGCTTCAATGTTTCGAGCTCGCACGGTTGAACCGTATCGTCGAATTGATAAACACCGACCGCAACGAAATTCCGCGCTGCAAGCCCGTGGAAGCGAGCCACGTGTCTATTATTTCTATAAAATAATTCGCGGTACGCCAAAGTGGGACGACAAGAGAAAATATTCTATTCATATTTTCGTAACACGTATATACAAACGCGGATATCGCGAAAGTCGAGCGCCACGCTTCCGACGAGTATATAGAAATATTTTGAACACCCACAGAGGAAGAGAGAGAAGGACATCGAGAGAGAAATCATGAGGAATAGATATATGGATATACGTATATGTACAGCGGAACGTTACAGTGTAGACCGAAGCGCGGAGGCTTCGCGCGAGCGCATCATCATGCACCCGGTATGCAGGCGAGCGGAGTGCATGCATATAACTGGGGCGCGGTGGGATGGAGAGCACCAGTCACCCTTGCGCGCAAACGGCGAGCGTGGAACTGTATACCGAATGTATCCCGTGCATGTACACATGGAACATGTAATAGCCTATATGCGCTTTACATAATAGCGTACATATGAAGAAACGGCGATACAGTTTGCACGCAGAGGCTAGTTTCGTCGGTACCGAACGTATACACATGTACATCGACAAGGAGGAATACGTAGATATCAATATTTTATCCACGTACCGACGAGGGAGGGAGAGAGAGAAGGCTCAATAGTTTTGTATCGTTGGCTCAACCCTTCTCTTATTCGTTGGGATATCTCTATTTCTACCTTTCCTTCGCCTACCGACGATATTTCAATATTTTTCCACGGGAGAAGCTTTAACCAAAACCCGTAGCCCAGCATCAATTTGTATCGTCTCCGGACGTTTCGCGCGAATATACGTTACGCCATAACCGTGCGCATGCACGGCGGAGTGCGCGTATTTCACCTACCGCGTCCTGAACTGAATCGACGAATTAATAAAGAAAGGAAAAAAATGTTTGCTCGCCCCCTTAGCCCTCGGCGCCTTAGCGCGAAAAATGTTGATCCATCGAAACACAATCGCGATCGACTCCGCACACACATGCATACGATAGTTGCGAAAGCTACGCGCGGCACGGTCGAATCTAGCGTGCGGCACATACGTTACGCTCGGAAATGCCGCCCGGAGCACGAAAAACCCGTGGAAACTCCTTTGCTTCTTTGTATCATATTTTTCGTGAATGGCGGATGAAATTTCTTTTTTTTTCCGCAAACTCTTTTCAGTATTTTTTAGAATAGAAAAAACCGAGGAAAACGAACGCTCACCGCCTCTCGCCTTGCCGGAGAAAAGCCTTGCGTGGGGAAAAAAACACACACGCACACACACGAAACGTGACGTGTGTGGAAAAAAAATATGTGGGGATATGCGAGAAAATGAAAAAAAATGAATAAAATGAGTTTCACGCGAGGTTACGAGCTGCGGTGGTATGCCAAGCTGCGCCGATGAAAGAAGCCACGATTAAATGCCGCTAATTAGTTTTCCACGGCAATTCTGTTACGTACGTGCTCGCCCACCGGGTGAAAGCACGCGCGCAAAACTCAAACACTCTCCGTGGCTTTAAACTATACGGCAACTTTTCCTGAGTCTGTCCCGCTCACTCTTTCGCCGCTACCCCTGTCGCATTCGCGTGCTCATACAAATCCCATATGCATATATCTTTGTGACCGTTGTTACTCGCTGCCGCCTATTCGGTGGCAAACGAAAAATGCTGAATCACACACGAGATATGAGCGCCTAACGAATCAATTCTGTCTGCGATACGAAACTCGACGGGTTTCGAAACGACCACGTCGCTTTTGTTCAACGCGGATATTTCGAGGCTAATCCAAAAGCGAGAGAGGCAAAGTGAAAATGTAGTTTATAATAAACCCGCGGAGGCGCCGTAAAAAAAATTCGACAAATGCACGGCAACGCGGAGCAACGAAAAAAAATTAATTAATTAATCAAAGCGAAAGGTTAAAGTAAAAACAAAAAAAAGCGCTCTGAACAGAGCGAGGGCGAAGGCACGTCAGGCTGAAAGGCTCGACTTGCGAAAATTTAATTCATAATATCGGTATGAAGTTGGAAAAGTGAGCAAAAGTCCGGGATAGACAGGAAGGAAAAGGTAGACAAGAATGGGATAGATGGATGAGGTGAAAATACGAGAGAGCCGCGAGCTACGTCGGTTTTAATTAAAGGCAGCCTTCGACGCCAGCCGGTTTCACGGCTTATTACTGGGAGAGATAAGACGTTCGATGCCAATAGTAATAACCGTAGTTTCTTCGCCGGTTATGCTATAAATGCATTTTACCTGATATATTAGACTTTCCATTCCGTTACGGTAAACAAAAGATAAACAATGGGCAACGCGTAACAAAAGCTCGAGAGTTGCGCACAGAAAGAAACACGAAGTGTGTATCGTTGTTGGCGGTGTGTCGTATAAAATTGTACACGAACGGATCGCGGGATGGACGAGCTGTTTTTTTCCCCTCGTCGATTGCGCTTTCTCTTGTAGTTTTTGTGTTAAATCGCACATTGTTTAAGTATCGCCAGAGGTGCAGAAGGGAAAAACGCAAACAGAGAGAAAAAAGGAAAGGTCGGCTGATGAGATTTTTTGGTCTCGTTCACATTTTCCGATCGTTATCTTGGATTTTTCTGGAAAATAATTGAGCTCGGGCGTGGTTGCAGTCTACGATTGTTTGCAGAAGGATACGTGGCCGCAAGTCCATTTTTTTGAGCTTCCCACTACAGGACGTAACTAGGATGTGCGCAGCTTCCGGTTTTTCTTTTTGCCTTTTTCTATTTTTTTTTCATTTTTTTTTTTTTTCAACACAGCAAGCCTTCTCTCGTCGGGATTCTCTACGTTGGATTCCACGCCCGTCGCGTTTTCCCGCAAGCCGACCAAAAGCAGAACACACGTTGTCAGTGCCCGGGCGCTACGAGAGAAGCACCAAGCCGACCCGTTACTCCGTGTACGCGTTGAAAATCTTTCCAATTACGCGAAAATGCAAGCCGCACGGGGGGTAGAAGCTCTCTCACACTCCCGAGGTTTCAACCTCCGCGAGCCTCTCGCTTCGCTTACGGTCGCCCGCGGGCAATTTTCGCATCTACCTTTATATACACGTTAGCCACTACCCCACGAGCGCGAAGATGGAAAAGTACGGTCCGGTTGTTCGAAAGAGCCACCAGCGGAACTTGGAGTATTTATCTACGTGACTACGTGCCGGGAACGTTTCTTTTCGTCGAACGTGCCGATCTGACGGCGCCGACCGTTCTTCGCTTTGGCTCTTTCTTCTTCCTTCATTCTTCTTAACAATTTTCAATGTTCTTAGTGAATTAAAGAGATTCCGTTGGCCTCCGCGGCCAATTATGCTTTATCGAAACGCTTCGCTTCGTCTTGTTAATCACAATCGTGAAATTTCTCGTTATATTGTTAGAATTTGCGGACGACTGGAATGATTCTCTCTTGAGCGTACGGCCCGATGAAAAACGTGCAATCGTGACATATTTTTATTTGTGCAAACCGCTCTGATAGAGAAAAAAAATTACATTCGGCTCCGCGGTATCGGAGCATCGGCTATTCGAGCTCCCTTTGAAGCGTCGATGCATCGGCGCCTCGTTTGAGTTTTGTTTTGTCGTTCTATCGATTACCGGATGAAATTACTCGACTCTGGGTTTTTTACGAGCGCTCTGCTTTCGTTTTGCGGCATGATGGCCCTTTCAAACAAACTCAAGCGCCTAACTAGTCATATCCTGGTCAATACAGACGCATGGAAACCAAACGCAAACGTTTCGCAGCGTGTTGAAAGAAACAAATCCTTGCGACGATATAACTTTTTGGCATTATTATCAAGCAAAAAATTAATCTTCTCCGGAACTCCTATACGGTTGGTTGTCTTCAGATTGTTGTCCCATTCAGAAACATCCGCTCAGAATATCTTTTTTAGTTGGAACTGTAGCGATAAATCCTCCTCGGGTAGGTTGCCACGTATATTCTCGAAACATTTCTGTCTCGTGAATCCGAATGAAAATAACGGTGATAAAAGATTTCCAATGCGTGCAATGCAACGGGAACAGCTTGAAAATTGTAAAAAGATCGAGAAAGCAGTGGACAGGAACAGGCTCACGACGAGACGGCTCACGAGGGAGTCACTGTCAGCCCGGCTAACTTAATCCGTCTCTACCTTTGGCTTTGCGAAACATTGTTCGCTCTCACAATGTGTGTGCATTCGCCGGTGTATTGTATAGACGGGAATGCACACAGGACGCGAGTGCAAAGGGTACAGCGACCAGCATCAGGGAACGCTTATACAACGCCGCGATAGCGATGATGATGGTATATATGGAAAGCATGAGGAGAGCATAGAGGATGGAGGCCCGCCGGCAGTTTCGAGTCCTGCAGAGACCCGCGGGGGAACGCGTCGTTGCCGCTCTTGTTGCTGTTGTTGCTTTGTCGCTGGCTGTTTGTGCCTTCTGTTTTGCCACCATCAACATCCACATCCCCTTCATCCGTCTCGCAACTGATATATTTCGTAACTTACTTGCGCAACACCGGAAAACCCAGGGACGGGATGTATGAGACGAACAGCAGCGAAACGAACACATTATGTGTTCTCCTTCGCGCGGCTACATAAGCGTCTAGTCATTTGTTTCGTATCTCATTGGGACTTGGTCGTTCTCTTGTCTTCCTCGTGTATACTCGCGTTACATGAACCCCTTTGCCGCTCGTAGTATCCGTACGTACGTATATATTCAGAAAAGAAAAGAGAACGAGTGAATGACGATGATGACGCGTGTTATGAAACTTTCCAGACATCGAGGGATTCGAAACAATGTTTCACCCGTTTGCCTCGAGAAAATGTCACGCTAAAACAAGTCCGACAATCGTAGACAGAGACACTTTTATCCTTCTTTGCGTCTTTCCTATACTCGATTCACTTGGTTTCCTTTCTTCTCTCAGTGTTATTGTCGCAGACCTGACAATAGCTTCAACTTATATGCTTTCTGGATCATTGAATCGCCGCGACCGATCCACGTGCGCTTCCCGGTTGACGAACAATAATGTCGCGTTTAAAATATCCGGCAAAAAAGTTGAGTTTGATTGAATTTTCATGAAATGCATCGAGGATCCGGCATTTTCACATCGACGAGAGACGACCTTGAATAGAACTAGGTTGGCATTCAATATTAACGATTTGAGTGTGTTATCATTTGCGTTATAGGTCGTAGGAGATAAAGAAATCGATATTGGCCAACCCGAAGTTTTGTGATCGTTGTATTCGGTAGAAGCGCATTGCAAAAACGGAAGGGAATTCGAACGGCCGTGAGGCTTTCGGTACATTTTATAGGGGACGCGCAGATGCGACCTTAAAATTTCATCTACTCTCGTTATGCGCCTTTCTATCTATCGTACATGGTCCGCAGAACGCCGCAACGCTGAGAAACCCAAGACAGCACAGCTAGAAAGGGTACAGATTCGCGAAACTTGCGTCTAGGAGTATCAAAGCCTAACTTTCGTATGAGGTGAACAACCGAGGCGCTTTCTCCACTCGATACGAGAGACGAGGCCCGGATCTCGATATCGCGAAACCGTATTTTGATAACGTTACGAAAGTCTCGTAAATGGATGGGGATATGGTGATCGGATGTCGGAGAAGGACGGATCCGAACGCGAAAGGGAAAACGGGACGGCGTTTACGGTCCCATTGGAGCATGAAAGGCGCGCCCGCGTAGCCGCCGCAGAGTTAAGACGGGACGGGGAAATACTGCTTTCCCCCCCACAAGATCCGTTCTCGTCTCCATCTTAAAAAGATTTTTCCCGTTACCACAACGTTGGCATTTCGGATTCACGAGTGTAGAGGGCAATCGACAATAAAGTTTGAGGCAAATAGAGGTGATCCGCATCGATAGATCGATCGCCCGATTGATCCTCTATTACTAGAATGATGATTGGGGGGAAAAGTATATTGTCGTGAGTGACTTCCGCGATTCGATTAGAGTTCGCCATTCGTGGCGTACCATAGAAGAACACAAACTTTGTTTTCGAAACATGGTCATCCAACTAAGGAGGTTGTGTTGGTACAGTCTCAGGGAAAGTGAGATTTCGAGCGAATCTACACTATTTCCGAATGGAAGGAAACTCTGAATGAAAATTAAACATAGACGGTTCAAAGAGGATTAATTTAGCATAATAATTATGCCATGCGTTATTATTAAATAAGAAAATAATTATTGTTTGATGAATCATTCGATGAGCCAACTTTGTTTCTTCGCAGAGAGTGATTCGTTGATTCTCTGAATATACACAATTTTTTTAGAATTTCAACCGATATATTTATAACGGCTGTTTTTTAAAAATAATTAATCATTTTTCGGCATTATTATTAGTACCCAAAATTGATGTTTTAAGCACCTCCTCTAAGGCTGGTCTTAGAGAACACCCTTCTTAATGTGATATCGATCGGATATCGAAATGGGATAACAGCAAAAATAAGTGAACGTAAAGAGCAAAAATACGTGTATAGCACAGTAAAATCTGTCGTTTATAAATGAGAACTGAATGCTGGATGGTGGATGGCTGATTATTCGTTAGCGGTCGCAGAGACTTGTAGTACGCGAGCGCGAGCACACCCCTCCTGGTGGTAGTACGACCGAGACGAGAGCTTGCCGCAAAGCCGCTTCCAATTAACATAGAAAATGAAATTGCGGAAGTTGCGGCATGGAAAATTGGTAAAACGAAACGGGTCGGGGGTAGCTTAACAGACAATTATCGCGTTTCGGATGTATATACTATAACGGGGTGTGTCGACGTTGGTTCTACAACCGGGGGTGTGTACATATATTTTGTTGCGAATCGAGACTTCGTTACGCGAACGAACGAAACGCGATATTTTCGACATTGGAAAATACAACGAATA
The DNA here is from genome assembly GCA_963924025.1 of Ischnus inquisitorius. Lineage (NCBI taxonomy): Eukaryota > Metazoa > Arthropoda > Insecta > Hymenoptera > Ichneumonidae > Ischnus > Ischnus inquisitorius. The sequence continues at coordinate 10,298,767 of OZ001252.1, forward strand.
ATAATAATGGCCGATATGTCGTAAACTGCTGTCGTGTTATTTGGCATTGGAAATAATTGTTCCGATTCATGCGATTGTTCACTTTTGTTCGAGCGACGTAAGCTTTCAGCAAAAATAATGGTTTCTCGTCGTGCTCACCCGGAAAGACTTGCAAAACTATGTTCTCCGGGCAGAGGCAGAATAATGCAGAAGCGTGCGTGCACGCGCGCGCGCACGATCGCTCGTGGCGCAGATGATAGGGGATAGAAAAGTTTCGACGGAAGTTACAGCAGGACGTTATTATTTCAAATCACGCAACGTGTATTAGCGACGTTTCCTCTCTAGGATTTCTTTAAGTTTTCGCGATTCCATTGCGAGCTTTATTTCTCTGGTAGTTTCTAATGACAATATAAACGTCATCACCGTGTCGCATATATACATTTCGCAATCGTAACAATATCTAATAGTAAATCCAGAAAATTGTTAGTATTCTCTTACATACAGTATATTGAATGTATAAAACGAGTTTAATAAATTCGTAGTATATGTTTAGCATATAGAAGCGAAGAATGTAATAACTAATTCTCCATCTGCCCCGTTCCCCGCCGTTACCCGCTAATAATAATCCAAGAGACTTTTCGGGCTTGTACCGTTGCACAGGAAAATATTGTTTAGCAAGCTGTATCACGAGACATGGATATAAGGGAGCGAAAAAAAAAGGGAAAAGATGGAGCCAAAAGAGGGTGATGCGGTAAAACCGATATACCCGGAAGTGGAATGAGGCCTCGGATGAGAGGCTTCGAAAAACATTCTTGAATAAATGTCATCGAGGCGGGATAGAGCATGTTCTCTCTCTCCCTCGATCTCTTCGCTTGCTCGCTTTCGTTGAAAACCTATATCCGGCGAACGACCTCCGTGCTGAATATAAAATAACAGGATGGCACACGGCGGACGCGAGGGTTGTCGTCCCTTCGGCCCCGAGACAAGCTAAGAGACGTGGCCTGGGTCAGCCACAGCCACTCGGCGTTTGAAGATCGCGCGCTGTGTATAGCTCTGGCGACCACTGCGCGTCGTCACCGTTCTACTCTTCGGCTTCCGTTAAAAAGTCTCGAGAGCGTCCGGGATATCTTCCTTCGTCGTGATAAATTTCCAATCCAAAAGACACGGTATATAAGTTCGAGCGAAGCGGAAGAAGTAACCGTACGAAATATGAGGGATCGTCGCTGGAGTGTCTGACAGTGGTATAAATCAAATTTGGTCGGACTGCTTATCGACATTTATGACCGAGACCTCGGGCCAGGGGACAGCACAGTCGCAGTGTATTTCGGTACCCGTATCAATCGCTTTGATCTTTGAAATACCCAATTGTTACACTATAGCATATACACAGTGCAATTACCTTGTATTACTTTAGCTCCTATTCCCGGACTATTTTATTTAACGAAAGAAATTCGAGAAAAATGCAGTTCTTATCGCAGTCGAGGGATCTTTCGCTGTAAAGGAGTTTAGCACTGCTGCAGAGCTGCATTGCGGGACTTTTGGTGCGTTTCGTACGAGGCACCCCTTGTGAAAAGCGCATCACGGAATCGCGGACGGAGATGCCAGGCGTTCTATTCTCCAGTTGCGAATAAACGCCCCGACGGGATGTTCGATATCTTCGTCTGGTGTACGAATATAACCCGGAGAAACACTGGGGAGTGGCTCCTATACTACATCAGACTATACTAGATATATCGCAAAAGAGGATACTGATCCTATCAAAAAATTGCTTCGCCATTGGCGTCTCGGAGTCTGAGCCGTTCCGTGCTGTTCGTTCGTTCGTTTTCTTCCCTTCTCGCGACTTCCTTCTTTAACCTCCCTTCTCGTTTCTTCCTGTCGCGGCGATCTCTCGAAGAAAGCGACGACGAGGAACGGACGCTCTCGTGTACATTCCAATTTCCTGCATGCCCGAGTACACTTTTTACACCCTGTCCCCGCGAGCTGTTGACAGTAGCCGTGGCATAGAACGCGCTGGACGCTTCTGTCTCCCCTTTTGCCGGAAAAAAGAAACGCAGCAGATTTATACTTCCATTCTCTTCCTATTCTTCGTTCGTCCATCTTTTGCAATTCGGTACGCGTCGAATCGACAGTGGCAAACTGAACAATATATATGTTCATTTTCCGCGATATCAATCTTGATACAATAGTTTCAATAGCTCGAGCAACGGCAAAGGCTGCACAAGCTCGTGTGTAGGCCGGGAGAATGGAAAAAAAAAATTGCAGGAAATTGCGTGCCGCGCCGATCGAATCGTGCGCCCGTTTATTACGGGATATGCCCGCAAAGCACGACCACGTGCTCGTAACTTCGAAATTGGATCGTTTCGGGAATTACCGCGTGCTCGTTCCCCGCTGCCGGTGGTCGGTGGGGTTTCGGGTTACCGGCGGTTTCGACGGGGGGTGAGTTCAGGCTTAACGCACCGGGTACCTCGATCGGACAGTACACTTCGTTGTCGGGCCTCTGTAGACCAGCGAGCAGTAGGACGAATTTACCGATGTACGCTGCCAGGTTTCGCTTTTCAAATGGAAATATCCAATCGCGTCGATACCGTACAAGTGTCTACGCAATTGCCGATAGTCAATCGTTAAAATTTCCTTCTCTTCCGACTCAAACCTCGTTAAACGATTGTGAAGTAATTTTTCGATACTTATATTTTCCAGTGGATTGTTGTACCCGTAACTTTGAGAAAAGACAAATTCATCATAAAATTGCATGTCGTTGGATATTAGAAACGAGTCTCCAGAGCGAATTCTTTAAAAGATTTCTCGAAAAAGGAAAAACTATTTAATTGCCACACGCCTGTTGTTATTCGCAATTACTACCATTCGTTAATGTTACCACGACACATTGTTTCCGTAATCGTCGTTTGCTCGAGATGTGATCCAATTAACAAGAATTTTGATTAGAAATTGATTGAAAACTGATCGAAGGATTTTTGAAGGGATTCGAAGGACAGAAAAAAATGTCAATGAAAGGATCAATTAATCGATCAATGCCCCGTTTTCAATTTCCCTCTTTTTTACTTTCGTCACAACAGTCCAACATTGTCGATATCGACTTGTTGCAGTGCAAAATTCAATCTTAACGCGTTACCGCACAATCGTGGTCGTCATCGGCTTTTGTCTCGCTCTCGCGTACAGTCCCCCGCCTCGGACTAATTTCTCGGCAAAACGAGTAAAGTGGTAATCGGGGTACGGTACGGAGTAAAACGAAGCGTTTCTCGTCCGGGGGTTATAGCGCCGGGTGCCCGGTATCTCTCGCGAAAGTCAGGTTGCAAGCAAAATTGCCGCTTGATAAAGCGCGAAGACGAACGAGGATTGGAGAGGACACGGTTGGTTAAGTGAACGCGAGACGAGGAAAGATTCACGGAGAGGAGAGGCCTTCCCCGGAAAGTGGTGAAGAGGGCGAACCGAGGTTTAACTCGACAAACTTTTTCTTCTGATATTTTCGCTCACTCGACGCCAAAAGTTTCGTGCCAAGCACCGGCCCAGGCCACTCCTGGAAGCCTAACCCTTACCATCACGCAATCCCCGTTACGTTCTCACCATTACATAAATACATACACGGCAAGAAGAGAAACTCTCGCTTCGATGGGTTACGCCAGCCCACTTCATTCAGCCTCCGCTTTTATGTACTAATACCGTAAAATTTGATTTTTTTTTCTTCCGCTCGGGATCGCGGCGGATGAGTGTATACTGGAAAAGGGCATGATTTTTTTTTCGGGAGCGGTTGTCGGTTAACGAGAGAGGGGTTGTAACCGATAACGAGGCGAACCTCGGAAGCGTCGGTGGGAATTTTACGATCGTCCATCCCTTGTTCTCTCGGACGTCGAATGTGACGAGACAACGGGACGCGTTGATCGGGCAAAAATCTTTTGATGGTACGGTATACGAACCTCGATAAGTTTCATACTCTCGCATCAACATTCGAAGTCGGTTGATCTATTCCAGTCCTCTCGGGGAAGGGGAACTTAAGACGTGAAACATCACCGGCATCGGCCATCCGAAGGTTTCTCTTCTCATTCTCTCGTTCTCCGATGCTTCGTTTCTTCTCGGGTTTCTTCCTCGCCGATTTCTTTGTCTCATTCTCGTCTTTCGGTCTTCGTATATATCCCCGTAGATAAGAGAGGAATAGGATAGTCCGGATAGGGGGTTAGAAAGAAGGACATAGAATCCTACCTTTGCGCGCCTCGAAGCAAGACATTCTTATCGCTCAGGTACGAAGAGGAGTTGGTACGTACCGATATACGGAGAGATATCGGAAACCGTGTCTCTGTCTACGACATCGTTCCACTCTCGTAACTCTTCGAAAAGCTTTCCCTCCCATTTCCCACGGCAAGCTCTATCTCTTCGATTTGTCAGTAAAGAGCGTAGCGGGGGAGTCACGGGGACGGATAGGAAAGGAAGAAGGAACAAGATCGCAAAAGCTACCGGTGAGACGCGAGCGGAGCGAGCGCAAGGGATGACGAGTGGGGCGAGCGGGGAGGAAAGAGGGCCCGGTAAGCAGAGTGCGACGGTGAACGAGATGGAAAAGATCCTTCGTAGCCTTTCCTCTCATATCACGGAAATCCTGGACGATTCTCTTCTTCCCCGGTTTTTTCCCCCCTACCGAGTTGTAGGAAATTCGGGCCTCGTTTCCGTCGATGGGTGGATGAGATTTTTCGATCGATTCGCGTGCTCGCGCCTTTCGACTACCTTTCCCTACTTTCTCGTCGTATATCTCGCGCTTTCCTTTATCCCCGCCTGCTGTTTCGCATAGATCCCCGCGTGACGATTCTGCTGTATGATTTACTTCAATTTTTTTGTTTTCTTTCCACGCTATCCAAGGAGTCGTTGTATTGACTTGGGAGTTTCACAATCGGCACCGAAACAACTCACGGACTCAGAGCTGATCCCGCGAAATGTATTTTATTATTAACCGAACGCGCGAATTTATAAGAAAAATAAAACAATGATACAGAGAGAGGCTTTGGCGCGGTGCGGGCACGGTCTATTAATTCTGCCGTTCGATACGCGTGCCGGTTCGTAATAAATTTATATGGATAAATTCGAATGTGTCGGTGCACGCGCGCATGAAACGGCGCGAGCACACAACGATGCTCCGCGCGCGAGTTAGATATTCTCCATCGACTCTACGCGTGACAAGGTAGTTTTAGGTGCTCTCCGCTCCTCGTTAAAAATACATCTGTGTGTGGACGCTAGAACGTGATTGCGCATTTCGATTGGTAAGCTATAGACTTCCAAACCTCCCCCGCCTCTTGTAGTCCTCTCTTTTCAACGTGAAAAACAGTACGCGCGCAAACACCCGCCGAGAGAGAGAGAGAGAGCGCGCGAATTCGATGGAAAATATACTCGAACGTCGATGCTCGAAATTTAATGAACGTGACCAGAAAATCGCGTATCCTTTCAATGGTAACGGGCGGCGGAATCATTGTGCGTTTTACGTGTATTGCGTGTCATACATAAATTTAATAATGCGTACATCGCGCGTGTATTCGTGAACCCGTGTCACTGGGACAGTCGATGAATATCCGTTGAATATAGTTAACTGGGAGCCGTCATCATATAAAGTTGATTTTGAATCATTAATTCGAGAATTGTGACAAAATGATATATAAAGTCAAATTCATGATGCGTTCGTAACGTCATTTATTATTATTTCGCTCAATATTGTAATTATTAATTTGAGTAGTATTCTATTTATTTAAATAATGATAAGTAAAAAAAATTAGTTATTAATTTTTAAAAATATAATCATAAAAAAATATATAATTATTCATATCACATTTGGGTAGCATGCCAATCTGTTGAGACTGAATATTCCGAAATTCAATGATTGAAAACATACGTCCTTTAGGATCGACTCTTTCGTGCTTGATGCGATATAAGCACTCGCCTATATCGGTGAACGTTCAAACTGGATCTCTGGCCACGAAGGATCGTGTCTCATAATCCCACTGATCTCTGCTCCACGCCCCCGTTCTAATTTTTATCTCCGACTCGTTCGTGTGCTCCGTTTCGACGCTTTTTGGTCGAGCTCTATATCTATGTCGTCGGGTGCGAGAGAAACCAACGCGAATTTACGATTGTCGCTACCGGCAGGGACCACGGGTTACCGTGGCTACTGCTATCCCAGCTGCGTATATATAACGAGAGGTCTGATCTAGTTGCGGACACCTCTGCCGGCATGCCGAATTCAACGCTAAGCCGTAAATCAAGCACGTCTCTTGGCGCTGCCTTGCGCGTAAGTATACCGAAGGAATTATTCGCCGAGCACGGGCCGAATGAGGAGGAGCGGTTTCTACTTAATCGAGAAGGTATAAAACCGAGGGTAAGGCGCGCCAACGCTTACGTAGAACGAAAGGCACATGGATGGTGGGGATCTATTCACGTTTTGCGCAATTAACTCGATCGTAAATTAGAGATCCTCACGGCAAGCCCGAACACCGCGATCTGATCGTGAAATTAAATAGTTCGAAGGTGGGGCTGCATAAAAATAAACGACACTAACGAGAATATGAAGAAAAAACGGCATTTACCTTCGTTGATAAGTGCACGAATCGTGCAAATCATAAAAAATAATAACGCGCGCTTATGTTTGCGATAAGTAATGGTCAACTCGCGTCTCGCATTGGCAGAGTAACTCGTAAATTCCGTTAATCGCTATCGGTTGCAATGAGATCGGCTAAAATGATACAGCGAGATAGAGAGCCGGAGAGGTGGACGGAAAAGAGATTTTCTCGGTGGTGGATGTTGCCGTGCAGTATTTCCAGTGAGGGGTCGTGCCAAAATTGCACCGAGAGACTCTGCAATTTGTTGGTCGTAACATTGTAATTACATCCGAGAGCGCGGACGCGAATGCCGAGAAAGGTAGATGGAAGAGCGAGTAGCGGTTTCCCTCGTTAAAGTCAGCACCGACGCGATTTCTTCGCTTCGCGTATATAAACGTTGGTCGCTCGTTAAAGTCGTCGAGCATTTTTCTCCCGATAACGTGTGGTCGAGAGGCGGTCGTTGGAAAACGTTGAGATTCAAAAGAAAACGTTAAAACGGGTAACGAATGGCAAAAGAAATAATCTCGCAAACGAAGGGAAAAGAAAAACAAGAATGAAGAAAAAAACAGAAAAAAAAGTAATTCACGCAAGCATTTTTGTTATCCACGTATTTAACTAATAACGAATAATTGCCAGTGGGATAACTGTAACGACCGGTCGTTGTGTTTCACTCTCTGGGCGGTGTAAAACCACCGTAAACACTGGTACACCCGTTTCATGGAAAGTTGTGCTGTTTCTTTTTTTTATTGTTTTTTTCTACCCGCGGAATGGAACAAAGAATTGGTCGGATCGCACATCAAGCTGTATCGGAGGGTACGTGGAGAATATTGGAATAGGTAGGTGGCCCAGTGTATCGGGCGTGTGCACGACGGGGGGGAGGCCAGTTCGTGCCCGGCCAATGGAAAGTAATAGACCTCCACCGAACTGTTTTTGCAGACCGCGAGCTCTCCGCACTGAGCTTTTAACGCCGGTTCCGGCTTTCCATTGTGCTCTTGCCCAGCACTCATCAATCAGCCATAAACTCACGTAACAAAAGCTCTCTGTTTGCAGCGAACCGAGGAGTGTAATGCTGAGTTTGCGATTACGTTTAGCTACGCCTCGGAAAACGGTGCCGTTGCATGGCACGGCTGGTATAGCAACGAAAATTCGTTATCGCCCACCGGCGTCGAGTCCCGAATAGCTCGCATGCTCCATCCCAACCGCGCGTTACTCCCGTAGTTAGCCAACCGAGTTTAATTTCATCTGAAAAGTAAGAGAAGTAAAATATCGCGTTACGCTTATAGCACCGAATACGCGGAATGCACACGAAGTTATTTACAGAAATAAAAAAAAACTTTGCTAAGCTGGCTTAATTCGATGTCACCAATGCCAAAACTTATTCTGGAGGTTCCAATGCGAGTCTGGGCGAAGTTCATGGGGGGTCGTAACGAACTTAACCGTCGTTCACGGAAGCAGCGTCACTGGATCAGCCAAATATTTACCTAGCTCTCGCGAGCATGTTTCGACGACGAACCCGGCGAAAATATAACCTTCTCTACTCGACAACCATTGAAATCGCTATCTTTTAATTGAATCTACGTGTTTACGACATCTAATTTATTCACATCGCGCACACTCGACTCAACCTTTCTCCATTTAGCGGACCACGCGGCGAAACGGTCTCCGAGAAGTTTCTGCCACTTATTCCTTGGAAGTTTTCGTACCGGACACAGTCCAGAAGTGAAGACTTCGCGAAGCCCGGCACGTCTTTAATTCCGTAGGAAATGGCGATATTGATGAATCCTAAGTAAGAGAGCAAACCTTGCGTCTTTTTCGTTAGCAAAGTTTGTTCCCTTGTTCCCAAGTGTATACAGCAGGAGCGACCGAGGCCAGTTACAATGCACGCTGTAAAAAACGGAGATTCAGCGCAGTGAGCATGGCACTTTAAGGAATTATTTACCATTGCATGCACTCCAATTCCATAAACTGCAGTAGTCGCTCGATGGAATTTCCCATTTTTTGTTTGTTTACTCGGGGTGTTCCAACTAGCCCCAGTCTGCCGTAGGGCGTATGGGGAACCGTCTACGATGCATAACCAATTGAGACCAGACCCACTCCACCTGGTTGTGATGTGTATGTGACGGTACTCCAGACTCCTATAGTCATAAATTATTGCTCCGTTACGACTCTGTTTACGTCAAGTTTACCATACCCGCGACGCACATTATAGGATGCTTTGAGTTTACGATACAATATTCGAATGTTCTTCGGCGACACGCGAAACGGAACATCGTCGTTTGCAGAAAAATCTGTATATGGGGAAACTCTCTCGTCGAGAACCCCGAACATCTCGTCGAATATGACGACGTCGGAAAGTGCCGACAACCCCAGTCAACAAAGTTTTCCTAATTATTCCCAAGATGACATTCCATTACAAAATTTCGACGAACGGCGAACCGCAAAATGAGAAACACAAAGTTGCGGAGTTGCTCGGAGGTGGTGGTTGAAGTTGAAGTGACACAGTGTCGGGGCTAACTGTAATAACATAATTTTCATTTCTCACGTTGGGGATCTTGCCCAAAATTCGAAACAACTATTCGTGACGAGGGCCCTGAAAGTTGAAGAGCTTCATCGAGTTATGGGGTATATCGTTACAGACCCGGCCAGAAGTGAGATTCGGAGGGAACTTCGAACACTTACCAAACGAGTGAAAATCTGAAGGAAATTATAGAAACTACTAAGAACAAATGATACAGAATAATAAAAAGAAACTAACACTTCAAGTTCTGTTAAATAAGAAAAAGGTGATTCGTTACACAATTCTTTTTCCAGATTTTTATACCATTAAGAAGTTTTTGGAATTCTTTCTAAATCTCACTTCTGGCTGGGAATGAAACGATACACCCACCTCAAACTTCATAACTGCCCTGATCTATAATGTTTCTCTGCGAACGTTATATGTACGCCACATCTATCCAGTAGACCATGGTTTTCATAGAATGAAAATGATATTTTTTTTTTGCTGCAAACCGTTTTTTTCTACGGAATTCTCCAGTTTTCGTTCGAAATTTGAAGTAACCGGCGTGCGAAGCCCATTTTGCTGAATAGGGCGAGCGCGGTCTTATGAATCCCGTTTGCAATGCCAGTATCCATACCCCGTTGAAGGAGCCCCCCCCCCCCCCCCCCCCCCCCCCCCCCCCCCCCCCCCAACACTAGTGCGGAAAACGGAAGAGAACTTGAAGCGGAATACGCGAGCAGTTTGCAAGATGTTTCGTCTCTCCGCCTTATCCGTCCGCTCTCTCGCTCCCTCTCTTTAGCTCCTTCTCTCAGCTAGAACCGGCAGCGGCACACATACCGAAACTATGAAATGCCAGTGAGGGATATGCGATCCAAGTATATCCGTTCCTCTGTATTGCATCAGCCACATCCAAACGTATCGCTGCACCGCTCGGTGTATGGCAACCTCTTCCTCGTCTCTGTAGACAGCTGATATACTTCTAGACTCGTCTCGTATCCTTGCTGTTTCGTTGAATATATGCAGAGTCTCGAACTTATTTCACGTCGTTGTTGGGTAACAGAACAGAAATACGACATGTATCGATGGGTCTTCATAATCGATTCCATCGATATAGTCGGCTTGCCGGAAAGCGGCGAGAGTGGGGATACTCCAACGATAAAGCATCAGCAAATATTCTTATTCCTCCCCGTCTGAATTTCGTACAAGACGTTTTTCTTCTCTTCTTTCCTTTTTCTCTCTTGTTCCGCCTCTTCTGCAACAGTAAATTTATTCAAGGATACGAAAGTAACGCCGGCACATTCATCAAATTCGTGCTGGATTTCATGTGTTCTCAATTTTTCCCTCACTCCCGTGCAGCGCGTCCAATCGCATTTTAAATGGAAGGCAGCAAGCTGTCGGGAGTGCCGGTGAACAAGTGTGAATTATGTGCGGGTTACGTGATACGATAGTACCAAACCCTCTCTTACTCTGATCCCCCTTCCTCCGGTGTCGGCCGGCGTTATCTCGGCCCATTGGCGAAACAGAGACGAATGTTCTCTGCCTTCCTCTCTTTCTTGATTCTCAAGAGTTTTCGCGCTCCCCGATCGTACAAATGGTTATTATGGTATATCTATAGTTTCAAGGGTATAACTAAAAACTACTTATAGTTATCTATAGAATATTCGAGTGAACTGACGATCGATGCCTCCGCGAAAGGCTCGTACCTTTGCGCGCAAAGAGAGATAAAGCATTGGAAAGTTGAGACAAGCGACGCAAGACCGGAGAGAGAAGAAAACTCTACGGATATATTTTTAATCAATTTGTTCCCGGAGTATCCTGGCGGAACTAAGTAAGCTTGGGCGAGCGAGAGCCCCGCCAGCATTTCACATCGAGGAGACTTTGATAAGAGGGAAGAAGACGACGAACTATGAAAGGGAGAGACGAGCCGGAGAGGCCGGTGAGAAATTAATACGCCGCTTTACCACCGAGACGAAGTTGCGCCATCGGATGCAAAAGGTGAAGGTACGCGAGCGGGTCTTACGGCAAAAGGGAAAGCGGGCTTACTCTCTCCCGTTCGCGCGGCTAACGGCCACGGTGACGAAGACAGACAGGGCGAAGCAAACGAGGGACGGTTGGCGCTTGACGATGAGGAAACGAGAGGGGGGCCGGAGAAGGCCAGGTAGGTATTAGAGCTTTTGATCGAGAAGCGTGTAATAACTTGGGGAACTGAGCAAGTAATCATGGCTCTACGGCTCGACGTAAATCGAACCGCTATCAACGCGACATCGTTACGCTCGAACCCGTCAGCGGATAGAAATCCGCGTTGGGGTTTTCAACCAACGCTCACCCCACCAATTTCCTCTCTGTTACGAATTATCGGGCACCTTGAAACACGTCGCGAACCCACGCAATTTTGCGATCCGCTCGTTATGAAGTTTATGAGGGATGTATCATAGACGCGATTCTAATCGCGCCTTAGCCAAGCGAGCACATTAATCTAACGGCGGTATTAATAAAATTTCGCTGATTTCGCGCCGTCCTTGACGAGAATACCACCGTCTTCGAGATATTCTAAATTACTTTGGTTTAGATTTGAGAAATTACAGTATTATATGGCTCATGAATAAGAGAACCTCCATACAGCGAAGGGTGTTGCCGCGAAGCAAAAAAATAATTTATATTTTGTTAACTAGCAACGTTCCGCTTGATTTTATCACAAAATGACGATCTATTTTGTATGGAGGGCAATAAAAACACGTCGACGTGGGATTAAGTATTTTTGTTTACGTTTGAATCGATGTGGAAAAATAGGGGGCAGCCTTTATCTTATTTTTCTCACCCTTTTTATCGGTCTATAAAGATCCGAAAATAATCTCCGACTAACTTAGTCATCTCGCACGTCACTCTGAATCAACGAAAATGTAAAAAAATAATACACGAAAAAACAGTACATTTTTAGAAAAAAAGTTTTCAACGTTCAAAAATACTTCAGTTGTCATCCAAGTGGTTAACAGAAAGAGAGTTTGTCTGTAAACCAGTCCTCTCTTTATCTCTAAAAAGGGTAATAAAAAAGCAAACGGATAATCTAAAATTACTTGAATTAGAAAAATCATCACAAATCGAGTACTCGCTTCGTTCTTAATTCTGTATTTGGTTGAAAATCCAAGTGAAACGTAAAAGGACAATAACTTTCGGCCTTTGCCAGTCTTAACTATCATTCTCCTTCGTAGCTGGTGTATTAAAATCAAGGGATGTGCATGGGTGTAATCCGAGTACACATAAAAGTAGGGTGGTAAAATGAGAGGCAGATAAGAATGGTGCTTTGACGAAACCTGGCAAGGCGGTCAGTGTGGTCAAAGCTACGAGACGATGTGTATTCTCCTCGCTCAGAGCACCTACGTGTTGTCGAATAAGGCGTGGCTCTCTCGTTTCTGCTCTAGCCTCCGATTTCGCTTGTGCTCCTGCATCTATACTCCGCCCTGCCGCTACTGCCTGCCGCGGAAACCTGGCGAACAAAGGGTTGCATTGTTAGTACGGCTTCGCCCACACGGCACACTATATATGAATTGTTCGCGGTCTACTTTACCCCTTTTCTACCAGACAAGGCCTCCGGTTAGTTTATAATGCAACCCTCTACCATCCTCCTACGACTTCCTAAAGCTTCTTCACAATACGCATTTTTATAATACTCTAAGTCGTACTTTAACCCATCGCTTCTAGTTGCAACTAAGCTTCTGCTAAATGCCACAGCAACAACGTTGATACAAGAATTTATTCTCATGATTCACAATGAAATATCATATTGTAGGCAAGACCTTCGATATCCCCTAAATGTGACAGTTTTGTTTTAACTTAATGTGTACTCTAAATGTTCGGACTGCCCTAAAACGTCGGAAAAATGTATTCATAAAACGTGTGGAATTTCTGTGAAAAAATTGAATTTTATTAAACGCATGATAAACATTTTCTTCGAATTTCGTTTAGTCACATTGGTGGATCGAAAGGCTCACAAAGGGCCTCCGTAAATACCTACTTAAGGAGGGTGTATCGCTACAGACCCAGCTGAGCGTATTTTAAATATTTCGCAATAGAATCAAGATCTGAAACATATACCGCGCTCTGAGAAGGTCAATTTTACATAACAATAATACCAAAAAGTTAGTTACCGATAGAATATCATAAACCTTCGGCAGGGATTCCTTTTTCACATGTTTATCTCATTGAGAACTCTTCGAAATTCTTTTCGAATCTCTTTTCTAATCGAGAATGTAGCGTTAGATTCTACTTAAATGAGCGAAAACATGGATGTGGGAATATACGCTGCATGTTTGTCGGGCCCGCGAAGAAGTGGCGAAAATTCGGTAATCCATGAAAATTAAACAGCGCAAGAAGCAGATGTTTTCATCGTACTTTCCTCGATGAAGGCTTTCGTTCGTCCCGGTATTCGAGAGCTACGGCACGAAGGGATGGCATGACAGCGGAAGCAGAGATGTCCCGCGAGAGAATGTCGCCAGTTTGCTAGCACTCAACTCTCACCCGCTCTCGAGCGAAGAGCATCAGCATCAGCAGGAGCAGGAGAACCATTGCTGGCGGCGGTGAACTCGCGGAAAATTGGATTCTCGAAAATATTTCTGTCACAGTGCAACGCGCCGCTAGTAAAACCGTTCTCGTGGGGGGTGGGAAGAGGGGTAGCGGGGGGAGGGGCGGGAGGGAGGAGATGCGGGGATCGTATCTCGCGCGTGATGGTTCGTCACGTGTGGCGTAACCTCGTTCTATACATCGATGCTGTGCTTCTCCTATACCTCTCTCGCGGATGGATATATTGGATTTTCTATTATACGAACACGCCTGGAACTATTCGTAGTGTGGTATATATAACGTTATACGTTTTCGCCTATAGCAGGAAAATCTATCTATACCTATGAGCCGGGGAGGGGGGGGGGCAATACCGAAACGCCTAGCTACTCTGGATGTTAGTACAGAGCAGAGGAATAGCGTGTGTATACATAGCGCGTGTATATCTATCGTACCGCAGACACGACCACCGGGGCGCGAGAACATCCTGGCGAAAGGGTAATATCCTCTGTGAGGTAGGGGTGCCAGCAGAGCGTCAGTGGCGTCTCTGCCATGTCGAACCCTCTTCTCGACACGGCATATACTATACCCACCACTACCATTGTCGACGGCATCAAACTAAAGAAACTACGGCTTCACTCGTCTCGGCGTATATACACATTGTACATAGATACCGGATTGACTGATCCCGAAATGCTGTCTCTATTTTACCTCGGCGCTCGGGTGTCTCTCATTTTCCTCAAACAAATATCCATCAGACCTGCCGAAACGTTTCTATTTTGTGGGCGCATGCAGCCTTACGCGAGTTTTTCGCTTTTCTTTTTCGTTACACACCGATCGGCACACGATCGAACTGCCTGCCGTGCGCGTTTCGCCGCTCAACAATTTCACTCCGCTGCGGAGTTTAACCAAACGAATTGATTAATCGATCCTCCATCTCGGTATAATGTGAAAGGGTCATTTCGGTAACAGCGTAAACAGCGAATTTCTAGCCCACTGGTCTCTTCGACATCGCTGACGCGTAAAGTCTCGATACGAAATTGATCTCGCGGGTACGCCGCGTGGGCGAGCGCGTCCCACGAGTTTATCTGTAACGCGGGTTCCTGCATATCGTTAATAATATCTCGCACGGTATCGGTCGGCGGATACGGAACGGATATCTCCCGGCAATAATGGTTCGCGTGGAACCTACGCGGGTGTATGGGCACCTGCGCGAATAACGCCGGGTCATCGCGCGCTCGAAAGTTCGTCTCTGGTAACCGAGCATTATTCTATTCTCACAGTTTTGTCAAGCGTGACCCGAAGCTTATCTATAAAACGGGATTAAATTGATGAGGTAACGAAGTCAAATTTTCCTCACTGTTCGCTTAAAATGTATTGTCAAAATTGCTACGGCCATTAAGGTTTTAGGGAGTTTTAAAATGAATCTGAAATTACTGTTAAGGCGATAAAGCTTTCAATGTTTTAAATATCGAAAAAAGATTGGTCATATTGGCTGTTACAATATTTAATGGTAGGTACTGAATTTGGTGAGAACCGATATAACCGTTAAGATTTTATGAAATTTCGCATTGATTCGGGAATGTCTGGTGACACGAGAGCTCCAATTTTTGAGATATCGTGCATTTTAACGCGAATGAACGATTTCTATTAAATAATTGGAATGAAATTTAATGAGACCTGATTGAGGCGTTTAAATTTCACAAGATCGAGGATTTTTTTATTTTAGGAAAATATTCATATTCACAAGATCTGTACCATGAAAAATTGCAGCGAAAAGCCCGTCTTGCGATGCATATCTCGTAAATGTATTACACGCAGGGTACTTTTAATGAGGACTCGACGGTACCAAAGTTGGTATAACACGATGTAAGCATGCAACGACCAATTGCACTAATACATCTCCCTACTCTGTGCACTCTCGTCTTGCCTCAGTACTCAGACTTATTCACCAAGGAAATTACGATCGTAAGACGCGAGAATATAATTCGACATGAGTATCCATCGAGGTAGAGCGGGTTGGCTCGTTCCCCCATTCCCGTTTTCCCCTTTTCCGCGTGCGTCTTGCACTTCGTCGTTTTCCATCTCCCAGCGAGTTTCCAAATCCCCTCTGCATACTCTCTCTTCCTCGAAGTCGACCCTCTTATTACAACAGTTCCCGTCTCTATTCTCGCAAGAGATCTTTGGTATCTAGTCGGGTGCGCGACTGTTTCCTTAGCTCGAGCTTCGACGTTGCTTTCCCCGCAGGACTTCCGAGATAACGGAATGTCGGGTTGGCCGCCCTCATTTTCCGCGTCTCGCGCATATACCCTCTCTGCCTGCCTCCTCTCCTCTCTAGCTTCGAGTATACTTATCTCTTCGCCCGTCGCTGCTACAACCCTCTCCTCGTCCTCCGGAGACATCTTTCTCGCCTGGGAACTCGAGCGACGAGCAGTAAATCGTGCAGCGCGATAAACCTCCAAGCCAAGCTGTCCTAATCGTTTTTCCATGAGTTCCTCAATCCCTCCGGGGGTTGGATGGGGTAGGTGAGACTGCCTGGCAACTCCGTTTAATGCACAAAAGTATTTTTTTTATCGCTACTTCGTCCATTCTGCTCTTTCTTCAGGCTTATTTTTCTTCATACTTTGTAACAACAACAACAACAACAACGGCGAGGAACTTTCCAATAATAACTTCGATAATTTTCCGAATTACAACGATAAAGCGGCTTAGCGGTTAATCCGCGGCATAATAATAATTCCTATAGTCCGAAGCTTACCCGCAAGAGATGGTCTGGCTTGCGGAGTTTATTAACGATCCGAGCAGCAGGTAGTTTAGTAGGAATATTAATTATTATCCTATTTGGTTGTTATTGTTACGACGCCCCCGACCCATACCGTCTTGCCGGTAATCCGACCTGAAATTGAAGACGTCGTGGGATGATTTCGACCGCGGTGGTATAGTAGTTGACATTTCGCAGATGTAATTCTCTTTCTCTTGTCTTTTAATTGGGGACAATTTATCGGGCAACTCGAGACTCCGTTCGAATTAAAGGGCGAGATATAGTTTATTATCGCATAGTACGAGCAAGGGTTATTGTTTACTCCGTGGCCTTATTTTCCGTAACATACCTCTAGTCAGCGGTTGCAACAGCAACGCGATAGCGAATGGGCGATAAAGAGATACCGGATAGCCGATGCGGAACGCCAGCGCGAGCGCGCGCTCCTCTGTAGCCTCTCCCTCGAGAGCTCGTTAGGTTCCTTTCGGCATCATTGGATTGGCTCGTTAAGAGAATAGCTTTGAAATCTCGTCTGCGTTCAGCATTTGCGAGCTGAACCGTATGCGCGGCGCTGGACGCGGAAAGAAAACCGCGACTATCGGGTGAACCGCCGAGAGAGGGCGAGAAATAGAAGACACAGGGAGAGCGGAACCGGGGAGGGAGGCTTAATTACGAAGTCGGTATGCGCAGACTTTGCGCATAAAGCATAGTCCTACTTAGCGGGATCCGTTGAACTACGAGCAGGATAATTTCACGACGCCTGCCGCTACCTCCGCAAAGTCCCTTCGACCTGCGACGCGCAACCACGCTCACGAATTCCTCTCTCATTTTCCGTCTTACTGCCGTCTCCCCCTCGCTCGCTTTCTCCATATCTCTCTCTATTCGTCTCTTTCTCCCTTGTTCACCTCTCGAGTGAATCCCTTCCCTTAACAATGGCATTCACTCGGTGTACTACGCAAAGCTCGGAGGCTGTTCGCATTATTAACCCGCATAACAACACGTACCAATCATTCCCGAAGTTGCGTTACTCTAAACTCCCTCGGCCTGATATGCCAGACTTTTGTCCCTGTTACTATAATTAAGTAGATTTCGCTGCAGCGCTCGCGCGTAAATACGCGCGAGCGCGCATAAGCTTGTACTAAATAGTACAAGCTTATGGGGCGATCAAGAGTTTATTTTATTCTCTTTACGATTACGCATATGTACATACGCCGGTATTATGCATTTGATTAAATGGAATTGCGACAAATTTACGACCCTTTACGATGTTTGTGCATTACAATTTGTTCAATTCGCGCAACGTTCCACAGCCAACATTCTACACAATAACTCTGATTGTCGGTTATAAAAAAATAGTTTCAGAAGCACCGAGTTTGCGAGCATTTTGGATTGGAACCGCAGAGACTAAATCATATTGCCAAAGTTCTCTTCTAATTCAGATGCAACACACGCACGGATGCTGTTCAGAAACAAGCGCGCGACCAACGTCGGCGACATCCGAGTTTGATACTCTTCTGCTCCAAAACCCTTCCCATCCGTTTACTGTCTAGTTCTCGGAACCTTCCTACCGAGATATACGGTCGGTACGTGTTCCATGCCCTCAGATTATACTGATCAGCATACAAGACTATGAAACCCACCGACCGCCGAACAGCTTATCCCGAAATTCCGCATGTATTTAGCCGGAATTTCAGTTGCGCTGACGATAAAATTTTGTCTACAATGCGATGATTCATACGTAAATCGTACCGGCGTCACGAATTCACGAATTTCGGATACGAGTTAAGAGAAACCCTGCGCATTAACATTTACATTACGCATGACACATAAAAGTTAGTTTGCCGGATGATTCGTTGAACAAGTTTGTTAACAATTTTATCAAATTGTTACTATGTAAAATGAATGTTCTTAATAGCTTTATTATAGTCGATTTTCATCAAATTTTCATCTCTTCGAAAAGTCGTCGAAATTTTATTCAAATCTTAATTGTGGCTCGGAATGCTCGGAATACACCCTCCTGATTCCTCGTTCCGATCAGGTTATCTAAATGATCTAGTCAATATCACTGACATATCAGAGCGCGTTTTTTTTTTAATTTGAAATTGTTCCATTCCGATGATGAAAATGTTGGTCTGATTCGCGCCTTAACAAAGCCTTGCGATCAAACAACTGATCGAATCAACAAACAACCGGGGGGAAAAAAACGCTCGGCAAAAAATTCAGAACATTATTCTGTAATTTTGCGACCAGTTCGACAGCTCAAACGGCAGAAGGGCACGGTCGCGAAAAAGAAAACTTCCCGACAATGTCAAACATACTTCAGCATACTTCTTCTCATTCGTCAAGTTTGAAAAAAGAAAGAATAGCAACCACGTCGCAGTGTTGCAAATCACTCGCATCGATTAGAGTTCAAATTCCTAGGAATGAAAGGCATTTATTTATAATTGTAGTGAACAGTCCGCCCTCATTCCGGAACGCTTATTCGAAAGCTCGAATTGCGAATAAACAATCTCGAAAGCTCTTCGGCAATTTGCCAATACACACCAGCGTTGGGCATTCAAGAGTCATAGCTTATGGAAGCTAAACACTCGGTTACACATGTTATTATTGTGACACGAAGCTTTCGATATACCGCGGCATTGAGCCACCGATATATCGATCGGAAAGATCAAGCTCACGCCGAGCTGTGTCGTTCGGGTGGCGGGAGATTACACATTTGGCAAATTAAATTTCAAGGGTTGCGCAGTGGGAGCATCGGATCGAGCTAGATGAGCTACGAGAGGGAATAAACGACGTATAGGAGGGCAACGATAGGAGGGGAGGAGACGATTCCCACCGCTTGCAAAATCGTTGGATATCTAGCACGCTCCTACGGATAGATGGAATCACTGCGGCGTTGCAGGTTTCTCTCGTTCAGTGACTCGCAGCGGGCGCGGGTATTACACATAACCGAAACCTTGGTGGAAGAGGCGACTGGGAGCGTCCGGAACGAATTTAAAAATCGCTCACTCCCTCGATCGAAGCTCGTGTTCGTTCTTCGATTTTTTTTTTCCAAACGAACGGTAGCCTTCCCCAGCCTGGCGGCTATGCCGACCGGATCTCGAGGATTAAATTGGCTCTTCTCCCCCTCGGTTGCTCGCAAATCCGTTATATAGGTGCTCTGGACGCCTCCTATATTCTCCATGGTTTCGATTCGTTACCGAACATCGTCCGTTCCCGTTCTCCGTGTTTGTGCTTTTTTCCTCTCTTTTCGTTCGGTCGAATTTAAAATTGGTGTAGGAGGAAACAACGAGAGCAAAGAAAGTGCAGAGGAAGCTGTTGAAGTTTGAGAAATACGTGTCCCCTCGGCTAATTTCTTTCGTAAACGCGCGAGTTATAGGTCTGAGAAAAGTATGAAATTGGAAGGAAGTGAGGAACGAGGAAACGCAGCACTCTCGATCGATCACTCTGCTGTTTAATTCATGACGAGAAAATAATGAAAATTCATTATGCTTGAAGCGGCAATGAATATCGAGCAAGGGTCGAGAGAGGCGTGGCGAGACGATGCTACTGGTGCAGAAAAGCATCTGCGACGACGACGAAGACAACGGAGCGACGTCGTCGAACACGGGTCAAACTTATGCTCAAGCATAATTGCATGAGTTCAATATTTACCGTGATATTCTGCAAAGAAAAAGAAAAAGGTAATCAGTAAGCTGTATAAAAAATCTTGATATTCGGAACGCCGTCAAGTAAATCGAAGGCTAAACATGAGAGAGTGGCTAAAAGCAACATCATTAATTCAAGACCCGCGCGATAAATCTTCGCTTTTTTCTTTGAGTGCAGCAGTATTTTACGTCCGGTGCCTCGGCGGAGTTTCCGCACAGAAAGCTCCGCGCAAGCCTCGGCCATTGTCGCACGCATTTACAAAATATCGCGGTGGAACATGCGGTTACTGTACCTCTGTTCGAGAAAACCGTATGACGAATGGATCAGTTTCTGGAGCGCGATGTTCTTCGTCCTCCATCCCGCCGATCGATGCTCCTTTTTTTCACCAGCTTTCGGCGAGCGAGAAGTCTCGGAAAAAACAAATGAGTAAATCATTTTTTTCTCCATCCGCACGGGTAACAGCTTCGAAACGATTCTCCTCGCGATCCTTCAGCGAAAAAGTTGGCTTCCTTCGTTATTCCCATCCGTTCTATCTTCATTACGAAAATAGCCGATAATTAAATTAGCAATGGAAAATGCTCGAAGATCGGCAAGAGGAATTCCTTCAACTCGCGTCTTTCCTTCTTCCTCGCTTCCGTTCTCGCCGTTCGTCCATGTGAATTATTCTCGTCGCTTTTCGCGAGATAAAATCGGCGTTTTATATCTACAGGTTAGCCCGCGGTGAGGTCATCGTACTGTGTTTTATTGCAGAATATACCGCGTTCAACGTACTGCTGTCCAATTATAAAGATTCCGAGAAATCGACAAAATGAATATACATAAGCAGAGCTCCTCTCATAATGGTTGAAGAACGCGAACGCATGCGTCCAGAAATATATCGCTCTATATTATAAAAAATCTCTCCGCCGGCGTTGTGTTCAGGAATCAAGGGTAGGAGGAGGCCGAAATCTCTCCAACCCTCGAAATGTTCGAGGGTTGGAGATTTCTTTTAAGTTTCTCCTGGGTAAAGGAACTATACAGGGAAAAGAATGGAGGGAGTGACAAGGATATAAATTATCATTATATCAAAAATACGAAATGTTTATATTCGTTTCAGGGCCTTAAAGGAAACTTATCGTAGTCGCCACGACAGCGCCGGTGCTTTTTTGTAACACAGGGAAATGCGTCGTGAGCCCTACGAACCGTTAATACATATATATAAGATAAATATATAAATATGTAGCATACGGAATAGACACAACTCTCACATTGCAGCGCAGCGAGGCGTACACATGAGATTTACACTACCGTGAGTGAGCACAAGACCAAATTACAAATGTGCCCGCTTACCGTCGGACAATACGTTTGCACCGACGTCGCTTATGTGTCTCACCCTTCTAACAAGTAAATGTACAAACCCACGCGTGTCGGCGCATAAGTATACACGGTCTAACGAAGTGGATGGAGGAACGAGCTCGGTGGCAATGCACAGAGGCATTCGCGCATACTCATTCATATAGCCGCGGGTAGTATGCAAGAGGGAGGGTCGGCAAAAGGGGGTCGGTACACACACGCTCTAGGTTGTCCCGTTGCTGCAAACTTGTTTGCGGTAGAAAGTACCATTTCTGTTGTCCCTGTGCTTGGGCTGCTCTCCGCTGCAACTACTGTGCGTTAAGAGAGAGAGAGAGAGGGGGTCTATTGCAGAGGCGCATATTATTAGCGTTACCGCATAGTGCCGCGCTGCTAACCAGCCCACCGGTGCCCACAGTGCCATAACGTTCCATCAACGGTAACGTTCTTTCGGTTTCTGGCCACGATATACTGTGAATAGAACCGACACGTTCGAGAGACAATTGTCTGGGGTCCTCAAAAAAAAAACCTTCTCATGAAGCAATATGGGTTTTCAAACTCTTTCCTTATGCCGAAGAAAAAATGATGGGCCATGCACCATTTTCCAAATGCAGTATATCGCTTTTCCATGCTTGTTTTTCACAATACAATGATGCGTCCACTCGAATGCAAATTACAGGCTTTTCAGGCGCACGTTTGCACTCCATGCAACTGACGCTGCGTCTGCAATCTGAAGGTTCGCTGAATATCGGTATTTCTCGACGTTAACGCACACGGGGTGGCAAGGCTGCACGGTTGGCGCGGCTCGTTGAACGCGTGCAAGCGTGAATTCGCCTTCCTTGCAGTATTTATCTCGCGGGGGTGATCTAAATTATCACGCTAAATTTGGCTCCTAATCGATTGTGCACAAATCGAGAATCCCGAGGGCTCGGGTACGGCCTATCGCGGACTGTATCTTAATTGTGAATTGGATTCGGGCTTTCGGAAAACAAGAGAGCGAGGCGAGGATCGGAGAGACGAGGAGAGCGAGCTGATAGAGAAATGATACCGAAACAGATATAGTTGCTATAAGAGGGAATGGTGGAGAAACAACATTGCCGGTGGGAAAGTGCCCCGCATCCGTTCGCAGCATTTCCTTTCCTGGATTTCTATCTCTCGCTCTCGTTCTCCGCTACTGCACTGCATATATCTCTGTCCGGTGTGCTCTCGGTAGGAATCCGCGCCAAGTGGCCACGCGAAAGTTTTCGTGGCTTCAGGAAAGTTGCCCTCGCCTCCGCCCCCTGAACACCCTCCCGGGCATTTCTGTATGCACCTCACCGCGGACCTGCTCTACCTGTAAAGCAGTTGCTACACGATATACCAACATACACGTACCCTCTCCATGTGCCGGAAGCAAATCTGACTCGCCCTACTGGATTCTCCACCGTTCGCAGTAGCACCGCGAGGCGTGGGGCCAGCGAGGGGAGCACGTTTTATCTCGCAGGAAAATTCACGTTCAGAATTAATTACGTCTCGCACGAGACGGCATAAATCGGCTTACCCCGTCCGTCGGACGATATTCCTATCCTAGCGTCGAGCTTACCGAACACACACGTGAGCTTTTCGTACGTTAGCTCTCTGCTTCACTATTCTCTCTCTGCACTCTCGCGCTCACTGTCGTTAGCTTGCAGAATGTATTTTCTTTTTCTTTTTTTTTTCGTGTTTCTACTTTTTTTTTTCACGCTCCACTGCCACGGGAACACCGTAACGACGACTGTTCCACAGTTTTGCGTGTGTGTTTGCGCTCGGTTTCGCGAAAAAAGCATGGGGGCAAAAGCTCAGCGGAGAAACAAAGCGTAAAACCGAATGAACAAAACAATTAAACGAGTTTACCAGAGAGAAAGCTGCATTTTCACTCCCCTTATTATTTTGTAAACTGGGATTGTTGTTTAATGCAACCTTAGATCTGTAACGCCAACTCAACGATGTATTGTCAATCCATGTTCATTAAAAAAACAAGTTGTGAAGTAGAACCTCGCACATTGCTTCTCGATAGTTTGCTATCTTCCACAAAGTTCCTTTTATAGACAAAGTCCAGTAACAAATTTTAACTCCCTTGTAGAAGAAAATTCCTGAAAGGTAGAAAATAATGAGGAAAGAATGTGCAATGTTCTACTTTGCAATCTTGGTTTATAATTAACCCTGTTTCTGTGGAAAATGTTAGCGCATATCTCAAAATGTATAAAATGCAAAACAAAAACAAAAATTAAATAATACAAGAATACACTTTCTCAAAATATACTTGGCGTTTTTATAATTCGAGGACGAACCGGATTTTTTAAAACACAAAGCTTATTCGGCAATATTTTAATTGTCCTTCAAATTAGAGTCTGATACTAAAAACAGCATGCATTAGAGCATTTAGAAAGTATTCAAAACACAATAAACTTTGGATGCTTTTAGCGACTCGCATCCAATTTAATCATAAAATATACTCAAGTCCAGTCTGCTTATGGATTAAATTCAAGCTCGTTATCTCAAAAATTACAGTTGCTAGAATGCTAATGAAACCCGTTCATATATTTGTCTCTAAACCCCTGTTCCTCCACGTTTGAGACAATTTTGCGTATTATCATTGCATACAAATCTCTGAAATATTTTCGCAAGAGCAAACCTTCCTCTATGCGGAAGGCAAAATTAATACTTGATGCAATTATGGTGTTAGAATTTATAGTTGATACGTTGTTGTTAATACGGTGGTTAAAACGCAGAAGATTCGCAGCGCCAAGAGACTACATAAACTCGTACGTTTTCGTTGTTTCAACGGCCGAGCGTGTGTAGGCAGACGCCAGCTTCATCTATATAAGTGAAACGAGTATAATATATATATAGGTAGTTGTGCATTTCACCCTTATAAGCAGGTGCTCTAAATAACGGGACGTACAACAAACAAGGAATAAGCTCATGGTATGCTCGCTGAAAGCACGGAGCTTCCAGTGGGGGGATGGATCACTCTGGCTTTCGGCCCTTCCTCTAGGGTCTAACCAACACGCGCATATACCGAGATCTCCACACGACTGTACCGTTGAAATCATGCCTCGGGCTTCTACTGTGTCCTACTGCCGCATGCAAAGCGAGAAAGCTGGATTTATCCTTGCGATAAATGGCGAATGTGTGGGTAGTCGGGGGAAGAGGGCTCTCGTACTGGACAAGAATAGGCTATAACTATGACTGGCCAGCAGCACGGTTTGCTGCCTCCTAGAACTGATCCTCTCGATATGTTCGCCAAGGGCTTTGCCCTCTATCGCTCCTAATTCCTAACCCCACGCTGGGGACCATTTCATCCATTCTCTGTATCTCTCGTCCTAGCTCGATTTCAACTCTCGTCACTCGGTCATGTCATCAATCATTCCGCTGTTTCGCTTCTCTAATTTCTTTCGCCATCTAATTCCAGCAGATGGAGAAGTATTCAGTTCAAAACAGGTCTATTCTCCTAGGTTTTGTAATCTCATTCGGTAGTAGGATAGACGTACCGGCTCTGGCAAGTTTTATTACAAATCACAGTCGAACTGTTGTTTGCCTATATTTCGAAGTTAATACTTCGGAAGTACCCATACAAGTGTATAGAACTCGATCGATTCGCCTCAAACTTAATGTGATCATATTCCGAGTCCTATATTTTCAGACGTCAAAACTGGACCAAAGATGGCGGAAGCCTCCGACCTAGAACTTTCTTTTCTCGATGGATTCGAGACAGACGGAAATTAAGAGGACTGCGAGTTATAAAATGTTGAGTGCACCGTTGAGGCGCTGTCTGGAATTCGAATATGACTGGTATTCTCGGTTCCAGACGTTAGGCGTGAGTGGATTAGATGCATGATATCCTCGAAATAGGTAAAGCCACCGGAATAATATGTACGCGAACGGTCTGGAAGGAAAGTTTGCGCTGACTTGTCGAGGCTCTATGCCGCCACCCCTCGTCCTCCCTGACCCACCCTGCTTGTCCTGTACCGCCTCTCACGACGGGGTAAAATTAAGCGACCGCGAGGCGCGATGCCCGTTTCGCGAACTGCATAATGTTCTCTGGCGTTGGCGGCGTCGGCGTGACCTCGTCGAGACCCTCGCGTGCTAAAGCCATAACTAAAACCGACGATGGTGTTGCCGTTGTAGTCGCGGGAAGAAGGGGAGAACGGAATTCAAGTGAGATATGTAGAAACTATAATATATCTAAAGTACTGTGTACTAGATATCGTACGCCTTCACTGCAGACACGAAGACAATTCACGCGTGCAAATTGCGTTCTATCAAACGTAGATTAATGCTGCACGGAAAAAGACCTTGCAATTTGGTCTGTTACCAAGTGTATTGTTTTGAGATTGTCGCAGATCTTTTCGAGATTGCAATATTCCATCATTTGCTACATCTTTGACCCACATTTTAATAACTGCGTACGCAGAACGTAAATATTGCGTTGTGACCACTTCATTAACGACTCTACTTTCGCACGGTCTTTCGCGGTTCAACTTTTTTTGTCATCAATACACTATAAGAGTTATCACAATGAGAGACAAAAGGTTCATCTCTCCATCGATTGCATCAATCAATGAGACATGAATATAAAATTTCG
Organism: Ischnus inquisitorius; assembly: GCA_963924025.1. Classification (NCBI taxonomy): domain Eukaryota; kingdom Metazoa; phylum Arthropoda; class Insecta; order Hymenoptera; family Ichneumonidae; genus Ischnus; species Ischnus inquisitorius. Next base: position 10,324,725 of record OZ001252.1, read on the forward strand.
CCGGTGTAGTCTCCCCTTCGTTTCTGCTTTCGTTACCCCATTTCAATACTGGAATTTCAGCAACGAGCGTACAACTGGCTACAATATATGAATACCTGTGTGTTTCTCGTGCATGCGACCGAGTTCTGCCACGTATGTGCATTCTGATATGCGGGAGTAGGCTACAGGCCGCAGTTGGCACTCAAGGGGCTTTATGCCCCGGCCGAGAGAAGCGCAGAGCGACAGGGATGAGAAGAGAGAACGAGAATCCTACTGGCTCGGGTGGTCTCTCCGCAGCGTATACGTTGGACGTTATTAGTATTCCGTTTGTTTCGCGGTACCAGATGCAGTTAACCCGGGACCACGAAGCAGCAACACGTCACGCCCCAACCCACAACGATATTTTCTCCCCTTGCTCCCTTCGCTCCCTACCTCCCTTGGTAGCGAGTTTCAACTCTCGTATCCTTGCTATGACCACCCACTGAATCTACTACCAGTAACGGTACTAGACTACTGTAGTAGTACGACAGTTTCCGCTGGTACCTCTTAGGGTTCACACGATAGCTAATATCCACTACCCTCGAAATTATCGATAACACAATATCGTTCCACGGCTTCCAACGTCGCTTTCTCCAACCGACCCTCGCACTACTCTCGTTCTATACCCTCGATCGATTTCGATGAGCCACGATTGGATTCCAACTTTCCACTTGCCTGGTCGCGGTTTCAGTAATACCCCGAGCACAGCGGATTCGGATTGTTTGCCGGTTAAAAGTTTCTCGTATCGAATATTGTTCTCACCAGAAAAGCGTCGCTTTCCCGTATCAAGCAGATTTCTCTAACTGCGCTCAAATCGAATAGAAAAAAAAAGAGAATTTTGATTTTTAATTTCTTTTTTTTGTCATTTAATACCCATGCAGCTGTTGCCTTTTATAGCACCAGCACAATCAGCGGCATTTTCTCGCTTCAGACTGTTTTTCGAAATGGTAATTGCTGCAGACTTTTTTTTCGTCTAGTTGTGTATGCAACGTTAATTCAGGAGTGAAATAAGTCACGGAATCGTGATTCGCAGGACAAAATAGCCACGTTTTCTACAGCCGTTGTAAGACGATAAAGAGTGCCAAATAAACTTGTTAAATAGGATAAACTCCAGCGTTTGTGTTTGCGTTGAAATTTGAAAATTGGACGAAAAATGTTGCAAGTATATGTTGATGTATTTTTCCACATCGACTGGAAATGCAGAATAAATATGTAATAACTATTTCTTGCACTGCATTGCACTGAATTGGCACTGAATTGTGTATAAAATATTGATCGAGGATCAAAGCAAGTAACAAATGCGTGATCGAGGGATTATAGTTTCCATGTTATTTCGAGCCGGTATAGAGTGATAAGAATCGTCAAAGTACCTGATCAGTTAGGATCGGAAATTGCAAAAAAAAAACTGTTTTATTGCCGACGTGACTGAAGTTTCTCATAGCCTCTCCGTTCGCTTTTCGAGCAATTGCGAGTTTTGTATCGTCGTGTAATTTGCGATGTCCGAAATCGAAATCTCGTGTAATTGCCACTTCAGTGATACAACTATCAGTGGGTACGAGAAGCAGAAGCTTCGCTTGTTGCGTAAAGGGCAGACCGAAATCAACCCCTCTCGATTATATTCGTCTAACTCTCATGACGTATTTCGAGGAAAGTGGCTGTTGGCCACGAACTAGAACAAGCTCTTATAAGCGGTGTATAGCAGTAGAAATAGAGAAGTCGACGCGTGGGATAGGTTACGCGCGCTGACCGAGAGGAATGAGAGAGACCGAATGAGTGGCCAAGCCGACGGGGCTTCGGTTAACCTCAGCCCTTAACCGTTGGCGGGTCACGTGATTTGATCGTTAGATCAACGGCCCCCCCTCCCTCCTGCGCAGCCGGAGCCAAATTAGAAAGCGGGGTAATTGCAGACCGTTTGCACGCCACCGGCAACTGACCGAGATGCTACCGATGCTTCTGCTGCTGCTACTACTGTTCGTGAATGTGTATGTGTGTGCCGAACGAGCGAGAGAAACAAGCCATCCCCAGGCTTAGGAAGAGAGAGAGGGAGAGAGAGACGAGTGGAAGGGTTGCCGACTATCGTGATGGTGCTTCTCTCTATTGGCCGTTCACCACATCGTCCTCATCGTATCCTCTTCATTCGCCGCGTGCATTGGGACCACTCTTCGCCCCGTAACAAATGAACAGAGAGGAAAAAAAAAAGACCGCAAAAAAAAACTCTTTCCCAACGCTCTCCTTATTCGTCTTCTTCTTCTTTCTGCGACAAAAGTATTCCGTATCGTGCTGGAAAATGCTCCAATGAAATTTCTCAGCGCTGAGGACTGGAAGTAAAGCCCGAAAGCTTAAAAGTTGTAAACTACATTTTCAGCAGAGTTTGTAAATTCTACGACGAAACTGAGCCGGAAGATATAAAAGCCGAGGACTGAACCTTGAGAGAAAACTTTGTTACCTGTGTCGGAAAAATCTGTCGTGAGGTAGAGTGTGGAATGTGAAGATAACGCGAAGTATCTCGGACGAAAGTAGATGAAGAGCAAAGGCGCGATAAGGGGATAGAAACGGCGCGCATATCCGCTCGGCGGATACTAAAATATGAAGAGTCTCGAGTGCATCTGCTTGCAATTAGCTATGGTCCATTCTCTCGGTCTCTCGTCGCTGCCGCTCTTCTTTGCTTCTCTCTCTCTCTTGGCGCGAGAGAATCGAAAAGTGCTGACCCATGCACGATGCTTCTGCTGCTGGAGGGGCGGACGGTCTCGAAGTCGATGCTCCTGTTCGAAACGCGCGCATAGGTACAGCTGCGGCTGCTGTCGCGTGCACCAGAGCTCGACACACCGTCCAAGCTTCATTATGTATGCAAACCCGTGGCAGTTACCGCGTTTCAGCGTCGTTCTACCACGGTGTAGAGCAAGCTACGCTCCTACCGTTCTAACAAATGCAAAAATGTTGACTGACGATGAGTCTCGCGGCGCGTGTACCTCTCTCGACTCGATCTCCACCTCTCAACTTACGCTTTTATGCCGATGACTAAAAAAAACACACACAAATTCACTCGACACGCTTCGTTTCGTTAATATGGTAATATTTGAAATGAAAAAAGATTCTATAAAAGACCGATCCGACAATTTTCCGGAAAGTGAAAAGTGCTACGCCAAGCGAGCGAGCACATCGAACAGAATTTTTATTCCGAGCCTTTTAGAGTCTTTTTCCATCGAAGTTTTTATTAGAGAATTTTCGTCACGGAGAAAATGAAAAAAGGAATGAAAATTCTCACGGAATACTTTATGAAGCAGCGATATTTCAGTTCCCTATCGCAGCGTACCTTAACGGCGCCTTCCGTTCGCGATGGGAGATTGTCGGTGCACTTCAATACGATCCCGTGTGTAGCGTCGATAACGAATACGGCGAACGACGAATGAAAAATATATATATACGTATATATATGAAAAGAAAAATCAGAGATCTCGTCAGATCCTTGAGTTTCGTTTTCTTCGCGCTACCTCGGTCCACCATTTAAATTCGCCCGCGAGATCGTGATTGCACGACCCGTTGGTCCGCCGCGCTCGGCTGAATTTCGCTGATTCGATTGATCTTCCTGGTGTCTGTTCTGCCTCTTCTCGCAACCGCCGTTTCGTCTCATTCTTTCTTTCTTGCGCTCTCGTTACCTGTGAAGTTCGAAGTAAGGAAAGCGCGTTCATTGCGTCTTCCGCGGTTCGAGGCACTCCGAAGGAATTCTAGAGTTTCAGTTTAAAAGTTCACCACCTCGTCCATGCCCGTAGAACCTTGCTGCGGCGGTCGCATGGTGTGAGCCAAGCTGAGCGAAGCACCGCCGGATATTTAACGCCAATCTACAAGTGAAAGCATTTTTTTTCTTTATTTTTTCCTTCTTTCCCTCTCTCTCTCTCAGCCCCAGCCGACAGTTCGAAGGAACTTCCGTACTCCTGGCGTTTAACCCCCTCAAACGAGGAAACTCTTATTCCGCCCTTATACTTTTTCTTCATCTTCTTCAATTTTTTTTTTCTTCCCTTGTTATCATACTTTTATTTTGCCCTCCACTTCCACGACTTTCCGAGACCAATAATCGCGGGTGTGTTGTCACGAGAGGTAGAGGATATACAAAAGTTCCTCGAGATCTGACGATGAATTCAATTAGACCTGGCGAAAGAGCGAAGAAAAATTAACTCACACGCGCAGTAACGCAGATATTCGTCCGTCGTAAAATCGTTATGTAATTGTATAAGCCATAAAAATATTCTCACAAACAAGTTTACTTTCCGACAGAGATCTTTCGCATTCGTTCGTTGATTTCGCGAAAATTGCTGTGACCCCATCCGTATCGTATTACCACATCAAGCTTCTAATTAACTTGTGTAGTGGCGTTCCTTTTTTTTTTTTTGGTTAATAAAAGCAAACTCATAACTGGAGATAGTGGAGGTACGTGACGCGCGCGAACTGCCGAATGTTCTGCCTTAACGGATTTGACCCTCGAAACATAGGTAAAGTTGCAGAAGGCGGCCTACCCTCTCCGTCGGGAGGAATAATGTCGGGAAGAACTCCGAAAAAAGAAAACTCGTGTTCCGCGCAGCTTTCGCTCGTTAACGAGAAAATAATAAGGCGTCTCGGGTTACGTCGATGCAGTGTATTTTTGGATCTAGCCGAACAAATGCTTTTCAACTTTATCCAAACTGGCTCGACGAGAGGTCACGATACGACGAGGGTTGCCGCGAGGGTTTCTGCAAAGCGTGTCATGTGCGTGACTCGTAACTTCTGTTCGTCGGCCGAGAGAATCGAAGGGAATGAGAAAAAGAAAAGGAGAAGAAGTGCGCGGAGGGTTTCGCTTGGATCGTTTTAAAATTTATGGTCTATCGATTATGGCGAATTCTGGGTGTCTGGCGTTAAACCCCCGTCGCGTAACACGGTGATAAATCCACGAACGACAGACGTCAATTGACGGCCATGAGGGTGCGAATTCCACCCTACCAAAGGCGACAGTGTCGGACGACTAATCTCAACCGACCGTCTTCGTTTGGTGCTCGGTCGATCTTTTCTGATCTTGGACTCTATTCCATTCGTCTTTCGCTGCTACTCCGCCCACTTCGCTCGCACACTGCACAAAACTCGATCGAACTCACAAGCGATGATATTTTCTTTTACGGAAAATCGTATTCAATAATTTTAACATCTTTTCTCCTTTTTCTAATTGAAATATTTTGATTGTTCAATTTAATATTATAACTGAGCTCGTTCAATTATTATAAATTTGTTTACTCATATGGGAAGATTTGTTTTGGTAAAAACAAATTGTTTTCGTGATTGTCATGTTCGATTAAATCGTCTCAAAAAGCGCAAAAAGTCGTTTACAGAAACATGTGTGTATGTGTATATATAGATAGATTTTGTTAGTATTCTAACTGCAGTTTCAGCGCCAGTCCACCGAGACATTCGAATTGATGGCATTTTTAATTTAAGAAAAAATCGGTGCATCCTCTTACTGGCGCAATTTCTAGAATATCAAGCTTGAATTCAAACTACAAGTGAATCGTGATTAAATACGTTTCCGATAAATGAAATGCCAAGTCTATTTTGAGAAAGTATATTCTCGCAATATCGATTTTTTTTCCCCTTTTAAGTTTGGAAATTACTCCATATGGCGCAACATTTTATATGCAAACAATTTCAATCATAAATAAGGTTGCAAAGTGAATCCTTACATATTGCTTCCTTATTATTTTCTACCTTTCACCTCTCTTTTATGAGGAAGCCAAAATTAATTACCAGTTATCCTCATAGAGGAAGCTTTGTAAAACGTCGATATCAATGAGAAAGCAATATGCAAGTTTCTACTTTGTCTACATCACTTTGTTTATTCTACGTTATTTAAATAAAATTCAATTTGTAGAAAGAACCGAGCAAAACGCATTCCCCCGCGATCCGTGGGAATTGAATTTCCACCGCGGGGAAAGCACGAGAAGTGAAAAGTGCCGGCGATCGATGCTTTCGAGACTGTATAGCATTCGACTATGTAGTTATGTAGCGCGATATATGCGATAGTTCTTGCCTGCGGGATCTATATAGCCATGATCGCGTGAGTAACGCTTCGTGTCCGTACACTTCTCCGCACAAGTGCATCGATTCGTCTTAGCGGTGTGTACAAATACACACGCGAGGAATGTTTCGCGAGGAGTGGAGAATAGGTGGAAGGAGGAGGAGAGAGAAAAAAATCTTGCTCCAGCACGTAAGGGTTGAAGAGAAGGAGAAGGAGGCGGCACGCGGCCGCGCCGTCCAGGCTGTCTCACGGCGAGTCGAAACTCGGTTGAAAGTAGTGCTGGTCGTGTTCGGGTAGGCGAGCTAGCGTCTGATGTGGTTAGGTCTGACAAAGTAGGCACGCTACTACTCGCCCCGGGCTACGTCATAGTGTAAGAGCCGTACGGCATTACATACGGTACCGTCTGGTCTATATACCCCACGGCGCTCTCTTACTACGTAACACAGCGGCCGCCGAGAGTCGTAACGATAAAGTTCCATCGTAATTCGTACAATTGTAAACAGTACAGTACGATCGAACATAATGGCACGTAGAATCTTTCATTTACGTAGCGTTCAATTAGCATGGGTAATTGGCGTTAATTAATTGCATTCGTTGAGTGAATGAAGACTGAAGAAACTCGTCGAGTGTGACGTCCTTTGGCAAATAATGATCCTCTTTGACGCGTTACCTTTCCTCGACGTCGTGCTCTCCTACGCCCCGATACTCCAGACTATGCTTCGCTCCGCTCGGGCGTTGCACGTTGAAACGGCAAGCTGGGAATAACGGGTAAACTAAATAATTTTCCGACAAACGTAGGCAACGACGACGCCAGTCATGGTGTATAACGTTCCGCCTGAATTCACCGAGGTTCCGTATGCATGTTTAATGACGCCGAATAATTAATCGATACATATATAGTCAACGTATTACCATATACCATGATTACCATGGCACCCAACCGCACTGACGGAGATGAGTATACAGACTAAAACTCTCCCTTCTCGTGTTCCATCGCAATTAGTTTGCTTGCGGATGGAGAGCGCGACGAAATATTTCAGCGATCTCAGACTTACCTCGCTTATAATGTATTTCATCAGTTTCACCTTTTCCCTCTTTTGTTTTGTTTCCATTCCCTCGAGACGTTCTATTATTCCAGGCTGAAATTCGAGAGAGTTTTGAAAATTTCAATTGTCCGCTTACCTTATCGCTCACTGCCGGGACCATCTTTATAACAGTACAATATAACAGGGAATAATACGCAAAGTAATAGACGAGATTCACCAGTTGTGGTATTTTCACTATAAACTGCGGCTGAACAGTTCTTTACCAACATTTCGCGGTTAATACTTTAATAGTATTCTCGTGTTATTGATGTAGAATTAATACGCCTCCTTTTTTTCGCAAAAAAGTTCGATCATCCATCAGTCCAATTAATACAATGAAAATATATCGGACGACCATTATATTTTTCAAAAGAGAATTAAAATTACTCGTATACCGGTACAAAGACCCTCGATCTCTGCAAAGAACAATCTCAAGACACGGACTGCTACTTTTTTGAAATGAATTTCTTTAAAAAGGATGAAATCATTTTTTCTGCAAGGGTTGAAAAAATCAGATTGAAAAAAAAATTCGAAAAAAGAAATTGTATCAATGCAAGATAATCTAATAGAAATTTATCACTGCCATATTTGCGAGAATTCCACGTTCAGTGAAATGATGATGAGAATAATAAACAAGGTACAATCGTGTAAATAATTTCTTCGCAAGCAATTTTTCCGTTGGGAATTTCATTAATATATAAGGAAATGAAATTTATACTCAGAGTTCTTCACGTTTGAATATGGTCGCGAAAAGTACACCAAAAGTGGCGAAAAGCGATTCTCTGATTTCAGTTATGACGAGCATCGATTATAACTGAGTACTAACAGTTCGGTAGTTCGGTCTATTCGTATTGTGGAAGACCCGTAACTCGATAAAGGCTAGTTCCGTTCCGGGAAGCTTTTCCCGTCGTTCGACTCTTCGTTACGGACAATCGAAACGGTGTTATTGTTGACCCACCAAATTCAATGCCGTTTTCATCAAATGATTATACGCATTTCATGCGCCGCGCGAAGCTTTGCTCGTTCAGGTTTCACAATACATGCGGAAAATCGAACAGCGTTATTGCAATATTATGGTTACAATTGCCAACAGTGTAACTATTCAAATCGAAAACTCTTCTACGTGGAATACTAATGCGTCGCTTGAGCATAGCCAATTAGCATCGGCCAGCGCTATTAGATAGCGTAACAAGTAGAAATTTGCAATTGGTATTATTATCATTGTATTAATGTGGCTAACATTCGCCGAGACTGCCGATAAAATTTTAATCCCCGAACTATATGTACGCTGGCGCGCATACGGGCAGTAGCGAAAAAGGATTTACGGTATTTCGAATGAACCACTCGCATTGCGCCTCGTTTCTCATCGAATAGCTTCGAATATGCATTTATAATCGCGATTATTCTCAATGCTCGTGGATTGGCAGATGATGCGATTATCGCCAAAGCTCTTTTCATCCCCGGGCCCCGTGGGCGTTTCAAACTATCTACATATCCGCTCCATTTTTTTTCTATTGCGTGGAAACAGTCGGTTGAATCAATTCAATGATGATATGTGCGATGCGGCGGAAACAAATCGTGCACATCTTGATGGACTCGCGAAAATTTCATAAGAAAACATCTTCAGTCGTTTCGCTCGTTCGTTCATTCGCTCACATCGCATTAGTCATCGTTGGACTCTGAGTCTTTCAAAGAACCACGCAACTCTTCAATTATTCCAAGTTTCTCTAAAAGGAGCTTCACGCTTTTACTGCATTTTTTTTCACTTTTTTTTCCAAAGGCTCGTAACGCTTTTTGAGAAAACTGCATTTCTAAACATCTCTGAATACGTTTTCATACAAAAAATAAACTATGTAAGAAGTCTCAGAAAATTTATCAGGAACGAAAAAAGTTTTCTGGGACTCTGAGAAATGTTTCTTTGCTCCTAATAACATTTCGTAGATTCAAATACACATTTTCCTGCGTCACGTAAGAAACGTCGCAAAGAAGCCTTGTTCGATCACGTGTGATTGTCCCGTGTTTATCATGCGGGCGATGTTTTTCGGTGAAATCGAAACTGTTTATCTCGTAGGATCTTACGATTGTTGGTACAGGGCGACGCTCGTAGACGAAACCATAGTTGGAAGAATTCTTTGAAGTCTCCGGGGGCGTAGAAATGGAGTAGCGGGTAAAGGAGTATTCACGAGAGAGCCCGGAGTACAGTGGAAAACGTGAGCGACAGAAGGAATCTTTGAGGGATGCATCTTTTGTCGTTGAGAAAGCCGCCGCCGCGAGAAAGAGACGAGGATCCGATATCTGATCAGTATAGACTACCGCGATCTCTGCACTCCCGTTGTTCTTTTTCTGACTCCGCCTCCTTTCGTCAATCCTCGAAAGTACGATAGTCGTCGTTATTATGACTCCCGTCGGTTGCTCATGGAGCTTTTCTCGAAACGAAATGAAAGTCACTCAGCCGTGTCGGTTCGTGCAGGAAATTGCTTCGTTGTATTCCCGTCTATCGAACCAGCTGATCGACCTCCGCGGTCGCGGAGGCGAGCCAGTGAAAAAATGAAAGGAATAGAAAAATGAAAAAAAAAGCGACCAAAAAAGTGATTATTCACTCTATGAACTTGTTTTTTCGATTATTGCCTTCTATTTGTATGCGCTTCATCGGATTATCGATGAAACGATAACAAATTGAAATTCTTTCGGGTTGACAGGCTCTATGAATAAAGGATTTTATGGAGATTCAATTTATGTCTTCGAACGTGTCATTTTGCGTCAGTGTTGCTGCATATTTTCTTCGTATCAATTGCTGACCTTGTTTCTCTTTTTTTTTTCAACCATTCAGTTCCTCTCTGGTACTCCATCGACGTTTTTTTTTCCCTCTCGTGAGAAAGCGTATCCCCCATGCGAATTTAAGAGAACCGACGTTATTGTACGAGCAATCAGCGAATGCTCTCGACTGTATATGGGCGCAACAGGAAACGTTAATGAAAAAATATTGTTAGAGATGAAGCGTAGTGGTAGTGCGACGCGCTGTTTCCATCGGTATGTGCCCTCATTCTCCCTTTCCTCCCTGTCTCTACTCCTCGCCCGCTCTTCCTCTCGACGAGCTAGTAATAATTCCGGTCATCACGTAGGGAACTGTGCAGCTGGGATGTATAACCCCGATGGAAATGCAAATTCCAAATTCAAATACAATCGGAGGCGCGAGCACGACTATGAAATCGAATAGAGCTCTGCGGGTCCAGTGGCGGCAGTTTGGATCCAAGGACACTCCAATACGTGAACCACCGCCACTGGTACTCCCGCAGCACTATATACGTATATATGTACACTCTGTACCGATGTTCCGCATTCTCTCCTTCCCCCTCACACCCGCCCTATCCACATCAGGACTTCCTATCGACGAGTTAGCTGCCTGGCACATTTCCCCAGAGATCGCGGCTTTTTTTATTTTCCTCTTAACAATAACAGAGCCAAGTGGCCGCGTTTTATACAAATAATTCACGAGTTCACTCGGCGGAAGAAAAAAATGTCGTACCTAAGGAATATTGAACTTTATTGTTTTTCGCCGATAGTCTCGATTCTGCGATGCAGTTAATTATTCTTTATTGGGCCATCGAAATCTTGCGGATGAAATCAAATGGTGGGCGGCGCGTGTGAAAATTCTCGACTATCCTATCCGCTACCAAAGCCGTTGATTTTTGGTTGTGGGGGATACACAATCTGTGCTTCAATTCCGACCTCGTCGGATGCTGTGCCATTATCTCAAGCTGACCACGACCACCGCTGCAGCGGCGTTATAGCGAAACAGGATGTACCCGCGAGGTGATTAACAATTACAACGTAACAGCCGCTTGGTAAATTCCTATACACCCTATCGCTTGTATTCAACCCCCGTGTATAAAGGCAGCCCGAGAGTGTGCATCATGCACGTTATGGAGTAACACGAACACTCTATAAAACTCGTTTCGTATACAAGGAATTTTCAGAACATTCGTTTCACGTAGCACGAAGAAAAAAGGAAAAAATGAATTTGCACATTGCTCCGCTATTTTCTGCGCGAACAATCTCGATATTAACTCGTATAATCTACCAAATTTCAGCTGATGCGCTGAAATTCGATAAAAGTTATCGCCTAAATGCTTTTTCTAGGCACGCGCATAAAAAGACTATTTTCCACATGTGATTTTTTGAGGTTCGGAACATTGTGAGCACGTTCACCTGAAAAATCTTTTTTTTCACGTAAAATCGATCCGCTTAACTGATCAAAATTTGCATGTGCGAGACTTTAGGGCTGAATAATTAATGTCGAAGCAGCGAGAACGAATAATCGAAAGTGGCTGATGCGGGGCACCGCAGCTATCGGCGCGAATCGCCACTTAACCGGGATCTAATACCCAACCAGCCGATCTATATATACCAAACGCAATCAATCTCGCGTCGTCGACGCGGGCGATATGTCGACGTATTCGCGGAGCCTATTATTGTTCATCCCTTCACTCCTGATTATTACTCTCGAAATGATGGCGCGACGAGTGAAACCGTGACGGTGGCTGCAAGAGTTTGCGACTCGCTAACGATCCTCGGAGGGGGACACCGAGCGAATCGATCGCGGGTTATCCTCCGTAATCCTCAATCGCGCACACCGATGACTCATCTCCAATTTCTTTTTTTTTTTTAATTATCCAAATGCAGCGCGATAAAGTATTGGCATCTGTTCGTTCAATCGGCAGTAAAATTTATTTATTCATGCTTTATTTCGGTACCTAATTACACTTCCGGGATTAGTTCAATCCCAATGAAAGTGGAAACACAAATGAAGCGAAATATACATGTATACGGAAAGAACATCTGCATAAAGACAGATTTATATTGTTCAGCGAAAAAGTTTCCATCCGACAGCGGGAAAGTCTGGAGAAAGTATGAAGAGAGTAAAAGAGCCGAGAGGGAGAGACAGTTCAATTGTTGGGGCAGATCGTAGGTAGGTGGATGTGAGGGCGTGGGAACGCGGGGGGAGGGAGGGCGGAGGGTGGGAGGTTACCGAAATTTTGGAATAAATTGACCGTCGTTTCTGCCACGTTGGATGGAAGGGGAATGGCGGTTGTTTATTCTCGAAATTAAATTGAATTGCCCCATAACTTGCCGGTCTATTAGCCCTGGGGACCGAGGCTAGTTTGCTCGTAAATCTCGTGAGTATCGGAGCGGGTTGGGCAGCTAGTGGGTGGCCCCGGCGCCGTTCGCGCGGGCTGTTCGAGAGGAGAACTCTCGCCCTCTCGCTATTCGTTGTGGAGCATCGGTGAGCGGCGGCTATACTGCTGGGCTTTCGATTCGACCCGACAATGCGTCCGGAAGCTCCCCAGGAAATACATGGGCGTGGTACAGAGATAAATGTACTCTTGCATTTGCATACTTACCTCTCTCGGTCGCGTTGTAGCTCAGCGAACCGTGCCATTGAGCTTGCTGGAACTTCGCATACCCAATGGTTCGGAGAGTCACTCGATGCACCCAGCGACGGCCCTTTCCTTGTCGATCCTTCATTTCCGTAATTTCCATGGGCCGCGGTCTACTTAACTCCCTTCATGTGGATAACGCGGAGAAAACCCTACGTATCAGCCTTTACATGGCCCCGAGCCTCGGCTCGGTGACTCGCCATTCGACAAATTGGAACAAATATCTGACGGTGCGAAAACACCTGGGTCTCTTGTATACAGAAGCTGCACGTTGGTATGTGGTTTTTTCACCTCTCGATCGAACGGCTTGATACGTAACGAATTACTCCCGGGAGATTCCGGGACTCCTGCGGCTTTTCTCTCGCTCGGCCGAAAAACTTTAGTATCGAGTACTGGACAAATATTGCCAGTGCGGCTGAATCACATATTCCGACCGGCATGACTGGAGTTCTTTGAAAGCAGTTGCGTTGCTTCAACGACAGACGCAAACTTGTTGAGCCACAGTCGTGATTTCCAAATCGAGTTATCTTTCACTCGGCACTTTTGTCCCTCTTTTAACCGATTTGTCCGCTTTTAAATCTAACGATCGAGTTAACATGACGGCGACGAGAGCGGAAATCTTTGGATAATTCGGAGCGACACAGGACTGGAGATTCGGATGAAACAAAAGGACGCAGTTTCGAGCGAATTCGCCAAAGTGCATGGTCGGGTTCGCGTGTGACGACGCTCAACGCTTCTTGCCGGAACCTCAACGAGCGATGAAAGGAGAGACGGAAGCCATTGTCCTCTTGCATCGATATCCTAGGAGCAACCTGTAGCCAATGGAGACTCGCGTTCCGTATAATCCGTCGAGCGACGGAAGCACAGCCGTTAACTCATATGCGAATGGCAATCGTGCACGCTCCGCGTCGCAACGCTTATTACTTACCCCGTCGTTACAAACGCGATGAAATTCCATGGTAAACCGGAAGCTCGCTTTCTCGTTTGCGGATGTTATTTTTCTCGTTCGCGCTCTCAACGAGGGGGAAAGAAAAATTTGGCAAAAACACCGGACGACGATTTTTCGAGCTATTTGGAATCCACAAAACTACAGCGAAGTGAGCACGCAGAATAATACTCTCGTCCAAATGTTGAACTATGGAGTTTGTTTTTGTAACACAGATATCTTTTGCATTGATAAAACAACGAAAAAAAGAGAGATTTACCGACACAAACATATTTTGCTTCGTCATAGAGAAAGCTCCTTTTTTATTAAAAAATAAAATGAAAAACACACACACACACGGAGATTTTTATCTACGTGTGTCAAAGGTTCGAAAACATCCAAAAATCATATTGAGATGAAAAATTTGGTGAACGTGTGCGCGCGTATCTGTGTATTATCAAAACAGACGTTAACACGATAACTGTTGTGAATTGCAAGCGATAGAGCTGAAATTTAACATCGGATTCAGTCAAAATTACATAACAGATTCGAAGGTTATGAAGATTCTTATTCTTCAAGTATCGAATACCGTTTTGAGCGTGCTAGTGTTGCGCACATTTCGAGCAATGAAGTCGGAACTTGGTATACAAATTGAGTGATCGCTAAGAGTGTGTACTTTCGAATTTATTTCAAATAGATTAAGTAAGATGCGAAATTTAAAAAAATTCCGTGAAAAGCGGAATTGATAATAATTTGGTTAAATTAAAGACACGTTAAATTGACTGAATTTTTTAGTTATGCAGATATCAATTCTATTAAAAGTAGAAAATAAAAATATATGTAGATTTACCGGGCGAAAAGATTTCGTGAAATTTATGTTTATTTTCGTAGAGTGTGTCTCTGATCATGGATGAAAAATCGTAACAGTTTTTGTACTTCTAGTTTGTGAAAAATCGAAGCCAAATAATGAGAAAATAAATAAAACGAACATTTGGTCATGACCCGAAAGGTGGGGAGAAGAGAAAAATGTAGCGTTAAAATTTGCCTCGATACCATAAAATAAATTTTATTACAAGTGCAAAACGGTAACAATAATTCAACGAATAAACAGTCATTTTACTATCCACGTTGCCAATTTCCCACGAGTGATCCTCGATGGCGTATAATTCTCCACGAACTTGTAAATGTAAACATACCGAGTACATTTCAGCTATATTCATACTCTTCGCATTCCAACCAGCGAGTTTATATACGCTTTTAATAATTCTCCATCTGCATACTCGTAGGCACAGTGAAAAAAAATTTGCTGAAAATGTAATGTACCGGTACTGGAAGTTTCAATGCTTCTGGTAAACTGGCGCATTAAATTTAACGTACAATTGCCATGAAAAATCAATGTAGTTTATATTAAAAACAGCATTCGATACTCTATTTTTGATAAATGGCATTAATTTCACTATAAAAGTACTTGAAATTCAATGATTTACTTCAAATTCACCGGTCAGCGTTCTTTTTATCACAATTTTACGTGAAATTGAGTGTACCTGTCTGTGCATGAAAACTTTGATTTTCTTAACAGTAAATATTGACGCACTGACCTGCATATATAGAGCAGCCGTTTATTAAATCGCTCGAATAATCGTTCGGATCCGCGCGAACGTCAATATTTTTTTAAGCTTCTATTAATACCGTTTGATCAGGCTAATTGCAAGCGGAGTTCATATCCGACGCATGTGTCATGAGATTTATCTCATTGATCTTACAACATATCGCAACGTGGCTCTAACGATTTCATATAAATATATTTGTGCAAAGAGGGCAATGCACCGTCGATGAGTTCCACGCGGTTAAATACAGATAAATAATACAGATTCTTTCAAAGTTCTTTCGTAATGATCCATACGATAATAGCACCGTAACACACTGGTAACGAGATTATCGCCTTGTCTCTTATCAGCACGATATCTATCGTATCTCCGCAAGGCAATGTGTGATCTTGATTATCAATAAACACGCAAGATCCGGTCGACACATCATCACTCAGCACTGCAAAGCTGCATTTCATCTTCGTGTGCAATCTGTCGATTGCGTAACGAATTTCCACGTGATGCGGAGCCACTTAATTGCTCAACAAGGTTTCCTCTTATCGGAGTGAATGACGCTGCATTAGCAGACGTGATCAAAGCAGCCAGTGTCTCTGAGCTCGAGAATCATTGCAGCAAACACCTCGTCCATAGCTTCGCCACCGACTTTCCTCACGATCCATGCTCCTTCCTCGAGATCGGCTCTGATCGACGGGACGTCGACGGCAGTCGGATCACGCACCAGAGGCAAGAAGAACGATGATATAACGTATCCAAACGCGGCGACCCGCTTGTAATCGGCTAGCATATTTGCGTACGAATACTTCTCCAAGTCTTTGATTCCAGCGTCGCGAAGATTGCCGATCAGCGTGTCGTGATAGGATTTGAATATATCGTTGAATCTGCTTGATCTGTCGGCGTTCGAGCAATTGAGATAGAGAAACGTCGACAGATCTATGCCGGGCGATGAGTATCCCATCGTGGCAAAATCGATGAGCATGGCTTCGAGTTTTCCGTCGACTCGCCGAAAGAAAATATTGTTTCTCGTGAAGTCACCGTGACACAGCGTCGCCAGTGGCTCGACCGGATGCACTGCCGGCATTAAAACCGCGTTGAACGCATTATCAAAATGTTTCTCGATCTTGTCGCAAAAAATCGGATCGACGTTGTTTTTTCGTAGCCACGGAACGGGTCTCGACGAAACAACGTCGACCAAGGTATTTATCCACTCCCCGGATATGAATCGAGATTCCTGTATCTGATCGACGACCTCTCGAAAATGTTCGGTTTCCTTCTCCTTCATGATGTAACCCATTGCGTGAAACTTCGCGATCTCGTTTACAGCCGAGAACACGTATTCGATCGGTATGTCGTATGATTCTTCGCATACGCTGTACCCGTGAGGCTTCATATTCTCGATAACGATAACGGTAGTCTCCGGCGTGTCCTCGGCGGTGAAGAGGCAACGAGGAAAGCGAGAATTGCCGCGTGCGACCTCCTTGTAGAACAGTATTTCGTTGTGAAAGTGTACATTCATGTTCATGTGATCGGCCAAACCCTTGTCCAACGGTGGCCTCTTTATGACGAGATTCAGTTTGCGTTCATCGGCCTTCGCATCGATCTCAGGGTCAGGCGCGAAGATCAACTCGAGAAAGCAAACGCACGAGAGGAAAAATGAATTTTCCGGAAAGGATATTTCGCAACGAACATTGTCACGGGATTTGCCGAGCGATTTCGTTAACTTCGGCAGAACATTAGCCTCGATCCAATCGCTAACTTGTTTCATGGTATTTTCTGTCATCGTGAATTTATAACTGCGGTGACCGCACCGTTGCGAAGCTTGCGATAAATATTTCCAGTCGATGATCGTTATCGGAATAGGAAACTGTAATCGCTCGATTGGCGTGTGTATCCTCGTGTAGCGATACTGTTTATCTATCGGCGAGCTCGCGACTGTACACACGCGAGCGTAAACTGAGACTGACCGGTACAATGCGAAGCAGCAGTCGGGAGAAGCATACGCGAGTCAACCGGTGACCACCACTCGTCGAATCCCTTCTCTAGCTCTCGGGTGAAACTATATTTATCGATGTAGAGCCGGGAGCGGAACGCGTGGACTTTGGACCGCGACGTCAGTCCACGTGGTCGAAGCATCCTCTGTCACGGAGCTCGAGTATCATTTTGCCGAACAGCTCGTCCAATGCTTCGCCTCCCATGGTTCTTGATTTTCTTGCTCCGGCCTTGTGATCTCCGCTAATCACCGTTATGTCAAGGCAACTGGGGTCACGAATGACCGGCAAAAAATAGACCGCCACCACGTATCCGAAAGCAGCTGTTCTCGTGTACTCCGCGAGCACTTTGTCGTAAGAATATTTCTTCAAGTCGTTGACCCCAGCATTTTGCAGACAGTCCATCAGCGTTTCGTGATAGGATTTGAATATCTCGTCGAATCTGCTCGTTCTGTCGTCAGTCGAGCAGTGGAGATAGAGAAAGGTGGAAATATCGATACCCGGCGAAGAGTATCCCATCAGAGCGAAGTCGATGAGCATGGCCTCGAGTTTCCCGTTGACTCTCCTGAAGAAAGTATTGTTTCGCGTTGCATCGCCGTGGCACAAAGTTGCTAATGGCTCGATCGGCTTCACGGCCGACAACATCACGGTGTCGAACGCGTTGTCGAGGTATCTCTCGATCTTGTCGCAGAATGCTGCGTCCACGTTGTTTCTTCGCAGCCAGGGTATTGATCTCGACGAAACTATATTCAGAAACTCATTCACCCATTGGCCTGGTATGTACCGGGCTTCGCGTATGTCGGCGACGATTTTTTTCAACTCCTCGGGTTCTTGCTCCTTCAATATGTAACCCATCGCGTGAAGTCTTGCAATTTCGCTGATTGCCGCGATCACGTAATCGAACGGGATATCGTAACCTACTGGACAGAGCTCGTAGCCTCGAGGACTCACATTTTCGACTACGATCGCGGTGTCTTCGGGTGTGTCCTCATTGGCGTAGACGCAGCGGGCGAAGCGAGAACTTCCTCTGGCCACTGTTTTGTAGAACAGTATCTCGTTGTGAAAGTGTATCGCTATATTCACTTTTTTCGCGAATTCGTTATCGAACATTGGCTTCTTTATGACGAGACTGTATTTGTCATCGTTATTGTCGTTTTCCTGCGATTTGTAGGTCAGATCCAGGAAGTAGACACACGACAGGAACATCGAGTCTTCGGGAATGTTGATGCTCCAGCTAGCATTGTTGCTGGGTTTGCCGAGAGCCTTTGATATCTTCGGTATCAGATTTTTATCGATCCACTCGGGTATCTGCTGCTTGGCGACGTCGGTCATCTTGGATCTTAGAACAATGAAAAAAAACGTGTACTCGTAACACGAATTCCCAAAATATCATGTCAGGCAGAACCGACTACTTTATAGAGAGCGTGTTACAGTCCCAGCTAAAAGTGAGGTTTTGAACGAATTCCGAAAACTATCCGCCTTCGTAATCTTTTTTTTTCACACATGGAAATTAACGAATCTGAATAATCACTGCTCATTGCTATCCAGAACTCGACGATCAACGTATTCACAATTATCGACCGAGAATTTTTCCACAAAGCAGATTTTTGAAAATTGAAAGAAAATTTGCCAAGATTCATATTTATTCAGAGAAATTAACGAAACAACGTGCGCTTAATTTTTTTTTAACTGATTTTCGAGATTATTATTTTGCAGAATGAATATGCTTAGTACCTTCTGTATGATTGCTGTTTTTTTATTTATTATTTCACCCAGAAGTCTTTGAAATTTTCTCCGAATCTCACTTTCCGTTCCAAACGTGATGAAGCACCTCACTTAAGAGACTAACTGCGATCACTCGACTGGACGTCGAGTCGACTGGAGTCGAATTCGACAAGTATACCGATATTATCTGCGGGGGAGTTCACTACCGTCGACGTGTGATGTTTCACTGAACGTGGTAGTAGGATGCGAGGTCGCTGGTAAAAGAACCGGTGAATTACAGCGGCTCGCCATTCGCCGAATAGATCCCCCCCCCCTCTCAATTCGAGCAGGACTTTGAACTCAAGCAGAGATAGTGCAGAAACAATATTTCGACCAATATGCCTGTCTGCGATGATCCCCGAGATCATCGAATCGCTCGTGGTAGTCTTGCGTTTAAGAAATTGACAATATTTACGTGTCTTCGGAACAGAGAGAATTCAATGACATACGCACTAAGAAAAGAGTGTACTTCCAATTACCTAATGCATAACAAATGCATAGGATATGACAAATGTTTAGCTAGTGTTGAAAAATATGAACAGAAAGAGCAATAGTTTATGGGGTCAACGGAGATTTGATTACAATAGCTAAATATTTATTTCGCCGTATTTAACCATAGATTGGTTTATCTAAACCACCACACATATTTTCACACCTCTTTCGGATTTTGCGTATTTAAAAGTGGCTTAAGTCGACGAATTCTGAAAAAGAAAAAATTCTCTTGACATAGCTCGGGTTCAGCAGATCCACGTGTGGTTAGCTATAAATAAACTCTATTCCCAGTGCGAGCTCGAGCAACGTTCAACGACCACTTGAACATTCGATTATCGATGTGGCAATTGCATGCAAATTTTCAATGTCCATTGTGCGACATCGTCGCTCATCAAACAATATAGTAGAATGTCGTTCATTCTCGTGACAAGTGATCGAGGCATCCGATGTCTCTGAGCTTGAGAAGCATCCTTCCATACAACTCGTCCGTAGCTTCGGCTCCCATTACAATAGTCCGTCTGGCTCCCTCTTTGTGATCGGCTCGGACAATCGAGACATCAACGAGGCTGGGGTTACGAATCACTGGCAAAAGCAGCTGCTCTCTTGTATTCAGTGCAAATGTTGTCGTAAGAATATTTCTCTAAATCCTTGACGCCAGCTTTGTTCAATTGACCGATGAGTGTGTCGTGAGAAATCTTCAAGATCTCAATGAATTTGGTAGTTCTGTCGGAGCTCGAATTGTGGAAGAGAAAAATTGAAATGTCGGTAAAGGGTGAAGAGCATCCAATCACAGCAAAGTCGATTAGCATAGCCTCGAATCGACCATCGATTCTTCTGAAGAAAATATTGCTTTTCGTTAAATCCTCGTGACACAGCGTCGCCAAAGGTTTCAACGGTTTCACAGCCGCCAGTGTTATATTGTTGAACGCATTGGCGGTAAGAAAATTGAATTTCTGGAAACGGATATATCGTAACGGATCCTCTTGTCAGTTTTCCCGAATGACGGTACGATATTCGTCTCGATCTACTTGGTCACTCGTTCCACGTTTATTTCGATCATTTTAATATTACAACGACGATAATCACTACCTGTTTGTGAAATATTAACTAGCTCTCACCTTTTTTTTCACGGATGGACGAGAAATTACTTGGCTTGGCCCGCTAAAATGACAAATCGGAGAATCACTGATGTATACACGAAAATCATAAATATTTCGACGACTTCTCGACCGTACTCATGAAAGTATTCGTGGAGACTGACGGTCTGTAATTCGTGACCGCGGAAACAGGAAGTGGTCAGTTACTCCGGCTTCGCATTCGTGGTATCCCCACCAAGCATCCCTTCCATGGTCTGGTATGTAGTTCTATTTTTTTAGATGTGCCGCAGGGATAGGCATTCGCACTGGTCAAGCGCAAATCGCTAGCTTCCTATCGTTCACCACTGCTAGTAGTATCGAATGCCTCTTCAAGAATAATGGGGATAAACAATGTAACAGCTTCGTAAACAATGTAAGCTACCTCGTCGATAGCCACGAAGATAAGAAACCGACCCGGCATTTATTCTAATTCAGCGCATAACAACAACAGACGAGAGACAATTTTTCAAATGGGCTCTGTTTTTAGTAGCCTAATTGTCGCGATAACCTTTCCCATGCATTATGAAGTTTCTTATCGAATCGATGCGTCTCGCAGTGTTTGTTATTTGCACGCCGTCGCGACTATCGTCGTCTACTCGGTCGCTGAAACGGCTCCAAGTGCCGTTTGAGAACGTGTCGTATTAATAAGCGTCAACCGACATCGTCAGCAGAGATAGAGAGTGGCGCGGTGAATTCTAACAAGTCAGAAATAGATAACCACGTATCACGACTCATTACTATCTCGGGTTCAATTCAGGATATTTATAAATACACTGTTAAATGAAATAAACAAAATGTTTTGCACAAACATGTATAGGAGAATTAAAAAGTAATCTATTCAATTTAAGATACTTTTGCAGTAAAATTCTAGTAAATGATTGTAAGTGTTGGCTGCAGTGTGTAATATTTTGATATTTTTATAAAACTCCCAGCATTCGTACAACAAATTATCGACGAATTCTTTTTTCGCAATGCATGCTCGGGATAGTGAAAAAAGTTAATCTCCCTTAATGGTGAAAGGTCGTTGCCCCATGAAATCTGAATCAGCGCTCCAATAATAAGGTTATCACTATCTGAGCTCTCGTCTGCAAGAATGAGAAACCATTTTAAAAAAACATATAAAAAAAAAGGTATTCAATGAAACAATAACGAGAGATAAGTTCGAGGATGAATCGCTTGTCAAGACTGGTACTGTGCAGAAAACTTGGGTCCGGAATAGTACGTATTCCACTGGCTTAAGGCACCGCGCGAAAGTTTCTTCTCGGCAATCTTAAACCTCCTTTGCGAACTATAGCCGAGGGTCGAAAAGCCAGTGGAGAAGTATACACAGCCGGCGTTCCACGTACCACTCGTACTTGTCACGAGTCCGCGAAAGTCCTGAAATTAATGGACTATCATTTCCACGGGTAACGCCTCGAGGTTGGAGAGCGGGGAGGGGGTCGACTAGCCTTGGTTATACGGTTTCTCTAGTTCCGCTAACGTTTCTTAGCGACCACCGTGTCTCGATTCATCGCGCACGGTCTCGACCGAGCCAACCGGGGGGAGCAACAGCAGAAGTAGAAGGACCGAAGCAGAAGCATAACCTCAGCACACGGTGGGACGGCAAACGTTCGCTGTGGACCAGCTGGGATCCTCTCGGGTTCCGCAAGCAACGGCTCGGAACAGAAGCAGCAGCGGCAGTAGCAGCGGCAACCGAGTGTTGATTTATCCCGCTTGTGAAACCGCCTCACTCCAGATCCTCGTCCTGAGACTGCTAGCATCGCAATTCCAACGTTGAAATACCCCGGGCGACGGTGCGGTCGCAGCGTCGCTCAGGGATGCTGCAAGAAGTCCTTGGAACGCGAAGATGCCACTGCCCATACACGTATACGTATATCTGACACACACACAAACACACGCACGCGCATATGTAGACTCTCACTCTCATGGCAAACAATTCCATCTCGACAGGACGTTTTGCTGGCCTCAGGAGCGTCGAGCTATTTGCCCAGACCCAGATCCTCACCGACTATCCCAAGAAAAACCCCTATCTCCCCATCTCGTTCTACCAGCAGAAGCCAGCACGTGCCACAGAGCCAAGTACGCCACTCGGATAGAGGCTGCGGTGTCTTAGTTCCTGCTACTGCTGATGCTAGAGCGGTTTTGAAGCATAGGGCCGAAGAGTAGAAGGCACAGAGTCTGCTAGATCCAACCCGGCGAGCGTGCAAAATCGTCGGATACTCTTGGCTCGCGGATTTGCCTCCACTTCCCCGCTCCATACCCGAGCGTTCCCAACAAAATTAACTGAATTGGCCCCGCACGAGTGGTCCTCGGCGGGGGAAGTTCGAAGCGAAGGAATTGGAAACTCCGCAGCAGGCGCGTTTTGCGATGAAGACGGGAAAAGGGGGAAAAAAAATAGCGAGGGCTTTCGGAGCGACGAGGTGAAGGACATTATACGTTTTTCGGGTTGAATGGAGGAGGGAGTTGGCTGAATCTCGGTAATGCGTATAGCTTAGCTTTCGGAGTAACGTCCGATGAGGAAGGAGAGAAAAGCTCGGAACCTTGCGGCATGGCTCACGACAAAATCATCCTGCAACCTCCTCCTGATGTATGCAAATGTCGAGCAACGGAGCACGCAAAGAGGGAAAGAAAATGTTGACTACGGATCTTTCTCTTCCAAGTTGCAGCATCCGACGCGGCAACGGTTAAGCGCGGCAGGAAAATGCTCTGACGACCCTGGACTCTGTATATACATAACCGCATACGCTCTGTACAGTACTTTCAGGTCGGCTTACCACGTCCAGTCGAAATTCGAGGACGTGGAAACTTTATCTCGCCCCCCCTCGCCGAGTCACGTACCACGTTGATGGCAAAGGAAATACCGCTCCATGCGTGGGTTGGCGCACAATAGGAAATAGCAGAAGTATAAACTACCGCCCTTTTTTCGTACTTGCAACTCATATCCGGACGAAGAGAGCTGAATGTCGTCGCAACATTCGAGGAGAAGTAAAATAATGCTATGTAGGAGTAAACGTCATTTATGAAAAAAAACATCGTAGATGCAACATTTGCGCGAGTACTTTCTTAAGTGCATATTGTTTCGTGCCGATTCTCGAAGCTCGAAGCATAGTTATATCGCGAAAGTCTTTTTAGATTTTCGGTTTACATTATTTTCGTTTAATTATCGTTTAATTAAGTCCCTTAATACACATCGATGATCACAGCGTATTTTTTGAAAATAATAACATTCATACACCCACGATTAAGATACTATCGCGACAGTCGTAAAACAAATGAAGAACGCAAAAGTCTAGACCCAGTGACGTAGCCGACGGAAATGTACGTTTATCTGGAAAAATTAAAATGTATGTATGTAGATAAAGCTAATAGGTACCTATATCTGGACACAACAAAAATGTTATATTTTCTATTTGTCGAGAGCGTAGGCGTGTAACGCGAGGTTCCCACGTAGGGTGGGCCAACCGAGCCGAATATCGTTATTCAAAGATTTCGCGCATGAACGCCGGGCGTTCGTTGCTATGGGGTTGGAGTAGGGTTCTCACCGCGAGTCCGCACGATATAGGAAGCCTCCCGGCGTGTTTGCCGCTCAGCTGTGAGCGAGAAGAGACAAGAGAGGAAAAACCGGCGAAAAGGCGAATAACCCCCCAGTGGCAAGCTTTCGTTACCCATTCGTAATCCAAACCTCCTCTATCTTTTCTCGTCTCCTTCCTTCCTCTCCTTACTCTCATTATTTTTCCTCTCTTACTCCCGACCCGACTCTTCTCGTTTCTCGTTGTTCACTCTTATTTTCTTTTATATTTTCTTTTTCTCTCCCTCTCGACCCAGCTCCCAATGTTTTTCGCTCGGATGCCTCGAAGAAGCCTACTCTCTCTGTTCCCTTTCTCTCGTGCAACTTAGCTCTACCCCCGTCGCCTTTCCTTTTCCTCCCTTTTCTGCACCACGACTGTTGGGCAAATATACAGGAGGCGAATTTATCGACCTCCTCGGCTCGGCTAAACGGTTTAATCCAATTTTCCTGCAAATTGGCGACGACAGTTTTTGCACGACCGCCTCAGACCTCCCCCCTGCTCCCATCACGACCAACACTCGTGGCATTTTCACCCCTTGCCGACAACTACCACATCGCCCACTGCGGAGTTCTTTTGTCCCTCTCTATTTCTCTCATTTTCACTCGCCGCTCTCACGGCGTGTACCTTCTACAGCCGCGCAACGATTCTTGATTCCAACCCGTCAACGTGTAATTGAAATGTCTATCGGTACTTCGCGTCGTCTTTCCTTCTCTTTTGCGCTTTTTTTTCTTATTCGTCGCTCTCCATGCACGAAAATAGCGTACTAATACGCAGAACTACGTGCCGGATGATCTTTAAACTCTTGTCCCTATCCGGAATGACCATTTTCGGTCGTTTCGCGATCAATCTTGAACGCGTGCGCAATCAAGAGATATTCTTTCCGATATCTTCGTCAATCGCGTCCTACTTCGTTGAACATTGACATTTTATAATTACGAATACTCGGTTACATTGCTGCTGAAGTTCCCAGCGGAACGGTCTGCGGAAGATCGGAGTTCTTCTTTCTAGAAGATACAAGTTGTGATAAAAGGGTGGATTGACCCAGTGGAGAGCTCGGCAGGGCCCAGCTGAAGAACGTCGCGAACAATGATCGGGCTGAAGAAACTCCGAGGCATTATGTATATTGTACCGAGAAAGTTTCTACATTACTTTAAATTCGTAATACTCGGGTCAACGAAGGTACATCTTTCATGATCCCTTCTTTCGTCATTTTTCGTGACCTTTCGCCCGCGATGAAAGTTTCATTTCGCCCCCAACTTTGCCCTTCGATTTTCCAGCTCAGTGATGAATAGATCATGATTAACGATATGCGCCACGGTACGACAAATCTTTCGCTTCATCGGCAAAAAGAAAGACCCTTCCGGAACTTAATTTGCCCGAATAATTGAACCGTTCATTTCTCCTGATTAATACCGTTCACTTAAGACCAAAGCTTGGCGGTGGTTTTCTCATGTATCAGGCATTTTTTCAAATCAAACTTTTTCGTTTATTGCAATGAAATCGCGTCAATTTTTTCAATTAATATTTTTACATGATGACTATTTTTTTTAAATAATATTGAATCCTTGTCGTACAAGCTGCACTCTAGGACTGCTGCCCTACGATCTGGACCACTACAAAAAAAAAAAATGTTCTTCAGAAAAAGTTTCTGATAATACCCCTTAAGATGCCTAGAAAAAGGAAAATCTGGCCTTAAGGTGCCTGAGATATATTATTCCATGAATAATTTTGCGTGATTGGTATCGATCGAGGGGGCGTTTCCTCCTCGGTTCTTATTTCGGTTTGCCATCATCTAAATTTGAACTCCACTTGGTCTCCAACGGAATTATCAATTTCTCACGACATAGCCGCTCAAACGGTTCATAGAAAATGTCAAGGAGATTCGGTAATCGGTGAACACGTTGAATCATCTCAGCACGGAGTCTTTGCGCGTGCAAATATTGTCCCCCAAAGCATGGGGGGGAGTGGGGGGGAGCTCACGAGCATCGAACCCGCTTTGCTCTTCTTATCGTTGCTTAAGCGTAAAATCGCCAACGGGCTTACGTTTCAACCTTCCCGTCCCCACGGAATGTCGCCGAATAATATGACGAGATAGTATAGAGAGGCCGAATCCTCTGAGCGGCGGCTTCTCTTGTATATATACCGAGAGGATTCACCGGAGAGGAAAAGCCTCGCCGGTAAATTTGAATGATTATTAAAGGATTATCCACAATATCGCATATAATGTACGTGTATAATAAACGTTATAAATGGAAAAATATTATTACGAAATTGAGCGACATCGCCCGAGCGAGGCAAGGGGGAGGTCTATTCAATGGGAATATGCTCGACAAATTTTTACTCGAGATATATTGCTATTGGAGTTTAAAGGATGTCCGTACACACCAGTTGCCAGTATCGGAGCCGCGATATGGGTTTCGCAAGTGCGCAATAGGCAGACCGAGCTGTAGCGAGAAATATGTATTTATATTAATACTAGAGGCCCGTAGTGCGCTCGCGGCCATCCTGCGACAACAACTTCTCCTTCATAGTGACACTATAGTTCTAAATATCTCTCTATATTAATTCTCTCCGGTATTTGCGCCACGCCGGGACGTTACTACCTCCGTGACTTTAGCCCTTCCGGGAGTTTAGCCATTCCGTGATTTTACCATATTGTCTAAACTACCGTCTTCTACACAGCGACGGCGACGGCAAGCTGTTTTTATAATATAGAGGGACTCGGAATGTGCGGGTCTCAGGCGCTGAGCGCTCTGACGTTTTTTCCGTCTACATTATAAAAGGTCTTTACCACCGCCGCAGCTATAGTTAAGAAATTTCCCCTTACCCCCATCGGTGACACTAAATTATGTCAAATCCTCAAATGAAATCCTTTCTACGTCCCCGAGACTAACATTAACAATTCCACAACTTAACAATTGCACTTCCAGTTTTGCCGTATTTTTACACTGTAGCGTCAATCCACGTTAAAAAATCTGTTTTTGGGTACTCGACGTCGAGACGCCGAAGTCTTCGGATATGTTAATCTTCGATTGTGAAGCGAGTGAATGATGTCAAATCCCGCCCGACCGAGGTCCATGTATATATAGATAGGAATAGAGACAGAGAGACGAGAATCTTAGCCGCACTTCCGCCGCAAAGCGGTCCCGGTGCAATGTAAACTGCTGGGTGTTCCGGTTTCTCCTCCTTACCTATTGCGATTCCACGTTTTACCCGCAACTTCCTTCGCCTATCTGTATGTTTGGTACACATGCATAGATATAGATGAAACCTATTTGCAATGAGAGCGCCTCTAAACCGCGGTCAAACTTTATCAACTAAGAGCATAATTTACACACACAGACACACAGAAACGTCCGAAGTTTCGGGAGATGGCCAGCCCGCCGGCGCGGCAGACCACCGGCCGACGAAATGAAATTCCATCGCATAACCCGTCTCCTTTGCCGTCGCAAACGAGATAACATCGGGAGTAAATAAACTCGTGAGAACGTCAAATACTAATAAAAATAACGAGATTTTTTTTTTCTCTTTTTTTCTAATCCGAAAAGAATCCAGCACGCGCCAATTGGGGATTCTGTCCCGTGAAAAGTTGAAGGTGCGGTAATGCGGAAAGAAGCGACTCGAAGAGTTCGTGAACGGCTTGGACGCTAAATATCCGACGTGTGACGAGGGTCAAAGATTTTCGCGCGCCTCCCCCGCACAAGTCGAGAAAACGAACGAGCCGAATTTACGAAAGTGCGGAGAGCGGAGATATGTGGGCCACGCGGAAGTTTGCGCCGGGTCTTCGGGGAAATGAAATTTCGCACGGGCGGAGGAAAAGTCTCGCGCCCGCATTGGGAAATCACCTTCCGCAATCATCTTCAAACGAAACTTCATAAAACGTATAACGACGAGACTCATCTTCGCCCTCGTTTTACGATCTTCGATTTTTTCTCGCTTCTTTTCATTTTATTTTTATTTTACACTTTGGGCGGGTATATCGGCTAATAAAGAAGATAGAATTACATTAAAGAAAAGGTGTACACCGGCAACGCCTAATGTTTTACGACCGTCGAACTGTGAAGGTGAGAAAATACCGGCGTATTCCCGTACCGCGTTGTTCCGAGGATGGGTTAGGGGGGAGAGTGTGGAAACTCGAGACCGCGCGCGTTTCTCGAGCGGAAAACATCCTGTTGGAAACGCACGACTAAACGAGAAGGAACGGGATAGAAGAGAACAGCACAATGGTCCGTCTGAGCTGGCTCGCGCGTTTTCCCATGGTATACCCGGCGAACGATAGAACGGGAAATTTAATAGCCGCCCCGCGTTCGCTTTTCCTTAGCCCTCGCGCTCCTCTTCCCTTTTTTTCTCCTTTGCTATCCGCCGATCCTTTGCTTTTATCATCCTCGTCGCCCTCGCCTTCCCTCGCCTCTTCCCAGAGAGAACTTTTCAACGCGGATAAAACTAACTTTGAGTGTACGAGGCAATAAACTCTTCGTTTACTTTTGTTGGCCTCGTGTGTGTACCGCGACGAGAAGACGTTGGCGGGACACACAGCGTAGGCCCTGCACGGCGATTCCTTTTTTCTTCTCTCTTTCCCTCCCTCGGCTGCGTTCAATCTTAGATCGCCAGTAGTCTGCGCGGCCGGATAAGGATGGACCTTTAATCTTCTTTGTCTTCCGAACTTCCGAGCTTCGTTTCCTTCCGTTTGGCTATCTAACGAATTCCTCGGGACACGAAGATTTTTAAGTCAAAGCTTACGAAAAATCAATTTCCAACCTGAGAATCCATGTAGCGCGTAGGGGAGACCGGACGAATGCCAGCCACTCGAGGGAGAACTTTGTCATTTCAATTATAAAATGAAAATTTCATACAAATCTCGAATCGATAGTCAACTTGCCCGCTCGGGGCTACACGAGAATCACTATCGTTATCGAATTGCAGATCGAAACTTTGCGTTTAATCCATCACAATTTTTATCCCGAGACAATTTCTCTCGAACCATCGCCGCTATCCGCTTCTTCACATTCTTCGTATTACTATACGATGGTTGATATCGAACGGTAAGGAAACTTGGTTCGGTGGGTGTGTTTTCGCAAAGGATCGTAAACTCGATCGCTCTTTGAGAGATCAGAAACAATTTCCAAACTGCAACGTCGAGACTATCCGGAGTTGGAGTACAGAAGCGAAGGGAGGGTGGGGGGGGGGAAGGAGAAGTCTTGGTGGATCCTTCGAACAATAGGATTTGTTCGGACGCGTCCATCCGTGATAAATCGCGTTGATCTGACGAAAGTGAAAATTAATCCGATTGGTCGTAGAATGAAATGAATCCCGTAATAAATCTCGTGTGGGCTCGAACGATGAGTTATAACTCGGACGATGAGAGAGGGAGCGATAGACGGAGTGACTGCGACATAACTATAGAGATAAAAAAAAAAGGGCAGAAGAACGACGGGGTAGGGATGAGAGAAAAGCTCGGGAAGCAGGCAGCAGTGGAGAGGAGTCGGTTCATTCGGCTCCGTGTGTGCCTCGCTCGACCGGTCAGAGCATGGAAGCATCGACGAAGAAATATGATGCTACCCCGGTCAGCTTATTTATCGGCAAAAGCTCGGTGAATGGAGCTCGGACTCCTCCTCGATACAGCTCTTCCTCTTCTCCTCGCTATTCGCGTTCTCTCCTCCATCGGCCAATACATGCAGCTGGCCGACTATACACATATACAGGCTGTACATAGATTCATACATAACTCAAGTTCAGTCGACACTGGACTCAACTATTGGAGCTATGACGACGGGAAAAAAATTCAGCAAGTACAGAAGCGCACGGTTCCGGTATTTTAAATCCTCTCTCCCTGGGATTCGAATCTTTTCCGCGAAGCGAACTTCGACGAAGAGAGCAAAAGCGGAAGATTGGTACGATGAAAAAAAGAGTATCGGCCAGTTCGCAACTGGCGCTTCCCGAATCATTTTCAAAGAAACTGCTCCTACCCTATTTGGTGAGTTCAATTCCGGCGGTTAATACTCCAATGTATCATCCATTCTTCTCCTCTTGCACTTTCCTCGCTCCAATTTCTTCGTACCACAACCGAAATGTACACGAGGAGCCATCCTGTGTTGGAGTTGTCGCTTTCATTTTATGTTTTTTTTAGCTTTCTCGCTGAAATTTTAACACGTGGAATCGTGTAACCGTGACAATTAGAGAAATCCGACATCAACAAATTTTCATCGAAACAAGAAATTCTTTTTAAACCGACCCTCTTCAGTTGGCTCAACCTCTCACGCTCTATCTTCAATTTCTCTCAGTATATGCTTATCGCTTATAGTTTGTATAATAAATTTGGTAACTTATCAGGTACGTGTTAGGCACCTGTTAGGTCCCCTGATCCAGTACCATATTAGCCAATTTCGTTACACACCCGATCAGAGCGTGATAAGGTACCTTAGGACCTGATGAAGGCTTATGGCAGCGCTGACAATCTGAAATCAATATCTCCATGGGGGCACAAAGTCGCCGATCGATTGATAGAGAAACTTTTATCGAAGACGATAGTCGTGAAAGCGAGTTCAAATGTAACTTTTCGCTACTTCTCGATCGACGAGACTTTATTGAAGTTGCAGCGAGAGTCGATACGCGAGATTCCGCAGAGTGCGCCAGGTTGTATGTTGTTGGTCGTTACACCAGTCAGCAGTTAACGATGCTCGACTCCGGTTGCATGTATTCTTCTACCATACACTAGATAGGAATAAATATATTGTAACGTTCTTGGTACCAGCAGCCAACTCAATGTTGGGACGGGGATATCGGCACATCGTTCTCTCCGTATTGCCACGTATCGAGGCGAACTTTTGTTCGCCGAATAGGACCACTAAAACTCCGCAAAAGTTCGCCAGCGATTTCATTTCTGCATCACGTACCGTTGGATAAACACAATTTTTCCGTGCATCTGTTCTCGCGAGCTTGCAAGCTTGCCCCCTCGAATAATTATCGAAACTAGAGTTCGCGAAGCATCTGCTGTGCCGCGAGCGACATAACTTTAACCGACACACGGTTGACAAAGAGAGTAAAACAATGGCGCTGAAAAAAATATGGTTGGTCGTTCGCAGCGGAGAGAAGGACTCAAGGGCACGCGGGTTGGATTGAAACATAACCCACCTCTTCGGGTAACGCGTATAGCCCGCACGGCTATTTTACGAGACAGCGACAAGGCCCTCGACGTGTGTGCGCGAGCGAAATCGTAAAATAAGAAAATTTACCGTAGGATTTTGGCGAAGTTGAATCGGTCGAAACGACGGCGGGGATGCCTGTACTCGGGGAGAAAAAAAATCGTGAAAAATTCGAGCCACCCGTAAAGAGTACTTTCTCCGCGCGCCGTCTGCATGGGGATTGTCGCGAAATGGTTTTGCGGGTCTCGCAATGCGAGGCGAAAAAAAACGAAAAAATCTCGCGCGAGGAGGCGAGAGAGAATAAAGCCGTGAGCGAATAAATTTGCGCTTTGGCTGTACACAGTCGCCGACGAAACCGATGAAACCCCGGTGATGCTCGCATTTATTTACGGCTATACAACATCGCAACGGGTTTCCGTGACGGACCACCGACGGTGTAACGAAGCTGTGACCCGTTATCACTTGACGTTTGGCTTAACCCCGCGCAGCCGCCGCACCGCCGGCCCCACACCGGTCGAGATAACGCCGAGTGATGCAAGTGTTACGATTACACCGGCATTCGGCACGCAATTTGTCAAGCTCGCTCATACCGCGCGCCAGCGCCGTACGCGCAAGATATTTCACGGCGTGATAATAAAAAAAAAAAAAAAGAAAAAAATTCAATTGCATATCATAACAAATAACAAAGTATAAATTTGCTTTCGCGCTCGCGGATGGGGCGATTTATTTGACGCGGAAGCACGGAGAGGGTGAAGAAATTAAAAACTCACGGACCATTTATAAGGGACGCTGTATGAGGAAGAGACACGAGGTCGTCCAGCGGGTCCCGGACCGCCGATAACTCTCAGTTTTCTCTTCTTCCTTTTTGTTCCTCGACTACGTACCTCTTTTCTTCCGAGCAATCTCGCTCATTCTCCGGTGGACCACTAGGAAATAGGGTACCATCTACGTTAGGTACATCATAAGTTTGCGGCGTTCCTTCTCGCTACAGCGGCGCACGGGGCTCGCCGCTTCTCGTCGGCAACGGCCGCAACGTTAATATCTCGCTTGTTACACTCGCGCCGGCGAGAAGACCGGGCGAAGCGCCCAGGATAGGTGAGTTCCTCACTCTCGTGCTCGTGCGCGGATTTGGTGTGCCATTGCCGGACGATTATGAGCTTCAAACATTCCCAACTCTTAATGAAAGCGGGCGGCGAAAGTTTTCTCGTTTGAAATAACAGCGACGACGACGAGGACGAAGGCGACGCGCACGGGGACCCGAGTACTCCGGCTTTAGATAAGTACACAGACGAGGGTGCGAGAACAATGAGTGTATACTCGTTGGCGGCAGGAAAGCGAGTCAATGACGCATGAATGACGGCAGGGAATTAAGGATGCACCGTGGATGTATCCGCTACACGGCATATCTGTGCCCAACGAGAGCAGCTGCCACCGCCACTGCCGCGAGAGTTTGAAAGCTTTCTACTCGCATTTCAATATTTGCTACTGAGAAAGCTGTACAGGCAATTAGAGAGTGTACTCGCGGAGTCTCGCCGTCATAACTGAATTATAATGAATACTTCGCGGAGTTCTCGTTCGCGACTTGCTCCGACTCCCATCGCCGGCACGGGCTGCGAACCAGTTCCGTCCGTTGCTCGCGGTTGCCGAAACTACATTAGCTCATGATAAGGGATACTCTTCTCACTTTGCCGACGCGCTTTCGGTGTCCGCGGAATATAAATCCCCGTTCCAAGCGAGCGTTGGCAGTGGCGACGTCCGCAAACAATGAGAGAAAACGTTTTCCCAATTGGGAACTCGTTAGTCAACTCTGAGCGAAACGTAATTAACTGCTGTGTTGGGTACACGCTTATATATACATGTGCATGTATAGATAAACATATATATGGGTATTCTCATCTGTCCGCAGTCTGCGCTCACCAATTTGCCCAGACGGGAAGAACCCAGTCAGTCCAACGTCGAATTTCGTTAATTGCTCGATTAGAGTCTCATTGAATATTCTTATATATCTACTAGCGGACCTGCGGGCTCGCGCGCTACGCGCGCTCGCGACTATGGGTTGAAATCGACTGAAATATCTCTCTATGTGATATAGATATCTCACCACCGCCGCCGTGTACAAAAATTGAGAAATTAGAACATTTCTGCTTGCCCCCCCCTCCCAACCGCCGGGAAAATATTCTAAGTCTTTAGAGGGGCCTTGGCCAGAGATATTCTAAGTCCCTAAAGCCTAAGCCCCTTCAGAATATTTTTTCGAATATACATATTTATAGGTGATATAGATATCTCACCACCACCGCCGTGTACAAAAATTGAGATATTAGAACATTTCTGCTTTCCTCCCCCCCCCCCCCCCCCCCTCCCCCTCCCTCTGAGAAAATATTTTAAGTCTTTAATATATGATAAATAATATATAATAGGGACTTAGAATATTTCGGGCCGAGGCTCCCTTAGGGACTTAGAATATTTCATGCCGAAGCATCCTTAGGGACTTAGAATATTTTCGCTTGGGCCCCTCCAATGGAGAGGGGAGGGGAGGGAGGGGCGGATCGGTGGAGGGGCGGATAGGGGGAGGGGGAAGGGGAGGGGAGGGGGGGGGGAGGGGAGGGGAGGGGAGGGGGGAGGGGAAGGGCCTCGATTCTTGTACACGGCGGCGGCGGCGGCGGCGGCGGCGGCGGCGGTGGCGGCGACAGCGGCGTAATCTTTTTATATATATAGAGAGATATATTTGTCAGGTATGTAGAATATTCGGTGCAATAAAATGTTGTCGTTTCGTGTTTCAGGTGTGCTTTGCAAAAGCCTATTGCACAGCAGCGGCGTCAGCGGCAAGAATTCGGACAGTCATCAGAATGCGCTGGACGAGGATTCGGCGCCGAGGTCGGGCCCGTACTTCGACACGGCCGCGTCTAAAAACGTCACGGCACTTTTAGGAAAAACAACGTATCTCAATTGTCGAGTGAAAAATCTTGGCAACAAAACGCAGGTGAGTGTTTCTCATTTTTCAAATATTTCTATCTTTGGATTGCGACTAAAAACATCGATATGTTGGCAAAAAAATCATGCATTTATGCAATTATGAAAAGTTTTGATAATTTTCGTAATTTTCTATAATTCAATTTAGCTCTAAATATAATTCAGAGTAACACCGTTGAAACATAATAAAGTTAAAAATTCGAAATCTTGCATCGAAGGTGAAATAGGAATTTTCTTTCCCTTCAACGAACAGAGCATTAAATCTTATGAAATTTCAACGCTTCAATTAAGTCTCGTTGAATTTACTATCGACCATTGGATAGAAATACAATATTTGTGTATACATTTTTAACTCAATATCGGACTTTTTCCGACCAATCGAAAACTTTATAAAATTCAATTCTGTTAATTGAATATCGATAGCTTAAGTATTAACAAGTTTGTATCGCGTTATCTCAGAAATTACACGGGTTATCGTGTTTGTAGATATTTTTGACGAATTTCAAAACCGCAGACAATCTTAACTACGGTAACAATTTTGCCATACATTCTCTATAAATGTAATCCTGATAACTGACGAGGTCCTCGAGTTTTAGTGGTGTTCATTTTTGTACTTCATCACACGCATCCAGAATATTTTTTCTGAAAAAGATTTTTCTACGATTAGGGACTTTCTCAGTACGTTCTTAATTAAACCTCCATATTATTATTATTATTATTATTATTATTGTGATAATAATAATTATTATTTTTATCAAATCAAGGCTCGCGCCACGAGAAAGCAATAAGATTCGAGCGTTCCGGGAACGGACGATAATTCAATCGCGCGCGAAATGTTGCTATACCGTGTAGCGCACTTATCGATGCGCGTATATCCATGCGATATATGTAGATGTACTGTACGAAATATTTTCTCGTTTTTCTTTTGCCCACCTTCGCAAACGAGCGAAATATCGAGTGTCAATATTTTAAAGGCATAATGGAGCCACCGGCTGTCATCGACAAGCCGTAGGTGGTGAATCGAAAGTGCACTTCGGCAGGAGCGCACTAGCTGCGGAGTCGAGTCGAATGGAGAAAGAGGGCGAGAGAGAGCGAGAGAGATCTCGGTCCACGACCATCGGGCTGCGACGCCCTCTCGACAATGCCATTGACCAGAGTGCGCCGAGCGACCTCTTCCTTTTTTGTCCTCCGGGGCACCCTTCTGTTCCCTTTTACCGCAGCTGCGTATATACCACATAACATAATCTTCTCTGAAAAATTCACTGCCGCGCGGTTCCCTCTCGGGAAGATCGTGCTTATATTTTACCTAAAAATTCACGCCCCCGCGATTGAATATATGCAACAGCAAAAAAAGGAAGAAAAAAAACGTATTGACAACTTATCGATGAAATAATGAGTTTAAACTTCGAAGTTCTTTTCCAATCGAGCGTGGCTATCGCGACCTCCTAACGTCAACTCGTAAATTGTGAAGCGGGGTGCGACGGTAGGTGGCGGAAGTGCGTGTCTTCCAGTATCGAAAGGGGGAATGTGCCATAAGTATATTCAAGAGCGATAAAACGGGCTTCAATAAATTGCTACATTTCCTATCTGAAAGAAAAATTCACGGTTTGAAGAGATAACAAAAAAATCGTGAAATATAGCCGAAGGTCTTGTTGTCGTATCATTCGTGTGTATCGATTGGCCCGCTGTACGAGACTGAAGACGGAAGCCATCCATGAGGAACTTGAGTCGCATCGGAAACAGCTTTTTTTCGCTATTATCCATGCCCCGCTTTGCTTTGGGACAAAACAACTGTTGAATCCGTGCTGAGTGCGAAAAAATACATCGTTTCATGAAAGTTACAACTTCCCTTTTGAACTCTAATATTCGATGGAAAATATTGCACAAGCATTATCGCATTCCTTCGTCATATTATGTTGCCTCGCGTTTTTCATTGCTTTGTTAGGACAGTGAAAAAGTCGTTTTTAACAACTGAATATCCTATCTGTTCTTATATGTTCTTAACATAGTACGTCATTTTTTGTTCGGTTTCCGATTGTTAAGAAATACCGAAAATTCGAACTTCTCTCGAAAAATTGGCTACGGAAATTCTTTACAGCAACAATTTTGTTTTCTTTCATGAATCTTATCTCGCATTTTTCTTTTTGTCAGAAATCCGACATTTATTGAGTTCTTACCTCAATATATCATACGGAAAAACATGTCGAAAGTAAAAAAAAAAAAGTCCATTGTTAGTCGCAAAGCATCGTTGGGCGCGGCGATGTTGCTGATACACCAAAGATTACGACAATCATTGTATCAAAGTGAATTCAATCTAGATGAGAAAAAAAAAGATTCACACCAACCTCCTTGCATTGGAGAGACGTCGGAGTGGTAAAGACTCGTTCGTTGTTGACAAACGGAAATAGATATCGCGTCGCACAGAAGCGCTGTGACGAGAGAGCAGGTATTTGATTTAGCAGATCGAGTTTGCGTAGCATCGGGCGTTGCCGGAGAATTTACCGTGCATAAGAGAGAACGGATAGTGTAGTACGACTTAGTCTCTCAAGTCCCGGTTGGAGAGCGAAGCGAGACATACCAACAGGGCTTATGTTACCACTTCGTTGACGCTTCTGCGAGATCGTCAACGTATGAGATATTGACTCGCAAGATGTAAGGCGCGTTATCGTCGAATAGTCACAGAGCCGAGTTTGAAATTCAGCGCGGATGTGTATCCAAGACCGAAAGAAGAAATAAATAAGAAATAAAACTCGAACGAGAGTTATTCGCGGAGTGTTAAAAAAAGGATACAAAGTTAGACACTATTCACTTTCTCGTCGTCTGCGTCTCGGCTTCGTCTCGAATTACATCGTTCCGTATAATGTGCATAAACTTGAGGAATTCATTCTCAACGAGGCTTTCTTCGCTAGCGTATCCCGCGCATGGCGCATATACGTGCTCGACGATGGCGGCGACGAGAAGTACAAATTCACGACGATGTAATCCGACACGTACGCCCTTGGTAACGTACAATCTATGGTTACGCGTCATAAATGCGAGGCACGTGTTGGCCTATGACGTTCGGACACGCCAGCGAGGCTGCACCTTCTATTTGTATACCGCAGCAAGGAAAGTTCCTCTTTTTCTTACATTCTACGGCTTCTATCTCGCGTCCTCTCTAAGCGAGCTTTACCTACTCGTCTCACATCATTCTCTGTTTTTTTCCCTTTTCTTTTCCTTTTTTTTTCTCTGTCACAACTCCACGGAACGAGGAAACCACTTTTACGAGCGGCGGATCCCCTTTTTCACACTTATTTCGCGGCCGACTCGATTTATATCTCTCTTTCTCTCATACCCGGCTCCTCTATTCTCTCCCTTTTGCTGAGCCATGCGTATTCTCCTTCAACGACGCCCGCGGTCGTGCTCGCTCGTCTGCAAGCTACATCGTCACCGCAAAACCTCGGCCGTTGCTGCATCCGACGACCACCGCAAGCAGAGACAGATGTCCAAGCCGTGCGAACCAAAAGTTAAAACATGTGATTTTCCTGTAAAAGGTTAAAAAAATTACACAAATTCAACCCGTGTAGCAGTCGCAGGTACTTCGGTATTCGAGTTTTCGCATGACAATTGCGGGAAAATCCTTGTTATATGTTCTTTGGCATTTTAATTCTCGGGCAAAAAACGTCACCGAGAAAAGCACTCAGTAAAACGGGCCCTTGAGTATAATTTTCGATCATAATGCAGCTCAAAGCTACACGGATAGAAATTTGTATTCAAGTGCTGTTTATTTTGGAAGTTGTCCCGAGCTGATGTGGTAGACAAATCAGGCGATTTCTTTGCGAAATTTAGCAACATCAAAAGCACACTATCAAAGGGCTTTGGCTTTCCGGTGAACAATTTTTTTCCGCCCGAAGGGTTATACAGCAATAGATCCGAGTACATCGCTGTATTTGCCCCCGCAAAGTTGAACGAGCGCGAGAGATTAGAAACTCAATTAATCCAAAAGGGTATCACATCAAGAGCGGCCCTTCGCTCGTCCTTCGACCCGTCATCTCGCCCTTTAATCATCCTTCGCGGTCATTTGCCAGTGAATTTGTACGAACGAAGTTCGTTT
Organism: Ischnus inquisitorius; assembly: GCA_963924025.1. Taxonomy (NCBI): domain Eukaryota; kingdom Metazoa; phylum Arthropoda; class Insecta; order Hymenoptera; family Ichneumonidae; genus Ischnus; species Ischnus inquisitorius. Next base: position 10,362,986 of record OZ001252.1, read on the forward strand.
CACGGCCTCGCGAGCCGGCATAAATGCCCGGGGCTATTTGAGCGCTTCGTTGGTCACGGCAAGCTTGCATCTCTTTGGACGTAAGTGACCCAAGAGCACGCGCCGAGAGAGAGAGAGTGCCCAGCACAATCGCTTCAATGTTTCGCCAGCCATCAATTATCCATTGTGTTCCACGGCTCACGGCGAAGCCTTACTGCTCCGGCGTTCCTATGAACTCAACGTGACTCGGCCGACGGTCAAGAGTTCGCTCGGCTGACCATAACGGACTCTCACCACTAGGCATCTGACCTCCCTTGTCGTGGCGCAACCAGACCCTATTGTCGAGATGATTTCGAGATATTTTATCGCTTTACAGTGAGAATAATTCGTGTACGCGAACCCATCAGTTTTCTCAACGAGACAGAAATTGCAATGATCTATGAAGATAGTCTAATCTGTGAAATATATCGGCGATTAAGGTTACCCAAGATTTTTTTGTCAAGCTTATGAAGACATATTACCGGGAGACTATGAATGACCGGTAACCCAAGAGAACAATTTTTCGCTGTAACCGGAAGTGGGAATAATGGGATTAAATTTTATCGCCTCGCGTGGCACAGGTGAGAATTGTCCTCGGTGGTTTTATTTCCTTCTTTTTCCCAGGAAGTGAACATGCGAACTCTCTCACGGCTGACGCGATAGAGCGAGATTTCATTTTGCAATCGGCGAGTTCGTAAAAAAGCCAGATGAGTTCGATGAATTTTGTCAGTTTCGCGGATAGAGAGACCGGCGCTCGTTCGAATAGTTCTCATGATTCCGAGCACCCTCTCGCTAGCGCGTTATACGGCGTCAGTTGAATACTAAAAATTTTATCGTATGATTTATTCATTTTCGAACACCGCGAGTTACTTTTTTTTTCGTCCCTTGTTGGTAGGCTTTGGGGGTTTTAACTAAACGAGTCCCATCATCCTTCGATGTAACGAGTCCTTTGGATTAAAACGACGAACCGTGTATTCCCCAGAGGTATATGGTACCGTATTACAGAGTACATAGAGCGCCGGTGCATATATACGCAAACATCGCGAGAGAGGGAATGTGTTCCGTAGTTTGTATATTTGTAGGAAAAGCCACCCCTCCGCCCATTGCATGTTCACGTGTGGGATTGTGTTCATCGTCCCGCTTGTGCCTGGTCTCTCTCTCTCTCTATCTTTGCGCAACTTGTCTCGTTTCCTCGCTCTTCTCTACCCGCCTCCCTTGACTGTGCCTCGCGGTTGTACCCCGGATTCTCTCGTGATTCCCAGAGAGAGAGAGAGAGAGAGAGAGAGAGAGAGCGGAGAGTGCACACCCGTTCGGCCGGCTTTACCGGGATATCTCACGACACATTTACGTTATAGTACAAGTTGGGTTATCTGTATTTATCGTTCATTTCGCCGTCCCAATTCCTTGGTGCGGTGCTCCGTTGACTGTTGTTGCGCATCTCTATGGGTATAACAAACGGAAAATTCCGGGCAACGCTGGAAGAGCTGAGGATTACCGGTTACACGGTAGCTGGGCGCGGCTCACACTATCATCCCCTGTGCATTCGTTTGTCGGTGGCACCAAGTCTGTTTTGCCATTTCTTTCGGAACGTCACGCGAGAATCGTATACACCACTCCGCGCTGATTCTCGTTCGTGGAAATACGAGAAAAATGTAAAGGATCGTGCCAGTGTAAATTTCGTTCGCTAATCCTGTAACAGTCCCCAATTTTTTTTTTTTTTACAACCGCGGTGACCCCGGAGTGTACGACTAGAATTAGCGAAATTGCTACTGCAACATGATAAGGTACCGATTATTCGTGCCAGACTGTACCATCCGGATGTAATAAATAAATAAAAGGGAGTGAAAACAATTCTATATCACTTCAGTAGCGGGGTTAAATCTCATCATACACGATTTACCAATTTTCTCCCCCCTAAATCCGACGTTCGACTCGCCTCTCCGACACCTGCTGGCGTTGTTCCTTATCCCTGTGGCAATCCGATGCTGCGCCGGTGGAGAGAGAACACCAACCACCGCTTCCGGGCTTCCTCTCGCGTATAAGTGGATTGGCCAACGGGAGGAATTGAAGCACACGCGTCGGTACAGTACTTTCAAAGGGAGCTTTGGCTTCTGTTCTGCTTCGAGGTATCCTCTGGGTTTCTCGGCCTTTTTGGCCTGCGTTCGCACAAACTGGAATCTCCAGAATCGCCAATGTTTATACTTCTGGATTTTCGCCGGGCGCCCAATCCCGAATGTTGAAACAAGCGCTGTGGAGAAATTTGGTTGAAGGGTTTGTGTGAGCCCTCATTGTCTTTTATAACCCTTTACGAAGTCCAGAAGAAAAATCAATTGCCTTTTTAACCTTTACTCGCTTCGATTTAAAGTCTTTATGAATCATCTTATTAGAATCTATGAATGCATTCCCACTGAGCCCGAAACAATTGAAATCACAAATTGAAACAACAACATGCATAGCATACATTTATTCAGTACCTTTTGAACTTCCGATTGTCTCTACGAGCTTAATCTCTTCGGTCAAATTTAAAAAAAATCAGAATTTAAGCCGAACGACCTAAATGTGCACCAACCAGGAGAAGTACAGTAACCCTACTGTGGTTTCCGCAGCTGCCCCTACGACTATCTGGTTGCCTTTCTGTGTCCAGCAAGATCATCTATCGGATTCCCTACAATGAATCTTTTCCTCAAGTCTTTGTAACAGATCTTAGTTCATTGCGATAGATCGATTAAATTCCTGCGAGAATCGATGGTGCAACAATTGCGCTCATCAAATGTCTGGTTCGTCTTCTAGGAACTTCGTTTCAGATTCCCTAATAGCCGTTCACACATCTGTGGTGTAGAACGGCACACAGAAGTACCTCTTGAAGCTTCTCTTGTTGGTTGATGGTATGTAAACACCGAGTCCTCATCATTCCAATGTCCAGCCGCCTACGCCCAAACAATCTTGTTTATATTGCCCCATGCCGGGAGTAGCAGATTGGCGGAATGGGTAACTAAAAGCACCAATGATTGGATGTCTCAGTTGTCAATAGTGTTGGATTGAAAAATAAGTGCGATGGGAATAGACCAATAACTCGCAAGGCAATATTTGTTCATTCGACCGATGCGTGCTTTCGCGAGGGCTGATCATATCCTCTGGAGAATGATATCGCGGGTAAGTATATATGGACTCGACAGGATTCGACATACAAGGACTCGAGAGAAGTTCAGATTTACTTGCACTGAAAACGGACCGAATTGGACAAGCGAGGAAGCAGAAACGAGAAATCGTGATGCAGCAAGCGCAACATCAATGGCCAATCGAGCAGCCCTTTCGCGAAGTACATGCTCTGCTGGTAGTGCGTTAAGCCATGTATTACATGATATACGACGTTCAGATGATTCGCAATAAAGTTTTGCGATGCCGACTTGGCCGGTAACTTTACTAAGCGTTGCTCGTGTGAAATTCACGGTGGTAAAGTGTGGGAGCTAAAAATCGATCGACCGGAAATTCCTCCGACGACCACCGAGAACCGATGGGTGGGCGAGTCGATGGACCGCGTTCTGTGTAGAAGACAAATTCTTTCCTCTCGCCGTATTTCCCTTCGCCTCGTCGTCATTTTTGCTTTTCGCTTCTGAAAGGTGTCGACTCTCTCTCCGACTGCCGAAAGTCGGACGGGATTTCGATAAAATTAGGTTACTCCACAAAGCGGTGATGGAATGGGTTCCGCTCGATCTCTATCTCTCTGTTGCTCGTTCTCGCGAGATCGAAGTTTCGCGAGGGTGAGGGCGAAGGGTTAGAGAGAAAAGCCGAGTGGCGAGTTCTTCCGTTCGCCGCAATCTTTGTCCCGGAGGAATCGAGAAAGGCCGTGCAATATCGGGGGCCAGGCGCCTTCGGTCTCTTTCGTCTTCTTTGCCTTCTTTCTAACCCCCCCCCCCCCCCCAAAACTCCCAGGCCCCGCCACGGCTTTTCTAGCCCTCTTTCGCCAACGACAAACCGTTTGAAAACTCATCCAATAAGCGAACTGAGGGGGGTAGAGCTACATTTTTCATTAGCATCGTTTCTCTACCCGGTTACGTAGACCAGACTTTTCACGTTTATTGTTTCGTTCCCGCGGGATTTCTTTGCCAGTTGAGCTCGGTGTGCTTATATCAACGGTTCAATTACATTATTGTGGAATCAAAGCTTATTTCTTCCATGAGTTATAGTCGAGGTTCATAGCAAATAGTGTGAGTAGGGGCAAAATGGTCTTTGAAATCGCATTGAAAAAACTAATTTGAATTTCGAGTAATATACTCTCTACAAGTGATATGAAGACTATTCTTGGCAAAAGCAAATAAATATTTGAAACGATGGAACTACATCTGCTAATTTTCTCCTTAGTTTATGTACCAACATTTTTTTTTCGATTAATGTCTTTTTTTTATCAACGAGTAAGTGAATTCGTTCATTTACTACTCGATCTACCTTATGGTGAAAATCGAACTTATCTGAAATTTCGTAAATTTCGGAGTTAGTTCATTTCACCTCAAAATTAGAATTGCACGGCTGATACATTTTCCGTCGCGGTGTATGCATTCAAACTAGCTATCGGCGGATTTACGACAATCGACCGAACCTCGTCGAATATGTCTCGCCATTCCTTGGCGCAAGTGTCGGGACAGATTGAAAATAAAATTCTATCGAGCACCAGTTTTTGCCACGTTTTTGCGGGCGTATCATGTCAGTCCGAGTTTTTTTTTCGTCTAGTCGGATAAACTCGAGAGTTTAATAAAATTGGGAAATCGATGAAGGCTCGACCGAGCTCACCATCGCTCCGCTGAGAGCTCTTCGTTCGATTCCCGAAAAAAAATACAAGTTCCATCGGTCGCGCCGAAACAATTGCTTTTTTTTCTTTACGCGTATCTTTTTCCGTCTGTCCATGAGCGAACAAAAGCGAGTCAACGCGGAATCGATGTAACGTGTGTATGGAATTCAGCAAAATGCAGCGTCATTCATGACGGTTGCCATGTGTATCGTGTCTCACGTTGCACTCGCAGCCCCAGCCGCATTGCGCCGAGATAGCACACACGACCCAATGGAGCGTGATCGGACTCGCGAAAACTGTGAGATCCATCGAGACAAAAGCGAGAGAATAGCGCGCGGAAGAGTAAAAAAAAACAAAACTTGAAAATAAAACAAGAAAGAGGAGCAGATGGAGGAATAAAGTATGCCGATGGTGTAAAAGGAAGACCAAAGCGTTTCGTCTCCTCTGCGGACCTTGTCCTATCTCTTACCACTCCGAACGATAATGGGTGAGGGCCGGTCGAAGTGCAGAACCTTCGGGATATATTCCGCTCGGTCTCTCTCTCCGCCGATCGCTCGACAAAGTAGAATATTCATTCTGCTTAACGCACACTAGGCACTCTCAGTTCGAAAATAGGATCTGGGATCAAGACTGGCTGGCGTGACGTTGCCCTCTGACTCTCGCTCTCTCTTCGTCTGCAGCTCTCTGGGATTTGAAATAATCCTGCAGTTGGCTTCCGGCTGCTACTGTTCTCGCTCTCCATCCTCTGCTTCTCATCGTTCTCGCTCACAACCTCCGGCCCTCCCGTCCCTGAACGTTCTCACCGTTACGGTCCCGTCCCCCGACGGTTGTATTGCGTCGGAATCGCAGATTCACGTTACCTCCGGTCTCCGTGAACTGCGACACGAGCTTTCAACCACTAGGTAAAGCTGCAGCCGAGCATCGATCCGGCAGCAACGACTGTTAGATACGACGGGGCAATGGTCAAAAGTTTTCTCTCATGCGGCACTATAAATTGTATCCGAGGCAATGGAAATATCAATTTTCCGCGGCAAGAAAATCCACCTACACGTATGAAATCATTTGTGATTATGTTAAGTGACGGTGAACCTATATGGAGTGCAAGAGAGATTCAGATCGGTTTACAAGGCAGAGCGAAAGAAAGGCACTCAGTGTTCCACTTCCCCTTAAGAGAGACCGGAGCTAGTTGAAATACAGAGCAAGTTGAAGACGAGACGGTGTAAAAAATCGTTGATTTGGCGCAGTGCAAAAACACTCTAAGAAATTGATTGTCAGAATATGGAGTCCAAATCTAGAGAATAGGTGCTAGCAACTAATTGGAACATCGGCTCAAGTCGGATCACATGTTCTTAAAGAATCAAAAAATCACTCTATGTCGTCCTAAATCCAGAGAACATTATATGGAGAAGGCCTTGTGAAAGCATATGCCGAAAAAATTCAGCGCTGTTGCTCTATGAGTGTGGCAGTTTAAGAAATTACACAACACACCAAGTATGTACTCTAATTTCAAAGAGGGTCATATTTTACCGAGCGAAACGTCCGAATTTTTTTGATCTGCGTCTATCTGTGTCTTTTGATTAGACGCCTGTTTCTACCAGCCTAGTCTTTTTCCGTCGCCATGTATGAAGGCTTTGATTTTGTTCAGTGCGTGTGTTCTAATAGACCTCGACCTTCCGAACTTGCTAAATGGAACCTTGGCTTTTTTTGCTTGTGGGTGTTTCGTGTAGCTTCAGTCTTATAGTATACAGGATCTGAGTATGAATCATGGAGACGAAGGAGTGGAAGAAAGGTGAAAACGGTAACGTAGCAACTTCAGGAGCCAGATGACGGTTGCGCGACTATTGCCCTTTTATGAAGGTCTCGTTAAAAGCTCAGAAAATGCACTAACGCGACGAAGACGTTGGTTAAGGAGAAGCTGGCGGGACGGCGGGGTGGATCAAAGAAGGAAAAGTCCGTTACTGTTGTGGCTTACGGTGTGAGCCGCAGGTGATGCTTGAAGAGTTGAAAAAAAGAGAACCCGAAGCAGCACGACCTAGCCATGTGTACTGCTTAATGGCCGGGGTGCGGTGAATCGCGTCAGGTACTTAAGGAACGCCGAAGCTGCAACGAGGAAAGTGTTGGCCAAGGGCGAAGGAAAATCCCTTGGAATACGCACGATCTATAATATAAGACGGTGGAAGAGCGGTAAAAAGGAGATGCAAAAAGGCAGCGAAGCGGAATGTGGAAAGGTATGGGAATGGCGGAGCGGGAAACGGCGGGGGGTCGAAGGGGGAGGAGAAAACGAGGAAGTTTGTACGAAAGTGCTGAAAATTTCTCTGGTGTACCAAAGATATATAGAGCATGATCAAGTTCAAGCCGCACGCTCGGAGGATTAATGCCCGTGGGTTCACGCGCACAAAAGGAGGGAGAAGACCATTTTGCGGCGTTAATTGAATTTTGTTTGTATCTTAATTGCGAATTTCAATATAGCGATACTTTGATTTATAACACCAATATTACTGACAACCTGAGATATTTATCGCGCGATAAACTTTTTGCCGCTGTAATTTAACGTCGGTAAGTGTAGCTTATATCGAAATATGAGGTAGGGCCTTGAAGCCGAGTACGTAAATAACGTTTTTCTTCAGGGCGACAGAACCCAATATTCGTCACTTCCTACTACTGCGAAGAAAGTTCTTTTGTGCGCAGGTCGGCAAGGGGATTGAAAGTCGAAACTTTTACGCAGTCAGCACACGAAATTGTGTGTATGGGCGAAAATAGACAATTTTGCTATAGTGGACCGTTTAGTTACAGCATACAAGATTACGGGGCTATCTAATACGTATTGCCATTATTTATTTTGGAAACATTTGCCTTGGCCGACACGATCCAATTAATTTTTTATAACATGTTTGTCAACATTTTGGAGTATTTAGGCTACCATATATTTTTTTTCGGAAAAAACGTACAGAAAAAAAACGGAATTTCGTTGTCCTCGAGGGTGGATAATAGGACTGAGGAATGGCGAGGCGCTTGTTTATCCGAAACCTAGCTCGAGGCAAGCGTTAAGATGAATAGGAACGCTCCTCTCTATCCGCTGATCTCTCATTCTCTCGTCCGAGGAAGATTGACTTTGGGGCAGGAGATCTCTCGTGCCTTAATGACTTCTTGCGTATAATACGCTCAATTTACACACGAAGCACCTGTCACGGTATCACCAATCGTGAAGAATCCGGTGGGCAATTCGGAAGGCGCTTCTCTGCTCTATCGTCCTCAAAGCGGAGAAGGGTGACAAGCGAACTGTAAGAAATGAAACGAATACGGAATCCAACCCTGGCCTGAAATGCGTGGGTGCGCACCATTCAGCGCCATTCTGCGCAATGATCAAAGAAAAAAGTCCATATCTCCATCGGGAGATGATTCACCTAAGATTTGCGTGGGGGATGTCGATTAAGAGCTTTTCTCTCGTCCCGACGTTTCTCGAAACCCAACGGAAGTGCAGTTCCAGTACCCTCAAGTATGGTTAAAAAGAAATCGATGTAAAACACCCGAAGGCGAGTTACGATTTCGAGTAATGTCAGTAATAACATTTCTCGTAGCGACGTATAATTATGGTGTCTCGTATACGCGCGAAACTTTTAAGACTCGGAGAGAAGCTTTTTACGATCGACTTCCGTTTCAAATTGAACGAAGATCGGTAAGAGCAACGGCAGAGCAACACTCTGTTCCGCGAGGGAAGGATGTACTTCGCAAACGAAGCTATAAAATGTGCCAGGCGAAGAGGCGCGGAGCCCCGAAATTCGAGACAAACGGACTTCAAGTGCGCCCTTCGAATAATACGTAATTTTAAGGGTCGCTGGTTCAACGAAGATTGTGCCCTTCCATCATCAAACAATCGCTCGCTCTCGTGTAATTCCGCTTAATAGCGCAAAAGCACCAAAAAATAACTCCGAGATTTCAGCAAATAACGCAAGTGTATCAAAAGAGTCGGATATAATTCATTCACAGCGCTCTTTCGACGGTCCTCACCGCCGACGTTTAATGAGATTACGGAAGATCGATAATAAACGAAAATCTTATATACGCGAAGCCGGTCGATTTTTCAATGTCTATGCATAAAATATAAAGACTGTATACCTTCAAATGGCAGGATGTGTAAGCGCGGTTTACGACTGCGGTCGGCTTCTCCCACTCGACATTAAAGTTCCCGTGGCAAAGTCAAGAGACGAGCGAAAAGCGGGAAATGCTTCGAGAGCTACCCCGAGGCCTCGAGGTTTTACTCTTCTTCACAGTCGTATACGCATATACATTGTATATGGATGTATATATATATATAAACAGATGTATATATATGTATATATCCCCACGAGCGTTCGTGCAAATTCACGCTCGAACTTAAGAGTACCCCTGTAATTTCCCGAGCATATTACGACCGCCTCACCCCACTCGCGGTATTTTCTCGATGAAATCCCGTACTGCATTCTCTCTGTTGTGGCTGGTTTTCATTTTTTATTTTCTCTTTCCACTCCCCGCTACAATCGCTCTCTCGTTGCGCACCAGAAACCTTTTCTGCATCCTATATTTCTTCATCTTCCGGATATGAATAAAGCGATTTTACCTCGTTGCAAATTCAGCATCAAAGTTAATTCGGTGGAAGCGAATTTGACCGATTGATGATAGTGTGAGTCGATAAATTCGGAAATTCCGCGATAAACTATTGGTCACAGCAGTAAAAATTAGGAGTCACGAGTCAAATCGATACATTATTGATGACAATTCGACGAACACTTTTGGCATTATCCGAGTGGTTTTTTTTTTCTTTTTCTTTTTTGATGTGGTGAAATGTAGCTAAGATGCTAAGAGTGGAAGTAAAAGTTTGAGGGCACGAGGAGTCAAGAGGAAAACGACTCGAATACCAAGTAGACGTTTGGAATGGCGTTGCTGGCTTAGTCCACTGACCCCTCCGGCTGATGTGCGGGATTCTGAATTCCGACATTTCCACCTCGGCAAAACGAAGCTCCCAAGAGTTTGGCCCGGCGAACTCCCTTTCCACTTTCGCCAAGCCCTTCCTCCATAATGCCTCTTCGATCCTTTCTCCCTTTGTGCTTCTATGCGATTTGTTTCTATCACGGCGAGAACAGGGTTTGCGGTCTCGCCGTCTTCTGCATTTTCGAGAGAATCGTCCCTTCGGAGGGACGCGGAGTCGCATCGGAGGCAAAATCTGTATCCGTACAAAATTCGCTTCGTCTTATCGGTCGCTCCGGAGGAGCATTTAGAGAAGAACGATGCAAAATACAGGATCGCTTAACTCGTTCCCTTTTTGTTCCGCTACAGCCTCGCGAGTGAAAGGAACCAAAATGCGCATCTAGAAATGGCGCGTCGAGGCGCTGCTTCGTCAACGACCGCATCGCGGTAAAGCTCTCTTCGATAGTTATAGTTATTGCGCGAAAAGGGAGACCAGCGTTTCTCTCTGGGCGCTGAGAGCGAATGGACAGTCGAGTATGCACATCCCGACAAGAGCATCCGCAGATGTACTCGAGTGTACTCTTCCGTGGCGCATCGGCGGAAGCAGCTATATAACTGTTACTCGCTGCATTTTGTCACCCCCTTCTGCCTCCGGTGTACGACTCTCGAGAATATAATCAAAGTCAGGCCGCACACTACGCTTCGACGGATGCTCAGTGAAGCTTGCTTTGAGGCGAAATGATCGAAATTCGACGAACGAAAGACAATTATTTCACGCATCGAACCGACGGTGCTGGCAACTAAACGAGCAGAAAAAGTTATTTCTAGGCAAATACGAAAAGTGAAGCAACGAACGTGATACCGATGTAGAAGATGACCAAAGGCGAAATTGGAAAAGTAATTACTTCATGGATCGTTACAACGTTATATTCGGACATACTTTTGTTAGGAAAAGAATATAATAATAATAAGAGGGCAGAAGAGTGACGAAGAAACAAGGGTGAAATTGTCAGATGAACTTTAATTAATCCCGGTTCCGAGAGTACAGTATAACACAGAGTAAAGTAAGTCGACGAAGAAGTTTCAATATCGGTATATCTATCGCGCGGTACGTCAGGTGCAGGCCTCATCTCTCTCCTCGGCCCTCCCATCCCCGGAAGCCGTAGAAAAACCGATGAAAATTGACGGAAAAAAACTCAATTAGAAGTAATCTCGTCATCTGTTGAGCAAAGAGAGAAAGGGGCAAAAAAAAGTTCGCGCGAACGGTAAGAGGAAGAAAAGGCCAAAAAGCCTATATAAATCGCTTCATCCGAGGAGCTTCTCGAGAGTCTGGGCGTTTCTCTCTCCATCCAGTACACCCCGTGCCGGAAGTCCGGAGATTTGAGGAATGGAAAAACCTTCGCGTTTTCCACCGGAAGTTTGGTGAAAAAAAAAACAGGAAGCTCCCGAAGGAATCGATTGCCGGTATGCGTCGGACGTTTTATCCCTTTCTCTCGCGAACCGGTAAGAAAGCTAGAAAACTCTCTCCGTGTATTTCCGTGTTATATTTTTGTCTTCTATACAGACGAATCTCACTCGTTCGAATAGTTCGTAACAATAGAATTCGAAGCTCTCCTCCATATCCATTCGACCACTCGTTTCTGCTTCTTGTTTTATTCTTTTTTTCTTCTTCATCCTCGCTCTTCCCATTTCTTTCCTTGCCTTTTGAGTTCGCGTACTCCTGTCGAAACTGATAGAAAACCACTATCGGGAATCAGGACCGTCCCGCGCGAATAAACAGAGAGTTTATCCAACGACGAGAGGTGGAAAGGCACCGAGAAGAGGAAAAGATTTGCCGCGGAGCCGAACGTAGAGCCACGAGGGAGCAGGACGTTATTCGTAAAAGAACTACCGTGTCGTTCGATCAGACCCCCCCGAGAAGAGAGTGCACCAAACCCGAAGACGGATCGTTAACCAATAGTCGAAAAAGGGATAACGGAGAGCCAACGGTACGGATAGACCGTATCGCGGTCAGACTAAAACACACTATCCTTCTCGCCTCCACGATACTCTCGGGCATTCTTACATTTTCACGTTCAACGTTTATTCAAATTGCCTTTCTCGATACGCTTCTATTTGATACTTGCAGAATGAATGTTCTTCAATTAGTTACAATAAAATCGTTCAACGGATCCGATAACTTAAATTTTCCCCGAAATTGTATTTGTTAGTTTTTAGAAATACATTTGAATGTTCTTAGGATTTCTTCTAATTTTCGGAAATCCCGTTTATTGAAAAATCTTTTATCCAATCTAAAATTCCAAACTCCAACAATCCGTGATAATTCATCCATAAAAAAACAATCGAAAATTAGAGAACATTGTAAAAAAAATGTATTCAGAAAAACTAACCGATGATATCTGCAAAAAAATAATTCTTGATATTATTTCAATAATCCAGGATCAAGAACGGGTAAATTTCGCGACCATAATACGCAAATAACAATGCGTTATTCATCTCTTGTTCGTGAATACGATTTTTTTATAATATTTTTTTTTCAGTCGAGAATTTTCCATGATATTCGTAATGAAATTTTAATCAGTAAATCAAATAAATGCTAAATGTGAATTTAAAAGAATGTTAATTACAAAAATGTAATCCGCTAACGATCATTTGGATGGAAAATAATATTAAACACCACAGTCGAATAAGTGATTAAAACCCGATTAACCGCCGGTCCGCGTTCAGTCTACGTACATACGATACATAATGTACATAATGTGCCTTTAATTTACACAAATCTGTATCCGTATTATAGGATCTATGTACATAAATCAATGCGCGATTCTATGTGGATTCGGTATACCACTGATTAATCTCTGTACGAGTTTGCTACATATGCGCTATATCGATGTATCGGGGAATTTAGGTCGTTGAATCGAGCCAGACGGAAATTTCGCACGATCCGGGGGCCATAACGGGAGAGAAGGAGGGCCTCCATCCGGGCGAACATTCGATCGAGACAGACGTACGCGCAAAACGATAATCTCCAATTAACGCGAAGCCACGGACGAGTGCGACGTGGCATTTAATTCGAGACACTTTGAGGTGCATTCTTGCGCTTTATCGCAGTGACGTGGAGCTCCGTCTACTCGCGCATCGCCCTCTCGTCCGGGATTCCTCCCAAAGTAAAGGCCTCCTTGAGAGATAGCAGTTTCAAAACGTGATGGATAGATCGATAGAGCGTTACTTCTCTCGGAAATACCCCATCGGGCGGGTTTGGCTTTGCCCCACCGTAAACCTCGATCAACTCTAATCACAGCGCCGCTGGCAAAGCCGAAACTTTGTTACAATACCATGTAGATACTAAACGTTTGGCTTAGTTCGATTAGTAGTTGGATGATCGAAGGGAAATACCATAGTGCCGTCAAAATCCGTCAGATTGCATTGCGAATGGACGGACGTGAGAAAATCAAATACGCGATCAGACGTGAGATTTCCTCGTGGCGGTTCGACAAAATTGTATTAAGTCAACGGGAGTTGCACGATAAAGTTCGACTGATATCCAGAAAAGAAAAAATAAATGATGAGCGGAGAGAATCACGAGGCGCATGGACCATTTATCCTCGGCTCGTCTCTTCGTTTCACTCGGCTCTTTATTCATTCTTCCTTTGCTCTCTTCTTCTTATTCTTTAACTTTTACGGCTATTCCCGACGTATCGAAGATTCGAATGGATTTGCCATTTTACTCCATCTACCTCACAGAGAAACCAATACTCGATCGATAACACGAATCCGTATATGTATCTACAGACTGGAGTATTATCCCGTAGAGCCTCAGCCATTATCCGATGGATATTAGAGACAGCGCGTTCCCTTTTGGTCTATCCATCTCGTGTACTTACTTGTACGCGTCTGCTTTTACGTATGTCGCGCTTTTCCAATCCGCAGCTCGCGGACTAAATCATTTCTGGGGATAAGAGAAAAATGCATTTCTTCATTCGTTCGCACTATTGTACAGCTCTTCGTTGGCGTTGGCCGATTTATGTCGAAGGCTTAGCGCGGATTTTTTTACGAACAAACTCAGTGAGACGTACGTTCGATCTCGAGTTTGTAGGAAAGATCGGGGCAAATCGAAACACATGTCGTAAACTAATCTAAGGTTCCACGCGGCACTCGGTAGAATTGGAATTCGCTTTCCTTGGAGTGCTTGTTTTAAACGTCTTGCAGTCCGATACGCTCGGATCTTCCCTACCGATCAAACTGCCACGCTCTCTCTCTCTCTGGACAATGCGTTAAATTTTATTGTTGTAATACACAGCAGTGAGACGACGATTCCGCTAGAACGTCCGGAGAAACGGGGAATGGGCTTGGACGAGCAGGGGGAGCCGAAGGGCTCGACGTTGATCTGTAGTCAGCGCTGCAATTACGAACAGTGGCTCGTTGATGCCATCATTAGCGAGTCATTCGATAAACCTCTCTCGTACATTCGCACAAGCATTACGTGTCCTCTCTCTGCACTAGTTGCTTAGCACGGGGCTCGGTAACCGCGCTACGTGTGCAGCAATAATCCTCGAGTCTGATTCTGCATTTTGAACGTGAATGAGCTCGTAATCACAGCGGGTTGGTGTGTATGCCGTAGCCGTCGAGGCTAACCGAAGCAACTCCATCGGGGAATAAAGATACGGAGTTGAACGGTAGACCCGATGGTGAGCAATAGGTAATTACGACAATGAGATAGGTCAATTTCTTCCAAATAGTTATATCGGTACACGAGGTCGTCAATTACTAAAGTTTCTTATGTAGAATAATCTATAAAATACTTTAAGAGTACCTTTAAATTATGTAAGGCCACTTTTTCACGAATGTTCAAAACAACCGACATTAACTTCTCTCAGCATCGACAGCTCTTTAGAGACCGTCTCCGTAAATGAGAAAAAAAATGGCTATCCAATCTCAATTATTCTTCGGAGCAAAGTTGTCATTCCGACAAACATCCATTAGGTTGCAGTGAAAAGGCAACTCCGCCGAGCGTAGAGCCGTCGATCATTAATCTGGCGTGATCCAATTACGAGCGCAGCATAATGGCGCGATCGAGAGCTATCGAAAGAAAGTCTATCAGAGCGTCACTTCGGTGTGCATCCTGGCGGTGAGAGGACAGGCGAGATAAGCAGTTCGCTGATCGGTGCTACAAGAGCAATACGGAGAAGACGGGGTTGAAGCGAACGAGAGAAGCGCGAGGGGGCAACGTTGCCGGGGTAGCTAGCGAGGCTGCCTTTCCACTAAACTCCCGGGGATATTGAACGCCCATTACTGCCTCGAAGCAATGTAATGGGTAATACCTAGCTATACGAGAGGACGAGACGCCCGAACCGAGCCTCGTCTCGTCTCATCATTCGCTGGCTTCTCGACGCGCCACTTCGGGAAGCTTTCCTTCGGCAGAGAAGCACGAAGACGGAAAGAAAAAGACTGGAGATACCAAGGCCGATCGACTCCCTAATCCTGAAATCTCCAGCACTGACAAAACGGGGATAAAATATAACCCTCAACCCTTACGAATAAGACATTTTACTATGATTCTGGTTGTAACTTACGGGAGCGTACCGGACCTATAGCAACATTTTCTATGCCTCCAGAATTCCAGGCTATACTTGCAATGCTTTCGTTCTCCGTGAGGTTATCTCGCCATAGATGCTCACCATAAGGTAAATTGTTTCAATTCTTCCTCAGCCAAGCCTTGATTGCGTAAAAACTCTAGGATAAAAATCTACGCTGTTACGCACCGCATCCATTCGTCTTGTTTCCATGCTGGGCATACAAGATTTCTCTTAACGACGCTGGAGCGCCCTTAATTAACTAAATACGACAAGGTCAGAATCGAATAACCGCTGTTTGACGTTGAGTTAACGGAGGCAAAATAGAGGATGACCGAAGAAGCGAAAGCCCGAGTAGCGAATGTGTGTATGGCTCGCAACTGTTTGGCGTAGACGACCAACTACGACAGTTTACATTGGTACGCGTATCATAAATTACGGAAACATAACCGAGCAGAGATATGACGGGAAGGCCGTGTTCCCGAAGGTTTGCGGGTTTGCAAATGGAGCGTCAGTCGAGTGCACCTTCGCGAACGTACGGCAATGCGACACACACAGCCCGGGACGGGCAATAGAGTATACGAGACAGACGATAGTCATCCCCTATGACTCGTTGTTTGCTCCGGCGTAACTACACCCCTCCTCCTCCCCAAACGTCCTACAATTTCTCCACGTAACATCGCGAGCGTGTCCGGAGGAGAGTCCATTGCTGAAACTGGAACGTTCGCTTATCTTTCCGGATGTTCCAGAAACTTGTATTGAACTCCGCGCAATCTGTTCTTTGGACCGGTGGGCCTCTGGGGCTATCGTACCCTATATACACGATGACTAGGCAGAAAAAAAAAACGATTTATCAGACTAAAAAAAGCGAACAAAGTCTCCAGCCTCGCTCGGATCCCTGATTAATAGTTGATTCGCCGTGTTTTTTTTGCCGCGAATGTAACTGCGCGAAATTATTAATAATACGCGCGTGTACTCCATTGAATTTGGTGCTCATTGTGCCGAATATTGAAGCGTTAATCGATAAATCTCGTCCATGTTTCGTCCAGCTATCGGGTCGAGGGCGCGGATGGACGCGACTATCTACATTCGAATAACGCTAAAATTAATTTCCATAAAACGGCGAATACAGCAGTGGAGAATGAGCATTAATATGATGATCGGCGAATCTCACGACGAGTGCTGCGCTCATCCGACGCTCCTCTGGGAATTTTAGTCGAGAATCCGGATCGGAACGTTCTCGCCACCTTCGACGCGGAAACTTCGCGAAATCAAATCGAGTTCTCGCGAAATCTCGCGAGACACCGCGAGCTATCGTTCATTCGCCGTCTCCTATATATCCGCCCTATCTGTCTCGAGAATATGCGCATGACGCGCTATATCCGGACCAGTATTTATAGCGCTGATAGGAATTTCCGCCCCGCACCTTGCGATTTAACAGCGCGTGTTACTTGAGGAAAATGTATCGTTATATGCCTAGCCAAAAGTGAGATTCGGAAAGAACTTCGAAGACTTTCCGATGGGACGAAAAATAGGAAAAAATCAGTTATTCGGTGTCTCTTTGAACAATTTTTTTAAACTAATTTGCTAATAACTTTCCACTATTATAATTATGCAAAATCAATCTTCTTAGTACCCGGTATATGATTGATTTTCCACAGATTTTTATCCCATTGGGAAATATTTGAAATTTGTTCGGTTTCCACTTTTAAATGGAACTATCGATTCGCCCTCCGTAATGTATTACATCGGAAGGCTTGTACGACGTGTAACGAAAGAATACTATTGCTGGATGAAAACTTCGAGAGGATACTAGCACGTGTGATGGAGATAGCGGGGGAGGCTGTGCAGAAGGCGGGGGGTGAAAGGGCTCGTGGGGTGAGAGTTCCTGAAGGTTTTCCGGCCAGATATGATACTGCTCATAAAAGCGGCGGACGATGATTTTATAGACTCTCACTGCGTCTGCCCTTTTTTCATCGGTTGGCTCGCAGCTGTGCAGCAGCCTGACTTGCATTTTCCCGGCGCGGCAGTCTCTGAAAACCGCATCGGTGAGTATCGCGCCACCGATGCATCAGCCCCGGCGCTGCATCAGTAGATAAAGTTATCCAAACGCTTCCGACGGCGGAGGGGGGAGACGCTCGTAAAAACCATGCTTCCTCTCTTCGGTAGTCCAATGTTTAGCTTCTTTGACACGCTCGGCTGACATATAATACTGCAATGTGTGCAGCAGTGGCAGTTTATACACCGACTTTTACGCTTTTACACGAAGCTTTTTTTTCCACTTACCCGACGCGCGAGTCTCTCGTAATTACGCGGGTATACGATGTCGGCGGCGCGGTAGCTTTTTTTTCTCACGGACACAAGCCAGAAAGACACGATTAGATTAAACGTTAAACCTTTCGAAAGTACGAAATTTCGCAAAGCGCTTTTCTCCCGGTATAATAATACTTCGATGCGAAGAGTCAAAGCAGCCGAAAAGCAGCTTTAAACATTCGCATGTTACACGCCTAACTGGTGTACTCTCTGATCCGCCTGGAAACTATTGTACCTTTTGCGTATATTCCACTGTATTCTGTATATGGAGCCATAAGAATAAATTGAATTTCTCGAGGCAGCTTTGATCCGCAAAGCGTTGCTTGTCGGTGGATTTTATACTGCATCCTGCGCACCGTACTCCAATTAGCCGCGGCCCTCCTCTCTTGCCTTCTCTCGTTTTCTCCCTCTCCCCCCGTCTCTCTCTCTCTTTCCATCCCCCGAGAGAAAAGCAACGAGAATAAGGGAGGTTGAGGGGAGCACGAAGGTGGTAGGTGGAGCTCGTTTTCGCCCCAAAATGTGTGTAAGGCGACTTCAAAGTACGAAAATGCTCGCTCTCACACACATCCCGGATGCAACATCCGCGCGAGTTGCGAAGCCGAGAGGCCGCGTTGTGTGGAACGCGCGTACGGGACCCGCTGGCATAGTCCAATTATCACGCCGGGGGCGAGATACTGTTTCTCCATTACCTCACATGCTAACTCCGGAACGATATGCAAAGCGACCCTATTAATTCTCGGGGTACGTGAGGCTCGCCCGAGCGTTTGCTCGCGGTACCCTGTTCCTCTCTGTATATGAAACACCCGCGCCCGCGTGACACACGTACTCGTATGGGTTTTGTATTTGTGCGCCGCTCATTGCCGCGGGCGCGCCCCATGCTGGTTCGTTGACTCTCACAGCATCGTTCCGTTCGTTCTTGCGCTCGCCGCGAATTTGTATACCTGTGTGGCGCGTTTCTGAGCCTAGAAGCTCACACGCCGGGCACGCTTTCTCGCTTTAAAAGCCCCAGATATATTTCACGCACAATGGATATGGCTCATATCCCATGTTAGCGTTAACGAGTTTCTTGTATCACGGGTGCCCTATCCACCGCGAATGGCGCACCGAAAGCTTTTGCGCCAAACGCGTCGACGAAACAACGTCAAACCAGCCTGCTTGTTATATCTCCGTCGTTGAAGGTTTTTTGCAAATTTAATTTGCACATCCTCGCACGGTGCCGAGTCATCAGCGTATTACCCAAATTTGGTTTGGATAGAATTCGATGCTTTCGACTTTGCGTAAATTTGTACCCTGACGCGCTTTCCAACGTTCGTCGAGCCTCGCCAAACCTACAAAACGAGACCCTTGTGAGATGCTTGTTTGAACCCCGTCGTCATTTCAACCCCGTCTACCTCGACGCCACCTTGCCCGCGACCTCTCCCCTTCCGTGCACGAAGAGTTCGCTACGGACCGCTTAATGAGAAACTCATTAATGACGACTTTCCTCTTTCTCGGGAAGCCAGCAACGAGCGAAAGCGCGGCTCGGTTCGACGCGCTTTTGTGCGACCGTTTGCCTATTTCCTTAATTTCTCTCACCTCTCGGGCCGCAATTCCACAACGAGGCGCCGGAGTATCGAGGCAAAGAGACTCCGGGCTGCTTCAAGTCTAGCGACGAATTTTAACAATATGTTGGGCATCCTCAAAGCACGAACGGATGAGTTCAGACTGTTATGGAGTGGTGTCGGGGCTGAGATACGGTTAGAATGCTCTGTACTTATGCATCGGAGTGACTCCTGTTGTCGCTCGTCTGATAAAAAATAATCGTCATATTGAGTTATTTTTTTCGACAATTTTTTTTAGAAAAGTTGAAATATTGTCTTCATGTCCGTAGCACTTTTTACGTGGCTGCACAACGATCATGAATAGGGTATATCGCGACTTTCACAGCTAAAAGTGAGTCGCGGAGTCGAAGATTTCCCGGTGCAATGAAAATCCCATCGGCTACCAACAATATAAATTTTGCATAATAATTATTCCGAAAAATAATTCACCAATCAGTTTTCAAAAAATGTCCAACAAAGGCTCCGTTAACGTAACTTTTCTAGCGAAATTTCCACGATTTTTGTTCAATTAATTCGCGAATCATTTTTTACCATTATTATTTTGCCAGATCAACTCTCTATAGACTATCCGGATGATTTATTTTTTCGGATTATTATTTCATCGTGAAATATTCGAGATTCGTTTTAATCTCAATTTTGGCTGCGATTGTGGGAATAAACCCACTCCGAACGAGGACACTATTCATCATTCGTCCTCTATCATTCGGTGGTTAAAAACCAAACAAAAGGATTAGAGAAAAGAATGACGGAGGTGGAAAATGTTTGTTATGTTTGCAGGTGATGCTGCAAGTATCGTGGGTACGGCACAGGGACATACACCTGCTGACCATAGGACGTTACACGTACACGAGCGACCAACGATTTCGTGCCATTCACAACGTTCACTCGGACGACTGGACGCTTCAAATAAAGTATCCGCAGCACCGGGACAGCGGTATATACGAGTGCCAGGTCTCCACGACTCCCCACATGAGCCATTTCGTTCACCTCAACGTCGTCGGTGAGTCCGGAAAATCTCTTTCCTCTATGTGCGCCCTCACGAAAATTCCTCTCGTCGTCGTCTCTCGCTCCTCGGCTTGTCGCGACTCCGATGCCGTCCTTTGTGAGCGCGCGTAAAACGAGCGAGCGAGACGAGAAGCGCGCGGGAGTTATGAATTCCGTGGTCATAAATTTTCGACCCACTGCGCAACGGGTATATGAAGCCAGACCATTTGGGGGCATCGCGTCACACTGCATACTCCGCACACGCGCGCGGATGCACACACGCGAAAGTTTCTTTTTGCCCAAGGTGAAATCCATAATAATGTCTTCCGAATGGTAGCGGCGGCATATTGTGTAGTGCATCGCGCAGGGTGTTGGTACGAGGTAGCGCGTTGGAAAATAGCTGAAAAAGAAGAGAAGAGAGGGAGAGAGAAAAAAGAGGAAGATGAAACTTTATGCGCGTACATTCACAACGATCAAGTATAGCGTAGCTTGGAGGCGCTTAGGGTCAGCGAGAGGGCACGGACATTGAAGCGAAATTCAATTCCGCAACATAAACGTCGTGTAAAAGTAGCACGATCGTAACTAAAACTCGCGCGGGTCCTTCGCAGTGCCCGTATACGATTACGCCCCGCTTCCCCATCGGCTTCTCGTGGCGCATTATTTGCTACAGGTCTTCGCCATCGTATTTCATATTTATTTCTTGTTATACCGTGCACACGAGCGCGCGACTCTACGGCGAGTTTTACAAGAGAAACAAGGCGAGTCGCTCGTGAAATGGGAAATGATTCGTCGACGCACAAATCACCGGCCGCTACCGAGTTCAACCGGAATGAATTTTCAGGAGCGATGAACGGAAAAAAACAAGAATGAACGAAGCAATCGTGGGATATTTTTTATATATTTTTTTATTTTTGTTAACGTTCGTAACGGAATCGGTAAACTGATTATGGATATAAGTCAATACCGTGAGCGAGCTACTCGCTATGCGCGCTCGTCATGCCACGAGATGCCTTTGAGGGAGCTTTCGATGCTACTCCCAGGCTCACCGAAGTGGATGGATTCCTCCCCCCCCCCCCCCCCCCCCCCCCTTCCTGCTCTTTCTCAAGGCGTTTTTCGAGAAAAAGAAATCCGCGGCCCTTGGCAAATATTTCCACTGCCGTGACCGCAATCCCTTTGCCTCCTTTGCCCTATCCCGTAGCTTTCTCGAACGATCGCAATCTCGTTTACATTGCTTCGACGGAAATAATTTCTTTTTATTTCTTTCCCCCTCCGATGGAGACGACGTATCGTATGGGCAAAGGATACTTTTGCTCCGTTGAACCTTATTGCATTAAAGCTAACCCATCGGCGAATTAATATATTATCGTTCTTATTATCATTATTTCAATAAAGTCAGGTAACAAGTTTTTTTTTTCCGTGAACGGTTAATTATTACAGAATCGAGTTCTCAAAAGAAATATGAAATCTTGTTGTAAGTTAATGAATTCGTGGAATTAAATAAGCAGAGGCGAACGAGAGAGTGAAAAGAGATTAAACCCCGACAAAGGATATACCGGCTGCCTCGTGATTATTTTCGAGATAAGAGAATGGGAGGGACAGAGAGACGAAGAAAAAGGTCTTGAAGGTATACGCGTCGAGTTTTTCGTACTTTCATCTCTTGAAGATATGCGATCTCTCGTGTAGTCGTCAGTGTGCCATGTGCCCCGGGGGGATAAAGAGCGTCACGGAGGAGAAAAGGGAATTTCTTTACGGGAAACTTGTATTTGAAATTCTCTGCTGTGCCTTCGCCGTTACGGGCGTGTCCTCTCTTTGATATAAGAAGCCACTCTTAGCGAGGGCTCTCCAATTACGGTCTGAGCGGGACGGTGAAGGATGCTGGGCTACATGGTAACCAGTCAGCTTCATGACCCTATCTCTCTAGGCGTGCAAGCCCCGTCGTTTTATCGGGGCACTCTAGGCGTCTCTCGGTCTGACACTCTCGAATTCGTTGTATCAACCCAACTCGCGTTCGGACCGTAATCCTCGCGCTGGAGGAAAAAATGAAAATAAAAAAAGAAATGGAAAAATAAAATAAATATAACCCAGACACGAATATGAATTGGCAAGTGAGTCGTACGAAGGGGTAAGAAGACACACAATTGTAGATCACGAGTGAGCGCTAGCTCGTGTAAGAATGTTTCCGCGCTCTCTGCGTTCCTAACGAAAGTTTCACTATTATTTATGGCAAAGCCCGGGTAGAAAAGGTTACCATGGACGAGGTCAAAGTAATGTTAAAGTTTGATGCGAAACGCGAATTTAATGGTCGGTATACCGGATATCCTCTTTCCCTTCTTCTTGACAAGTGGCTGCCAAAGTGGCTCGTCTGCCTCCGGTGGTAGCCGGCCTCAGTCTCTCGCACACTCTTCCACAGTGAAATTGAGACGGCGCCGACGGTGTCTGCGAAGACAGAGACGGGTGCGCCTTGTACTACGCTGTATGCAATCCGCCAGGTCTCCTCTCTTCGTCGTGTACACCCACGGCCATCCTCTTTCGTCCTCTCGGGGGTTTTCTCTTAGCCGCTGCGGAATCGCTCTCTCTTCACCCCGGGCGCACTAAGCACGGGTAAGAAAACAGTCGTAGAGGGTCTTTAACAAAGTTTAAAACAACCAACTCCGGGTCCGCGAAAGTACGAGCTCGACCGGCGAGCGAGATTATCTTCTCCAAGTTTCGCCGACCCAGACGGATGAAACACGCGCCCCTCCACCCCGAATCCGTCCGCCGATATTCCGCGAGTGCAACGCGCTGGATGCCTGCATATAACGCCCGAGGACCCTCGTCGGGTCTTGTCCGAGGAGGTATATACGTCGCGAGCTTTTCTCTACGCTCCAGGACAATCAACCCGGTAAAGTTGAATGTGAGAAAGGAAAATTCGCTCAAACTCCCCCGCTCAACTATTATCAACTCGGCATATCGAGTATTTGTGCTCTACATCCGTATACGTGTATCAGATCCGCATGATGAAATTTGTCGCGTTGGGGATGACATTGAGTCATTCAAATACTGGAAGACCGGGACTTCAGCGATGGATGCGCGGTCGCTGCGCGGCTTCGGCGATCACCCACGTCAACCAAAATTTCATGCGGGCAGTAATTGGATGGGTGACCGCCTGGCCGCGCAGTGGCTGGCGCACAAACCGTCGAGCGGGATGCCAGTTTTTCTTGGTGTATGCACTTGAGTAAGTTACTTTCGGGTATACACCGGGGAATGGAAAAGAACAGGGCCGTATGTACCGGCGCAGGTTTTCCGTAGTTTCCTCCGGCAAATACGCACAGCGTAGATAACCAGACGCACTGGAATTTAGGTAGCTCAGAGAAGTGCTGGAAGAAAGGATAAGAAAGGACGAAACGGTTGGGAAAGGTTCGTAAAAAACCCGTCAGGATATACGATGGCAATGAAATATAAGAAAAAAAACAGAAAACCCGGGGCAATTAAATCAGGTATTAAAATAAAAAAACCAAGGTTCCCCCCAGTGTGTATGGCGTGCTACGGAATTTACGCATACCCTGAAAGATAATTCTTTCGAGTGCCATACACAGTGCGATATCACCGATTCGTTTGCGCCGGGTCTTCCAACTACCCCAGGGCTTGTTTGCGTTACTCGCAAAAAACTTCGGAAATACGAAAAAACATATAATTAATTAACGTTCCAAGCGGAGCTTGCGAGACCAGCCCGTAGAAGGAAGAAAGCTGCATTTTTTTAACGAAAAAAATAGCAAACACGCTAAAACCACAATTCGCACGCGATAGATTTCCAATGGGGAAAGAGGGGCGTTGCGCTTCGCGTCGTTCCGCGTTGCGTTTATAAGCCCGTTTGGCGTATCCAGAACTCGCTTCGTTCCGCGGCTTCGCGTACAAGCTCACGGCCCCTACGTAATCCCGATATTTCCATTGTTTTTAATTCAGCGGCCTCAGCAGCGGTACCGTTGTGGTTCCACCGGGGGATGCACGCTCGATGCATCGGCAATGCAAGGCTAGCTGGGCATCGTTTTACGTACTATATACGTATATATGCGTATGTATGTACACGATATACATACATACAGAGACACTAACACACAGAATGGTCGGTATAGGAATCGCTATGTCGACTGAGGGCTGTTCCGCGAACCCGGATGGTCAAACGGGGTCGTGTCAGGAAATATATCGGCCTGGGATTCTCGCGAAATATAAATCCCGAACACACAGAGAGAAAGCTCTCTATCTGGCCGTCCGGCAAGACCAACGCTGCGGGCATCGCGCGGCGCTTTGGACATTGGTTACTTTAAATCCCTATAGGAATGCGGAGGGCAGAAAAATACACGTTGGCGCTATGGCTTTTCAACTGATGCCACGCCACGGCAACGGAAATGCGTCGGTGAACGGGGACAAAGCGCGGTGAACGCGTTCGCACTCATTTTACCATTGTTTGCGACCATTATCGAAGCGTATTCGGTTCTCCTCAAAAAAAAACAATTTTTATGACTTATTTTCGAAATTTATTTTTGTATAGATGAAAAAGTATATCGCGAAAAAAGGGACAAGTCCGATGGATGTAACATTAATGAGTGGCTTTCGATGCGGGCGAGTAATTATTTATTTTCGATTTTCCATGCGACAACGATACATATCGCGACAGCAATAAATGATCAATAATGAAATCTGCCACGCAGCCTTTTCAATATAATACGTAAGCGCGGATATACATACTGCGTGTTGACTCTGTACATAAACTTGAATATGTAACTTTCTGAAAGCGACGCGGATCAATATAATTCTCACTCTCCCCCCAACGGGATAAAAGCGACAGTGTACCGGGGACGCGTTTTTACCGGAGATACACACATTTTTTTTGTTCTCCCACGCGGCAGAGCGAATGTGGAACTCACAAATCCCCTCGGCCGAGATTGATTTATTTCAACGCAAGATGCCGGGGAGAGAAATGCGACGCAGTCTCCACACGTGCGAAGATCTTTTAATTTGATTCGTTTTTTTCTATTCTTTCGTAGAGTTTTTTTTAAATTGTTGTCGGGATAATTTATTGTCACATCGTAAATCAAGCTGCACCTGCAAATACGTGGCGCTACCGTTTGAAGCCGTTGTCATCCGGAAAATGTTGTATAAACGAGAATCATTTATTAATCGACTAGCGCTGCGAGCCGTGTTAAATTTAATATCGCGATTTACATAGAGCCCCGTTGACGAACGTGACAGAGGTTGAGAGGCAATGGTATTGGCCAAATCCTCCAACCATTCACTCTTTCGCTTCTGTGCGCGGTTCTTTTTCAACTCCCAGCAGACTGGGTGACTGGGCCACTTTGCGGCGAGGTCGAGAGGTTCGCAGAGAGCGTTTCCGTGCGATGCTATCGCTCAATAAATGGAAACGAAAAAAAAAAAAAAACGAAAGGAAAAAAATAGAAGGAAGAGCCAGATGAAAAACTGGAAAGCGGGAGAGAGAAGAAATTACGGGAAAAACGAAGGCACGCGGGTTGTTTGTATTTGTGTGTGTTTGTGTGTGTCTGTGTGTGTCTGCGGAGCCGTAGAGAAAGATAAAAGGTTCCCTACGGTCGGATGGTTCGATTCTTCGGCAGTTATTTCCGTTCGATCGAAACCTCGCTGCTGCGCTCCTCTTTAGTGCTGTCATCGACACTGCAGCTCTACGAGAAAACAACACACGCTCTCGGCTCTTCCGCCTCCTTTGAACCGATCCCCTCTTCGCCCCCCGTACCCTCATCGCGATATCGTACGATGTGCACTGTGCATAATGCCCCGGGCTTGTTGAACGTCCATCGCCAGCCACGAGAGAATCCATTCACGTCCGATACGCTCCGATTTCGGATAAAAATAACGCGGCGCATCCATATCGCTGCGTATTTCGACGAACTCTCGACAGGGTTATGTCCATCGTGAACAAATGAATAATAATACCTACTCGGGCCTCTCTCGCGTACGAACTGCATATCTCACGGTGGACTAAGATAAAAATGCATAATTACATTTTGGGCGCTTCGCGCCCCGCTGCAGTCACTATTCCGGACTCACATATAACTAATTAATAATTTCGCGCTGGCCTTCGCCGTTCTCCCGCATAGTACTAATATCATGACCAGCTCGGTGAAATCCAATATAAACTATGCCGTTTCGGAATAAACCAGCAAGATAGATTTCGAGCTGAATTTTCTCCGCTCTCGTTTCATCCAGCAGCCGGTAGTTCAACGAAATTAAAGAAGAAAGGAGAGAAAGAGGAAGAGACGGAGCGTGGGTGGGGCTAATAACAGAGCGAAGCGAACGAACGAGGTGAGGACCGTACCCGAGCTCGGGGTTGAACTCTCGACTGCGTTCGTTTGTATAATACAAGCGAGACGTACGGAAACGAGAGTGCACGAGCCGGGAAAGACCAACGGAAGTTTGACCCCGTACCACCCCCGCAATGCAGCGGTGTCTTCTTGCTTTTGGCAAGCGACGTGTATTTCTCGAAACGCGAAACGATACTTCTGTCGTACCTCGCAAATATGGACATTATTTTTCTTTGGCCAAACGCATTTGCATTCTCGAGATCGCAACGATTTTGTTGCGTCGCAATCGATTCTTTTCTTTCCAAGAAGCCGCACCTACGCGGGGGCTTAAAGTGAGAGTCGAAGTTCGTTGACATTCGGCAAATTTTTTTTATAGTTTCGTATGTTTTTCAAAAATAGCGAAAAATTGGACATACTCAAAAATGTTTCAGGAATTTCGCGATCGTTGCAAAATTAAAAAATTTATGCGCAGTTTTCAAAAATGAGCATGGCTAAAGAAGAATGTATGTCAGCATACTTCGTCATTTGAAAAGGATTTGCGGAGCGGTTGTTTTAAAACATTCAGCGCAAAAAAAACGCTTTCTTTCATTCTCTTCGTGTAGATGTCGCTCCTTAATTGAGATATCCCAGGGAATACAAATGTTTTGCAGAACGAAAGATTGTTGGTATTTTTTTTTCTTCATATTCTATTACACAGTCGGCAGTCTGAAAGAATCGGAAAACCGTACGGCGCCGTGCTTCAGAACTAGACTGCATAATAACCGGTCCGAAGTTACCTCGGTTTAGCAACGATGATTGGCCGGCGCAACCGTGCCCCCGCGGGGCAAACCAACGGCAACCGGCGCTCTGTGTTCCCTCATGCCGCTGAAATAGATTGCCGACGCCGCACCCTTACCCTTAACTCAAACTGCAATTGCCCGAGATCACGCCACCACCAACACCGATTCCCCGATCGCGCGAACAACGTCTGGCTAGGGGGGAGAGAAAACGGAGAAGGCGAATTGCTGGAGAACGCTTTATCGCTACCTATTTTATTTCGAATATACATGTGTGAGCGTTTGTTGAACAAAATCTCCAAAGAGAGTATTATAACTCAGCGTAACCCGGACGATCTTTCGCCCCGTATTCGCCCACCTCCCGCCATTGGCTTTTGCGGAACGAGCAGAAATATTCGATCGTGCAAATTGCGATATGGAGGAGAAACTGCATCGTGCGGCCGAGTCGTTCAACGTTGCACGTTTCAATTGCCTCCGAACGAAAAACGGCACATCTCGCTGGATCGAATTCTTATTTTTCCGGATAGATATACAAAATCGCGATCGTGCTCGCATCAACGAATTCAAATATCCTTCGGTGCGCTGGAAATTCTACGGCGCCGTCGACATTGAAATTTTGCTACATTTTTCGATTTGAAAGAGAAATTTCTTCCCGTTTGAATTAAGAACAAATTTGAATAACAAAGATTTTCTACTTGCCAAAAACGCTGCTAGTACATTCGAATTTTTATTGCCCCAATTAACAAATTTTTCGCACTGTACAATAAAAAATTAAAAAATTATCCCTCAAAAAAATTGTTGACGACTCGAAATACTCGTAAAAGCTAATCAAGACTTCGAATCTCCAGTCTGCGGATAGAAAGTCTAAAAAATATGTCCGCCGATGGAGAGTTAATCAATCTCGGCAATAAACCACGAGTTCTCGTGACCCGAATGTGAAATTTTATTGCATATTGCATCACCACAGTCGATTCAAGGTTAGAAGCTTTTTTTCTTAATTGCCTAATTTCGCGAAGAATACGATCGGATGGCGAGTTTACTCTCCCGTTGTCGGTCTGACACGAGGCGGAGGGTGGGGCCGTTACTACTTGCTACTGGCGCGAGTTGCCGGTAAACAGTCCATAAACGTGACACAACATACCGACTTTTATTAGCCATGCCCGGCAATATGTATCCGTAAAAAGTTAATTACGCAGACGTCATAACACGATAATCGAAGTATCCCGTACACAGCAGAAAAATCGCGATGTTATAATAATAATAATAACAACAACAATAATAATAATAATAAAGAGCCGGGTGAAAGCTGTTACGCCCGAGATTTTTTGACAGCCCCTCTCGGCACGGTGGCCTAGTTGGAAACTTTATTTCCGTTTCATTATTACCGTACCGCGAAAGAAGTAGCGCAATAAAAACGATTTCAAGAGGGCTTTAACGGTCCTCTCTGTGGCGAGGTTATTCCTCCCCCCACCGCTATTCGTTATCGACAATTTTTCGTTTTTTCAGTTTGCCTCCCGCGCGCTCAGCCCGACGACCCAGTCACCGCCGGGGGGAGAGGGAGGGGGAGGGTATTCGCTCAAAAGGGTTTCAGTTACCGAACGAAGCACCGTTCTTCATTCCCTGTAACCGATGACCCTTAACTGCTTCGATAACAACAAAAATCGCTCATCGCTGGAGTTTCCATTTCTTTTTCGTATTTCTCACAAAAAACTGCAGCGAACGACGCATTTGTTTTTGTCGGACTTCGATTATTTCGTTTGTTCCTGGGTGAAAGGAAAAAAACAATAGCCGATCGAAACAATGACATAACTTTTTCGTGCTAAAACTACCCGATAATGCTAACGAGACAAAGCCTCTTGTTATTCGAGGCTCGGGGCATACAACGAGCATATTGAAAAAAAAAAAAAGAAAAAAAAAATAAGGAGGAAAACTTGAAGGCAGTTCGCCGAAAGCTCCGTGCGACAGAAAACACGAATTTCATTCCAAACCTACAGCTCAATTTGCCTCAGCTCGAGAACTTCATTTTCTTCTCGTTTTTTTTGTTTTTTTTCCTTTCTTTTTTTCTCCTTTCTTTGCCATTCGATTCTGTCGACGTCGTGGTACTCGACTTTAAGGCTCTTCCAGCAATGAAAACCCTGGCGTTTCGCACATATCGAAATAGAAAGCTCCCCTTGAGAAAAATCCTTGGGTTTCGTTGCAAGGTGCGCGAGAGTTATACGTATCCCGCCGAAGAGTTTCCTTTCGACGTGGGCGGCGTTCTGGCCGCTGTATCTCTCGTCGCGAGCTCCCCCATGCCGAGTTACACTCTAATACATACTGTTTAGCTGTATAAGCCATCGCGGGTACCATACGCGGATGGATGTACATCTATGTGTGAAGCATCTATCTGCCCGCGCGTGGGAGTGTCTCTTTTACGGATTACTTACATAAGCAGTAGGGTCCGGAATGAAATAGGCTCCATTTAATCAACTTTTATGGCTCTCTGAAAGCCCGGTTTAAATTTAATCCGAACATTGTGCGTTCCTTCCTCGTCGTCGGCTGATGCTGCGCGTATTGTCGACTCGTTCGCCTCTTCTTATTTTCTTCGCGTCTCCCTCTCTTTCATCTGCGATTCTTTGTGCACATTGGGTAGAATGCAAGTTGTATAAAGCTATATTTTCGTGGATATAGTGGTTCATATTCCTCCGTCCATTTGCATGATTTTCTGAATGCTGAATTGGATCGTCGTTGACAACTTTTGCCCTGATAACATAACAACGGAACACTTCCTTACACGTTGCATTTCCAGCCAATAGTGAAATTCAATGAAATTTTTGAACATCGAAAAAAAGTCTTGAAGACATTTATTACGATTGATAGTTTCACAGTTTTTGTGAAAATTTATTCATCCGGAAAATCAATATCCTTAGAATTTTCTGTAAAGTAGACTTTTCCGGGTTTTCATCCCATGCAAAGTATTCGAAATTCTCTGGGAGTCTCCCCTATGACGGCGAATGCGATGATACATTCATAGCCATAAATACGATTCTATAAAAAGATCGAAGCAGCGGCAGAGATGCGGCGACGGTAATTATTCGGTCTCCTATCGATATATTTGTTCCTGCCTAACTCGAATGCAGCGAAGCGTAACTCGGTCGCGGTAGCGGTGCGCTGACGAATCAAGAGAAATTGTCGACGTTCTCAGTCGTCGAGGAGCGAGTTGTCATGAACGAGGCATTGGAATAGCATCAGGAATGCCAGGCTCTTCTTCGGAAGTACGTATAACCGAAGGAGAGTTACGTCAACCGGAGGGACGGACGAAACTTGTCGATCGGATAACTTTCGAGGGAAGAGAAGCCCCGAGTATACTCCTTCTCTCCACTATGGTCATCCGCTGGCATTTCAAACGTCGTCTCATTCCTCCGGAGTCTCGTGTTGTGCCCCTCGCGATGGACAGAGCGAATTGCCAGCGAGAGAGCAAACGAGCCATAGGGATCGCCGAGACAGAGGAGAAGCGACGAGGATGCAGCTCGCACGCGTCAGAAGTTCCAAGCTGCTCTTCTCCCTTCGGCCTTTCAACGGTGAATCCTCTCGTCGTCGTCGTCGACGTCGACTATCGAGTCCGCAGATGGAATTCGACTGGCGCGGGCACTGGCGCATCGATGAGGCTACGAGCTTAACGTTGAAGCGATGAAACGATCGACGGTCTTCGGTACTCTCTTGAGAAAGTTTCCAACCCTCCCCGACCCCGCTAAGCCCGAATTTCTCCGCCGTTCCCTCCTGAATCTATAGAATGACAAGCTTTTTGAGCTCTCAAGCTCGCTTGCTCCGGGCGCACTTCGGCCATACCGAAAGGAACGACCGATCGAGAGTGAGCGCGAGAGGACCTCGACTATTCAACGACGTCGACGTCCATAAAGCGAACTCTAAGCTCACGAGAATTATCGCTCGACCGTGACCCGACGATGTTGCGCTACTCGATTTGTGGACAAACTTGTTTTTTTCGCAATGTTGATTGAAACAACACATCAATCGGTAGATCGACATCGTGACTCTTCACGGACGAAGGAAGATCGGTTACAATTTTTGCACTGAATTTTCGATCCCTCAAATGCTTTCGAGCATAAAAATATATCATACTTTTATTATATTACTAACATATTATATGTTGCATTCGTCCACTTTAATGTAGAGACTATGCTAATAATTTTTTCCACATTTTTACCTCCAAAAAAATCTAATGCCGGTGTAGCCATGATTTGTGTTAAAGTTACTTTGATCACGATCATCGTTCTTTTACGGTGAAATTGTCGCCTACAGCACTCACATGCGTTTACACAGTCGAGAGATAAAAAAAATGTCCGCAATATTTCATTGATCCTCCCCTGCTGACTGGCGAGGCATCTTCGGCCGACACTGAAAAGTATATTATTCAGTGATACACAAGCGAGCGAGCCGGTTATCGACAGGCATAATGAAAAATCATAAATCTACCCTATCGAGCTTAAATATCGCCGCGATGAGGCCAAACCGTGCGAATAATTCGTGAAATCGTACAAGCAAAGAGAATTGTGGTTATCCGAATTTTCGGGTCACTTATTTCCGTGAAATATCGTCAATGCCACGAGCACGGCGGGACCGAGCGTGGCGCGGCGAAAGAGAGAGATTTCGATACATCAATGTGGAAACCGGACGAAATAATGCAGCGAGCATATAAAGCCTTCCTCCGCCCGTTCGTCGTGCCTCGCCTCCTCGTTCATTGAAAGGGAATACAGATGAAAACATTAAATAAGTCGATTATGAATGGATTCCATGAAGCGTCGAATCGATATTATACGCTAGCGACGATAAAATGAATAATTCGCCACGCGGTAGTGCATTAGAGACACCGAGTGAATTGCACATTTATGATTAAATATAGTGAGCACTCATACACTCGTCAATCGTGCGTTTTAGCAATTCCGTGGGAAAGGGTAGCAATTTCCTATCAAGCGTTACACACATCCACGAGCGGGGACACAAATGGTCTCGCGCGCGGCTGTGTGTCCTACCCCGCATAGATTCGATGCGTTGGCAATTAAGCAAAGCTGCAGTTGCAGCTGCCACTGTGCGTGCAGGCGTAGAGACAAAGAGTTAAAGGGAGCGAGACAGGCGGCGCGGCGTTATTGCATTGACCAAAACCAATTCGGCATCGAATTTACATAAATACATGTGATGAACATTCGGGATACGTATGCGAAATTTCTATGTGTTCTTGCGCTCACACAGGTGGGAAGGGTGTACGAAAAAACACACCGATGTAAACACCGACGCGCGAACACGAGTGTACGTACAGAGATGTGTAACAGAGATCAGAGAGTGTACATTGCCTCCCAATACCGGCTCACGCATCCGAAAGGTTATTGCGTATGTCCTATATAAAACGTTGCCGCCGATGCAAGTGTCCCAACGATAGAACGCGAACGATTCGCTCATCCGTTTGCTCATCTACATAGTATGTATTCGGCACTTGTCCAATACCGCTGTTTAATTAATTGCCATTGCATTATTTGTGGCCGTGCGAGTAACGAGGATAGTCAGCGGGGCGGGGAGGAAAGGGTGGCTTTGCCCTATCTTCAACTCCGTTGCCGCCGCGATCGCGGTCACTGACGCTTCCCATGCTGTGGTGCATCGATCAATTCCTATGCGGACTCGTATATCGGCTCTCCGGCCGCAACAGTAATAAATAATACTTTAATGCCGCGGTATTGCTTTTATTATTATAAATTTGTTCCATTAAGAAAGAGAGAAAAAAGAACCAAATCGATATTGGATTTTATTAGTACACAGTAACGATGAGCAACGGATACGATACTCGGGTTATCCAGTCGTTTTGCGCAATTTCGCCCTGTCTGGTCTATAAATGTTATTCGTGAAAAGCGAGCGATCGCGATATAAAAATTCGATAAGAATTAACGAGATCCGCTGAATTTGTTGCTTCGTACGGTTGACAGTGGACGCAGACGAGGGAACCCGGTCATGAGGTCAAATCTGAATTTGTTATATTTGCTGCTTTCTGGCCATTCGTAGTGTCAACATTTACAGTTCAACTTTGGATGATTCACGCTATTAAAATCAATCACGGTCATGGTCAGCCATGACGCGTGATAATCGAGCTCTCGTGTCGATCTTTCTGCGAGATTGTTGAGACCGATTGATACATACATTCAAATTCGAAAATTCGGTCACAAGTTAAACATCCAATTTTTTAAATTCTTATAGAAGTATTAAATGTATGATTTTATGGTGCGTCATATTTCAAAATGATTTATCATCGGCGTTCTGAAATATCCATAATGAAAATGTTCTCCATGTATATTCGAATTTGTCCAGCCATTTATCAAGCATAAAAAATTGAATATCGCAATTTTTAATTTCAAACAATGGGCATTCATTTCATTTCATTTTTTCAATCGGTTTATTCAAATTAGCGTTATTCAAATAATATGGAATGTGACAACGAAACGAAATATTGCGGTTTTAATCGCGCATCGGTCGTAACAACAATGCGTTACATTTAAAAAAATGTTGGGAATATTTTCGTATTATTTACTCGCGATCCGCAAATGTATTTGGTGAAACGGAACGCTTTCGTGAATGACTTTGCGTCGGTAAATTGAGTTTTGGTTAATGAAGAGATAGAAGACTAAAAACAAAACGTTCAAAGCATTTTGCACTCCGCTCTCGTGCACTTTTCCTTATTGTTTCAAGACATTAGAGGTCTACGTGAGAAAACACGGTGAAAGCGTCGTTCTTCATGGTGACCGGACGAACTCGCGAGAATCTTGGCGAAGAAAGAAGTCCGATGTGTGAGAGTTTATTCTAGAGCTTAGCGAGTAGAGCGAATGTTTCTCTTTCGTCGCCCACCAGAACGGCTAAGGCCGTACGAGAGTCATTCTCAATGTTTATTCTTATTCCACGTTTTGCGCCCTTCCCCGCGCTGTAGCTCGAAGGCGTTAACGCAATCAGTGTCGCGAAAATCACGAAATAATTGCAAAGCCGCGGATACCATCGTTGTTTCCGCGCGAAATTGTCATGTTGGTCCGAGACTATCGAGCGAGTCGGACTTGGCTACACGCTGGGCGTTCGATAAAACGCGACACTTATTACGGCCTTGATTAACGGCCATCCCATCCTTCTTTTTTTTTTTTTTTCGCTTGAAACTTTACCGTGCCAAATATTTCATTGAATTCGAGCCTCGTGTGTACGAGAATCGCTTGCCAACTTTTTCTATTTCCACCGTCGTGCTTCATTATCCAATGCTGATACGATCATTCACAATAGCGTTATCCCCGATGACGATGGAATCCGACACGATTTTACGATCAGATATGTGACACGATTCGCCAAAAAAAAAAAAAAACAATTGAAAATGTTCTATAGATTACTCGTTCCGGCGGGTCAGCAATTTTTCCCTCCGCGAAATGACTCGTTCGCTTTAACAACTTTCCGAACTCAAGGCAGAAAATACACCAGATATCATTATATATTTCCGAAACCTCGAGAACGCATTCATTCGAGACGTGGGAAATTGAAGTTTTTAAGTTTCCGGCAAAACGCTCGGGTAGTTTTATTTTCATTCTCGCGGACGACGACGGCATCGACGTCGTCGACGCGAGCGCCGGGCACAATGGAAAACTTAGTCAAGGCCTAGGGTGGAAGGAGGGGTTGGATTCGGTGAAATTTCAACACCGAGTCGGCTCTTCGAATCACAAAAAAAATTCAAAAAACAATTCCCCAAGAATGTAATTACGCGGGCAAACAAATCGGTAGGAATTCCATTCGATTGAAAATTAAGATAAGGAAGTCCGTTGAATGCGTCGTTTTGCTCTCTTGATTCGAGAAAACGGCGATGTGGACTTTATCGTTCTTTCACGATAATGTACTACTTTGACGGCCTCGCAGTGACTTTTGCCTTCCCTATCGTGTTCAATGTTCCTTGTAAGGATTGACAATCCTGCACTCAACGAGCTTGCCGGCTCGATACGCAACGATATACCAATTCCATCGATCCCTCGAAACGAATGTAATCGTTCCACGGTTTACTCGCATCACGATGGGCCAGCTTAATTATTTCGCCGAACAATAATAGCCGTCGAGTTTCATGCTCAAATTTTCATACGCCACTGTATTGTCGCATTGTATACGTTTATTCAGGACTGTTCATTATAATTAGGGGTTTCACATTGTAATTATAACGTTAAACTTATACGTTATTGTGCATACTTTAGTGTTGGTACGACAACGACAGCGCTACTGTGCTTCGGCAGATATTGCGCGTACCATAGTTCAATTATTATCATCGACGCTAACCGATACCGCCCTGATAGCCAACGTTCGGCGCCGCTTCCCGAGTACCTCTGGCCCTCGGAGTATATGCATTATGCTCGTTTCGTTGCGTATCGAGTATCGTTCGAACATTCTCCGGGATTCAACCCGCTTGCCTTGTTCCTCCGCGCAAACATTATAAAACTGTAAAGCCATCAATGCAATGTGATTAAATGTGGAGGGAATATTTTCAATCACTACTCATACTCGAATACTACCGTGAGGGATTTCAACATAGAAAAAATGTTGATGAGAAAAAAATTTACCAAAAGTAAAGCGACAAAGAGTTCGTAAAATTCTGCGCATTACAGTCAACCAGTTGCAGGCCAATAAATCGGCCATTTTTAAAAACTTAATTTTTTTGATTCATTTACTTACGACGTACTTACTTTATTTACTATATATCAATTTTTATTAATTTTTGTCTATATTTTTATTGATCAGCAACTAAAATATATATAATAAGTACAAATTTCGATTTGTATGGGTCATTTATTTTGCGACTTGTTTTACACCAAGCGCTACATTTGTTACGAGAATATCGCGTATCGCAGGCGAAAGAAAAAGTTGTTCATCGCAGTCTCATCGATTTCAGTCTCATTCGTTCGAAGCTCATAATGTTTTCTTCTTACTGTCGTTGTACCTCAGTGAACGACACGGCCAGAGCCTGCAACAATAAACCTATCGCAACTGTTCTTTGTACTCGGTTGTTTATTTTTATTTCTCTGGTTTTCCCCTCCGCGTCCCTTATCTTCGCTCGCGTAGTTTTTATTCGAAGCTCCATTGACCCGACAGGAGTTCCCGATGGCCATCCGTGTATTTACTTTCACGTCAGTTCTCATAGTCCCTCAGTGGAGGTTTTGCGGCCGCGCGCCCGCGCGCGATAGTGAGTCCGCTCTTTTCTCGAAAAAGCCCACGTGTAGAGATATATCCACCTACGAACTATTATACTTATGCCCAGTGTAGTGTGTTAGTACGTATACACTCGTCGGGTGGAAATTCGCGAAGCGCGAAGAACCGTGAGAAATGGAGCCCAGGCACAAAGTAAGTAGGTAGCCTGTGGGCGAGTGTAGCGCCGGAATACAACACAACGCTGGTAGAGGGTAGGCGGAGAAAGCCCGAGCTGCAAAAGCAACGGACTATCTCCGCTCGTTGTGTGTTGCTGCGGATGCTTCCTCGCAAAATATATTTTCAGGCTTTCTAGTCTTTGCCGTTAAAAAATATATATATGTATAACAAAGATGAACAAAAAAAATCTCTCATTTCGGCTGATGTAATCGTGACACGAATATGAGTTTTACATTAAAAATCGCGGAATACCGCACAATAGTATATTATGCCATAAGAAAAGTGCGTCTTTTTACCGAGCGTGAAGTTTGATTCACTGGAAGAAATCCGCTCGAGGACTTCTCCCGAGACATACACTTTTTTTTCTCCGATTATGCTAAAATTGACCGTTTCTTTATCATTGCAACGCGCCACCGGCTTGTTGGCTACTTTTCTTCCCGAGGGTGGAAAAATACTACTTTTCCGCTCAGCTTCCTTCCGATCGACTACTTCTGCTCCCGCTGGTCCTGTGCATCTTTCTACCCGCGATGCGGGCATGAAATATGGTCCTTTCCGCACGACCGAGAAAAAAATTAATTT
The DNA here is from genome assembly GCA_963924025.1 of Ischnus inquisitorius. NCBI lineage: Eukaryota > Metazoa > Arthropoda > Insecta > Hymenoptera > Ichneumonidae > Ischnus > Ischnus inquisitorius. Next base: position 10,400,285 of record OZ001252.1, read on the forward strand.
TTTGTATCAACTGTGCTGGTACGTTTCCTTCGTTACTTCCCATTACCCGAGGACCCACGTGCACGACGGTAAAATGAAATATTTACTTGCCGCAATGCCTGATTCCGTACTCACCGGCGAATGTGTCCCATTCGCGCGAGGTGTGGTCGAATTTCTCGACTGGTTTCGTGGACCGACGAATTGCCGCTGCGGAACACGGAGGTTTATCAAATTTCCTTTTCCCCCCGCGACGCGCCACGAGTATGAGAAAGCGCCAGAAGAGAGGCCCTGTGTGGACATTGCAATTCAACGTATGTCCGCGGACAATGGAATAAGCGCTCGGAGGACACAGTGAGGGGTGGCCCCTCGTCGTGCTTTCGGTAAATTTCGTTTGCCGGTCGTCGCAAGGCTCTTTGGAGAGGCAAGCAAGCTCATAGTTGAAGGTATGTATACAGTGCTGCACTGTAACACAGTAACAGAGGTAGACGTCGCCATCCCCCCTTCCCCCAAGACGTATATACAGCTATACGGCATCGTGAAGAAAATAACAGAAGCAATACGAACGGACGCGAAAGGCAACAGAGCGAAGTAGAGATACGACGTGCTGAGCAAGATGTGACCGTCTTTGGCCACTTTCTTTCGCACATGCCCGGAATACCTGGCCTCACCCTCTGCGGAATCTTCTTTTTCGGAACAATTCGCATTTTCATACGAAATTCGCGACGCGAGACCAAAGGAAAACAGTTAAATTCACGTCCGACGATTGCGAGGTCGTTTTTGTCTCGATTGCGAAATCTTGAATACGTGGAGAAACGATTGGAAGATGCTCCCCGGGGGAATAATTTGCACGTTCCGCCGTGGAGACCCGCGAGAACATTGCGACGCCCTTCAGTGGCCGCGCGAGTGCGGGCTTTAGTCGCGAAAAGTGCGAGAGACGAGAGGAAAGAAGTTACCCATCCTGCCCTTGCCCGTCGCCGGTGCGGTTCCAATCTACTAAGTGAAAGCCTCCTTTTACGTACCGAAGAGTTACGAAGAGTGTGCGCGCTCGGCAATCCGGGCCTATGCCCCGCGTTCGCGGGAGCTCCCTCTCGGGACACCGTGCTCGCTCTATCCGAATATCTCTCTTCGGTCTCTACAATGTTGCGTGATCCGATAAAATGATGGGTTGGCCAATACACACGGATATACATGTATATACGTCTGGATCCGCGTGTACGTATTGTACACGCGGTACACCACATACTACGCAGTGGCAATCAAATCAGTGAGAACATCGGTTGGTATGAGGCTGCCGACCAACTTGGCCCGAGTAACTTATGCAGTCACGCTACGATTACGCTGACTCTATATCAACGGAGCAATATAAACTTCGGGCATTACGAAATATGTCGTTTACCGTAAAATCCTTTTTATAGTAAAAAAAAAGGAAAAAAAAAAGATTGCGATTTTACTATTTTTGCAGGATTATTTGTTTTGGTGCTACGATCGCGTTTGCTTATCCTCTTGTTATTGCTCTTTTTGCTGCAATTTCGTAGAATTGGGGCATTCGATTAACGCCAGCTCAAATCGTTCATATATACGAATTACTACATTGTGACGCAGTAATATTAGAAAAAACATGTAGGCAACGTGATCAATTAGTGAGATTAACCAGGTCGTCAAAATATGTTTAGTCATGTGTATTCAACGCGCAAAAAAAATCTGCCGGTTTATTCAACGCGCTCATTGATCGCATTAGCTAATGCATTTTTAATGCTGGACTTGCTAGCCGAAAAGTTTCATGCTCATCGTACACATTGCTTATGATTACAGTCCAGTGTTTTCGACAATGCTATCCTGCGCAGCTCTACTGAACTTCGTAGCACTGTAATATTTACCAGAATATTGGAAGCTTTTTTTTCCGCGAAAAGAGATTCGAAGGGAAGACGAAAGCTGAATAGCCCGCGAGGCCTCGTTGCAACGATATTTTCTCTATTTTTGTTTGTCTCCCACCGAGCTCCCGACTGATGAGATAACTTTGATGTCAAATAATTTTGGGAGCCGAGAGTAGATTACTCGGGAAACGTAGAAAAACAACCGGGGTGGGCTCGGAGCTGAAGTCGAGAGCCGCGGTACTTGCCACAACGCAAACACGCGCGACTTATATACCATCCACCACCAGCGCCGCGATCCCGACTTGACTAACTGTTATTGCGCTATCCGTGTTTATACAAATGCGTTCGCATTCGACCTCGTTAAAAGCTTCGATCGGCTCGAAGGCCCCCACACGCTCACATTAAACTGTTATCCGTCGAGAATAAATTGGAGGGTTGAGCACCCGGCCCAAAGAGAACCGCCCTTTGACCACAAGGCCAAACGCCAAACTTCGACCGCATGACACACACCCACACGCCATACGAATATATGGATTCGGGAAAGCGATCGTTTATTCGTTGATTTACGAAAAATACCAAGATATAAATATGTATATATATTTTTTTGTTTTCTGTAAATACACGAAATTTCGCAATTGTAATGAAAAATATCGGGGGACACGGGAGAGCGTCGAACTCAAGCTCGAGCCCGATTCTCGCCGACCACCTGGTCATCGGCTAGCCGTTACTGCCAGTTTGCCATTTTTTATGCCCGCCATAATCCTGATTATCCCGAGTCCCGAGCTATCCGGGGCACGGAATCCGTTCCCCCAAGGGTCTCGTTGATAGCGTGCGACATATCGTTTCATTTTTTTTTTCTTTTTTTTTTCGCTCTCTGTTGCTGCTACAGAAACCTCCGAGATCCTTCGACGCTATTCGGGGCGAGCTCTTGTTCATCCGCGGGGGCGAGAAACGTCCCGAGATCGCACGCGGCCGATAAATTATTCCACGACATCATCGATCGATTCACGGAAAGGGGAGGATGATGGGCGCGGAATCGCGATCGGGGAACGTTAAAGACCGAAGGTGGAGACTATACGTGCCACCATCCAAACTGTGATTAGTGCCGCGAGGCCGTTCGACGTCATTAAAACGTTGAACCGGAAAATTAGTGAAGACGACAGAGGCCACGCGACGACGCGGGAAAACTTTGCTTCGCTATCCGATAACGATTTTCTCGACTACGGGACGCGTGCGATCGATAACGATTCACACAGGGTCGTTCCAATTTCCCTCACAGAAACAATATGATTTCTAAACAAAAAAAGCTACACGCGCTTTTTTTCCCTCTCGACCGTCGGTTACGCTGATTATTTTCTCGACTCGTTCTCGCGTAGCCGAGGAAAACCCATCGGCCCTTTCGCCTCGCTCCTGAAAGGATTACGAGCTCCGTTGCAGCGGTAGTTTTTTTATAATCATGTAGTGCAAAAGATTCTGTGGTCGAACGAAAAAAGAGAAATGAAGAATAAAGAGAAGTGAAAAAAAAAAAGGAAGACGATCAAAAGTTTGTTCGCGCCCGAGAGAAAGTTTGTTCATTCTTTTCACCGTTCGCCTCCGCTAACCCAACATAGAGCTTCTGCTGCTGCTGCTGCTTCCGCTCCGAGCCGAGGTGTGCATACCGGCCGAAGAATAACAAGGTCTTGAACCACTCTTCGCCTTCCACTATCCCACTATACCCCTTGGTTTAATGAGCTGATAACGCTCAGACACTTTTTCCGTATAAAACGCTAAACCGCAAGGATAATCCTCCGCGCCGGGCTCTATTGAGCTTTAATCCCTCATTCTATTACATTTTTTTTTTGCCTTCGTATATATTCTCCGCAAGAACAGCGCTAGAAAGACCCTGACGTCGGCAATTCGAGCTACGAATTGTCCTTCGCGTATGTATATGCACAAAAACTACCACGCTGCAATATTAAAACAAGTACGAGGTCAACCGAAGCGAATGATAAGATGAGAGATGAAACGAGAGGTAGGAAACTCCATCATCGTTAGGTACTTCTCCTCGCGTATAAGTTTCGTGTAGACACGAGGAAGATATGAGCTCCTCTATCCGAGCCACTTTATGGAGGTACCCGCGAGGCCTTCGCTGTGAACTCTGTTAAGAGATAGTCTCTCGGATAAGAAAAAAAAAAAGAAAAAGAAAAAAAAACCCCTTATTCACGAGGTCATTCTTGAAACACAGAGAAGAAGCCAACAGGGGGGGGCATACACACCCGGTAGTCGGAGGATAAAACATCCTTTTTCAAACTCGACACTGGGCTCTCGGTTAAGCGAAGAGTCGTGTAAAGAATACGCCGAGCGAGAGGGAAACTAGAAGGAGTGACCCGGCGAGTCCTCGAGCGAGAGGCGAGATAGCGACATTGTGCAGAGGGCGGTGTGTCGGAAAACACACAACCGCGACGACAGAAATTGTCGGGATAGACGTTGAGAGGCAGGCGCGCGAGTCGTAAGAAACGAGCGTGAACAGAGGCCACACGCATCCCGGCGAGGAGGGGCCGGAAAAGAATAAATCTTGAGAGTGCGAAAGATCCCTCGAGTCGTTCATCAAACTGTACATGCGTTTTTTCATTCGGAAAAGGGCTCTCGTTTGTGTGTGTGTGAAAAAAACTTTTCGGCGAAAACACGTGCCAATGAATATTCATGATCGGAAAATTCGGTCCGCCCCATCGTTTATTCTATTGAGGCACCTTATGACAAACATTGTGAATTATTGGATGAATCGCACGTAGAACTTTCAATTTCTCCATCCGAGCTTTTCCCAGTACATCACAATATTGTTGGCACATCACTCCAATTTTAACAGCTGATTAGGCGTTCAACTTCGCTCGAGGGCCCGGCGTATTCGTCGAAAAAAATCGATTTCGAAAACATTTCCCTTCCTTTTTTTTCATCTGCGAGCTAATATTTTTTAAATAATTTTCCAACTCGACTTTGTAACTTATTTTTTTCTCTCCACGATGACTGAAAACCGATTTGCGAGCGAGACTATTCCGACATATGCGATTGATCGTCCGAAACGCTCGGAGCTTTTCCGCGTTGGCTGAAAAACGATTTATAACAGACTGTGGGAGAAATAGGGGAGCTGGTCAAACGCCATATTCATTTCGAACGCTTTTCCGTACGGTTTCCCATACTAACTTCCATATGCCGCCCATACTCGCGTTAATGCTTTTTTTAATACTACTTTTTTGTACGACGGAATTTCGGGTTTTGGATCCGAATTTCTATTTACCGAAATAACCAACTATCTGCCACAAAACTTTCGACAACTACCCATTTTCACGTGACTCAAATAATATTAAAAGGAACATTTGGTTATTCATAATGATTGTTACTTTCATTGACTATTTCTTTCCTTCCGACAACGATTATTTTGTTTAATACATCGTATATTCGTTTCGCCACTCGGAAGCGCCGATTTAGTCGGATCAACCGATTTTCTTTCTCGGTGTACAGCGCACGTCTTATTTCCGACGGTGATTCCCTGCAAGGTTATCCTTTACTTCGTATAGCATCGTGATCTCTACCATAATATTGAAACCGTATTTTTCCGCATCGAGCTAAATGCGCAAAGGCAGAGAGACGAGCAGTCGACGGACACGGGAAGGCGGATAAAGTGTAAGACAGGATATGACGCCGGGTTAGTCGCAGGGAGTAAAGTTTCATCCGCCCTTCCTTGCTCGAGACATGAAGCACAACTCCCTCTAGGTTCGTATTTCTCCTTTCGTCCTCGACGTCACCGGCTATCTCTATTATCTTCATATTCTCATTCGGATTTATATCCAACGAAATGAAAAATTATTTCACGGAGGTATAGTCACGAGAGCCGAACTTCGCGGGCTGCTCCGAGCATTCGTAACGCCCAACAGTTATACTTACAGCCCGGTGCCGCTCCCCAGAGGGGATATCGTCGAAGTTTCGCGAAGATCGGAACGCATGACCCACCCGAAGAAACTGTCTTGCCGGGCGTGTCTCGCACGCTCGGAAAGATTCTTCTTTATTAATTCAATTCCTCGGAGAAGCCGTTTTCGTCTCTCCGGAATATGCTCGTTTTTTTTTCCCCTCTTTCTTTTCGGATGATTCCGATCCGTGAGAAATAGCTCGCGCACGTTGAACGCGGAAACAGCAACGTGAAAAGTCAATTTCGCGAGGCGGAGTTAACGAGTGGATCGCCACGAGACTTCACGTGGCGTGGAAACCAGACTTTTCGAGAAAAAAACGTGTTCATCGTGGAAGCCGCTCGACCCGTGGGTGGGCGCGAGTCGGCCACAATAAAACTCGTACCAAGTGTTTTATTACCAACGAAGGAATTTGTTTTCTCCGGTTTACGAGACTCGATACTCGCCTTACACGCGTACGACACGCTACAAGCTTTTCTCCGGCTACGCCGGTTTGCCGTATAGCACCGGCGGGCCGGGTACTGTATCCAATAAGAGCGCGGAAAGCGGCGGAACAGAAGAAACGATCGAAGTCGCGAAGAGAGCCGATTGCAAAGAAGTTAAACTCGCTTTCCAACCCAACCCAGATCCATAAATCTCAACGTTATTGTTACGTTCGGACGAGGGAACTCGGCGAGATGCGCGTTTGTCTCGCTGAATTAAATTTAACATCGTTAATATCGCAATTGCACAGACATTTCGCATCCATCGAGCTCCATAAAACAGAACCGGTATCCTCGCGTGATTTGGTATGCAAAATTATTCCGTTTACGCAATTCGAATTCTCAGTATTCCGATGGATATATCCTCCTTGAATATTGCCTGACTCACTTTTTTCCTTATTCTTCATCTCGCCTATCAATTTTCTTTCCTTCCATAAATTAAATCTTTTTTCCTCGTCGTTTTATCGTCGTCGCACGCACTCGCTCTGGACGTGTGTTCAGTTTGCGAAAAAAAAAAAATGTTTCGCACGTCCGATGGCAGTTCGTCGAATAAACTAACCCAATTAGCGAATAACCCGGAAGCAAAAAAAAAAGGAGAAAACAATTTTTCTGCAACACTCGCGAAGCAACCCACGCAAAATTGTAATAATCGAAGCATAGCCGCGTGCACGAATATACTGTGCTACCCGTTGGGCTAAAGGAAAAAATCTATATATACCGGAATGAGCATTGCTCCAGTTCCGAGAGTGGCAGTGAAGTACGCGCAGGCATTACGTCCTTCATAATTCATCGGTGAGAACAGTAAATGGCAAAAAGGGAGGCCGAATGGTAAAAAAAAAAGGAAGAAAAAAAGCTGCGAGTAAAGGAAATGAGAACGAGACGAAGAGAGTGAAAGAAATAAATTTCCCTCGGGTGAGCACGTGCACGAGGGCCACAGCCCGACATATTATTACGTCGACGAATATCTCGCGAATGGCTACCTATTGCTCTGCGGTTGCAGCCGCGGTTGTCGGTGGAAGTGAGCCAAAATTAAATGCGCCGTTACTTTCCCGGCGATGGGGTCGGCGCGGGCGGGGGTGGATACGCTTCGATTGAATTATAAATAAATCTCGAAAATGCTCCGAACCCGACCTCGTGCCCCTCGCGCAGCTATATCTTCTGTACCTTCTATAATGTCCACAATCTACCATCTCGCGTCTTTCCTCGTCGCGATGGTTTTCCTTTCCTTAAGCGAGCCATCCCCCCTGAGTACACCGCGCTCCTGTCAACAACGGCGCGATTCTTCCTGAGCTCTTCCGATAATATTATTCGCATTACCTGTAACAGCACTCGCCTGCCGCTTCTATATTTACGAAAACGAGAAAACGATTTCGCCGGCCTTCGCTCGCGACGAGAGCGCGAGAGTGGCACGAATGTATACAGCGCAGGTAAGGTCGTGAGAAAGTTCAATGCTCCAACGTGGTTTAATTTTGTTTAATCAATTTCGCGTATTTTGACAAGATTATACCGGAAGGTTGTTCGACAAATAGATATTTAATTTCGATTCGATATTCCGATCGAACGAAACGGAAGATCATCGTGCTCCGACGCTCGGCGAGAGATCGGGGGTGGAAGCGAAGGAATAATAACGCGGCAAGTTTCAACGGCAAAGCCGGCAGAATTGGATCGTATAAGACGAGATCCGAGTGATATTCCGGGTAAAAATTCTTCACGGTGAAAAATCTGACGTTTTAGTCGAGGAAGATATCTGGAAAGAACGCGGATCGAGGATTGCGCGAGGGCATTCAGGTGGAAAGCGCGGAGAAAGAGAGAAATCCAAAACCCCCTCTTTCTCCTTCACGCTAAAGAGTAGCCGACTGAGTAGGCTAAGCCGGCTAGAAGTGAAAGAGACGGCAAAATGTTCGTATTCCGCTAAAAGAAACTCCGAACGAGCGAACGCGAAAGGCAACGAGAAGGATGGGAACGGACCGGGCGCCGAAGGTAAGACCGTCGGAAAGCGGGAACGGGTCAGAGAGGAGAGCTTCGTCGTGGAAGAGAGATGCGAAATCCTTGTGGCGAAAAAAAAAGCTGAGGGAAACACGGAGAGAAGGGCAAAAGGAACGCAGGAAAGAGAGAGAGAGAGAAACGGGGGCCTGCAGAGAGCGCCTCGGCTCGGCTCGCAGGACGCGCGGCTCCTTGACGAAACTTTAGCGGTATCACAGAGAGCAAATAAATTTATGGGCAAAGTTAAAAGCATCGCAAGCTCTGCGATGCAGTGTGTTGCCCGGCGGGCGCGGTGGCGTTTACTTTGCCATTTTTTTTCTTCTTCTATTTTTATTTCCTTCCTTCAACCTGCTTCCTCTCTTCCGGCTTGCTTGTCTCGTGATTCGGTTCACTTTTTTTTTAGATACGACCTCAGTCGACCAACCCCTTCCCTCGGCCCCGACGGCAAAAGCACGAGAGTCTTCTTTCCCCCCTGTTGGATCGCAAATTGGATAATGTTCGAGCACGTGACGTCAAGGAAGTCCCTACCATCTACTTCATCCTTTACCTTTAGCGCCTTTTTTTTCTTCCTTTATTTCTCTCTCTCTCGTCCGACCCCACCGACATGCCATGTTTTCCCCCCTGCCGCGCTAGCTAATTAGCCACGTTTCACGAACACGTACGAAACTCGTGGACGCTACTCTCTCTCGTTTCGAGTCGAGAATCTGTTCACGTATCTCGCCCGATTTTGCCGTTCTTCTTTTTCTCATACACACTTTGTCCGGTTTTTTCTTTTTTTCTCCTTTTTTTCCTTCACTTCCGTCCGTGTCCCGCGTAATACATGTCGCCGTTTCTTTATTTCTACCGTCCGACAAAAGTTTGAAGCCTCTTCGATCGGTAAAAGTCGCGAAAGCTGAATCGCTGTTAATAAGCGGCCACAATGTAACGTTTAAGTTCTGCGTACGTACAAAAAATATCTAATAATTACTTGTAAATCGTATTGGGGCAAAATGAGACAGCAAAAACATCGACGCCGATGGGACTTTCCCTTGTCCCATTTTGCCCTAATTCTACCGTACAAGGAAATTTTACAATTTCATACCATTCTGCCCCGCTCTCCGCTAGCCTGTGCAAATTTTACTGTAAGCATTATTATTATACGGTTCTGAAATTAAGAGGCGGTGATAATTCAAGTGCGCAGCCTACAGCACTTAGCTACGTATCGGGCGCCACATATGCATTTGGTAAATCCCATTTTTACCATCTCGGATAATACGCGTGCCATTTCGCAACAAGCACGCGCTGAAAAAACAATTCGGTATGATTAATCAAATACTCGATCGAATACGTGCGACTAAATATTTAGTAGAAAAAAAAATTGCTTGCCTCAAATACTCGTTGGTTGTTTAATGCAAGGGAATGTTCACTAAATATATTATCATCTCGAACGAACTAAATATTTAGCTGCGCGTATTCAACCGAGTATCTTGGTTAATTCAGCGGAATTCTTTTCTCAGTGAGGAAAGTAAACGACGGAGAATAAAAAGCAATCGGAACACACAAGAGCGGATTAAAAAAAAAGGAAACTACGCAGGATAAGCGCATAAGGCCATGAGAGGGTCTGACTCGATGGGCTCCTCTCCACTTTCTCGGCATTATTGGAATCATTTACGATTCTCTCCGTAAAGAAGAAAAAAAATGGTGAACGAGCGCGAATGGCTAAAACTTTTTTCTTCCTCTCCCGGCCCCTTCGCTCTTTCCAACTGCGTATATTCTTCCGGTAAAGAATGTATGGTTTCCTCGTCGATCGTAAATACTTGCGAGCAAACTCCCTTCCGCCGTAGCGGTAATGGAGGGTGCACGTCGCGGCTGTTCCTCCTCGCGAGGCCACGGAAATGGGAGTAAAATAATTTCATATAAAAAACCATTTCGTTCCCCTAACCCGAGAGAAGCGGGCAAAGAAACGGAGCTACGTACTCGCTCGAATGACCGATTTGGGTGTGTGGACGGATAGTGGAAAGTCGCGGAACGACGAAATGAATTATTGGTGCCCGCCCGGCGCTGGAGTTGAGCAATATGAATATTTTTTTCACGGTCGAGAAAAATGGCGCGATAAAAAGAAAGAGAGTGAAATTAAATAGATACGACGTCGCGCTTATTTCGACGTCTCCGGCACTCACGGGGTGAAAGACCACCCGAACCCCTTTTCCTTAACGCCCCATCGCGGCGATATAAATACTCGACATCTGTTTAAATGCTCGGGCGCCTTAAGAAAAAATAAAAAAAAAGGGGGTAAAAATCTCGCGAGAAGAAGTAACGCGCGCATAGGACAACCGGGGCGCGTTCCCGCGGGAAGCGCGATCTTCCCTCTTATCTCGCTCGTGGGACGCGATAATGAATGGAAAGGTTACACTCCGGGAGAGAGTCTTAATCCGCCCTCGTAACTCTCACGAGTGGCGGAACGATGCAGAGAATGAGAGACTCCATACTCTCTCGCTAAACCGGTGTGGCGCGTGCACGCGGTTTTACACGCGAGACTATAGCCGCGAGGGAGAGACTGCCGCGATGCCGAGGCGACGAATAAAATTGTAAATTCTCCACGTCGAGGGAATGAGAGTCGAGCGCGACTCGGGGAGGGGGAAGAAAGACTGAGGGTAGTTGTTCCGGCATATTCATGACGAAGCCGCCGGTTTACGACTGAAAGCATCTCCGCGTTTCTATATCCTCTCCGCCGTGTCCGCGGAACTCGGAGCATCCCCCGCCCCCCGCCTCATCCCCCCCGCGGCCGCAATGTGAGACCAAACTTTTGCCTCGCGGCATCATCCCTTAACCCGCAACGCGATACAACACTTGGAAAAATAATGCAGCCGCGCCTTATGCCTCTGCACGTGTATTCGCGCGTGTACGGCCGTGTACAACTTTGCCCCGTGTCAGCGTCGTAGTTCGGTCACGGAGAGTTGTATCTTAAATATGCATAATATATAATAAAAAGTCGTGTCCGCGAGTGGCGCGCATACCATGCACAGCACCGGGCAAGTTTGCTCAAGCTCACTCGGCTCCTCCCACTCTCTCAAGAGTCAAAGTAATAATGAAAGCCGGATCATAGTTGAGTTATAATAGCATCACGGAATAATATTAACCCGTTTTTTGCCTTCCCCCTTTTTTTTTTTTATATTACGTACTAATATTATACCGCGCGAATCCCGGGCGCGCTATAACGTCGCCGCGGTTGCTATTCATTACGTGAGCGGCGACTTGAACCTATTATTTCTTGAAAAATATTCGTCGAGAGATCGAGGTACGTTAAAGCTTAGAGTTTCACGCGACGCCACGACTTTCTGCGCGAATCTCGCCCGATTGTTTTTGTCCGCGTGTTCCCGCTCGAAATTTCGTCTCGCGAATGCGTCACGGCGATAGAGATTTTCTTTGGGGTCTTTCGAGTCGTTTCATCGATCTTCCACTTTCGCGCTTGTTCTCGGAAAATAAATTTTTAATACGTTCGAGAGTTCGGCTTGCTTTGAAATTTCTCTCTAGACTGAATATAATTGCGAATCGTGTACGTTGAAGAGTGGAAAGCGAAAACAAAAAAGAAGTCAAGTCGATGAAGCCATTAAAGGGCAATTCGTCCGGAACAAACGGAATGGCGATACAAACGCGACCCTTTGGCCCTTTGAGCATCTCTGCTCGGTTTCACGAACGTTGTTGAAGAATAAAACAACGGGGTATTGTTTGAAATAAAATGTGTACCCTTTCCGGGCTCTCAAGCGGCACGGCTTTTACGGATAGATGGACACACACACACATCCGTGCACGTACACGTGTCGACGCAGCGGAGTGAAAGCTCCGAGAGAGTTGAGATAAAGGAGTAAGGAGCGGAGGGACAAGAGGGACGAAAGGACCGAGACACCTTGCTCGTCTCACCAGTCGTATCGAGCGAAACCCCTCGAGCGACATAACGTCCGGTAATGGAAAGAAAAATATAGCATAGCGCAACACAACGTCGAACTTTAGCCTGGTTTCCGGTTGTTACTCTACCTCCGCAATCTTCGTCTATGACGGCGCGCACTTGCCCTCCTTCTTCTTCTTCTTATTTCTTCCTCTATACCTTGACTCGCGATATTCAGTGCAAAGACCAATTATTGTGAACGAAACAGTCGGAACGGCGGGGGGGCCTTGCGAAATTGTCGGTGTTGCGTGTCGCTAACCGAGAGCTTTCGGATCATTACCGACACGAAACTTCGTTCTCCATCTCCGCCACAGGCCGCTGCATCGCTAACTTAAAGAGCCTTCAACCGCAACAACAATAATAGTAAATAGAATGAGAACTGCTTACCGAGGTAAGAAATTTCGTAGCTTGTGCTCAACATACTTGTTTATACGCCAAGTGCTTTTTTTTAAAGCCGCAGCCTCGAACACGTCGAAATGGTCGATAAATAAACTTTAAGTTGTCTCAAGTTAAGTTGCGGCGTACCTCATGGAAATGAGCGGAAATGAACTATACATGCATGGTTCATACGAAATATCGAATGTTTTGCGTGAGAAATAATTTAAAAAATATAATTATCCTAATAATAATCATTATTATTCAAATAATATATAATCATATAATCAATTATTATGTTATACGATTGATATATCAATTAGATTATAATTGATCATACGATTACATATTAATTATATGAAAGACACCGGATTTCATACGAGAAATATATTTTTTGCGGATACTTCTTCTCATGTAGGATATTCGAAAAATAAAATAAACATATTGTTGTCTAGCGTCTGATTATAGCCAAGACCGGGGGTTAAGCAGGCGAGACGCCTACATCTGGCAGAATGCCGGTGTGCTTGCGAGCCTCTCAAGTTTACCCGTGCCAGAATTTCCCGTGTGGATTCACCACGCGATTTTCGTATAATACGCGAGATCCAACGAGGCGCAGGGATAGAGAAGGAGCGAGACGGAGTTTGAGAGCTTCGGATTTCCAAGGAGGAAGAGCGAGGGGGTGGTGGGAGGGAAACGGGTTGGAGGGCGAGAACGAGGCTTCATGAGCAATAAGGCTCCGACCCAACTACCGTAGACCTATGAACAATCTGTTTCGCAGCGGTCTGAACCCATGCTGTTTCGAGTCTCCCCCACCGCGAGTTGCTGCTGAAAGAAACGAAGAAAAAAAAAAATTGAAGAAGAAAAAAAAGAAAGAGGCAAAACCAGCAGTCGACTTTCCGCAGTCTCGGAGGAGAATACTCGCGGGGCTTGAGACCCGTGCTTTCGCTAGTTTTGCAATCTAACGCGGAAGAGATAGCGAATGGAAACGGGTATACACGGAAGAAAGGAGTCGAGCGAGAAGAGTGGTGCCCTCGGATGCACTTGGTTGATTGCGCTTGCGTGGCTTTCACATCCCTCGTGGACCGTGCAACGTTTTCATCGCTACGTGAACTCCGACTACCAGTACACCGTACTGCCAACACTACTTACCCAAACATGTATATAAACTCCCTGTATCTACTTTCACCTCTCCACTCTTTTTTTCTCAGATTTGAGATGGTTTCTCTTTTTTTTTTCCCCCTTTTTCTCTTTCTTAACGCGTCAACTGTTTGCGCTCTTCTTTCTGACTGGCTCTTTCTTTCTCGCTCATTCACACCGGAATTGTTCCATAAACGGAGACGAGCCAGGTGTAACTCGAGCGTCAAACAGCCGGATCGTTAAAGCCAAGTCGCGACAATTCGTGTACACGAGATTCCCCGAGTACACTTCGGGACAGTGAGTTTATACTTTTGTTCGGGCACTGAAACATAACGAAATGCGTATTTTTCTTTTTTTTTCACCCTGTTTGCTCCCCCACCGAGAAAATTAGTCCACCGTCGAGCTAAACGATTACGAGAGGATAAATTGCGAATCATCGTCGGTGCAGGCAATTACTATTCATGAATTATACTTTTCTGCCGCGATCGCGAAGTACAGTGCGTCGACGATCGAATCGATTTACTGGCATTCGCGCAATCTCTCACGCCTATAGCAGTGCCAACCACCGGGGATTCCCTCCCGCCGCACGGCTTGGGGGGGGCTTCGAGTGACTGATCGCGGTTGCGAAAACCATTCGTCTCGCGAACGAATGCGTTACACGAAGCTATTACCACCCTCGCACCTCTCAACCCTGGTGTCCGCTCCGATTCACTATCGAACCCACCCTCGCGTCTCTCACAGACCTTCCCTTCTGCAGCGAGTAATCGTAATTCATTTTTTTCTGGTACACATTTTGTATCTTTTTTTCTTTTTTTCGTTTTTTCAAACGCACCGTTAGCGAAACGAGTGCGCATGCATAGATAGCCGGAGGATTTTTGAAATGTTCAATCGAGCTTGCCAGGGCGCGCAGGGAACAGACTCGCGATAAGCCCAGGGACCATGCGTAATTGCGCCATTCTCTCAGCTCGCGAGTAACGTCTATAGATGCTTTTTTTTTTGAAAATCATTTTTCATTCGGTGTAAATTTATCGGAATTATTTTTTCAATTTATTTTTGTTTTATTCGTTCGCTAATTGAAATGTCGGGTAACCGGCACGGAAAAGAGTAAACCGCGAAATGCGGTTCATTGTCGATCGTTTATTGCATCGGGGCGCCTTGTTGCAGCTTTTCTGGGGACGACATTGCAAACAATATATTTTTTTTACTACACTATAGTGCATTTTATCAAAAATTGTCTAACTTTTTTCAGACCTCACAGGTTTCACACTGAACTATACTGAACTCGGTAAAATTAATTCATTACTTCTAACTATGCACCGTGCAGACCTTATTTGCCACATTGCTACTCTGCAAAGCTATAAATGGCCGCCTCATCGCGGCAATGTTTACCAGAATATCGAAAACTCGATTTTTGCATGTACGCGCTGATGTCGATTAATCGAGAAACGCGGCTGTTTTTTCTTTCATACATCGTGACGATGTGTTCGCGATGACGGTGTGGCGGCGGAACGATCGATTCGGTAAACAAGAAAATCCAATTTCAAATATGTGCGCCTAGAGAAGCGTTAAGATACCTGGTTATATATATGGTTCTTGTCTATGCCACGTATACCTCGGAAAAGAACCCTCTGTCATGTGTACCCACTTATACCGAGAATTGCAGCTTTTTTCAATCGGGCATCACATCCACTTACCCACACCGAAATTGAAAGATCTATCTCGCAAGAGCGCATTACCCCGGGCAACTGCCGCTCAAAAAATACCTCGAGCCTCGAGGATCGAGCAATCTGATAATTGATCTGTGCTCGAGAGGAGAGTAAATTTTTATCCATTCTTTTTTCTCGCCTCCTCCACGAGAATCGACAGCTTAAACACGCTGTTCGTTAGTTTGCCGCGGTAGAATTTCGCCGGGATAGCATCTATTGACCGTGAGCCGAAGAGAAGTGGAAGAAGATGCGTAGGGACGTTGACTCCGGTGGCGGTAACGTCGGAAGCGGCGATGGTGGTAGCAGTAGAAGCGCACAGTAAAAGAGTACGACGTAATCAGACAATTTTTCTTCTTGAGCTTCTTAGCGGGGACGTGAAAACGACGAGTTCGCGGCTTTTCGCCGTAGCGTTTCTCTCCAAAGTCGGTAGAAGCATCGCAGTGCCAGTAGCCGAGGACTCTCCTGCATCCTCGCACCTGCAGAGTTCCATCCCATCCCCGGTTGCCCCAGTGCGCTTCCATCGCCATTCCGGCTACGACGACGAAGTAATAACGCCTTCCTTGCCCCCGGTGACGATGGCTTTTAAACCGTATTTACGAGGCCTCGTCCCGGCAATATGAGGAGCACAATCACCCGCCACTGCCGCTATTCGCTCGTACAGGAAATATAAAAAAAGGAAAAAAAAAACAACATCAACAACAACAACGTCCGTGCTCGGCTCAACTCCCTACGGTATAACAACTGTGTACTGTGCAGTGGAGCGCACACTCGTGTACCAGTATATATTATCACGCTCGAAGAGTTCGTCCGCGAGCGTACCCTTTCGTCGAGGGTTTCTTTTTTTTTTTGTCCTTTCCTCAGCGACGAAATTACATCCGAGAAGAAATAGGCCCACCCTCTCAGACTAAACCCCTTCCCTTCTACTACCTTACTGTCTGGTCGTCTGGAAGTAAAAAAAGAAAAGCCCATCGAGATGAAATGAGTACGACGTGACGCTAAGAGGGTAGCCGATGTACTCTCGACGAGTACAAGCGTTGCCTCGCAGCCGCCACTCCGTCGGGCTTAATACCAAAATCTTATAACGATCCTATACATTAACCCTCGACGCACACTTTTTTTCGGCAGGACAAAATTTGTCGGATTTTTAAATATAATCGAGCTTTCTTCTAATTATCACTGAATTCTTGTTAATATTTTGCTTAGAATTAGATAATTATTACTACATACGATCCATGTGAAATACAGAAAATGTGGCACTTTAGTTCTGTGAGTAACGAAGTTTGAACGAAAATTACAAACATTGTACATAAACTCGAAGAGCTGAAGCACTTTGAAAATACTAAATTAACCTTATTCACATTCATTGAGAATCACACGATAAAGTGGGTCTCTGAACAGAATACAATTTGGTTAATTTACCAAAATCACAAATTTTATAGGTGAAACAAAATAAATTATTTAAATTGCAGAGCAAAATTCAGTTGAAATTGATGACACGGGTTACGGATAAAAACGTGAAACACCAGAGTATTTAATTAAATACGAATTACGAGAATGTATTTATTTTTCTTATTATTATTTTTGTTCATTCATATCAATGAATATAAATAAATCTGCATAACGCGGAATAATCTCTATACTTGTACACGTAATTAAATATATTCCGGCATTGTATCTGTTTTTTCTCGTACTCGTGGTAATACATGATTAAAAATATCTGTCTGTAAGAATTGCAACAATTTCGAAATAGACTTTCGAAATTTTTTCTTCGTGTACCAAATAATTAATCGCATATTACTCACAGCATTCCACACTCAATGACGAATAAATCTCGCCAGAGAATCCTGATAATAATTATTGGTAATTTGATTATTCTGCGTCGGTAAAATTTGTTTATTTTACTCCATACTCAGTCGAGATTTGAAAAAATATTCATCACAACGGTTATTGATTAAAAGCGGTATTCAGGCTGCGCCAGAATCACAACGTTGATCTAAACATGTATCTGTCTCGTTATTGATATTCTGGAAACGCGCTCGAGCGCGGTTCTCGTAACACGATGCCCCGAAGGCGCAACTTGTATACAAGTTCGCAACAGAAAAGAAACCTAAGAGTTGAGTTAAATAACATGCTTCGAAGAGTAAACTAACTACTACACCCATAGACCCGACCCACTGTCGACGAAACGTTGATTTTCCTTTTCAAAATATACCAACGATAATGCACAGTTACGACGATGATGAAGAACTCGAAAGATTAATGGAAAACACGACAGTAAAATGCAATCTCGATGAGAGCCGTGTGATTTTCGAGAGGAAAGAAATTCTCTTCTGAATTTTCCTCAGCCCGTTTCAAACGCGTATTACATTTCTCGTACGACAGAGCCAGTCTATTAAATTCTTCAAGAAAAATATCCCGAAGAATTATTCCAGAGAGAAAAAGCTGATGGAAAACGGAAGGCAAAGAGAGCGAACGCGCTTGCTCTTGTGGCGCATCGCGCAGCGAGTCGCAACCCGGCGTTTTCTCTTTATCCTCCCGTCGTTACAACCAACTGTCCTGGAAGGCATACAACGTCAACAGAGATTTCGGGTTGGTATCGTTCCGCGCAAGAGTCTCTCGACGAAGAAATATCTGGCGCTATGGGAAATGGCGCGAGAGCGTCGCGCGAAGCGTTGACGGGCGGGCTTCACTCGATCCGCTCTCCATTCGCCATTCTCGATGACATCGTTCGAGAGGGGAGGGCAAACTCGCTTTCTCTCGGTTATACGAAGAAAGCCTAATGACTGGAAGATGAACCTTACCAGTGATAAGATTGGAGAGCGCGCAGGATAGGTAAGACACCGAAGAATGGAGGGACGAAAGGAACGACGATCGAGAAAACGTAGAAGAGAGGGATGAAAATTGCGCGAGAAGGGAAGGGGCGCAACGGGGGGGAGGGTTATCAAGTTTTATCAGTCATTTTATGAATTCCGTATATTTTCCGTCGCAAAAAAAAAAGGCAGGCAAGACACCCCTTCTTGCAAGCTCGCTCGGCAACACACCCCATACCGTAAAACTTTTACGCATTGCTGCCTTCTTATCCGGTTCTTTCGTGCTCTTTCTGCGTTTCCATCCAGCTCTCTCGCGTAATACTTCAGACTGCTATATGTATTGTATTCTCCTGTTCCCACGCTCGGCCATGGTTCTTATTTCCAAGGGTTTTATCTGGCGACCCTGTCTGGTGGCCCCTTTTCCCATTCTCAACTTCCACGAGCTCGGAGACTTTTAAATACGGCTCTGTCGTCCCCCCTCCCGCCCCTTTCATTTCAACCCCCTCGGCGTCTCGCCGTAAAAGCGTACTTTTCGTATTATCTTATACCAGACGAGCGGATTGAACCGAGATCCTAATTGTGTATATAGAATATAGGAATTAGGTGAGTCCCCTCCGAAATACCCAAGGACACCTTTCCGACGTGGAATGTACAGAAGCAGAAGCTCGAGACAGCCAGCTTACGCATTCACGGTATTAGGTATACGTCTCGAGGACATCGCGAGCCGGTTAAATTGCTAGACTGAAATTCTCGTCGTTTTATAAGGCGTTTAAATCTTGACGCAGACAGATAGCGGGCTTCTGCAGCGGAAAAAAATACCCCGAAGCAACGATCCTCCTGATTGCAAGACAAGATACAAAAAACAATACTACGAATTCACCGTACTCCTTAAGGGAGGGTCGGTGATACGATCAAATCCAAGTTATTGGTACGGAATTGTGTTATCTCGGAATATGAACAATTCTATCGTGTTTCAATTTACAAAAGATTTATCGACTTTTCTGAGATATCGAAAATATCGCAAATTGCACTATATTGACGTACTTCGCATTTTTTATTGGATTTCGCATACCTCGATATCCAAACCAACAAATTGAGTGAACTTTTTCTTCATTCAGATGGAAAAAAGTAAAATGCATTTTCAATTTCGCGTAGCATTATTTAAACAATGTGAAACATGTGAAACAAACTGACCGATAATAAAGTTTGGTAATATCAACCGAACTGCGGTCGCGGGTGGCGAAGGAAATGATTGGTTAACTGAACGAAACTTTGGGGATACCGACAAAATCGTAGCCCAATCAAATTATTTGTTCGCTAAATCAACTAAATATTAGTTTTTATGAACCAAATTATTTATAATTTATACCAAATTTAGTCAATGTCGTCAACCCTTTTTTCTCTGCGAGCGTTTTTACTCTTCTATTAGTCGCGATGATAATTTATGGCATGAAAATATTTTGGCTAATGGCTAATGTAGTATTTACTCTAAATCCAAAACGTCGACAGTTCCGTCAACGTAAATATCCAACAGACTTATCTACCATGAGTCTACGACTATGATGCAAAATTCAGCAATGCGACAAAGTTGTTGCCGAAGTGCCGATTTGTGCATGCAACGATATAAAGTTTCGTGACACGGAAAACGCGTGCACATCACGACGCTCGAGTACGCGTCATTTCGTGTGGATCTTTTATAAAGAAAAAACCGACTTTGCCCAGTCGTTTACGCGACTGTCGTGCGCGAGAGTTTCTGCAATATGTCCGGATGCGGAGAGGACGAGCATACGCCGAACATAATCGAGCCACGAAGAACTTTGTTGAACGATCGTACGTAACCGTGGACGTGTGTGTCAGATATTTCGGGTCGCTGAGGCGCCAGAAGGGCCTTCGCCCGATTGTATCGCGCGTTAATCTGTGTTGGATAAGCCCTCTTGTTTCTCGCACAATTGACACATATATCTCCCTGCAGTTATGTCACGTACGTGCGAAACAGAAGTCCCTACTCGCGCGAAGGGCTGTATCAACTTCCCACCCGTAATAAAGTTTCTCGGGTGTTACGTTTGACTCCGTTCATCCGGCGTGACTCGGGGCGCTCCACCGGTAGCCGTGGAAACTCCCCCGATGACCCGACTCGCACGGCGAAACTTCTTGACTCGACCTTTCCCTCTGAAATAGCTGAAGGTTCGCGAAGATGAGTAAACAGCACGGACACGACACGTCTCGGCCCGAAAATTTCGTCGACTCCGGAAAACAGTCGAGAATCGTCGTTCCACGAGGGCGAATTAATTTCGTCGAAACGCTCCCTCCGCCCATCCCTCATTTCCAGCAAAATATTACGAGCCGAGTCGTAAAATAACGATAGCGAGACAGACGCATAAAGTGAAGACAATAATTTTGTTTTCATTCCTTTTTTTTCGCTTCGTTCCCCTTCGCGCGGGCGTAAAATTCTCCGGAGGCCATTTAATCGAACCTGTATCACTCTCATTCCAACGTCGAGGACAGAAGAAGCAGCAGCTGAGCATAAGCCGCGAAACGCAGAAGCCCGCGCGGCGAGGGTCTCGGAGCAAACGAGCCTAGGAAGCGCACGAGAGGGTCTCGCGTATAGCGATCCTACCTATATTTCCGTTTGCTCCACCGGGGGTCGCCGCTGCGAAACGGGCTCGTGAATTCACGGCAAACTTAGGTCATATGGCCTTTTAGTAAGGAGAGCAAGAACGGGGTTACTGCCGCCCAGGAGAGTCGAGCTTTTAGCCGAGAATGGCGACCGTTAACTCGCCCCGGCAGATATTACCCGCTCGACGCCCTCCTTGTGTGTGCCCTCGTCTCCAACCCTCTCAACCCTACCAACGCGTATTATACACGCGGCGGTACATCTGCATAGTAGTGTCCTATCCTAACATACACGCGATACATAGTACACTCTATCGTATACCATCTTACCCGGGCTCGCGACTCAACACTTATCCCAAACACGCTCGAAATACCTGGTATTCAAAGTGTAACCGCGGCAACACCGTTCGCGACCCTCTTCGACCCTACCATAACCATACGTTACCCCGAAGAAGACCATACGCGACAACTTCGTATTATTTTACTTGCGTGTTTTTTGGCTTACGCGCTCGCATCGGTCGTTTCGATCGTCGAAAATCCATTCTACTGCACAAAACCTTGCCAATGTGGAATAAAAATAATAATAATAATAAATTATTTATTATTATTTGTAAAAAGGAATTTCCAGTTGTCAAAAATTTGCGGCAGTAATAATAATATCATTAATATATAAAATTTTGAATTGTAGTTTAAAGGTGCGAAACTAGTTAAAATTCCATTTTGGTTCTCGTTTGGAAAAATGATTGAACACGCGTTTTAATTAGCAAAAAATTATATATTTAATATATGGTTGATAATGAATAAATAATCATTTCTGTATGACTCGAATCACCTTATTCGTAGTTTGAAAAATCGATTTTGTTATTAAGTCAATGAACTAACCGGTAAATGATTGTGTATGTAGACGAGGTTAGTGATTCCCAAATAATTGCGCCCCTTCAAAGGGGTCATTTGAAGATTCAAATATTTCGGATGTCGGTGTCGATGCGACGAGCACACAGTTTTTAACAATGTATCTAAGATTACGCACAAGCAGAAAGTCTCCCGCGAGACGTGTTTTTGCAACGCTGTGTTCATCGTTATTTTCGCTCGGTCGACGATGCGAAAATGTGTTGGGCTTGTAAGTGGAAAAGTCCTGTGTTAGACTCGCGCACGTGCGAATAGCCCTGATCCTCTTATTTGCCTGAGTCTCGCGACTTTTATCGCGAATCGAAATACCTAAAGGAGAAAAACTTCGTAAACAATGTCTGAAAGTGCGATCAAGCGAGTGGCGTTTTCTTCGTTTACTTTTTGTTGTTACCTCGCGGTTTTAGGCTTGATACCGAAAGTATCGTCGCGTCACCTTGCTTTTTCTTAATCTTCTTTTTCGTTCAATGTACATCTACGAGGCGGTCGCATATTGAGAGCTCCTGATGGCTTTAAGAGTAACTCTCCGCGGTATCGCCAAACGGCGAGACGAGAGGGTGCGAGAGACGAAGAAACACCCCGTTACATACCAAACTCGAAAAGTTGATCCTCGACGCCGGGAGGGTTTTTCGCGAGAGACTCGAAAAAGTTTCGCGAAGAAGAAAAGACGGGACCGAAGTTAAATGCGAGAGCGAGAGCAGGGAGAGGGGGTGAAGGGGGAATTGAGGAAGAGAAGAATCGACGTGGTCTTCGACTAACAAATAGAGAAGTGAAAACCATCGCGTTTATATTCCACTCGTGTTTCGCAGTCGATACCGCGTGAATCTAAGATCGTCCTTTTCGGTACCCCCCGACGATCGTGGCGACTATACATATACATGTATAGATTTCGTGTACACTTCGCCGAACCGTGGTGGAACCGCACGAAACAGCGACTTCGGCTTAAACCTTTCGGGATAGTTTAGCGCGAACGCTGAGGTATTCTTAAGCGTGGAAGGGAGTAAGAGGCCGAACTTGGATTGGTTGAGTGAAGATGGGGGAATACAACAGACACCGGGGGCGATGAGTGAGAGTGCGAAAGGGATGAGTCGAGTATCAAGGTCGATAAGAATTTCGTCGCGGTATCCATACCGTATACGCTTTTCCAATTTCCATACAAAACTTTCAGCTTCGCACTCGCTTCTCGTTGAACGACTCGATAAAAAAAAAAAAAAGAAGAAAATTGAGCTCGAAAGTTGGTGACATCGGGGGAGGTGTTTTTTTTACATAGAGAGCGTTTCAGACGAAACGGAAGCCATTGTCGTCAATGTCTTTTATTTAGATCTCGTGTCAATAGCGCGGTCGGTTGGATGAATTGAGTATGAGAAATCAGGGAAACGGGAACGCGGCGAAGAGAATGGCTAAAGAGAGGAGCAAGAGAAAGGAGGGAGGCGAGGACGATGCGAGAGGATGCCAACAATCTCGTGTGAATATGCTCTGTGCGGGCCGTTCAAATAGAGCGACCGTGACCACAAAGGCAGACATAACCCGCACCGAGTTTACCCGGAGGTTAGCGTCGGATGTCGGATAGGCGAGTGCCAGTAGAACGTAAAGCAGCAGAGGGTAAACCCCGTCGGTGATGAGATAGGAGATGAGAGGAAACATCGCGAAGCTGCCTTCTCTGACCTCGCCATCCCTTACCGGTGCAAGTATACATGGATCCATCCAGGACTGCGCTAGAGGAGGAAAACTGATAGCACAGTAGCTCTACATACAACTGTAACCGGGAGGGATGATCGGTTTGAAGGGCTCCGCGTTGTCTTGATAAATTGAACCGTCGACGCGGTCGCACCGATTCCTTCTCAGCGGCCAATCGAGTACTGAGTAGCCGAAGCTTGAATGTCACACGCGTTCGACCGCCCCCGATCGCCTTCGTCGCCTGTGCTATAAGAGCAAATACACGGAGATATTTGCCCGGTAAATCCACAGGTCTCCTTCCTGTCCCCGCTCCGGCGTTTCCCGGATATTCCGAAGGAATATCTCTTCTGCGCC
This sequence comes from Ischnus inquisitorius, assembly GCA_963924025.1. Classification (NCBI taxonomy): domain Eukaryota; kingdom Metazoa; phylum Arthropoda; class Insecta; order Hymenoptera; family Ichneumonidae; genus Ischnus; species Ischnus inquisitorius. The sequence goes on from OZ001252.1 coordinate 10,424,047, forward strand.
AACTACGCCACTGGCGCGCTGGTTACACTGACTATCATCCCTTAAATACACACCAGCGGGGCTGGCCAATAAGTCGAACAACGGGAATCAACTGTTCGCCTCTGCATGGCGATATACTTTTCAGCGTCCAGAGTCGTACGCTATCACGACTGACCGAGCAGGAATTGACCTCAGTCTGCCTGATGCCTTATCAGGACCTGCTGAAGCATGGCCGGAGTGTGCTTGATGCGACCTTGATATAATACTGATAGGGGTTCCTTATAAAATCGCTCCGGTTTCTGATGAGGCAAACATCATGCCTCATGCCTCATAAGGCGATATTCATGGACGATCTTGACTGGTTCTCAACCGGAGTGTTCAAAAAGGACGCAATGTCTAATCTCATAATACGGTGTCAGGTGTTTTTCAACTTTTTATTACTTTCAGCTAAGTGCGAAATGCATAGACGATGTCATTTTGTCACCTCTTGCTCTTTCGCCTCCCCCTCTGCACAAAGAAGATGATAGGGGTTGAGTAAGCGGGCTTTCCTCGTGCCCGTATATGCGATTTCTATTCTTCGCTTGACAAAAGGTTCCCGCAAAGCGGCACACTCCGTACAACACCCACCGTATCATCTTGGTGGGGGAGGGGATGTACGGGTTATTTCGGTCAATCCTCCCGTCTGGAGGCGACCGTCCAGAAAATATTAATATCGACCTACGGAACTGACCTCTCGGCATATGAGGCTGCGTCGGGGAGCCCACATTGCCCATATACCGGACACTGGGTATACGGTCCGCGCCTCTCCGAGCTCTCCCTTGCTCGTGTGCTTTCTAGCGTTTCTTCTTCTTTCTTCGCTCTCGGAACGTACACAAAGTGCTCTTTCGAAACGGCGAAGGCGAACGGGGTGAGAGGGACCCCCGGGGTCAGCCACATCACTCTCAAGCCTTCCACCGCCCGACAAAAGAACCGAGTCGAAATTTCGTATAGGATCTATCCCATACACGTCGGATAACTGACTTCCTTCTACCCGCAAATGCTAAACTTTGTACTCTGTCAACGCTCTTGCTTGTGCTTCCGCGAGAACGCTATGAATAGGCCACTGGTACGACGGGAGAGCCTTTCACTTAGCGTTATAATATGAAGCCACACGAAGTACACGGTTCAACCGGCGACGGACAACACATTTTTCCAACGATCGGATCGACCAAAGCGTGTCAGCCTATTTGAAGTTATGTGTGTAACACAACATACTTGTACATATGTATTCCATATGCGAGTGTGTGTGTACGAAGCACCGTGGTATAGTTTTAATGAAAGAGGAAAAAGCTACTGCGCTCGACACACTTTAACGAGTAGCGAGTAATATCAAAATTCCTGCGTTATAATAGTCACCGCTTATCGTCACATTGACTCTTATCCGTTCATCGGCCGGGTGAACCAACGAAAATACCGTCACGACCGGCATTTTTCTTCTCTCTTTCGTTTGAATATTAGGAACTACAAAAACATGAGGCGCGATAGTGCGCAGTCATAAAAATTCGCCTCGGGAACTTGATCGCAGTGTGGATCGTCGTTGGTTACGAAAGTCAGACACGAAACGACCCCGGAAGCATTATTATTGTCTCGATTGTACCCTCCATTGCCGTTTGCTAGCAAACATAACTTTTATTTTGTTTTTTGTTTTGGATATTTGTAAAACCATCGGTGATAGGAAAATGTGAATGCGAAGGCATTGAGTTTACATTTTTTCTTTTTTCCGATCTGTTGCAGAACCGACGACCGAAATCGTGGGAGGTCCCGATCTCTACATCGATCACGGTAGTACGATCAATCTCACGTGCATCGTTCTTCACAGTCCCGAGCCACCGGCTTACATTTTTTGGAATCATAACGATGCGGTACGTATTTTCGTTTCTATAATAAATCCTTTCATTATTCTCGCGAATTCAAGAGGAATAAAATAAATATTCGTAATGCAATCGGCGACTAGTTCACTATGCCGCTAAAAACATAATAAAAAATTAAGAATTTGCATTAGGCTATCATCGAATTATTTAAACAGTTCCTCTTTCATTCGCTCGTTTATTTGTTGCTTCTATTATTAACAATAAGGTGGTAAAAATAATTCAAAGAGTACTCAGGTTGGAGAACTTCGGTCAATTGGCCTTCCTTATAGTACTGTAAAAATAATAATAATGATAAAAATATTTGATGAACGTTAAAAACGAAACGAGAAAGAGATGCATAAATCTACACAATTTTTATGGCTCGCTTCAATTCTAAATATGACCCAAAAATTATTTTATCCACTTGAACCAAATTCGAACCTGAATACTTGCTGGTCACTCGACTCACGAGTACCGTTTCAGTATTAATGCTTGAAACATCCGCAAATGTTTGCTCGGTTTTTCCAATGTGAATTTTGAAATTTTCTCAACATTTTGTAGAAGTTGAAACGAAAAACTCAACTATTTTTTCAACAAGAAAAAAAGCTCCATTCACGAGGCAGCAAATTCGGTGAAGTATCGCCGAACAATAATTCACCGATTTCGAATTGAATAATGACAGGGAAAGTCGCCGAGAGCCCACCTATCCGAGTATCGGGATACCGAGGGCTAACAAGTGCAAGTTAATTAACCGAGTCACGTTTATGAAAGAGTAATAACACCGTGCCGCGGGTACGTCATCAACTCCGTTGCTCTCGCTAGCGGGGAATTTAATAATATAATACGGTGCATGTGTATAATATATATCAAAATGGCCAATTGGCCCATGACACGTTAATATCAACCCTTCTCTCTCTCTCTTTCTCTCTCTCTCACTCCCGTAATCGATGAAAATTTTCCTTTTTTTCCTTACGCCTCGTCGGGCCTACGGGCTTGACAAAGAGCTTCGAACGCCGGTGCTCCGAGAATTCTCGGGCTTGGGCACCATCGCGGCGATACATGAGGTACCGGGGTCGTCGCACGCCAACAACGTGCGCGCCCCGACTCGCGACCGTATAAAATCGGAACGGTAATCTCGCGTTTATCGCGTTCGTTGAAGGAAAAAAAAAGAAATATATGTATATAGGCGTAAATACAGGAAAAGGTGCCTCGAGGCGACCGGTTCCGATTCCCTCGGATTATAATACACGACCTCGAATCTGGCGCAATAGAGCCAATGAGAATAACGCGAACGGTGGAGAAAAAGACCCAACGTCGAAGAGGCAAAAAGCAACGATATCGCTCTCACAGCTCCTTCGAAATATCTGGATTCGATGAGTGCGTGACAGAGGCTCGTAGGCTGTAGGCTGTCGAGGTTAAACGCTGCTGAATTTCGATAAAGCCCGAAAAAAGAGAGAAAAAAAAGAAGCAAAGAACGTATTAACGTCGATAGGGAGAGCGGGTATCGCTGTTGGCACACTAGATACGGTCACGTGAATTTCTACAGTGTTTCGCCGGGACTCCAAGTCGCAATTTCCGTGCCCACTTCTCGGATAGGCGCGCACGAGAGGAGAGTTCCGATAGCGACGAACGAGAGGGACGAGATAGTCAAGGGCCGAAACTATATTGCCCACTTCGAGCCGGCCAATGTCATACGAGAATATATCCCGATAGTGAGAAACGCTTTTCGACACGAGAGCACTCGATCTCATTGCACTCGGGGAACGAAAAAAGATAGTTAATCGCGATGCGGGTATATCGAAAAAAAAACTGGGACAGGGTGAGCTCGGATCTTCTTATTTTCGCCTAGCGAAGAACAATGTTCGATACTTCGTATTTATTCGATCATTCTCGGTGCGAAGAATTTGAGAAACGTGGGAGAAAATAAAAATGAAGGATACATTTGACGGGGGAGCGAGAACCAAAGACGATACTCCTCGGAGGCATGAGAAAAAAAAAATAATGATTACGCGATCGATATAGAGAAAGGATCCAGGTCGCGGGAAGAGGATCTCTGCTCTCTCGCCATTAGTGCCTCGTCGCCCTCATCATATCGGAATGTCGGATGGCCCCAAATGTTTCCGGTACCCTCGGGGAATTGCACCCGGCCGTTCAAAATCGTACAATAATCGCGGGAAGGGGGGACGAAGGGGCCAAAGAGAACTGGGCCAAATAACGGGGGATCATCTTTGTTCCGCTCGTATTCCCTCGTCAACGCTTCGCGATGGCAAACGGAATGACCGATTACAACTCGACTGGGTGACCGATTGTGTCTCGATCTCTCTAATAAAAAAAAAAATCACGGTAAATAAAAGAATTTCGAAAAATCGATGAGTTTTGTCGCTTTATTCGTTTCATACGTTTAGTGCCTACCGCGTTGGGCTCGACTGAAAATAACAAATTGCTATTATCGTTCTCTCGGCTGGATTTAGAACAAAATAATTGGCTGATCTCGTATTCGGCACGAACGAATACATTGAATTATGCGGGCTGGAATATTTTGCGGAATCATTCGATTTCATGCACTAGAAAAAAATTAGTCCAATATATTAATCGGCGTTTCCGAGTAACCAGGCAAATATACCGCCGATTGAAAGAAATTTCTAATTGATCGTAGTAAATCGTAAATGAATTGGCTATTTCTTTGTTCACTGTAACGATTATTTGAATTGATCAATCGAATCTTTGTTTCGCCAGAACGGTTTCAGAACTACACTACTACATTCAACGATTTTGCTCCCTTATGGCGGAGGCTTTGTTTTCGGGAAATTTTTTTTTTCGTCATTTTTATGCAAACGCTTTCAATGTGTAGCTCTCATAAATTTTGAGGGCTTGAGCCGAAGTTTGTCACACGTCTCGAGTTAATACCAAGGTTGTTCGGTATTGAATCCGGCAAAAAATTATGAAGCAATTCGAAGGTTTATGAACAGTCTTTGAATTTATTTAATCATTTTTTTAACTATACAATTATATTTTAATCCAGCAATAAAAAATGTCTCCTTAGTTCTTCGTATTCTTTTTTAATCATGAAAGTCCGCAGAGTAAATAAAAAACGACTTATAGAGATTTGGCGTTGACGCAATACTGGTCGAATGTCGAGGTAATGAAAGGGTATAATACCGATCAATGTCAGAACCATTCGATTTCCAAGAGGAGTCTCGCGATGGTTGTAAAGATTACCCGGTATGTATGAGCAAAGATGGCTTTAACTCCGGTGCCTCGGCGCTCGTTGCTCCTCGCTCGCTCTCCAGCGTCTTATCGAGAATACTATTGGACATCTGTTCGGGATGTGGTGAAATCTGCCGGGTGTGACTAGCGAGCGTAAAGTCAGGAAGCAACACCGATAGCCATGAAGCATTTCCGGAAGTACCCCGGCCCCGATAAGCCATATCCGCCTTCACGATCGATCTTTCCGCGGACTCTCTCTCTCCGTGTAACGCAAGTTCGAGCTCTCGTACTCGTAAATAGACTCCGCCTAGGTGCACGGCACTAAATCCTTTAAACGAGGCACCATAAGATAATCCTGACGTTTATCCGTTGATTTATCGATACTTCGATCAACGATCGCGAAGAAAAAGCAGAGAGTCGAAAGAAAACAAACGTTAAATCCCCGTTTACCCGAGTGAAGCGGAGCGCGAGCTCGAGCTAAAATTACATCTTTGTATCTATGTATTAAGAGCGACCGAGAGATCCTAATGCATTCGGAGTGGCGCGGTGTGAATGGGGAGGCCGCAGCAAAATTGGCAATAATACACTCCGAGTTCCATTAAGCGCATTAAGCTTGACCGAGAGCTTCGGCGGGGCTCCTCTCGCTCACTCGCTCTCCCCACGGCGTACACGCGTCCTCCAAAATTTGCCTTAGAAAGGATATCCCTGTACGCACTTAATCCAATATAATGTGAGGGACAGTAATATACCCCGCTGACACCATTCGACAATCGCGGCGAAAAGATACTCCCTCGGCTTCGTTGCTTCTTTATTAACTTTCCGGCTCCGTAATGCCTCTTGGGAACGAAAAAATCTTGAGGCACCAAGAATTTCAATCAAATTTTTATGCTTATCGCGAAAAAAAAAGACCCTACACAGTTAAAAATGTATCAACTTTTGAACAGCTTCCTTTTTATCACGACAAATATTCCTAAAATTGATAAAAAACATTTTTCTTCATAAACATATTTATTGAAATTAAAGAAAAAAAATATTGTGTACCAACGTAAACGAGAAATATTTGTAAATGGTTAACTGCATACCAGTAAAATAAAATTAAATATCGACGCAATTTATCCAATTTACAAATTTGCTCCAAGCCATTTATCAAATTCCCTTACTATCTCTTGGGAGTGGAAAAATGTTGAAGTGCAGAGAATTTCAAACAGATTTATAAGCTGATTAAAAAAAATGTCACAGCGCTAAAAAATCGTTGGCTAGTAGAAGCAAATGTTCGGAATATGAGTAAAATTTATTTGAAAATGAAATTCAATTGTAAAAATATCGCATAAGCGCGAAAAAAAGAAATATTCGTATCTTTTCTTGCTTCCCCAAAAATTCGCCACAAAAAGAACATCATCGAGATTAATCGAATCCACAAAAATCGCTCCGAGCGATATTCCCGAATCTGCGTTACGCGAGGCTTCATAACGATGTACAATAATATTGGGAGGGCTAACGGCGGGACAACAGGAAAGGAGGATACGATCTCCCGGTCAGTCGGGTTCGATAGTCGAAAACAGAGAGCCGGCTTGGAAATTTGTCGAAGTGGATAACGGATGATTGGGTGAGAGCTCGAGAGCTTGCGGGTATACGATCCTGCCCGTTCGCATTACGAAATGTTTAGACAAGTCGACGAATACCCGAGGCATGCAATATTCTCGACGACGTCGACCCCAAGATCCTCGCATCCGCACCGAATAGATAGCAGTACACGTATTGGGTTTGCACGTACGTGTCTCCGTGCGTGTGTGTGCGAAGGAGCAATAATGATTCATGCTATTAAAATTACTGAGCCTTGCCTGCGGTGAGTCGTCGTATCGTCGCCCTGCGAAGGGATCGTCCCGGGCTTCGAGAATTCAGCCCCCGGAGAGAGAGCGAAGTCCCGGGAGAGTCGACAGTGGAAAGACAGACCCCGTCGTAGGAAGCGGAGGCACCGGTAGCCAGAAGCATCGGTGATCGTCGGGAAAAGCTTCCAAGGCGATAAGGAGAGCACACGCGAATCGGCCGAGGGGAATACCACGAAATTGCAATTCTCGTGCGATAAAGTTTATCGATCGAATAAGAGGAACAGCAGAGAGAGAGAGAGAGAGAGAGGGCTAGAGTCCGACGACGTCGAACGCACACTTTCCTTATACCGCATGGCGTGGTGCTTTTGGCTTGGCGTGCGCCGAGAGAGGTTTCGAAGGAGTTTGAGAGAAGAACGAAGTCAGCCAACTGCCAACGGCAACACAACGGCGCTCGTCGGCAGAGGAGCTGCCGGAATGCTTCCGGTTTCTCTTGCTCCAATAAACCCGCTTCCTCTATGACCACACCGAGTCGAAATTCCGTAATCCCAGCGGGTACACCCGGCTTCCCTCCGTCCGGGCCCTTCCCGTCGACGACGCGCGCGTGCTCCTCGCCCCGACGACGTAAATACGTCGCAGACGAGAGAGCAGATCCGGATTCGTGGATTGCTCGACCTTTACGATCTGTCGTCGATTCGACGCCGCGCGGCCAATCGTCGAGTATTATATTCAGCGACAATTTATCACCGTTCGAGGGGCCAATTGATCGATAATTATAAACGGAAATTTTCATCCCGCGCTCCTCCGCGCTCCTCGACCCTCGACATTCAATTGTTATTGTCTGCAGCCACGTTCCATATCTCGTTCATTAGCGATAACATATTATATTGCAATTTATCCAATGAAAAGCTTCTTTCGATGATATATTAATGAGCATAAACGTTTCGCTTTGTCGCCGAATACTCGATCGAGATGGTTCAACGAAATCATTGACCTTTCAACTTTTCCAGTGGCATTTATACGCTCCGCGTTCGCGGCGGTGAAGTTAAATTGGAAAACGAAAACGATTATTTATTCATTGCCGCCGTTGCGAGCTTGTAAAGGGCAATCGGGGCGCTCGATGACGAGCGAGATATATTTTCGACGAGGAAAATTGTAATTTACATGAATTTCGTCGGCATGCGAACAGCGAAGTGCAGTCTCATTGTCCAAACAGCGACGATACGTCGAATATTTTTGCTACTTCGAAATTGCGCGCATTTTTTTATATAACTATCTCGCGACTATTTTAATGTCGGTGCATGCATACGTAAACAATCACTAATTTTCGTGGGAAACTAAAACGTGTTACACAATTTCACGCGACTATGGTAACGATAATTGGTCGATCAAAGAGCCCGAACCGATGGGATGAAATTAAACGAGATAATTACAGAGATGATTTTCGTCAAAGCGACGAACGCCCGAAGCGAGAAAATTACGATTACAGAATTACATTTGGCAAATGAGAGGGCCCCGAGGGTCATCGACGTTAATGGTCAGTACCAAGAATGTGTTTGACGCTGAGCGAATGTGACTTTGGGCAATTCCATATTTTAGTCAATGACTGCGGGGGCGTGCGAATGAAACAGAACGGCAGTGTCTCTGAGTGCGTGAATAATACTGATAATTTTTTTTCTACCGCAACCATATTATCAATTGCTGTGCCAATTTCACAAAGGCTCAGGCATTGGGTGCAGACTCTGAGAAATTTTTCAACAATGTCAATTAATGTGTATTTACTTCCGGCCACCGAAATTCTGGCATCAAGAGACGCGGCAGCGTCTCGACTCGTCTCGAATTAGATAAAAAAATGAAAAAATTGTAACTCCGACGAATTTGATGAGCGATTTATATTTTCTGGGTTCTACGGACATAATAAAGGAAATGTAAATCCGGGACGTTGGATATTAAAAATCTAAAGATAAATCACGAAAGTCAATTTCAAGTAGAACAAAAAATAGCAGTTTTTTTGAACATCCGGCAGGTAGACCAAAAAAAGTGGCTCATTTGAAAGAAGCGTCGGACGAATAATTCTTTCATCCCAAAAAAGCTCACATCCCCTTTATAAGCAGAGATTGAGATGCGAATGCCCGGGGAAGTCGGGGAGAAAAAGGGAGCCTGATGCAGCTGACGTTAAGAAGAGTATTCCGAATCCATATCCAGATCCCGCGGTGGTAGTCCCGGCCTCTCGTTCAACGAAGAGACTACGTGGCTCGAAAGCTAATTAAAAGAATCTCCCAGAGACCGAGAGCGCGCGATATGCTTCGGCTACTGGTTCGAGATTTTCGACTAAAGCGGGGTTGAGGCGAATACGTACCTTATTCGGAGGCAGTGATTTTGGGAGATCGCCAGACAGCGAGAGAGAAAGAGGGAAGAAATTGTGAACATCGTCTTCGTCTCGGCGAGTCTGCCAAATTGGCGTGCCTCGGTGAATTTCGTTCGAATGGCATTGTGAAAAAAAAAAAAAAGATAACTTGAATAATCACGCATTTCATTGATTCTCGAGACAGCAATATCGCGGCGGGCGCGCGTAGCGGAAAACAGTCGGTTACGAAAGATAATAATGCACATATTTTTTGCGAATGAAGGGGATAGGACAAGATACGGAGCCGACAGAAGGGGATGACCGGGGGTGGCCGAGGAAAACCGTGGATGTCTTATTAAATCCTGGCAATAAATATCAAGTGCGGCGAGGAGATTGTTCGAAATTTATGGGGTCGAACGAGGGGGCGCTATCCAGCCAACTTACGGGGTACATGTGGTTTACGCTATAGATATATAACCCGAGTAACTCGATAGTCGCAGTGCATATTGTTAGTCACTTGGATATCCAAATGAGAAAAACATCAATTTTTCTTCCCCTCGAAAGAAACCTCGCGAATTTTTTTCTTTCCCAGATTTTCATGTCAGAACACTCAGAATCGTGTGAAACTCCGTTTTTAAGAATATTTCAACTCAAATCTAAACCACAAGTGAATTATCGTTAAATATTATTCAGGGTTGATTTTAGCGTGAATATGTTAAAACGTTCAGAATTAAAGACATTTTTTAAGTTTTTTAATTTTAAATGATAACGATGAGACGCGAACTCGCCGGAGAGTATTTTTCTCGTATCATTTCGTATAATTAAACCTTCGTTCTGCGTTGCATTACATTGCGACGAAGCGCGAAGAGATGAACGAATGGAATTATTAACAAAGTTCTCGCAACTGCGGGATAATCTCGTCGCTCTCCGCTACCGTCGGCTCAAGCAGTTTCGTTCGACAAAAAAAAAATACCAAAAAGTCGAAAAAGCGCGTTGGCCAAGCGAGAGCAGTTGCGCGACATAATTCGCCGGCAAATCGAAATATGCAACGCGCGTGAAATACGATTCCAGCTGAGTGAACGATGCGCGAAAATTTCTCTCGATGTCGGAAAGTTGAAAAACGAAAAAAACGCAACGAGGGAAGTCGAAACCGCGAATTTTAGAGTGAAACGCGAATTTCATGTATCCGCGGCTTGTTTCAGACGCGACGCACCCTGAATTTTTCTCTCCGCGGTACGTGTTCGAATGCCTCGTTATTAAATATACGGTCGAGTTTGCGCGTGGGTGAGGGGACCGACAGCAGAGAGGGATGATCTTACAAATATTTGCCATTCCCCGGCGATTCAATGGCATTTTGAGAGTTCCCCCGAACAGACACGAAGTCACGATAGTCATTGTGCACCCTCCGAACCATGCGCGAGGATCGCGCACCCTCTCGGAAAAAAAAAATGGATTTCGTGGCGGTGGAGTTTGTTTCAGGGATTTTTTTTCCGCGAAAAAAATGGACGCGCACGCGATCCATCGAGAGGAACGAGACGAATCTCGCCTCGCCGATCTTTCGATCACGACTTGGCCTTGCACACCCTCTGATCAAATATCGTCTAGCGAATCGGTATCGAAGGTACACACCTTGGGATGTGAGAACCTAACGCATACATACGCGAACCGTGAAAAATATTGTATTAAGGCGATGTGAAACTGCAATGAGAGACGCTCCGATAGTAATAAATCGCCTTCCCTATTTTTTCCTAAACGCTTGCTCCAACGTCGGAAGGCAAACTAAGTTTTCATGCATCTATTTGATGATTACGAAGATCTAAGTAGATTTTGGCCATCAGAGCGAACTAGGAAAAAACAGGGAAGTCGATCTCGTTTCCGACTGTTGTCGTTGATGTTCGGGCAACAATTTCATATTATCCGGTGAGGCGTTGGCATTGCCGTCGCACAGTTAACTCATTTGCGATAAAAATCATCGCACAGATTCCACGAGTAAAAAAAAAAAAACGGGAATGAGAAAGACGCGGCGAATCCTGCAGCGCTCTTACTTACAACCCCGTAGATTTGCCGGTCTCGTTTTATCGACGGCGAGTTCGCACACAAGCCTTCGCGAGGAAATAGTACAAGTACTTAATAAAAACGAAGCGAGAAAAAAAAAGAAAAACTCGAGTCCCTGGATGAAGAAGAAAATTCACGAGATTTACTTACCGGTCTGAGATGCGCTCAATTTGCAAGGTAAATAAGCGAAGATTTATGAAAGCCTCCCCCGCGGTGACGACTCCGCGGCTACGTCGAGTCGCCTGCGACGTTCACCTTCCGGTCCCCAACGTCGGGCGTTTCATTTTGCACTTTCCCTTATCTTCAGTCTGCAATCTCGTGTCAACAACTCCGTTGAACTCTCTCTCTCTCGCTCTCTCTCTGTGAATCGTCTATACGTTGAAGCGAAACCGGTACAATCTTTGTTACGTTGGGTCGCATACAAATTAAAGCACGTCCTTGCGCCCGATGTCTATCCGTGGATACTAAATAATACCTATGCTCTCGAGTTGAGTCTGAAAGTCGATAAAGAAAAATTTAATGAAACAGTTCGACCTCTGTACCGAATCTGAGATAACAGTAGAGGTGACCGAGACTAGTTGAAATATACGCAAGAAAAAATTAAACAAAAAATTGTGAAAATGACCTTCGAAGAAAAATCATTCGCTGGAATAATGTACTCGCAACGGAGATAGCCGATTTTTTTTTATTGTATGTGCTTCGACTTTTTTTCCAGGGGTATTTTTATGAGGGCATTTTTCCGATGGTCTGTTTCCGCTTACCCTCGTACGTACGCAGTTTTTACCATGTTGCGCAGGCGTATCCGAGATTAACATTTACAGCCCCAGCTCCGAAAGAGCTGCGACAAGGTCTCCCAATGCGATAAACGATGAGTAACGAACCAAATTTTAGTTTGCTTCTTTTCCCGTGGGGATCAAATGACTTGTGCTGCATAGTCAAGGGCCGATAGAGTTTGGTCGGGGTATATCGAGCTGTGCGCACGGAAGCGCGGACAAGAACGGAGGCGGGGTAACAGAAGGCAAAGTACCGAGGTCTCGTAATGAATATCGGCATCAAGACTCCATTGCACGTGCAGGGAGGTTTCGGGAAGTGGGCGCGCGAGTGGGTGAAGACACATGCGCGAGTGAGCAGAGGGCCCAGGTTGCGACTTCGGTGGAAGCGTCGAGCACGCCTCGATTGGTGAGCCTTAACTTTGCTCATTAAAATGATTGGGGATTAACCCGAGGCTGTTCGAGAGAGCCGGCGAGAACGTCGGCTCCGGTCCAACGTTGCTTCGCCTGTACTCTCGCGGGTCCGACTCGCTCTCGCGCATCCGAATCCGAGTATAAGCCGGAATTAGAGTAAAACTATATAGCCGCAAGACTCGTCGGCGCCTTATGCGCTTTGCGGGCGCGGTACGCGCGGTAAATAGGAATTTCTAGCGAAAAACCGGGCTGGAATGTCGTCGAGAGACCGCGACTATAAGTCGGTGCGGACCGCTTCGTCCGATCGCGGGAGCTTCGTTGATCTTTCGTAATGACCGAAATCGATACGACACCGTCGTTCGGCGTGTGTTCCCGACGCCGTTACCCAATTACGACAATTGGTCCGGCGTAACGATGTTCTTCCAATCGGCTTTATCGCGCGATTCGTACACCGCGACGAAATCCGTGATTCTAAAAAAATCCCCTCTCGCCGATTGTCGGAACGAAATCGGTGTCTTCGAATTTCTCGCGTTCTTCGATTCGCCGAATAACCGATCGACGATTGACTTTCGCCGGCAAACGAGGGGCTATAAAAGAATAGTATTTGCAATTTAATTCGCTACCAATGCGAACGTTTCCAATTATTATCAATTATTTTGCGCCAAGTTGCCGCATCCCGCGATATTCGACACGTAAATACATTAATTTGCAAAGACTTCTTCCAATACTAACGTCCCGTACGCGGATTTCTCGCCTTCGTTTCCTTTTTTTACCGTCCCGACGAATTCGGCGAGCAATCGAGCCGGGAAATCGGCGATGACAAATTTTTCTTTATTTCTGCTTTTTTTTTTCCAAGTGTTCTTATTGATTTGTCGTGGTATGAACGACCACAGGCCTCGTCGTTCGATGTCGTCGGGGGTGTGGTTTGGGGGGTCGGAGCGCGACGGGCGCTGGTGCGAACGGCACGATAACGCCGACGGCTTTCGCCTTGCTTCAGTAGTAAGCGGATTTATGTATTCATGAGAAAGGTTCGGCTCTCCTTTTGGCCTGCTCTTCGCTTACCCGCAGAGCTGGGCCTGTCAGTGCAACTCGGCGAGTGGTATATACTCCAGAATCGCGACGAGGGGGGGGCACAGCAGCGGAAGCAAAACGCTCACGGAGAGACGGAGAGAGCGAGAGAAAGCCCGACGGGTTTTCGCGGGACTAGGGTCACTGCACCTTTCGTTTGTCAAGCTCAGACGTCATCGTACCTCTTATCCTACGGTCCCCTTAAGGAGTTGGAGAACCTCCGTTCCTCTTCTCATCTGGGCTCGCTCGCCTCGCGCGGTACAACGAGAATGTTTCGCTCGAGGTGAAGCGCACGACAAACACATTCGGTACAAGATACATATACATATAAATATATAGCATATAGATACTATAGATAGACATATATATAAGTTGATGTACAATGATGTACCTGAGGTACGTAGCGAGAATGCCGTAAGGAGAGTAAGAAAGCAGGAAGGGAGATACATAAAACGTGGCAGCTTAGCAAAACGTCCTTCAGACGCCTCTCGTCTCTTCCGGGGATTCAAAAGCTCCCCAAGACGCGCCTTCTTCGGAGTTTAGGTCGCGTACTCACTCGGCGCTTTCCACTATCTTATTTACCTGTCCTACTTGTACCACGCGCGCAGTAACAGTGGTCTTCGGACTGTTTGTGTGTTGATGTATCCATATGTGCATGGATAGGCGGAACACACAGGCGCAACAGCGTTCTCGCTACAAGGACCCCTCGAGAATGTACGATAACGTCGCCGAGAACGAAAGGATGTGACGAGCGATGCAAACAATTGTTATATTTGACTCCGAACTCTAATCTCCCGCTCTCGTCGTAGCTTCACCAATCCCGGAGTCTCAGAGTTGCGTGCTCAGCCCTGTCCCCGGTAGCGTTACAGCGCACTACTGTATCGTTATAAAACGCAACAGTTTTGAATAGCTTTCCCTAGGGCTTTTTTTTTTTTTTTTTTTTTTTCGGAGCCGTAACACGACAAACCTTTTCTTTTTTAGCTCGCGATAAACACAAACTGTCGGTGAGCAGTTAGTGAAAAAAAAAAAAAACGACAAAGCGGCTATCTCGTAAATAAGATAGACGACGATAAGCCGACGAAAAAGATAGGGGCTCCCGTGCACGTATCATAGTTCGGACCCACCCAGCCCTCGCGCTAGTCGAGCAATTACAGCCCTTTCGCGTTTCCTCGCCGGGGCTGTCGACGTCTTCGCGCAACACGCGTAAAAGTATACACTTTTGAGAATGCTCGAGAGAAAAAAAAAAAAGGTACAAAACAGGTTCGTCGTGGAATACACGCGCACGAGCGAAGGAAAGAACACGAATTGCTCCGCGTCGGTGAGATCGTCTGCACAAATCTTTAGCATTTCGAGGCACGCCAACGGAGCCGCTCCGCGCTCCTTTATTTTTCCACCGTTGCTTCGCTCACTCTCTCATTTCGATATCTGTTACAGATAATCAGCTACGACTCGAGTAGGGGCGGAGTCTCGGTTGTTACGGAAAAGGGTGACAGCACGACGAGCTTTCTACTTGTTCAGCATGCCAAGCCTACAGACTCGGGGAAGTACACGTGCAACCCGAGCAACGCTCAACCAAAATCCATCACCGTTCATGTACTCAATGGTGAGTCTTTATTCGTCTGTGAAAATACGCACAGGTGCGCTCGAATGTATCGAATGTTCGGAAATGAAAGAACGCGACCAACACCACTTAAGTAGCGTGTACCGGAATATGTCAGCCACAAGTGAGATGCGAAGAGAATTTCGAATACTCGGCAATGGGACGAAAATCCATAAAAAAATTAATTGCTCAACGAATTATACGATATCCCGAAGTTTTTTTTGGCAACAATTAATTCGTCAATTATTTTCGACGGATAACATTTTTTGAAAATTTTATTAAGCTCTTGATAAGTATTTGAAATTAGCATCATGCAAAATTAATGTTATTGGCAGAATCGATATGGTTGACCGTTTGTGAAATTTCATCTCGTTGGAAATTTTCGAAAATGCTCTCTGAATCTCTTTTTGCCGACGTGTAACGACACTCTTCTTAAGGAGTACAAAACTGCCATGAAGAAGGATAAATACAGTAGATTCTCATTCTTTTTCTTGTTTCTCGGCAGTCGACATGTGCAACAAAGCTGTCGCAATGAAATATTAAATTTTTCTTTCGGAAAATTTGAGTGTCGTCACTTTGTTTCAGGAGAGTATCCTGCGGCAATGCAGCACGGCGGTCAAGCGAAGCAGCCGAGGCTGTACTCGCTCCTCCTATGCCTCTGTCTCTTGCTCTACTAAAGAAAGGAAGCAAAACAGGAAAAAAAAAAACCTCAAGTGTGTAATGTGTGTACGCGCGCGTGAATGAGAGAACACAATGTCTATCATCTCCCTCGTGAAAACTATTCGTGTCGTCGTCGTCGTTTCTTCGGTTTCTCTTTATCTTTTTTTTACAACTTCGAAAATTCGATTACCAAGAAGACAGACACACACACACACACACACACACATACACACACACACAAACACACGCGAGCCAGCGAACAAATAACAGAGGTTCGAATATCCATTTCGTCTCTTCATCGCTTGTCGCGAGGGACGAAAAAAAAAAGAAATTGTATAAACTAACATAATAATAATAATAATAATAATAATAATAACAATAATAATAACGATAATAATAATATTAATATTAAAAATAATAATGAAACACTGTTATTAAAATAATATTGATAAAAAAGGAAAAAAAAATGATATCGTACGCTCTTTCTCTCCTGACACGAGTAAGGCTGTACCATATTATGAGAACGATAAGTGACGAGAGGAGCGAGCTAGCGTGCGATTTTCGGATAACACGACGGCATCGTTTAAAGTGCGCTATGTGAAATATTCACGCGATCCAAGTCGCGTCGCGTTATTCGCGCAAACTTGATGGGCTGGCATTCGAGAGCGAAGGATATCCAGCAGCATCACAAGCCTCCCCTTTCCTCGCCCCAATCCGCTCCCCCGTGTCGCGCCGGCTTCCCTTTCACAGGAGGCGTCAAATAGTTTTGGCTTACCCCGTTCGCGCTCTACGAGAGCGAGAATGAGAATGGGCGCGAGAGAGGAAAGCCTCGTGGGCTCCGCTTCTCTCGTTTCCTACGCTCCACTCTCATCCGGGCGTGTCTCATTCTCGTTTGGTTCGCACCAGCCGCGCGGCCAACCCTCGAGAGTTCTCTAGCACTTCGGGCTCGCTCCAGATATCCACGTCGAATTTTCCTCCACCTTATATATACGTATATATTGTTATACTCAACTTTCTAATACCACTATCCCGCGATATCCCTTTTCCTCTCTCGTCCAACCCCAATTTCTCGTGATCTCCTGCTTTAAATTCACTTTACTTACATGCCGGAAAATTCAGCAACGATCGCACCTGCGCGCGCTCGTACGAGTACCGGCTTCCGATAATGGAGTATTCAGCGCTGTTAATGCGCGCTCCATCGAACGACGAATGTGTAAGCCATACAAACCATCTGTCCCGTGACCGGGTTCGGGATTCTCTATCCATTTGACTGTTGTTAATTTTACCGAACCACTGAGGGAATACGGGGCAAAGGGACGCCGCACGCCGGGATTCAATGATGCAGACGGCCAACGAACCTCATCGTAAGCCGACACGATTTTCCATTCGACAAAATTATCGTTTTAACGATCGTTCGCGCCCGTTCAAACTCCAAAATCGCTCATGAACAACCGGTTTGCACAATGGATTTGGCGAGGCGCTGATAGAGTCGCACACGGCCGGTGGACACACGAAGCATGTTCGCTCGTCGGCAAACGCGCTCGTTCGATCGGTAACGCTTCTTGTATTCCGGCACGATCTCAACCGAGACATCGAGATGGCTAACGGGAAAAATGGGGCAAACTGAATTTGCAATTTGCTTCCGCTTTTTCTTTTTAACGTTATTCACGAGGAGCTCCGCGAGAAAATTGCTTAAACTGTTTGGGCTTCCTCATAGAGAAAGCCTTATGAATGACGTTAAGACTAAAATGGGTCAAACTGGAGTTGCACATCGCTCCCTTTTTATGTTTTTAACATCGTTTAGGAAGCTTCTCCACGAGAGTTGCTTATCCAATTGTGGCTTCCTGATAGAGGAAGCTTCGTGAATGACGTTAAGAACAAAATGAAGAAGCGACGTGCCAGTTCAGTTTGCATCATTTTTTATGACTCCGTTTCATTCTGTGACCCAAAAAACTGCAGATAAAAATGATTGCATTCGAGTAAAAAAATCCATATTTTTCGGAAATTACAAAAAAATCGCCTTGGGAAATGTTAACGCCTCAATCGATTCCAATTGAAATCAACAGCAATCATCGGATATGAATCGTCCATTCGTGTAAAAATTTGCAGCGCAATATCCCAAAAATTGGAAGAGTTATCGCGTCATCGGAAATTTTCGAAAAAATTCGAAATTTCATCAAATTTGAACGGTTTCACCGATTCTCGCGAAATTCAATGCCGATCACAAGATACCGATACTTCATGCACGTAAATCTGCAGTCACAATCGAATTTTCGCGACTAGCCTCATAAACCGGTGCCGATAAATTTTTTTCTCGCTCAGCGATCGACGCTTTGAATTCTTATCTCGAAACAATCGCGATTCATTCGACAATGATTAAACGACAGCACGCGACGAAAGCGCGCGTATGCGTTACCGTTGATTATCTTTCGAAAATTCATTCGCGACAATGGTGAAAAATTAACGAGTAATTACGAAATGGCGCGCCATGGACTGCGGATTAATCAACGAGTTATTGTTTATCTCAGCGAGTTTCGAGAGTCCGCTTAATCCGGCGCCGAGCCTCGTCGACTCGCCGGTTCCTATGATTGCGAGCCGCGGCCCCGATAAAAACATTATCGCGCTATGTTTCCGCTCGCAATCGCCTCGCGAAAACCACGAAAATTTTAACGTCACAATGCTTCGTCATTAGCGCTGATCGACTTTTGTTGAATTTTCATTGAAACGCAATAACGCGGTCGAGGGAATGCTCCTCGTCGTAGCTTAACGCGAGCATCGCGCCGCGCGCAACGCGCGAACAAACACACTGATGATCGAGCGAAGCTACAGCTTAGAGCTTTAATTATTCCTGATAACGTATTTGTGTAATATCGCGCGAGAGTAAAAAGAAAAATGAAAAAACAAAGGAAATAAAGGAAAGCGAAAAGGGGGAGGGCCGCCGACGAGATATTCTCATTTCAATATTGACGATATTCGGGGGGGAGGGGGCGAGAGTGGAGGGGAGAAAAAAAAAGGGAGAATCGCGAAACATCGCTCGCGCGCTCGGAGCGCGATGAAAATTTTTTTAGCTCCGACGAAGCTCCCCGGCGCGCAGTAGCATTAATTTGATGGACGTGTATCTCTCCCGGGCATCGAGGGGTATTGCGGGTACGAAATGAACGTTATATACTATACGATAATAAAAAAAAAAGAAAAACCAGAAAAAAAAAATTGAAAGCGGGGGAGGAAAAAACTGTGTTGCGCTGCCGTGCCGCTCGCGGTGGGGGGATGAGTTTCGTACTCTGGGGGGCGGTCCCGTGCATATATCTCGGGTTATTCCGCCGCTGCATTCGCTTCTCTTCCCTTCTGTTTCTCCTATTTCCGTTTCTCTCCGACATTCTTTTTTTATTTCCTATTTTCCTTTTTCTTTTTCATTTTATTTTTTTCGTACGTCTCTCCTCGTCGCGCAATTTATTCGACAGTCGGTGAACACACCGGGAGCAAGTACGTTTCCCTCGGGCGGTTCAAACACACCGCGATTCCCATCACCTACATACCCCTCTGTCTCTCATACGCCGCGACGTCGTTCGCTAAATCCCTTTCCCCCCTCCCGCCCATCACTCATACTTTTCATTCTTCAATGTAATAACGTCCGACACGACGTGGATTCGTGACTGGGTGTGAAAAGCACGAGAAAAAAAAATTGAATAAAAATAGAACTCCACTTCTTTCCTCGGCGCGACTCGGTGCGGTATCGCGGCGATGTCTTATACGGACCCGAGAAGCAACGAGTGTAAAAGAGAATTTCTATAAGATCTCGAAACTCTCGCACAAGCGGTCTCCTTTCCCTGTGTTTCGCGACGGCGAGTCTCGTACTCGCTAACGAGGGCCCGAGACGACTGGAAAATGCGAACCGCGGAGAGAAAAAGAAGATTTTTACTCAAAAAAAAAAAAAAAATCGCGTCCACGAAACGAGCTCGAGAGATCGTGGAATTCGAAGACGGGATCGTTGTGCTAGAAAACTCGCGTGCCATCGTCACGTACGAAAGAGATAAGGTCAATAACGTCTAAATGAGTCAGGAAGCTGGAAAACTCAATTCGAGACTGATGACCGTTTCGAGTATCTCGCTGTGGTATTTTTTTTCCCCCGTTTTTTTTTTTTCATTAAAAACGCGCAACGAAACGCGGCGGCATCGTTTATCATGATTCATTAATGAAATCGCTGCTCGCGAGGCTTCCCCCTCGGATTATTATCGATGTGTTGCGTGACTCCGCGCGTGAAACGGAACGAGGGGGAGGAGGAAGAAAAAAAATAATAAGAAAAGAATTAATAGCAGGAAACGAGCGATCTTTTTACTGTATCGGGGCGGAATGGCATTTATGAACATATCAATCAATGAAATTTCGTACGATCGCTCGGACACGCTGGAGAGTGACGATTGAGGGGCGCGCGGATGAAAAAAATCACTTTCTCATCGTGTAATTGCCATTGACAAAAAAAGAAAACGGCGTTAAGGGGAGGCGCGGTGTAATCGGGGATCGAAATATATCAAAAAAGAAATCTCGTGGAATACGAAGCTCTGCTCGCCGGTTAACCCGATTGTACATATTGTAACTCGAGATGCTTCGGTTGTCGGGTTCGTCTCTGACAATACGATTACGATGCGGATATTGATATTCGACGATGTTGCATTCCCCGGCATTATTCACTCGTCATTTTTCTTCGGTTCACTTTCATGATTTTTTTCCACCAAATGGAACAACAGTGCGGATGCGTGAGTGGACATTAACGATCTACTTGTATATTTTGACCAACGGACGTTGATGCAAATGTGATAAATACACACGGTTATTAGATGATCGAGGACACACGTTTAAATGCGAAGAAAGTGTTTGACGTTGACTCTAAACTTTGCGTGATGAATGCAAAAAAAAGAGAAGAAAGAAAATCTAATTACGAGATTCATAAATAAAAAAAAACGCTGTGACGTTTACTATAAGAGAATTACGACAAAACAAATAAGAAGAGAATACAAACCAACAAGAAAGAAATACACACAAATATATGCGTAAAATTATAAATGTATTAATTATCGAAAGAAAACGAAAAAAATACAAAATGCGTATCCGTGAATAAAATATACGAAAAACTTATTGTCATTGTAACGTACGGAGGTAGTCAGTGTTAAATGATTGTAACTACTGCGTCATTTCGCGAAGGGGATGGAATGAATAATTGATGCGAGGAAACGTATAATGTGCGCGAATGAAAGTTAATTGCATGCGAGCGAGGGTGGTGATATAATGTACCTGTACGTTTCGACGATTCTCTGTACAACATCGTTGAGTACTGTTTTCCAAATCTATGAATATACACATATATATATATATTAAACAAAAAATATATATATATACATATATTATTTCGGCTGAATGCCCGAGGCTCACTCATTGTACGATTGCCGCATTTGTTCGAACGAACTTCGAATGCTTCTCGCTGTCATTTCATTTGTTCGTTATCGATTGTTATCACGATGTTAATTAATGTAAAATTATTTACGCGTATAGAAGAGGAAGAAAAAAGAAACAAATTATACGAGACGCGAGTTCTCGGGTGAATAAATCGTGCGCGAGACGAGGGAGAGAAAAATAAATAATAATAATGATTAAACATGGAAAAAAAAAGAAGAAAATTGAAAATGAAAAATATGCTACGGCGCTGTGTAAATAGTCAGAGATACGAATCTATGAGAAATCTAACGAGAGAAAAGTAGAGGCGAGATATGCGAATGAGAGACAATTGAACGCTATTAATTACTGTGAATTTCGTAACTGGAATAAATGTAATAAATTAAATAATTATACGATAAATGACATACTATTGTAGTGAGAGGAAAAAAAATAACAAACAATCGCACGGATGGAATCTGCGCGTGTGTGTGTGTGTATGGACGTTCGGCGAAACGAATAGCGTGTGAGATGATGTATCAAGCGTGAATACCGTATTGGTTAAAACGAAACGCTGGATAGAGGAAGCGGAGAAATCGTGGATGTGTGGAACCGTTCGGCGCTGCTCGAGACGGGGGAGGCTTGCGGAACGACGGGAAGGGAATGATGCGCTTTGAAACCGTTCTATCATCCGACTATAGCGACGAACTATCACGAGTACGACGTCACACGCAATTTCGAGTCGAGCTCTTTCGGTAACGTCGAGCTCTCTCAAAGGAAGCGTTAATCTATTTGAGCACGAGGTATACGAAGGCTTCACCACGCCCGCGTCTCTCCCACTAATTGAAACGTACAACGCGAAATTACGTTGTGCCGTTTGCTCGTTGTCGACAAATATACGTATATATATGTGTATATATATAAGAGACAGACAAGAGAATCGGCGGTGACGACGATGCGCCGGAGAAAAGCATTTTCCCATTCATTCCCTTTTCGCTTCTTCGGCATGCTGACTTCTCGACGTTGCGTCGTCGTCGCCGCACTTCGCGAGTGTGAAACACGTCGGGCATTTTATTTCGTTTTATTTTATAGTTTTTTATTGTGAATTACGGAAACAATGCGGGACAGCGTATGGAGGCCACGCATTTGTTCGGAGACAGTGGCGCTCGGATTCGGGTCAAGCGTTGCAAAGCTTCGCGAGTCCTTTTGATTAAGATATCCGATAATCTCTCGGGTCTGGTTCTTTCCTTGCTCCTGCCGTCTCGTACGTTTTCCTCTTTCTCCCGGCGTTCGCCGGAAAACTTCTCGGTTTTCCGGGACGCGGAGAAACCGGAGTGAGCCCCGAGACTAACGTGCGGCCCCGAGTAACTGCCTCTGCCTGCCCTGGTCGCCACTGCTAACCGGGATTGAGGCGAGAGTGCACCTAACTCCTCGGATACGAAGGAGAGAAGATCCGAAAGGAGCAAGGAACACTCGAGGAGCCACCAGCCCAGTCTCGATAGAGGAGAGCCGAGGAAGAGGAGGATACCGCCGAGCTCTGCGGATATTTATGTCGAGTCTTATCCGAGAAGTACCCACTCGATCCAGCGTACTCGATCGCTAATTGCTCGCTATCGCGCGCCTTGTCCCTTCCCCTCGGACCGCGCCGCGCAAACTTGAGAACTCGGGAATCTCATCGCATCTCGCGCTTCGTCCGCCGGTCGGAATGACGCCAAAGTGCATCGGTTTGAATCCAAAGAACAACCAAAAACGCATGTAAATACGAACGATTGTGTGAACATAAAATAAGTATAGATAAATAAATAATAAAATATATTACATTATAATTAATTTAAATAAAAGAATGAACAAAACGAAACAAACAAAAAGAAACAAACACACGACGCGCTGATCGCTCATCATTGCCTTTACGCGGTTGGAGTATAGAAATCGAGATGATGATAATGACGATCGAAACGAAAAGTGCATGATAACGGAAGGACGAGCGAGCGGAGAAAAGAAAAGAAGAAGATTAACGCAAGGAACGCACTCTCCTACTTCCCCTAATCTCCTTTGACCATAGTCATATAATACGTAATGTTCAGCTAGGCTAACGATACTATTAAGTGTTTCATTTAGCCTATACGATGTATATTGTATCTATAATCAGAAAATAAATTATCAACAGTAACGCTGTCTACACACGGCGGGCGATTGTCATTGGAAAAAAGAAATAAGAGAAAAAAGAACCGAAGTTTTACTTGGGAAAGGTGGCATCGCTCGCGTCGCGATCGATTACGGCGTGGAATATTATATTTATACATCGTAGCCAGCGGGGATAATCAACCCCCAACCGGAGTGATCCGGAGGCTGTAAAGATCCCTGTCCCAGTAACTCGCTCGCGCGCTCCCCGCCGTCCCCTTTAAACGAAGAGCTATCGAAAGAGAAACCGCACGCGCGCGTGCTCGAGCATCTCTCCCAATGAGATAAGGCATGCTGGCATCATACGTTTTTTTTTTTTTTTTTCATTTTCCCTCCAACCTTCCGAGCCACGCTACAGTTATACGCGAACATATAATAATCCCGGTTGATCGTATAACCGCGAACTGGGTCAAATTGATCGTATCTTCGTCATCGACGGGCAAACGAGGAAGAGGAACCGAAGAAAGCGGAGCGACTGTAACGAAGATTCACCGAACGGGCACGTCGGAGAAAAATATACGAACCGTTGGACTATTGTGAAAGGGAGTATCGCGGCAGTACGAGTAATAAGTGATAAACGACGTCTTAAATACTTTCTCTCCCACTTCTTCGAGTCTCTTATTTGCGATTTATCATATTTCAACGATAAGACGAAATTCCATTATCGCGCGCGTAACGTAACGCCTTCGCAACGGATTGAATTCGCGTTGAGGAAGAGAATCATGATTCTCCGTTTTTATGATATTGGACGGCATTCTTTTACGTAAGCCAGCTATTATATTCGTCACCGCGAGCTGCGAAGAAAAATAGTCTTGCGTCACATGAGCGCACTGTCGTTTAACAAAGTCCTTGCGCGTGATGTTCATTTCGCACAAGTTCGAATAAAATGAGAGAGAATTCCAAACGCTTCTCGATTGTATGAATACCTGAAAAAATTCGTGGACATTGAAGGTATCGAAAAAATGTTGCACAATAATAGTTCGAAAATGTTATTAACAAATTGAAAAAAAAATTATTGTTGAACAATCCCCCGAAAACAGAATTTTTCTTCCATGAAAAGAATTCGTTCGTTTATCTGAAATTTTTTTATTCTCTTTGAATGCCGCGTTTACCCACGCATTTTTTTCTATATAAAAAGAGAAATTCACAATGAAGTTGAAAATCTGAAAAAAATGTATACCTTATCGGAAAAATGCATCAATTATTTTTATTAAAAAAAAGTTGCTTTTCCCGGAATATTTTTTGCACAATTAATTTTTTTATCAATTTTTAATTATTACGTAAAATAAATCTTTCCAGTACCTTTAACGTGTATGAATTTTTTCGGATTTCCATATCACCGAGAAGTGTTTGCAATTCTCTCTCATTTCCGTCGAACCCGCGCGAAACGAACGCCATGCGCAAGGACTGCGTTAATCGCGAATAGATCGAGCGAACCGCCATCCACAATGTACTTTGCGAAAATAAGTGCATTTACATTACGCCGAACGGTGTATCGATCTCAAATGCATATCGATAATCACTCGATCGCGTGGGTGGAGTCGCGTTGTCCATGCAGTAGTCGCACGCAGACACGGACACTTCGCTCGCGGAATATACGCGCGTATGTGGATTGCGAGGCGACGGAGCCAGCCGGTATCATGTATTCCTTGCGCGTTTGAGAGACAAGAGAGAATTGCTCCCGCCACAGGGACCTATTAGCGAGAGTGACACTGTGTCACGATAGGATTAGACCCCTCTGCGGTTTTAATGAGATCGTGCCATCCGGATAATTACCTAGCGATCCACTTTGTGAAGTGTCAGATCTGATATATAGTTCGTCTCATACCTCCGCTACTATCCCTCGTAATCCGAAGAGTATGCGCGAAATAGCGCGTTTTTACAACTGTATTCGGTGTGACGGGGGGATAAAAACATTGAGAGTATCCTCGCGAACGGGCCAAATACTCGTAAATAATTTATACTTCCGAACACCCGTGGATAATGGGTCTGTAAGGCTTCGCTATGAACTTTCATAATTCGTTATGCTCGCACGTCGTTTCCTCGGTGAAATTTCGATTTTGCATTTTTAGTTTTTCTCATCGTAACTTAATCCATTGGGGAAAAAAGAGAGAAGAACATTTTGCGCGTCAATTTTGCAGGTCGCGAGGAACGCGCGCAGCGCTTCTATTCAAATATTGTAGGATACGCGCGCGCGTGTCTGGACGGGGTTGGTGTGTGTATCGCGTCGGAGTATTATAGTAGGGGACAAGAGGTAAAGCGTGTGCCAGCGCAGCCTCGGCTTTCTGTGGTATTGATTACAGCTTCCTATCCAGGTGCACACGGGCAGGGTCAAATCTCCCCCGCCTCTTTCTCTCATTTTAACTCCCCGCGCCCCCGCACCCTCCGCTCGCCTCGCGCGCTTCTCGACCTCCCGCGCTTCGCTCTCCTCGTCCCGGAGCTTTCTTGGAAAGTTGTCATCTCAATGATATATCACCGTCACTTTTACATGGATACGTACTCTTTATTAAAATTATGTATACCTCTCACATCCAACTGTTACGTACGACAGCGCGCCGTATTCATCTAAATTTTATAGTCACGAAAACGACGTTTTGCTTCCCCCCCGCCTCGTCTCGCGATTCTCGCGAGAGTTTGAAAAATGTTGCCTTATTATGTAGTTCACATTTTTCAGTAGCTCGAGCAACGAACGAAAAAAAAACATTTGTTACATCTTGGCAAATAAAAAAACGAAGCTTGTCCTCTTTCGCGTTTTTGTCGTCGTTTCCGAAGAATGCGCGTGTTTGAAAAATGTTTCTGCATTGTAGTTCGCGGCCCTTACCATCGTGGCGTAAAAAAAATATATATACATAATATATAGAAAAGAGGATCGTATGAGGAACATGTATTTATATACCTCGCCCATTCACGGAATATCCTCGCCGAGACAGTTTTGGATAATGGCTCGTAGCGAGTTTCCACTGCCCGCTCGTACAGCCGCATACGCAGCGCTCGCTCTCCTTCCGCTTCCATACCGGCTAACGTATCCTCTTTCCTTCGCCTCGACGCACCTGCAACCTCGCGAACTATTCAGAACCGTCGTGCATTCAACTTCTCCTATCGCCCTTCTTTTATCGATTTATCTATCGGCGAGCGCGCGCGCTTTTTCGAAAATCCTGGATTACCGAATTACGAAGCTCTGCGTGCCCTGTCTTGTTGTCGTTTCGCTCTCCGGACGATTCTGGTAAATCCATGACGACTACTTGCATCTTCGCCGATGACGATTTCTGCTTTTCCCAAAATTTCCGGATGTTCACAGGCCGACGAGCTGCAGTTACCGCAGCGCCCGACTTCGCCCGTCCCCGTGTGCTTCCGTTCTGTCCCGTGCGAATCTATAAATCTCTCCGAACTCGATGTCCCATCGCGACCCACGCCGATGATCCTCGCGCGACGACCGCTCGTACGACCCGTCGCGCGATATCGTCGTTGCGACAAAATTACGAGTTTCCGACGTTTCAACGTATCGATAAATATTCATGGCATTTCACGTGCGTCGGACGAGCGCATTCGTCCTGGACAGATTGTCATCTATCGAATCAATTATCGTTCGACCCAACCGATCGAACCCTCGCGCCGATGAATCGTCCGTCGATTATTATAGGCGATATAATTCGACATTTGCATTGTCTTCGAGGCTGCCCTTTCCGGCGGATAAACCGATGAATATGGATTAGGGGCTTGATATTAGCTTTATCGGTTAATATCGAGTGCGGAAGTGATATAGTTGTCGCGATGTCTAGCCGTGTCGTTCCTCGAGCGAATTTAATATTCCATCGGTAAGCTGGAAATACGCCCAAGCTGCGGGAACTCTCTCTCCGTCCCGTTTTCTTACGTGGCAACGACGAGGCGACGAGCTCTCGACAATACAGAGCCGTACCGTCGACGATCGCTCGGGAAAATGTGCCTCTCGCGAGTTCCCCTCTCGGCGCGCCGCTTGCTGATGCTGCGAACGAGCGCGATCAACCTTGTCGTCTTCGTCGTTGCGTTGACGTCGTTGTAGGCTTCCTCGCCGTCGAGCCGGGCGGCTCGGCAAAGCATTTGCCGTCGAGTTCCTCCTTTGTTTCGCCAACGACGAGACGGCGAGGTTGGAGGATCGTTCCGACGCTCCGTCGGTGAATCTGAAGAAAAGGTAGAGAATATTAAAAAATGAAAAAAAAAACACCTGTACATGCTAACGGGCCGCTTTGCCGTCGCGAGTCGACTATGAACTACGCAACAACCAGGGCGGCGAACAATAGGATATATTTGCTAATAGGGCAAAGTGGAGGTATAATAAATAATAATTGAGTGCCAGCATCAACGTTGCCGTACCGCTTAAGTCCCGGACAATAGTGAGATTTTCAGCGAGTTTCGAATATTTTACAATGGAACGAAAAACCTGAAAAGAATCAACCGTACGGAAATTTTCTAAGAAAATTAATTTCACGTGATGACAATACGAGTTATTCACTAATTTTTTTTTACGAATTCGAAATGTTAAAGAACTAGAGCAAATTCTAAAAAAATGCATATGTATTCAGTATATCAACGATTCGTTTTCGATAAAAATTCTTTTGATTATCGGGGAATTTGTTGAACATGATTTTTTTTCGGTAATTTGTTAATAACATTTTGATATTATTATTATGCAATATCAATCTCTGCAGCACTTTCCATACGCCTGGTTTTTTCAGATTCATCTACTACGTACTGCTTTAAAGAATTCCTTCTCTTCCACGAAGATAGATCATTTTTCTATGAATCTAGAAAAAATCCTCAACGCCGATTGGCTTGACATTTGATAGCCGTCTCGGGATACCCTCCGATCGATCTCAGACATCGATGTGTATTACGTACACTTCGTAATATTTCTTCATACTTGCGCCTCCGCCTTGTCAACTCGAATATTCAACGACGAAGGTTATAGCGGTTATCCGTTTAGAATATTTTCCCTTGCTTATCAAAAATTATCCTGCCCTCGCGTCCACGATATCGCGTTCTTCTTCACGTCTGTTGCGATTTTGTTATATTTTCGTCCTCGACAGCCTATCCGCGCGGTTGACGATAGTTATCGACGATGGCATCCCATCACTCAGAACGATCCGTAAGCCAGCAGTGGCTTTGAACCACATCGTTGTGTTTCTTTTGCCTCTGCCACGCAACACACATCGCTAATGTAATTTTTCGAGCCTCTTGCCAAGCGATAAATCGCGATGGGACAGAACGAAGGCCCGTTCCCACATTAATCACTTACCCGGCTCAGAATTCGACCTAACATTCGACCGAACAATAAAATTAAGGAACGAAGACTAGCAGAATAACGTTAACCATTCCGTACGCGACCGTAATTCATTTTAATCCACGAATGACCTCGCTTATGTTAATGTTCGATTGAAATAGTCCACCGGTCTTAATACATCGCTCGGTCCGAATTCAGCGGGCGAAATATTATCGGCGATAGTTTGGGAGCTATCGGAAAAACATTGGAACAGAGAGACAAAAATGCGAGACAATGAAAAATTTATAAACGTAAATTCGGCAGTGGAAATTGTCACGGTGGATAGGCGAGGGGAGAGAGCCGAGGAGGAGTCTCGTGTGTTAACAGCAACGATCCAGCGATACTGACCAGTTCAATATGCGACAAAATTTTACCCGTACCTCGTGTATACACGACAAACCACTAAAGCGTCATCCCGTTTCTTCCCCCCGTGTGTATACTCATAGCACACATACATATATTCATTCGCAGTACGTCTGTATATTTGATGTCACTGCTCCCGCGTTCTCTTCCGCTTTCCCTCTGCTTCGTTCGCACGCTCTCATCGCGCCTCGTTTGCATGGAGCCGAGCGGCAAAGTTGAACCCTGACCTATTCCGCGAAAACCCAGTGAGTTCGTTTCGACGGTGCGGTGCACCTGAAATATTCAACCGACGGGACTTGCCCTGCCCAGCTTCGCTTCACTACTGTCGAGCTCTTTCCTATCGCGTACTCCTTCGATACATCGCTACCCGTCGCCGATTTCGGTATTCGGAAATCCATTTTTTGAAAGTTCTTTGACGGCTATTTGCGATTATCTTTAATCATTTATCCCGAAACTTCTAGAATGTAATCTGCTCTTGAGTCTTTTAGCGACAACATTTTTCAAATTCGGGACTTTTCGTATGTAAAGAAATCGACAATTAGAACAAAAATTGACACTTTTTTTTACAAACTTTCATCGCATGGAGCATTGTTGAGAAAGTTTCTAAATCTTACTTTTGGCTAGGAACGAAAGACCCTCTTTGAATTATAAAACAATGTATTTGCTTGTTAGGGTTTTGCACTTCAACAGCAGTGATAAACAACGAAAATACGTTCGAATTTATAAGGTAAACGGCCCAGTTGGCGTCCCTATCCTGGTTCCTGACCGGGGTACCTCTAACATTGTCGACTGCCCCCACCATTCGATTTGCAGCCAATGAGTAGCGCGCGTTTGGGGGGTCATAAGCTGCAACACTCGGTCGTCCTTGTTTAAATGGTTACATGCGTAAAGTGTGATAGTTGCTTCAAAGGGTCATAAATTTGAACCTTTACCTTAAGGCGCAAAAAAATGTCCTGCGTACGTGACTAATTATGTACCTCTAAAAGAATCATCTGTAGAAACGTATATTAGGTTCTGGGAAATGTATTGAGAGTAGAAAAAAAAGATGTCAACGGCACGCGGTGTTCCCAAGCGGTCACCCATCCAAGTACTGACCGCGCCCAAAGCTGCTTGACTTCAGTGATCGGACGAGAACTGGTACTTTCAGCTTGGTATGGTCGTTGACGATTACACATGAAGCACACATCGTTCTACAGAAAACGATAACAAAAGACCAAAGATTTTTGATTCGTAAAGAACGAGAATATTTTTCGGAAGTAAACATGATTTTTCCCCAAAAGCAGATATTATTCTTATTGTTATGAATTACTAAATATTGATCCTATAGTGTTTACGAGGCTAACTTTAGTAATCGTCAACGACCACACCAAGCTGAAAGTACCAGTTCTCGTCCGATCACTGAAGTCAAGCAGCTTTGGGCGCGGTCAGTACTTGGATGGGTGACCGCTTGGGAACACCGCGTGCCGTTGGCATCTTCTTTTTTTTACTTTCAATACATTTAACAAAACCCAATATACGTTTCTACCGACGACTGTTTTAGAAGTCAATAATTATTTACGGGTGCAGGAAATTTACTTCGATACTCGGTGCGTCGCCAGGCAAGGGTTAGCGGCGAGCGCGTAATCTTTTTACCTGCGTAGAACCCAAGAGCGCGTCAGGGCCCTTGCCCCCCACTTAGCGTCTTCGAATTGAATTCGGCTTTAGCAAAATCCCTTCTTGTATTTCTGATCGCCAAATCATGGATTTCCCGTACTCGTTGAGCGACAAAGACACTCTGATATTTTATATTTCCATTTTACAAATCTTTGAAAGAGGAGTCTTAGAACTACAGTCGTAGCGAAAAGTCGCGTCTTGGAAACCAATGCCAAACGCGTTCTACGAGAGGATCAACGTAAGTGCAGTACCAGGGTGAAATCTTCTTAACTTAAATCATCATACAATAGTAGTGAATGTCAACGACCACACCAAGCTGAAAGTACCAGTTCTCGTCCGATCACTGAAGTCAAGCAGCTTTGGGCGCGGTCAGTACTTGGATGGGTGACCGCTTGGGAACACCGCGTGCCGTTGACATCTTCTCTTTTTTATTTTCAATACATTTAACAGAACCCAATGTACGTTTCTACCGACGACTCTTTTAGAAGTCAATTATTATTTACGGACGCACGAATTTTTTGTTTTGCGCCTTAAGGTAAAAGAAACGTATATTGGGTTCTGTTAAATGTATTTTGAAAGTAAAAAAAAGAAGATGCCAACGGCACGCGGTGTTCCCAAGCGGTCACCCATCCAAGTACTGACCGCGCCCAAAGCTGCTTGACTTCAGTGATCGGACGAGAACTGGTACTTTCAGCTTGGTGTGGTCGTTGACATTCACTACTCTTGTATAATGATTTACGTTAAGAAGATTTCACCCTGGTAAGGTAAAAGTATCAATGGCGGGACACTCAACACAGTAGACCCAGTCCCGGGACACACGTGTAAAAGTATATTTACATCTCTCTCGCACGCCCGCTTTGTCCCGACATTGGGGCTTGTCCTGCCATTGGTACGTTTACGTTACTGCACTTACGTTGAGTATCCAGTAGAACGCGTTTGGCATTGGTTTCCAAGACGCGACTGTTTACTACGACTGTAGGTCTAAGGCTCCTTTTTCAAAGATTTGTAAAATGGAAATATAAAAATATCAGAGTGTCTTTGTCGCTCGACGAGTGCGGGAAATCCATTGATTGGCGATCAGGAATACAAGAAAGGATTTTGCTAAAGCCGAGTACAATTCGAAGACGCTAAATGGGGGGCAAGAGCCCGGACGCACTCTTGGGTTCTACGCAGGTAAAAAGATTACGCGCTCGCCGCGAACCCTTGCCTGGCGACGCACCGAGTATCGAAGTAAATTTCCTGCGTCCGTAAATAATTATTGACTTCTAAAAGAGTCATCGGTAGAAACGTATATTGGGTTCTGTTAAATGTATTGAAAGTAAAAAAAATAAGATGTCAACGGCACGCGGTGTTCCCAAGCGGTCACCCATCCAAGTACTGACCGCGCCCAAAGCTGCTTGACTTCAGTGATCGGACGAGAACTGGTACTTTCAGCTTGGTGTGGTCGTTGACGTTTACTAAAGTTTGTCTCGTAAACACTACAGGATTAACATTTAGTAATTCATAATAATGCGAATAATACCTGCTTTCGGGGAAAAATCATGTTTACTTCCGAAAAATATTCTCGTTTTTTACCAATCAAAAATCTTTGGTCTTTTTTTATCGTTTTGGCTAGAATGATGTGTGCTTCATGTGTAATCGTCAACGACCATACCAAGCTGAAAGTACCAGTTCTCGTCCGATCACTGAAGTCAAGCAGCTTTGGGCGCGGTCAGTACTTGGATGGGTGACCGCTTGGGAACACCGCGTGCCGTTGGCATCTTTTTTGTTTTACTTTCAATACATTTAACAGAACCCAATATACGTTTCTACCGACGACTCTTTTAGAAGTCAATAATTATTCACGGACGCAGGAAATTTACTTCGATACTCGGTGCGTCGCCAGGCAAGGGTTAGCGGCGAGCGCGTAATCTTTTTACCTGCGTAGAACCCAAGAGTGCGTCCGGGCTCTTGCCCCCCATTTAGCGTCTTCGAATTGTACTCGGCTTTAGCAAAATCCTTTCTTGTATTCCTGATCGCCAATCAATGGATTTCCCGCACTCGTCGAGCGACAAAGACACTCTGATATTTTTATATTTCCATTTTACAAATCTTTGAAAAAGGAGCCTTAGACCTACAGTCGTAGTAAACAGTCGCGTCTTGGAAACCAATGCCAAACGCGTTCGACTAGAGACTCAACGTAAGTACAGTACCAGAGTGAAATCTTCTCAACTTAAATCATCATACAATAGTAGTGAATGTCAACGACCACACCAAGCTGAAAGTACCAGTTCTCGTCCGATCACTGAAGTCAAGCAGCTTTGGGCGCGGTCAGTACTTGGATGGGTGACCGCTTGGGAACACCGCGTGCCGTTGACATTCTTTTTTTTACTCATTCAATATTTACATGTAATAACAAACCTTGTTTCTACACACGTCGTTCGAATAAAATGAATTATATTTCATTCATCAACTGTTTTGTTGATCTATTTCTATTATACGATACGCAGAACTCCATGCAAAGTATCAGGTTATGCCGACAAGCAAACGCTGCTTTGTCATTGGCTGTTGGCAGTGGGAGAAAAAAAGCTTTTTTAGAATACAGAAATCGAGATACGCGATTAATTAAATGCATTTCTATCATTATGCGTCCGATAATGGAATTACAACAATACCAAACATTTCATTCGCTTTACACCGAAAACCACGCAGAAACATGAGACAATTTGTTCACGTCGAAATGACCACGCTACTGTGCTATTGGTTGTTGGACGAGTGGTGGGGTGAAGAAGCGGATAACCAATGACCGTGCAGTCAAGTCAATCGGGCGCAATGATTGAAAAAGTTGTTCGTGAGACTTGAAAACGTGGAAAATTCCTACTTTACGTAAAATAAAGTGCAATATTGAATTTACTGGAAAAGAAGAAAAAGAAACTCAGATGACTCGACTTCCTTGTCTGTATCGCAAGAACAACTATAAGATCTATTGACAAGATTTGAACTTCAGTCTCTCGACAGCCAATTAGCGGTCGAATAATTCCACAGCACTGTCTTTTATTACAACGCATTTCGGCTTCCCCTTTTTTCTAACCATTTAAATGAATTCTAAAAGAATGCATTCGAGATCTGCGATCCGCAGTCCGCCAGACCGGTGTACCGTTGCTAGTCCTTTCGCTCCTGTTAGATCCACTTGCATCGGATACGTACGCACAGCCACTACTATTGCATACCGAAAGCACCGGTTGCTCTGATGTATACCCGACACTCGTGTCCGTCCGGGCGCGGTAACTATCTACCGACGTTCTCATCGGCCCACGCTTTGCTCCGCTTTTACCTTGCCTGCAGCGCAGTTTCCCTCTCGTATTGTTCATCCGTCCGAGCTCTCCCTCTCTCTCCACTCGCGCGCTCCTCTGCCCTATCGCTTCATACGTATCGATGCGTCTAATCCACGAGCCGATACTAATGAAAGAACAAAAAAAAAAAAAACGAGAAAACAAACAACTGCAAGGCCGTAGAACATCGTTCATGCATGGAAACGCGTGGGCACTACGCACCGAAGAACAAGAATATTACACGAGCACACAGGTGGACTCGTACCCGCTCGAACGAAAGCCGATTTACACATTTTCACTTGCCAGTCCCTCAATGCATTTCGTTGTTACAAGATCCGTGAATACGCGATTTCGACGCAAATGACAATGCACTTGTAATCCCGATCTATCGCACGATATGCGTGTTTACGAAGCAATTGTAATGGGTAAATCGATCCTCAATTGTGCATCAACGCGTCGATGCTCTCGGCATTACAAGATACGTCCATTCAAGCGTGAATTACAGAGCATAACGAAACGCGGATATTGTTCGTTTCTACCGATGCCTCGATACGCGTACATTGCTGTAAATTGGGTAAAACGTCCCGGAGCTGCGTCAGCATCCTCTTGTTTAAGGCCAACATCAATTGTTGCCGGTTCGACGAATAGAGGAAGAGGCCCCGGAGTGGACTTAGCCTGGAACTAGACGCGGAATTGAAGGGGAACTCGAAATAATCAGGGCTGGACCTCGGTGAGTGAGTACGGAACGACACACCTTTTCAGAGGCTCTCGTTTGCATATAGATATATACATATATATTCACCCATAGGTATATATCGTTTATTCAGAGCGTTTCGTGATTACCACGGCGATAACTCGATAGGCATGAAACTCTCCGGATACCCGATTGCTTTTGACCCCGCGAGAGGCATACATCGAAGTCGAGAGTGAAACGTTACTGACAACCACACGCGCAAAGTCTGTTATCTAAATATCTATCATCGCGCGGTGGAGATCGTTTCCGCGCTGTCGAAATATCCAGTTGCGCGGATTACCGTAACGATGTTTCGCGGAATTGATAACTAACGGAATAACGGTCGAGGCGTACTTGGCGCTACGTATGAGATTCGGATCGATCAATCGTGCCCCGAACGCTGCGTGTTGTTTGTTTCGTGCAGACAACCGAACGGATTCCCCGTGTACAGTGATGGCTCGTTGTGGTCCGCTGTTTTTTTTGCATGAAACGTGATCTCGCGGGCTTCGCGATTTCTCGTCAGAATGCAGCTGCAGCTGCCCACCGTTGGTCTGAAACGAAGTTAAACTGTACAAGCTGGATTGTTATTGTATGCAGATGTGTGTGCCGACCTCCGCGACAAACCGTTCTTCGTTGCGGTCGCATCCGATCGTTCGCGTTCCGTTGGAATCGACAGAACTCGGAGCCTCGTCTCCGCAATCACCGAACTCGAAGTACTCGACGTCATCGATCGAACGTCCAAGTTCGATCCTCCGTCCTCTTCGTAGACGCAACTATCTCACGGCCTTGCCTCGAGCTCGGTCATACAGATATTTCTTCTCTTCGTATCATACATCCTCCGAAGCTTCGATGAAGGTTGAACCGTCGCGAACGAGTTTTTACGCATTCGAGATGACAAATCGCTCGCGAGTTTCACCCCTCTATCACCTATCGGAGTAAAAGCTTTTCGTACCTTCGGAGCGACAGCGCTCGTCGTCGTGACTCGCGCCCAACGCGCCGATGTGTCGTTACAAGATCACCGAGGCCTTTTATTTGCGTTTTTCCTTTTCTTCGCACGACGCCTCCCCCGTCGGCAAAAAATTCGATTCTCGAGATGTCGTTATAACGGGCAATTTGTATCTCGCACAAAGGCTGCGCGCTCCCTCCGAAAATCGTGTTACGCCGCTGCCGTTGAGAAACTGAAACACAACAGACGACAAATTTTGAGTACGCTATTTCACAGTTGCATATAGCTTACGCGTTATATACCTTTCGTGCCTTGCCCAAAATATCGAGGTCAAATGCGAACTCCCCGGCATTGCCGGCAGTGACTCCAGAGGTGATCGATAGCCGCCGCTCGTTTCCCGAACGGAAGACGAGCCCCCGAACTCCGTCCTACCGTGGTGTTGATGCTGCTGCGGCTGCTGCTGCTGCCGCTGCCGCTGCCACACTGCCGTGTATTAATGATAAATCGCGCATTGTCGGAAATGAGAGAGCGATCAGAAGTTGCAGAGGCCCACGCACCCGGTCGTCAGAGCTCGGACGCGCGCCCACGTCTGATAAATGAATGAACGAGTAAGTGATTTTGACAGTATTCGCGCATCACTCTTCGAGTATATTTGGATCGGGACACCAATAACGCGCATCGATGGTCAAAACGACCGCGACCGGATTCGAAATAATGAAGAGATCTTCGATTAGCTAAAATTGCGGGGGCGAAGATTTCTTTTTTTTTTCATTGATTCTCTGACGCTCAACGGAAGTTCAGGGTCAGATGTCGCACGGGGAAAAGTTATGTAGACCTTATATAATTTATGTATAGAATATAGATGAAGCGGAAAAAAAATTTGCGATAAATTTAATAAACTGGTACCGGAAGTTTTCGTGTATAAATTTTAATGTATGATTTATGATGAAAATTAATTTACGGTATATTGAAAACCGTGGAGATACGGTACTTTGAATAATTGAATTTAATTTTACGGAATAAATATATTAATATGTTATCACTATCGTGTATATAACAAAAATTCAAGTACCCCTATATCAAATTTACTTTTTTCCTATACCATGGTTAATAATTTACATATAAATTATGTAATTTACTCTGGATAAGGGTATAATCTATGTGCTAATATGTGTGTGTTTTATGCTTATATGCCCGATTAATATGTACATTATATACTATAATCGGTCATCTATATGGCAATTTTCTATCAGAAATCAAAATGCGAAATGATTTGCCGGCTCTGCTATTGACTGCGAACTTTGCTTAGCTCCATTGAGCAGTGTGACTATCTATTTGGGACATGGATTCGTTTTTTTAGATCGTAGATCAAACGGCACTCGGTGTTCCCAAGCGGTCACCTATCCAAGTACCCATGATTACATGCGCAAAATGAGAGAGTTGCTTAGACGAGACATAAACTGAGACTTACACCTTAAGGCACAAAAAATAAATATCCTGCATACGTAACTAATTGTCGACCGTTAAAAGAGGCGTCCGTAGAAACATATAGAGTTCCGTTAAATACATTAAAAGTAGAAAAAAAGAGATGTCAACGGCACGCGGTGTTCCCAAGCGGTCACCCATCCAAGTACTGACCGCGCCCAAAGCTGCTTGACTTCAGTGATCGGACGAGAACTGGTACTTTCAGTACTTACGTTGAGTCTCTAGGAGAACGCGTTTGGCATTGGCTTCCAAGACGCGACTGTTCGCTACGACTGTAGTTCTAAGACTCTTTTTTCAAAGATTTGTAAAATGTAAATATAAAAATATCAGAGTGTCTTTGTCGCTCGACGAGTACGGGAAATCCATTGTTTGGCGATCAGAAATACAAGAAGGGATTTTGCTAAAGCCGGATACAATTCGAAGACGCTAAGTGGGGGGCAAGGGCCCTGACGCACTCTTGGGTTCTACGCAGGTAAAAAGATTACGCGCTCGCCGCTAACCCTTGCCTGGCGACGCACCGAGTATCGAAGTAAATTTCCTACGTCCGTAAATAATTGTTGACTTCTAAAAGAGTCGTCGGTAGAAACGTATATTGTGTTCTGGGAAATGTATAGAAAATAGAAAAAGAAATGTCAACGGCACGCGGTGTTCCCAAGCGGTCACCCATCCAAGTACTGACCGCGCCCAAAGCTGCTTGACTTCAGTGATCGGACGAGAACTGGTACTTTCAGCTTGGTGTGGTCGTTGACGATTACACATGAAGGTACACACATCATTCTACCGAAAACGATAACAAAAGACGAAAGATTTTTGATTGGTAAAAAACGAGGATATTTTTCGAAGGTAAACATGATTTTTCCCCAAACGCAGATTTTATTCTTATTATTATGAATTACTAAATATTAATCCTATAGTCTTTACGAGGCTCACTTCAGTAACCGTCAACGACCACACCAAGCTGAAAGTACCAGTTCTCGTCCGATCACTGAAGTCAAGCAGCTTTGGGCGCGGTCAGTACTTGGATGGGTGACCGCTTGGGAACACCGCGTGCCGTTGACATTTCTTTTTCTATTTTCTATACATTTCCCAGAACACAATATACGTTTCTTTTACCTTAAGGCGCAAAAAAAATGTCCTGCATACGTGACTAATTATGTGCCTCTAAAAGAATCGTCTGTAGAAACGTATATTAGGTTCTGGGAAATGTATTGAAAGTAGAAAAAAAAGATGTCAACGGCACGCGGTGTTCCCAAGCGGTCACCCATCCAAGTACTGACCGCGCCCAAAGCTGCTTGACTTCAGTGATCGGACGAGAACTGGTACTTTCAGCTTGGTATGGTCGTTGACGGTTACACATGAAGCACACATGATTCTACTGTGAACGATAAAAAAAAAGACCAAAGATTATTGATCAGTAAAAAACGAAGATATTTTTTGGGAGTGAACATGTTTTGCCCCAAAAGTAGATATTATTCTTATTATTATAAATTACCAAATGTTAATCCTATAGTGTTTACTAGACAAACTTCAGTGATCGTCAACGACCACACCAAGCTGAAAGTACCAGTTCTCGTCCGATCACTGAAGTCAAGCAGCTTTGGGCGCGGTCAGTACTTGGATGGGTGACCGCTTGGGAACACCGCGTGCCGTTGACATTTCTTTTTCTATTTTCTATACATTTCCCAGAACACAATATACGTTTCTTTTACCTTAAGGCGCAAAAAAAATGTCCTGCGTACGTGACTAATTATGTGCCTCTAAAAGAATCGTCTGTAGAAACGTATATTAGGTTCTGGGAAATGTATTGAAAGTAGAAAAAAAAGATGTCAACGGCACGCGGTGTTCCCAAGCGGTCACCCATCCAAGTACTGACCGCGCCCAAAGCTGCTTGACTTCAGTGATCGGACGAGAACTGGTACTTTCAGCTTGGTATGGTCGTTGACGGTTACACATGAAGCACACATGATTCTACTGTGAACGATAAAAAAAGAGACCAAAGATTATTGATCAGTAAAAAACGAAGATATTTTTTGGGAGTGAACATGTTTTGCCCCAAAAGTAGATATTATTCTTATTATTATAAATTACTAAATGTTAATCCTATAGTGTTTACTAGACAAACTTCAGTGATCGTCAACGACCACACCAAGCTGAAAGTACCAGTTCTCGTCCGATCACTGAAGTCAAGCAGCTTTGGGCGCGGTCAGTACTTGGATGGGTGACCGCTTGGGAACACCGCGTGCCGTTGACATGTTTTTTTTCTACTTTTAATACATTTTCCAGAACCCAATATACGTTTCTACAAACGACTTTTTTAGAGGTTAATAATTATTTACGTATGCAGGCATTTTTTTTGTGCCCCAAGTTAAAAGAAACGTAAATTGGTTTCTGGAAAATGTATTGAAAACAGAAAAAAAAGGTGTCACCGGCAAGCGGTTTTCCCAAGCGGTCACTCATCCACGTACTAGATGGGTCTTCCGTTGCACGAACGGATTATAACTCAATAAAATAGAAAGTGGAATTCTTTCGACACAGGGTTTAACGGACCCCCGACAAAATTCAATGTCTTCGACTTTTCCGATTAGTACTCATAAAACTGCAACGTAGCTGAGTTCTTGAATTCCGAATAGCATAATCCTTTAGAAGCAAAAATAATCGCGAAAAAGCCACTCTCGAAAGACAATACGGAGTTTATGAGCCTGCATGCTTCGATACTCGGTACGGCGCCAAGCAAGGGTCAGCGGCGAGCGCGTTTAGGCCTTGCAACCCTAAACGATGAGACAATACCGCACGTTCCCAGCGTGCAGAACAATAGGTGACCGCTTGGGAACACCGCGTGCCGTTGACACCCTTTTTTTCTATTTTCAATGCATTTCCCAGAACCCAATATACGTTTCTTTAACCTTAAGGCGCAAAACGGAAATTTTCTGCGTCCGTAAATAATAATTGACTTCTAAAAGAGTCGTCGGTAGAAACGTACATTGGGTTCTGTTAAATGTATTGAAAATAAAAAAGAGAAGATGCCAACGGCACGCGGTGTTCC
The DNA here is from genome assembly GCA_963924025.1 of Ischnus inquisitorius. NCBI lineage: Eukaryota > Metazoa > Arthropoda > Insecta > Hymenoptera > Ichneumonidae > Ischnus > Ischnus inquisitorius. Next base: position 10,464,300 of record OZ001252.1, read on the forward strand.
CAAGCGGTCACCCATCCAAGTACTGACCGCGCCCAAAGCTGCTTGACTTCAGTGATCGGACGAGAACTGGTACTTTCAGCTTGGTATGGTCGTTGACGATTACACATGAAGCACACATGATTCTACTGAGAACGATAAAAAAAAAGACCAAAGATTTTTGATCAATAAAAAACGAAGATATTTTTTGGGAGTGAACATGTTTTGCTCCAAAAGTAGATATTATTTTTATTATTATGAATCACTAAATGTTAATCCTCTAGTCTTTATTATATAAACTTTAGTGATCGTCAACGACCACACCAAGCTGAAAGTACCAGTTCTCGTCCGATCACTGAAGTCAAGCAGCTTTGGGCGCGGTCAGTACTTGGATGGGTGACCGCTTGGGAACACCGCGTGCCGTTGACATCTTTTTTTTTCTATTTTCAATACAATATATCGAATTTACTTTTTTCTACAGCATATTTAATAATTTCCATATGAATTATATAATTTACTCTGGATAAACTTTTAATCTATGTGCTAATATGTGAGTGTATGCTTATATGCCCGATTATTATATAAATTATATACTATAATCTGTAATCTGTATGGCAATTTTCCATCAGAATTCAAAATGCGAAATATTTTGCCGGCTCCGTTACTGACGGTAATCTTTGCTTAGCTAAATTGCGCAGTGTGACCGCTTTTTTGGGACACAAATCCGTCTTTTTAGATAGCAGATCTAAAAGCTATAAACATGATTCTAGTACTTCGAACTACCAACATTTCTGACCCGTTCGCAGGAATAATTCTACCCCGTCGTTGCTGGCGAGATATGCAATGCCAGGGGATGCGGCGAACTTAACGAGCGATTATGAGCTATATGCAGAAGGACGGGAAGGCCGGAAGCGTTGGTTCAGTTGGGCGTGCCAATCCGCACGGCGTTTTGGAGGAAGCAACTTTCCGCGCGATAAGGCGCATAACAGCGCAGTGGATGGCTTAGGTATTCCTGAGTTGTGCGCGTCGGCGAGGAACAAGCCCACGGACGTTACATCAGGAACTGAAACAGAAACATAACGATACAGTGCGAGAGACGAGATTATGAGAGGAGCGAGAGAGGACAGAGGCAACGATGCATTCGGATATGCGAATTGCGCGGCGTCGGAGGTGTCGCAGATTTAGGGATTGAGGGGGTGAGATTCGCGGTGGGGCTGAGGCGCGGGCTAAATTAGCTAACTTCAGACAGTAACAAACCGGAGTGAGCCAAAGCCGGTGGATAGGAAAGACGAGGCGCGGAAGCAGAAGGGAAGGGAGTTGAGACTAGAGCGTCTGATATCAGAACGACTAAGCTGTTATGTTCACGCCGGTTTGCCACGTTTGGGTATATATGCTCTATGCACCATCTAGCACGAGCAGAAGGAGTATTGCCGGCAAGTGTTGGAGAACGAGCGAGAAACTGCTCGAGGATTTCAACGAGTAAATATACATATATATACACGAGTATACACAGAAGTGAGAAGGGAAAGGAAACGGCGAGGTGAGAGCCATGGGAGTCTGGAAACTTCCAAAGTCACTTACCAAGAATTTACATTTGGCCTTCCCTCCGCCGTTGCGATGCTGCTTCCCCGACGCTGTGATCACTGCCTCGCGACTTGCCACTCGAGAATCAACGGATTTCGAAGGGAGTCTCGCAGGATCCACTGGCCTGCTTGGGACCCGCACAGGACGCTGGTCGATCATTCGCATTCAAGAACTTCGGAATTCGACCGCGCTTCGTGATGATTCGATTGCTCTCGCTTTTCGAGAAAAACCTTCGACGCTGCTATCCTCGGAACGTACGACCCGCAGGCGCGCTATTACAGATCGTTTCGAGCCATTCGACCATTTGTAATTTAATTAACGCGAATGTAATTTAGTCAACGGGAGAACTGCGTCACCTGCCCGAGAGATGCAGTCGGGAAAGCTTGTCAGTGGACCAGTAGTCGAGAATGGTACACGTCGCGCGACCTCCATTCGCGTATAGTGGTTTTACCATCAATAGACCCTCCCCCATACTCAACGAGCGAGCTACCTAGTCAAGCGTACGATGCGAAGAGGGTCAATTCCGAGATTGCTTCGAATTGGAATTGGAAATGAAATTTGTTAGACTCCATGCACGCGTAACTTCCGGATAGGCGGGCGGCGAGGAGGGGGCGAGCTTTTCTCGCGACGACAGAAACGAAAGTTTCTCTTCCGCAACCACCGTTAAAATCATCAATTCAATTCTCGAAAGGAAGAGATCCTCCCGAAGATTCTAGCGCGAACGAATAGTTGCAGAAACTCTGACAAAAATTCGAACGCTCGTCGAATCCACGACTGCGAATTATAATCGAATGGAAACAGCAGTTCAGCATCGTAAAACTATAACATTAATCTTGATTGAAGCAATGCTATTATATGGAGTTCAAAACAAAAACAATTAAGATGCAGTCTCGTTTGATCAAAGACCAAAAACGTCAAAGCTACACTAGTTGAGTGTGCGATAGGAAAATCGATGAGTCCCCATCGATGAGGCGTCCTTCAGGAAATATTGCGCTACTTATCTTCGGCCGACGAGAAGGGTGCAAACGGCCACGGCCGCCGATTCTTCGTCTCTGCTCGTTTTCTTCGCCTCGATACAACATCCGAGAGCTACAGTGTTAAATACCGGCGATTAGTCAAGAGTAAAGTTACAAAGGCTCAAAACGAGCCCCAAACGATGATTTTAGTACCCGTAATTTCGGTTACATCTCAGTTACATAATTCTTCTCAGAAAAATCCATGCCGAGAGTTTCGTGCTAGCGAGAAATATTTTCGGGCACCGCGAGACTTTTTGCGTCGGCACACTCGAGAAGATTTATACGATTCTCGGAGCCACGGCACGAAACCCCTCTCTCTCTCGTCCGAGAACGCCATATACGCTCGAAGATACAGTGCACGTCTTGGACGAGAAACTAGCGTGAACGGCGGGTGATTTATTTACTCGTCCGGCAGATCCCAACGCGGCTGAACGAAGTTATATTGTTTATTGCATTGCCGTAAAAATCGCGTTTACCAGGCTTGTAACAATTTTTCTTATCGAGACACTGAAAATGTTTTATCCATCTCCTCTTCAATCGCTTTTTTCCAAAATTATCACCTATCTGAAAAAATAAGAAAGAAATACAAAAAAACGCGGAGAAAGCGATGGCCGGGCCTCGACGAGTTCGCTCGACATTAGGAGAGTGGTTTGGCTCTCGTAGTTACGTTTTTCTCGTGATTTATCCTCGATGCAATAAAAAGCTCGTGCCGCAGGTCCTCTCGCTCCCGTCGTTGCTCGGTATATGATGCATAGTGTTAATAACGTCCGTTCGTTCTCCTCTTTCTCTCAACCTGCCTACTATATCCTTTCCGTTTGCGAGGCAAATACGATAGAAGCTTCGGTACAAGCGGCTAGAAAACCCCGCTAGCCCGCCGGGCTCGCGGTCCCCGCACGGACGCGGTATTTCATACCAATGTGCCACAACGTTCAACTTTTAATATGCCTCGTTTCAGCGATTATTCACGCGACAGCCGCCTGGAGATAGCCCGTGTCGACAATGGCCGGCATCCAGGCTGGGAGACTCGCTCGACCGATATCGCGAAATCACATCGAAATCCGAATTGCACAAGCTCATTCCAAAGCCATTCGTCTATCTGTATGCATACGCGCGTTTCCCAACATTGATCTCAATTTCGTCGATTGTATTATCGATGAAATTGCCGCACCGCGTTCAATTTTCTTTTATGTTCCGGTAATACGTATCCGTGTTTGCTCGATGTCCCGAAACGCATATACTGCGAACGTAAATTGGCATGAGGGTTTACAATATGCAGAAATATCGTATTATCCTAAGGTTGAATTGAATCAATCGTCGAAGGTAACTTTGGAATTCGTGAAATCCTATCGGAATCGATTCCGCACCTCTCGACAATGCTGCGGCGCTGTTCGATGTTCCAATACAATCGGGCAGAATTGCTCAACTCGCGTCGAGAACGACGGTCGAGAGCTTCGTCGTATTCGCCAAAACGAATTATCGCGAGTTAGCGTACGTGAATTTGGGCTCTTTGCGACCCCGTACTCCACAGGCGGGTAAGAGTTTTCGTCGAAATCTCGAAAGGCCCTTCCCCGTGTCACTAGTTGTACCGCATCCGAAGTTTCTCCATTATCTCCCGGAGGTAAATTAAGATATTAACCCAACGTATATACAGCCCAGGGCTAAACGTCTCTGGAACGTTTTCCACGTACTCCATTCGACGCTGAATTATAACGTCGCGACGACGGTGCACAATAGAGTATAAAGTACACGCGATTAATTATTAACCGAAAGCGCCGCGTTAGCGCACACGTTCGCTGCGCTTGCGCCTTGTACTTTCTTTATCCACTCAAGGGCATTAAAAAATCCTAAAAAATGTAGAAGTGAAATATGTCTACAATAAAAATTGCCTAATACGAGTTTCGTGCTGTACGATTGCTGCTTGTCTCTTTAAATAAAATGCATGATAGAAGAAAAACTGTTGCAAGATAAATAAAAAATAAATTGGAAAATCGTCCTAAACAATAGTAATCGGAATATTGCGGAAATCGCGACGTTGCAGGTATTGAAGAAATAAAAATAACTAGTCAAACCTTTGGAATACGTCGTGAAATCGTTTTATTGATTCGCGTTCTTAAAAATATGAATCGGCTCAGTGGTGAGCGGCGGCGGCTTTTCTCATTTGGACGAGGATGTTACCCAATTCTTCACGCTTCCTCTTGGCGCGAATGTGAGTTCCCAACTGAAAAAATTTATCAATCGCGTTAAACAAGAAAGTTGGAGGTAGCGTAGTTATGGGTGCGATAGTCTGCGATTTTCGTCTTACCCTCCTCTTCAGGAATTTCAGTGCTCTCTTGTCCTTGGATACCTTCAGCAATTCCATGGCGCGCTTCTCGTAAGGAGCATGGCCGGTGACTTCGCGAATCAGATCCCTGACGAATTTGCTGTGTTTCGTCTGACGCTGCAGAGGAAAAGAACACGGAACGTTGGAGAAACGTGACATTTTTTTCTTCGGCGATGCGTTTTCAAGACGCGCGTGACAGATTTTTCTCTTGAAGATTTGGAGGTTAGGAAAAAAAACTTTTCGAAACTCACCCCCTTAAGACGCGCTGGCCGAAGAGCAACGGTCTTTTCCTTCTCGGATTTGTTCTTGGCGACGCGAATCTTCGTCGTCTTGTGGCCCTTGTTGAGGCCTATAGCCAATTCGTATCTCGGAGCCATCGCTGAAAAAACAAACACGCAAATTTCAGGTTACGTCCAATCACTTCGATAAATAACTATTTAGCAGCGACAATCGCGTCTCAATATCGTTAAACCCCGATAGACGAGATCCTCGCGTTCACTAAACAATATATTTGCAATCACGATTGTTCACGGATTGACGAGATATTTAGAGATTAGTTTCACGCACGAACCTTCGACGTAAGAGTACGCACGATGAAAGAAAGACGTTCCGGCGCGAACTTCTGCGCATCCGTTCCGCGCCGCGCGCGCCGCACGAGGGGGCGCTGTCGTGGCGCCAATGTATTTTCGATTTCGAACAAAATACTTTGTGCACGTCCGACACGTGAAAAGCCGTCGTATACAAAGAAAAAACTCGTATAAATATGTTAATCAATTTATTATTTGCCGATACAAAAACTCTTGAATATTATATCCAATATCTCTTCGGTACTGACGTGTCCGGTAATTTTACCGATTTCTCTCATAGCGTTGCGCACTTGTTGAGCCGCTATTACCATGTCGTAACGTTCCTGCGAACTCGCGAGCAAATATTCGCCGATATACTCGCGACAATTTGTCAAATGCGTTCTGTGCCTCGATTGACTTATCGTGGGATTTTCTCGCGATGGATTGCCGCATCTGTAGATATGAAAAAAAAAATACAACATTAATATTCTCGTTTCAGCAGTGATTGGAATACGAATCACCGAGTTCTTACATTTCTCTGAAACGTTCGCTCATAGCATCCAATAAATCTTTCAATCCTTCTTCTTTGGCGCACGATATCGCGACTATACCGCGATTTTGTAAAAGCTTTTTACTAGATTCTTCTATCAGGTCAGTCTTATTTAATACGATTAAACAATTGCTAGATAATTTCCCGTTGCTTGCGAGAGATTCTCCCAATTGCAATCCCTCGATGTATGTATCAATGTAATCTTCCACTGTTTTTTTACTCGCGACGTAATCGAACGCGTCGATCATGACGACAACGAAATCGGCGTATTTAACGTAATTCTTTGCTCTCCTTATGCCCTCTGCCTCGACGACGTCCCGAGTGCATTTCGCCAGACCCGCCGTATCCGCCAGAATCACCGGATATCCCGATATATTCGCGCTCAGTTCAACGATATCTCGCGTCGTACCGGCGATCGGTGTAACAATCGCGGCGTTTCTCTGCACCAAAAGATTCAGCAAACTACTCTTTCCCACGTTGGGCTCGCCTATTATAACGGTTCTCACGCCGTTTCTCAATATTTCGCCTTTTCTACCGTCGGCGAGATGTTCCTCGATATTCCTCGACAGACGCGCTAGAGCATCGTTACATTTTATAAGCACGTCGTTCTCGATGTTGTCGTCCTCGCTGAAATCGATATAGGCCTCGATACTCGCCAACGAGTGCGACAAAGTTTGGTGCCAATTGTTGTACAATTTGCTCAAACTTCCGTCCGCCTGGAGTAGAGCCTGTTTTCTCTGTTGTTCCGTCTCCGCGTCGATCAAATCGGCGAGTCCTTCGATCTCCGTCAGATCGAATTTACCGTTGTCGAACGCGCGCCTCGTGAATTCGCCGGGTAACGCCGGAACGAATTTCAACTTTGACAGAGCCGCCATCAGCGACGCCAGAATCGCGGGACCTCCGTGAACTTGAAATTCCACACTGTCCTCGCCGGTGAACGAATTCGGACCTAAAACATTTATGTTCGACAATAAAAAAAAACAGACTACAAACACTAATGAGATATACCCACCTGGAAACCAGAGGCATAGTCCCTTGTCTATAACTTCTCCCGTATCCGGATCGCATATTCTGCTGAGATGCGCTCGCCTTGGTTGAGGATTCGATATTTTCGTCATTCTCCGTAACGCTTCCAGAGCTCCGCTTCCCGATACTCTTACAACAGCCACTCCGCATTTTCCTTGTCCTGATTTTATTACAAATAAAAAAGTCTTTACCAATCGAAACGGACAAATCGCGACGAAGGAAATTCGGAATCAATCATTCACGAGTTCCGAGTAGACGACACCTTTAGCTATTTCATGAACGGGCAAAACATTAAGCTGATAATTTGCTTTGATAAGATATACAGCGGTAATCGTAAATTATAACGGCGATAATCGTATTGCAAAATCAGTAGAAACGTTAACTTTATTATATACGGAATATTAATTGACCGGAGGATAAGGCGTAGATGGTAGAGGCAGCGTTTCGTTCCCTCGTTGAGAATGTCCCGCCAGTGTCTGGCGAACGCGACGTGCGCGAACTCATCCGCGTCAATATCCCGCGCGTATTAACGAATTTTTGTAGTGCAAACATCGTCGCATTCGCCGACGCGATCGCGTTGATTCGATCGACGATAAAAGAAACTCGACGGACCGCGACGAGCGATCGGCACACGAGAACAACGGTGAGAGCAATTGTTGAATACTAGCAAAATCGCGCGAGCACAAGCTCGTGAGAAAGCATCATGGCGCTCGTACGCCGTGTTCGTTGCAATTCGGTATCACACAATTCGATAGTTTCGATCGATTTTCAACGGTGAATTTTTTCACGCGACCGACCATCGGACTCGCTCGCGAGATTCTCGAGTCATTGATTGATTATCGTTCTCACAGATTCGGCACGTTTTCACGCTCTCGACGCGAGATCCACGGGACGTCGAACGAGAAGGAATTTCTCGACTAATCTACGCGCACAAAACTGGCGGTTCGTTCGAAGCGCGTTCTGCTCGCACACGACCGATTATGCTCGAGTGCGGCTCGCTTCGAGGAAGATACGAAATCGCCGCGATTCGTGAGAAAAATACGCGAGTAAAACTGAAATAGTAACGATACCGACAAATCGTTTATATCGAAGCTCTACAGACGTTGCGAGATCTTTGAAAATGGACGAACCGGCTAAGGAATTCATGCAGAGCCAAGTGCTCCAGAACAGATGCAGTCTCTGGGTCAAATCGCAAGCGGAACTTTGCTACGAGTCCAAGCCGAGTCTCAAGAGAGAATTGGATGAAGAGCAAGAGGACTGCCTCGATACGGACTCTGAATTCGATTCGGTATCCGAGTGCGGAACGAAGAGACGCAGACTGGGCACGGCGGCTAAGGACGAATCGCTGAGTCTGATATGCAAGTGGGAGCAATGCTCGTTCTACGCGACTTTCTTGGACAAATTTGTCAAGCACGTGGCGGAACACATACCCGAGCTGGGAATAAAAATCTCCGACGACGGAGACGAAGTTTACGTCTGCCTGTGGAAGGACTGCGCCTACGAGAGCGACGTCAGCGACGATATCGCTCGTCACGTCAATTATCACGCCTATCACACGAAGATACAATCTATCGGGACTAACATCAGACAGAGAATCAAACTGCCTGTAAACTATCGCTCGAATTATTTTCTTTGTCTCAAATGGAGTATCGATTCATTTCAAAAGAATAATTTTCATATTTTGTCGCGAGCAAACCAGTATTAATTGTTAACAAGGTCAATTGTTAATTGTTTGACCATGTGAATGTATTTTGATTTTTTATATATTTTGCAAAAAAAAAAAAAAGAAATTCTACAAACATCCATGCATTCCATACGATTTTCTGTAGGATTCAGACGATTGTCTACACAATTTTTGAAATTTGTTCAATGGGATTTTTTTATGAAGAAAAAAAGAAATAATTCTGCACATTGTTGAGATTTTAATCATGTACTAAGTATTCGAAGGATTGCCATTTTTACAATATTCTTTTTGAACAAATTAAAAATACACTTTCTTATGTGATTATTTTTTACAGAGAAAACACTGATTTTTTTTGTCCGGTATCGACAAATCCTTGTAGTTAACGATGAGAACTGGACGAGACGATTAAATCGGTTTTTTCAACATTTTCAGAAATGCCATCGAGTTATCCCATTGAAGAGTATCTTCAATCTGTCGTCGAGTCACATTTGTCAGTGGGGCGATTGCACGAAAACCTTCACGAACTACCAATGGTACCTGTACCACATAAATCATCACTTGGAGAGTTTTCCGCGGGGCAACAGAGTCGAGGGTGGCGTAAAATGCGCCTGGACGACGTGCGGAAGAAAATTTCCGAGTCTCTACAAGCTCAGGGATCACATGAGACGGCATACGAAGGAAAAGACTTGCGCTTGTCCCGATTGCGGCATCACGTTTGCCTCGAACACGAAATTTCACGATCACTGCCGCCGACAGATTCCGATAGACGGTAAGACGCAATAATTTGACAAAATGCACTTCGTTATCAACACATAAATTGGAAAGAATTACTGTATTTATTTTTTTACTTTCAGTGCAAGGTTTCCAGTGCTCGTACTGCAACAAATTCTATCCCACGGAAAACATTCTGCGCGATCACATGCGAGTACACGTGTTCAATTACAAATGCACGCGATGCGACATGAGTTGCGGATCGCCGGCCGATTTGGTGAAGCACATACGCTACAGGCACGTATCGGCGCGACCGTTTCCGTGCCAATTGTGTTCGCACGCCGCGAAATCGCAGCAGGATCTTGATTCTCACATGACCGTCCATACCAGCGGTCCAAATTTCATCTGCAACTACGAGGGTTGTTCGTACACTTGCAAAAATGCTTACGTCTTCGATAGGTGAGCTTTCGAATGCATAGAAACGGGTTCGCGATGGTTCGAGTACTAATCGGGGTCAATTGCAGGCACATAGAGCGCGCCCACACTGACGAAGTTCGATGGTACTGTTGTCACGAGTGCCCTATCAAGTATCGCAAGAGTTACACCCTGACGAAGCATCTCATCGAGGCGCACAATTTACAGTCGAACGGACACAAAAGGTTCCAATACATGAGAGACGACGACGGTTACTACAGGCTACAAATGGTCAGATACGAGGCGATCGACGAGGAGAGTTCGCCGCCCGCTGAAGAGCCATCGAAGAACTACAAGATCAAAATGATCGATGTCTCGTCCTCGCTTCCACAGTTGGAAGTGAGTAGTAGTTTCCTTCTGTTACTCTTCTCGCAAGCGCAACTATTCGAATAAAACCCACATTTTTTTTTAGATCGTCGAAGATAACGGCGAGGAGGAGGAGAACGAGACAGCCTCGGAAACGAGATCGGAACCGGAGTATCAAATCGGCAAGTCGATGCCGATAATTTCGAATATATTGATATCGATCGACGAGATGGACGCGGATGGGAATATAATAGACAGTAAAATCGTACAAACTCAAGAAACCAGCGAATTACCACCGTCGGAGGAACCTCCTATTATATTGACTTAACTCGACTGAAATTAACGTCAATTGCAAATATTTTATCCCTCCGACGACCGATTCGTCAGTCTCGTATTTTCACTATGGAAAAAAAGCCATTAACGATACGTCGGCCAAAATTTTTTGTCGTACACGAAGATCTCAGGCGTGGTAGAACTTTGTTATTAAAATAAGCCATAGACTGAATAGTAGATTTATTACGAACAAATGTATATAAATTCTATAAACGATCGATGAAGACTAAAGATGTCCATGATTTTATCATTAATAAAACGTATATAATTTTCGTAAACTCATCGAACTTATTGTACAATTATTGAAGGGTTCTATCGACTCATTATCGTCACTTTTCTGCGGGTTTCTCAATTTTTCTATTCTCACACCAAATCAATCAGTTTTACGGAAGATACGAACTGTAAGTCAATTAATCAGTCACTTTACGTATGTATTTATAGAAGCATGTAAAACCTAGTCTTTTGTTTGTAGTCCATTTCTTTTACGTCTAGTCGGCTCCAATGCCAAAGTATTTACTTAAATACATATATCACTTTTCTATTCGTTCGTTACCTTTCCGTTTCGCGTCTCTGGGACGACAAGTGTTACATCCTCTCATCCAAAAGAATACTAGACTAGACTGGAGGCTCGGACAAGTACTGCGTCGCGTATCAACGTTCTCCCACTCGAATAGACACGAATTGTTCGCCTATTAAACTTCGTCTCTGTATACTGTATATATATATATTAATGCCTATACTATCCATTAATGAATTCCAAGGTATACAACAATAACAATAATGGAGAAGGACCGTTATTACATCAAAGGAGACCCACGGAAGCGAACACATATTGCATTATTTATATACAAAGGATTTAGCGAAGCATTGTTGAAATTTTTTTTTTTTCGGAAAAATATCAAGAACTTGCTACTTCCTACCGAAGTTACGGGGCCAAAAATACGAGATATGTTATTGAATTAGTAGGCATCCGATTCGCGTAATTGTAAATCAGCGGCAGATCAAGGGCCTTTTTCGGCGAGAGCGGTAGCGGCTTGTCTCAGACGTCGTGATCGATCAATCGATCGTCCCGCCTGTAAGAATATCGCGGTGGATTGTGACACGGTAAAAGCCACAGTACCGGATGACTCTTGCCGCAAACTTGTGCGAGCAGCGTTAGAGTACGCGGCGTTGCCCTGTTGTGGTGATGATGGTGACCGCCTTGTATTCGCTCTATAGCCGTTTCCTCGCCCAGTATCGCTTGGAACTGATCGACCAATATCGCGATTACGAACATTCCGAACAGCGCCGACTCCAGCACCAGAATAACGCAGTGCAAGCTGCAATAATTCGGGAAATTCGATGTTGTGATTAAAAGTATATTTTTCGAAAAAAAAAAAAGAAATAACTAAATTAACAAACTAAACTTAAACTCACATTCTGCTCTGTTTTATCGCGACGTCGTTGCTGCATTCCGGACAATCGAAGACCCAAGATATGACAACAAGCGTTATGGCGTACAGAGCTAGCGTTCCAACGTAGACTAAAAATTGGATAAAATATTTTTGGTTCCTCTCGCCAACACAGTTATTGATCCTAAAAAACATTTAAAAATTTTTTTTATTAAGTAAGCATTTTTTTTTTTTTTTTTTCAAATATGGATTTTTTTTTTGTCGAGTACCATGGACAGTGATGATCCATTCGTCTTATGCATCTTTCGCAAATCCTGCAATGATGCGCCCTCGGAGGCCTGTAAGTTTCGCACCTGGTGCACACGGTCCAGTCGTCCCTTTCGTCACAGTCGTCGCTGACTCCCGAGCCGCCTGTGTGTATGTCAGAAAAATCCATTCTCGTCTGAGGCAACGGAACTACTCCGGGATCGCTGCATATCGCCTTCAGATGCGACATCATAAGCAACAGAACGACCGTGTTGAACGTGACGACGTGAAAAGGCCCCCATAAACTGTGCAAAATACGTGACACGTTGAAAATATTGCAAGGTAATGGAATTGTTCTGTTATTATTGCAAATGTCACTGTTGTAGTTGCGTCGAGTCACTCGACAATTATAAAGTGCATTAGAATACGAATGGAAAACAAACCTATCCTGCATCGTGTGCAATATAATCCATCGTATCACGACGTAATCCGCGTAGAAAACTGCGACATAGGTCACGATAATGCACACTATACCGCACGGATCCCTAACGAACATTTTTACGAGATTTTTCGACGATCGACAATCTCTTTCATCGAATTAAATACATCGCCAGTACGGAGTCGCTGACGATTTGTTTTCATAACGCGATCACAATGAACTGTCCTTCATAACGCATCGTGTGCTCGCAATTTTGTTTGTTTAATACTGAAATGTGTTTCACAGCTGATAATGCACCGTTCGCGCTGGCGAAACTTTCTCTCGGAGAAACAACGCGACGCGAAACAAGGCATCGGGGGAAATTGGATGAGAGAGGAAAAGGCAAAGAGTCGCTCTAAACGGATGACAGTTTTGTATTATTAGTCATTGTGCACGTGCGGTCGTTCTTCGTTCTCGTGATTCAATCCCGGCATTGTCGTACGTTCACCGCGCACTTTTGTTTGTTTATTGTCGTATACGTCAAACGCGAATGAGCGATAAACACCGCGCGAACTTTTTTGGCAAACAGTCAGATCGCAATCGCGACAACTAACGCGGAAGGAAACTTGGAAAGTTGGAAAGTCGTGCGGATCGCGATGTTCCCGAGCACTCTCTCCGCGATGCGCGGTGTGTGTTTCGTCGAGCACTCGGCAAGTTGCCTAGCGCCAGTGCTGGGTGTTGCATCTGTCCGGCTTGCAGCTGTGTGGCGGCGCCTGCTCGTTTCGACGCTTGGCGTCGCTGCCCTCGCGGGCAATTCGCGATTCTGCCAATTTGCAACGGCAACAAGGAAGACGATGCTCGATAAATTTCGGCGAATTTGGAATTAGTTTGGGCCCCCCTTTGTTGCGCGATCTGTTGCTCGATGTTTCGAGAACGAACGCCGAGCCCGCGACAAAGGTGAACGAGCGTTTCGCGACTGAAGGTTGGTTGAAAATTCGATCGACGATTCACACATCGGAACTGCGAACGTAGTAAACAAAACTGCGACTCGTTGTTTATAGATCGAGGGAAGGAAAAATTGGAAAGAAAAAAATCACGATGCCTCGACGCAAAAATCAGAAAAACGTCGCTATAGGCGAGGACACGAGGATAGCGGTCAATTTGACGGTGAACAAATTAATGACGACCGAACAGAAAGAACTGGAATTTCCTTCGTCCTACACGGCGGAGGAGAGAGCTTACATTCATCAACTCGCCGTCAAGCTTGGACTAAAATCCAAAAGTAGAGGGTAGGCGCTTCGTCGTTTTAACGAATCGACCAGAAACGTCGACGTTACTAAAAATTCTTTTTGCATTCCAGGAAAGGGGCCAATCGCTATCTTACCGTGTACAAGCGCGAGGGCTCCACGATAATTCAAGCCGACGCCGTTGTAAATCTTCAAAAAACGTCGAAACAGGGAATTTACCATTTGATACAAAAGTTTCCGCTGAGCAACAAGGAGCGTCAGGAATTGTTGCCACTGACGGAGAGAGACAGATCCTTCGACGCTGACAGCATGTTGACTCCAGGTCCGGATAAATAGTGAAACTTTTGGGACCCGACTTTTTAGATACAAATTCCACATTCAGATTTACCAGATAAAAAAATTTTGTTCGAATTTTCTTTTTTACTTGTTTTTTTTTGCTTTGAGTTTCAGATATTCAGACTTGAATTCCCATTTTTAGACTTTTCGATAAAGATATCCATAGAAAAAAATGTTTTCTACAGGAATGATAATTTTCTTGCTCTTCATCCAGGAACAGCTAATACGAAGTCAATGGGTCGACTGAACTACAGCATCGCTCAAATACCTCAGCTGAAGACGAATCCGGACGTCGTGAATTTCCGTAAATCGCTAACGATCAACAGCGCGCGAAGCAAAATATTGACGGCGATAGCGTCGAACCAGGTGATCGTAATAGCGGGCGAGACGGGTTGCGGCAAAACGACCCAGGTGCCGCAGTTTATCCTGGAGAATTGTCAGCAGAAGAAACAGCCGTGCAAGATAATATGCACGCAACCGAGAAGATTGTCGGCCGTTTCGATAGCGGAGAGGGTGGCTTTCGAGCGGGGCGAAAAGATCGGTCAAACTTTCGGTTATCAGATAAGATTGGAGAGCAGAGTTGCGCCCAAGACTCTCCTCACGTACTGCACGAACGGAGTGTTGCTGAGAACCCTGATGGGCGGCGATTCCGCGCTGGAGTCGATAACTCACATAATCGTCGACGAGGTGCACGAGCGCGATCGTTTTTGCGATTTTCTCCTGATCGCGCTGAAAGACGCTCTCGTTAAATTTCGCGATCTGAAAGTAATACTCATGAGCGCGACGATGGACACCGACATATTCGTCAAGTACTTCAATCATTGCTCGGTGATAAACGTTTACGGCCGCTCGTTCGACGTCGAGACGTATTTCTTGGAGGACGTGTTGAAGCTGACCGGTTACATGACGAAGGAGATGCTGGCGAAGAAGAAGGAACTGACGAAGAAGGAGGATCAGCAGAAGATGCTGGAATCGTGGACGCACGTTAAGCCGCAGCAGCCCGGCTGCAAGACGGGCAAGGAGCACGCGATGCCGACGCCGATACTGGGACAGCAGATCGGCAAGCCCGCGATACCGGAGAAAGTCGATCTCGAGCCGTGGCTCGTCGAGGAGATGGACAAGAGTATAACCGAGGCGTGGCTCTCCGGTGGCGAGGACAATTTCACTCAGCTACTGCACCTGATACTCTCGGAGAACGTTTCGGTCGATTATCAGCACTCGAAGACGTCGGTGACGCCGCTGATGGTCGCGGCGGGACGAGGTTGTCTGAACAGTACCGAGCAATTTCTGAATCTCGGCGCGAATCTGAAGATTCGCGCGAGCAACGAGTGGACGGCGCTGGATTGGGCGAAAAAGATGAATCAGACCGAATGCGCCGAGCTGATCGAGGCTTACATGCGAACGTACGATTGCGCCGTTCAAGATAGCGGATCACTCGCGGCCGACGCGGCTCCGATGTCCGAAGAGGACAAACTGTTGCTCGACATGTATCAGTCGAGCTTCAACGACGACAATATCGATTACGATCTTCTCCAGACTCTCGTCATACATTTGCACACGAAAATGCCACCGGGCGCGATATTGATATTTCTGCCGGGTTACGACGACATCGTGACGATGAGAGATCGAATAAACGCCAAGGAGGACAAGCTCAATCAGGGTATGCGTTACAATCTATTCGTTCTCCATTCGAACATGCAGACCGCCGATCAGAAGAGAGTCTTCCGTCCGAGTCCGCCGGGCTGGCGAAAGATTATACTCTCGACAAACATAGCCGAGACCAGTATCACCATAGACGACGTCGTTTACGTCATCGACTCGGGCAAGGTGAAGGAAAAATCGTTCGACGGCATTTCCGGCGTGTGCATGCTGCATTCCAACTGGATATCGCAAGCCTGCGCGAAGCAACGCAAAGGACGAGCCGGAAGATGCCAGAAAGGCATATGCTATCGTCTCTTCTCGTCGGTGCGCTACAACAGCATGCAAACTTATCAAACGCCCGAGATTCTTCGCGTTCCTTTGCAAGAATTGTGTCTGTACACGAAGCATCTCGCGCCGGTTAACACACCGATCGCCGAGTTTCTCGAGAGAGCGATAGAACCGCCGTCGATCGTCGTGACGAGAAACGCCGTACAATTGCTTAAGACCATCGACGCTCTCGACACGTGGGAGAGTCTCACCGAGCTGGGAACGCACTTGCTGGATTTGCCAGTCGAGCCCCGTCTCGGCAAGATGCTTCTATACGCCGTTGTCCTCAAGTGTCTCGATCCCATTCTCACGATAGTGTGCAGTTTGGCTTACAGGTATAGATAATAATTCAAACAATTATATGCTCTATACGTATTGAATTGTTAATTATTTTAACTTTCTTTTTCTTCAAGGGATCCGTTCGTACTGCCCACGCAACCGTCGCAAAAACGTGCCGCCGCAATGGCTCGCAAACAATTCGCCGGTGGTTCGTATTCCGACCACATGGTCGTTCTGAGAGCGTTTCAGAGTTGGCAGCAAGCAAGGTCGAGCGGCTGGGAGCGTCAGTTCTGCGAGCAAAACTTCATATCGGCAGCAGTTATGGAAATGGTCGTCGGTATGAGAACTCAGCTTCTCGGTCAACTGCGAGCTTCGGGCTTCGTTCGGGCTCGAGGCTCCGGCGACATCAGAGATCTCAATCTCAACTCGGAGAATTGGGCTGTCGTCAAGGCGGCCCTCACCGCTGGTCTCTATCCGAATTTGATACGGGTCGATCGCGAACACTCGCAGCTACGTACCCGGTAAGGGCGATTCTGGACCTTATTTTGTCGAAGTATTTACACCGAATGGTTGTTGGAACGAATTTTTATTTATGTATCACAGAAGCGAGACGAAAGTATTCTTCCAACCGTCCTCGACTCTGAAAGACATCGCTCCATCGCCGAGAACAACGACCGCACAATCGCACGCTTGTAACGTCAACGGCTTGCCCTCGGACTGGCTGGTCTACGAGGAGATGAGCCGCGTCGGACGTTTCTGTCACGTTAAGACTGTGACTCTGGTTAATCCGATAACAGTTGCTCTCTTCAGCGGTCCGTCGAAGTTGCCCATGGAAATCATCTACGAGGCAGAATGTAAAAATTGCAGCGCCTTTACGTTGTCGACGATTGTCGGTATTTTCGTTTAATCTACATTGATAATAACGTTTCAGCCGTCCCCGAGAGCGAGTCCGATTCTGAGGCCGAGGACAGTAACGAGGGAACGACGATTCTCAAGCTCGACGATTGGGTCGTCTTCAAGCTCGATCGCGAGGCCACTCGGCTGATCCTTCATCTCCGCCAGAAATGGAACGCCCTGTTTCTTCGACGAATGAAGTATCCCGGCCGCGCGATGTCGCACCTCGACGAGCTCGTCGTCAAGACACTAGTCTCTGTGATAACGACGGAGGAACAATCCTGCGGTCTTCAGCAACCGTCCGGCATCGGACAGCGGCCGCGACCGCTTATCGTCGATTATTATCCCGCGAACGCGAGAAGAGCCGAAGACATCGAAGACGTGAGTTATCCGACAACGAAAGACAATTCGCAGGATACCCGCTAAGGCGATCGTTAACGAAAATTTTGGCTTTGCAGAAGAACTTCTGAATCCTGCGATAACGAAAGAGTTTTTCGCGAAACTCCAAAATACGATGTACCTACCCTAGATGTGTATATAATCGGATGAATGGAAAACAAAAAACAAAAAGAAAAGATATTAAGGTACGAGGATGTTTTTACGCACTGTTAAGAATTATTTCGCGTTATCGGTGAGTATTCTCGCGACGCGACGCGCGAATGGCTAATAATCGAATTACCAGTATCTTCGTATTTCAGAATTCTGTGTATAAAAAAAAGAAACGTTCATGTCTCGCAGAGCGCGATAAGAGCTACATCACTTGTAAAAGAAAAATGTGTGATATTTTGCAATAAGTAGTACAAGTAAGATTGCATGATTACGTTGAGGCAGCTAATATGTGTTATGATGTAGCTTATTATATTGTACGAATAGCGTAAATCTCGTCACCCATGGCCAATTATCATTTAGCGCAGACGAATACGGCAGATTTTTCTTTCTCCGTCATTACGAGATTTGCCTCGCAATTGTCATCATTATACGCGTTATACTTTTTTTTCTACTTACCTTCTTACATTTGAATACGAATATTTTCTAATAATATTTATAGCTCGATGTAAATAGTTTGCGTGTAAAGACTCATAAGTTTTTTTTTCCTGATATTCCGAAGAACAATCGAAAATGCCCCCGATTGTTCACATTGCAATTGTTGGTACAAAAATTCAGTTTCGTCGCAAACGGTAAATGATTCGAGAATGCAGCAACGATTTATTTGTTTCGCTTCGATCCGGACGATACTCATGATTATTATTAACGATGATACAAATGAAAGCGCGTATAATGAGACGCGCGGTGTAATTCTGTTTCTTACTTATCTAGTTCTATTCGAATGTGTTCAATATTTCAAAGAATATTTATGGCTTTACGTAAATGACTTGCGTGCAAAGGCAGCTATGATTTTTTTTTTAATAATCCGAAGAACAAATATAATAGACCTGATTGTTAAAATACTCATTTCAATTTTAGGTATAAACATTGAGTTTCGTCGCAAACAATAAATTATTTAATAATGCAGCAATAATTCTTTTTTCGCTTCGATGTGGACGATAGCGCTATCGGTCGTATATTTTATACACGAGGCTTTCGAGCCGCGTACTTTGTACCGTCGCTCGCGCGCACGTGTGATGCAAGGTCTGGCCCAGTCGCGGGATACATAATGACACAACCATGCTCCGATGCTTTGGAGCGCAAAGTGCAAACGCTCGGTTTTCGATTTTCGCGAACGTGACAGTGAGTGTCACTCGGACACCGACAAAATATTGTTGTAGTAACAAATGCTGAATACCGTTAGAATCGTTATAAATTCGTTCCATTGCGATACATTCGAGCGCCGTTCAGTATTTCGTTGAGGTTAAGCATTGCTGTTTACGCGACAGTCGTAAGACCGATCTTTAGGACAATGTTAATCAATTTATTGGCCCCCCGACGATTGTCAACGGTGAGCAAAGTATTGGAACGCTCCCGACTCGTTGACCATGGTTTCACGTCTTTTTCACGATGCAAGTCGGGTGAGTGTTCGCGCGAAAGCCTTAAAATAATTCTCCCTCTGATGGCGTCTTTAAAAGTGCGCCTCAAATGATCTATGATTGATTACAGACGATATGGTCGTTACAATCAAAGATGTATCGAAGAAAATTACGCCCGCAAAGAATCCGGAGTATGTTCCAAGAAAGTACCGTGAGTATCAATTGTTTAACTAATTACGATTAAAATGAACGTATTAAAAACAATGCCTTTTTGTCTTATTCACAGTGCTGAAAGAATCGAGTCAAGAGACTCTCAAGCACCTGCGATGGATGCTCCAAAAGGACTCGCTCGGTCAGGACATATTTTTGATGGGAAGTCCGGGCCCGCGAAGAAGAGATCTCGCGATGGCGTACCTCGAGTTGACCGGCCGCGAGGTGGAATTCATAGCACTGTCGCGCGACACGACAGAGGCCGATTTGAAGCAGCGCCGAGAGATACAGAGCGGTACGGCGAATTATCACGATCAGAGCGCGGTCAGAGCCGCCAAGCACGGTCGCGTACTCATTCTCGAGGGGGTGGAGAAGGCCGAGAGAAATGTACTTCCCATTCTGAATAACTTGTTAGAGAATCGTGAGATGCATCTGGAGGACGGCAGATTTCTCATTCCGGCGGCGCGTTACGACAAACTATTGGAGGTAATTTCCGTCGACTCGTGTCGATTTTTTTTACTGATGCTTTTTCTCGCAAGAATTAGGTGTTTAAATGCCGTTTGGTTTGCAGGAACATAGCCAAAGCGAGCTGGACTCGTGGGGTCTCGTCCGCGTCGACGAAGAGTTTCGCGTTATAGCGCTGGGCCTGCCGTCGTCTCGTTATCCCGGTCATCCATTGGATCCGCCGCTGCGATCGCGCTTCCAGGCCAGACATGTGCCAGCACCAACTTTTCGAGTGAGTCCCTAATTTTCTCGTTTCGTCTACACACGGACTGCCGTCGTCGACGGAGATAGTATCGAGTAATCCCCGACGACATCTAATCGCCCATCAACGTTCGGGCGCAAGACAACTTTTCACATTATGCGGATCTCGCTTGATTCATTAAAAGTTCGTGACGCTACGTTTACACGAGAATCGAGGATGGATATTCGCGCTCTCAAAGCCGCATTGTCTAATTTCGTCGGTTACAGGGAGAATCGGAGATTTATAAGAGAAGTTTTCGGCTCTCTCGAGCCACGGGGCGGGCAGGTAATTCAAACAACGCATTCCTCGTCGCATTAGCGTTCTCTCGGAATACGCGAGACGAACATGATGTCCTTTCGTGATCGATAGAAACTTGTGAAATGCGGGAATTAATACGACGAGGAAGGTTGACAAAAAATAAATATATATACGTGAGTTTGAAACGAGCGTGGCTCGAATTCCTAAACTGGAAATTGTCACGGCGAATTCTCGACGCGGTGAAAAACTTTCGTCGGTATTTATACGATTGTCTCTGGCATGTGCCATACGGAAAGCGCGCCGGAGGGGAGGCGAGGGGGTCGCGCGATCGTGTAAGCCCTCAGCCGAGAATCCCCCTCCGCGTTCGGCAAGCCTTCGAGCCCGGAGTTTCTCGCATATAAACTCCGATTCCGTGGCTGCGCGACGGTCACAGCCCATCGCAGTTTGGATCGCGTGTCCCAAACGGTACGATACCTTTCGCTTCTTCTGTCCCTCCGCTCGAGTCACCCCGGAGTCGATATACGCTGTGTGGAGTTTTCTTCGAATGAGAGCAACCGTTATCGTTACCCTCCATCGCGTCAATATCGAAAAATCAACAATAAAACAGCCGATGAACCGACGATTTATTTCAAGCTCGGCAGTTTGAGGAAGAAAAAAACGGCTTTATCCGTCGGCTAAATTTGAACATCAATGCAGAACCCAACGGCGTACGAAAATAAACGCGCGCTTTGCGATAGTGTGGCGAATTTGAAAGTTAATTATGTTTACGCAACGAGGCGCATCGGGACAGCAGTCTGAGAGAATCGAGACGGACGATCGTCGCGCGAGGACGCGAAGGAATGCCCGCGATATGGTCATCGTCGGAGCGGCCGATAAGCGTGAGAACGGTATGGGTCAACGGTGTTCGTCACGCTATTCTGACCTCGGACGATCCGGCTCTCGTGCTTTCCAAGACTCGAAGACGTCCGCAAACATCGTCCGGCGAGGGAAAAACTTATCCGCTGAATTATCATTGCCGCGGCGAGTCCCTCGACGAGTCGAGTGCCGAGAGCCTCGACAGTTGTTTCGTGAAGCTCCACGTGGTACTGGACAAGCGTGAACGAAACGACGAGATAAGTTCGAGGATAATACGACGGAAGTCCGCACCGCCGCAGTGTAGCCGCGGCACGAGTACGAATTCGCGAAACCTTTTGGAGTTGCGATTGAACGGTGTGTTGAATTTCACGGATGATTACAGCGGCGTTACGACGGAGGACGGCCAGTCGAATCGCGGCGCGAGAAGGAACAACTCGGCGAGAGAAACGCTCCTTTCATCGAGAAACGATTCGAGGCACGTGAACGGCACGACGATAGAACGATGCACGAGCAATTGCCCGGGCGACGGTGCAGCGATTAACGAAATCGAGGAAACAACGGCGGCGCCGGAGTTGCAATCGAATCTTCTGTCGGAGAGAGTTCTTCAGTGGATGGATCTGTCCGGTCGAGTGATAGATTATCCATCCGACGAGGAAACGGAACGCCGAAAAACGGATAAAGATCGTGGCTCGTGTTCAGCAAAGCCCAAGAGTTCGTATTTCAGAAGAGAATATCCGACTGCGTCGGCGAAGGAGCCGGTCACACTGAAGAATTATAGAATGCAGACGGAACGCAAACAGCAAGAGACGGAGCCTCGAGTCGCCAGAAGGCGAGCTTCCAAGGTTCGCGAGTCGTTCGACAAAATAATGATGTCCAATTGCAAGACGGAACACCTCGCAAACTGTTTCACCGAGGACGAGAACGGCGAGGACAAGCGAAAGAGCGATGAGGTTCGCACGGACAGTTCGGAGCAGAGCAACAAAACTCAGTGGCCGTCGCACGGACGACCCCAGCTTCACATCTTCATGCCGGACTTGAATTCCAGCGGCGAGGACGTTAATTCTGAAGAATCTTTAATCAAGGACTAAAAAGCCTCGCGTTAATTTCTCAATAATGCTTTAAAAAAACGAGTCTGACCTCACGCTTTTCGCTAAATAATCTGATTCGATGTCTCAATGATTTTTTTTATTAATCGAACATATAACGAAATAATAATACACGTGAGCTTGAATATTTCGGTAATTAATAATATACAAAACAAAAAAAACATTTTTAATGGACACAGAATATTAAAGTCATCAGTGGATAAAACGGTATATCAACGTCGAAAAAATATCGAAATTTATCGAAGATGCGGAGACGAGTAAAGGTACAGTTCTGCAGTTTGTCGGTCATTATTCGTTTTTATATTTCGCGTCGTGTGATGACAGTGCCTGGCGCCGAAGTGAGATACCGTCTCGTTCTCTCTCCCCCATTCCTAATAACACGCGACAATGATTTTTTTCTCACAACCCCTCCGTGCGGTGGGCGCAATTCGTTGTCGCAGAAAAAAACAAACAATATTCCGCTTTTTGTCGAGGATTTTTTAAGCTCTCTCCGGCGCATCGTCGATACCGGTAGCAATAAACTCAGATATTGTTTCTAATAAGCGGGTTTCCTCGGGTAACATTGTATAGCATTACGCGAGGAAAGAGTGTTCGTATGATTTGTCTCGTGCGAGGTAGCGCCGCGGCGCTTCGGTAATTTCGCGAGCTAATCATTGTGGTAATGTGCACCGTGAAAATCTTTACGACGCGATTACAAACGTGACGAGCGCGAGTCTCGAAGAACGTTCGTGGAACAACGAGTATTTGGTGCATTCCGCTTTTTAACTGTTTGCTATATAATTTTTTTTCAAACGCTCATTCAACGTTGCCGACGAAGAAGAGAAAAAAGCTCTCCGAGGTCTCGCGAGGACGCAAAAAATTTCAGGCTTGCACTGCAACGATCCGACGTCAATGTAAAATATTTTGGGCCATCCGGCGAACAAACGTCGATACAGAATTGCACCTCTTGTACCCGACAATTGACGCAAATAGAGGGAGGGTGCGAAGAATATCAATTCAAAACTCCGATTTCGAATGCAGTAGGTGTTTCGTCTAGCGTGCGCTCAATGACCAAAACGAAAATTACCTCTTGGGAATCGCGTGTCCCGTACGACAAAACGAACGGAAGACAAACTGAGGCTGTTTAACGATTAACAGGCGACATATTTGCGAGCTTAGCTTTCTCGGTTCTTCGTATCGTCTACTGGAAAGAAGCTACAAAAACTATAACTGTTCTTTCCCCACTCGACTTTTAATAGCAATAAGGAAGCAATTATCGTGCGAGCCTCGAAGCTATTTGAAAATTACATTTTTTTCTCTCGTTCTCCTTCCAAATACGTTCTTCACCCTTTCCCGGTGAATTCCATCAATATCCTATTGAGCCGTTCCCATCGCGAGCCCCGATGCGGTTTGCCCGCAGCGAAATCGTATCATTATCCGTCGATCGAGCACTCGAGATTGCGAAACTCTATTCAATTCGAACTTTACGACGTATAAATCTGCGGCGTGCAATTTCGAGGATCTCGTGTCGGCCGGCACTTAGTCAAGCGGCATTACCGCAATTCGCAGTGGATAGAAACACCCCGTAGCCGCCCGCGGTTACCCTTTGTTCGTTAATCACTTTGGAAAGCCGAGCCAAACAAATCAGCGAAACATTCCGTACACGTATTCCCGCCCGGCGCTAGACCGCGAAACTATTCGATTCCCGAGCGAGTAGAGATACTTTGCTCCGCTGCTATTCGGAGTGGATTAAAGCGATAGTTGCGGCACGCTTTCTAAATAGCGCTACTGAAAAAACTCGAAAATTACTTCTATCTCGTCGCCCGTATCGCTACCACGTAATCGAAACATTTACATGTTTCAGGAACAATTGGAAACTCTGAAGAACTTGGCTCCGAACGTCGACGCTGCGAGGTTATCGCAATTGCTGTCCTGTTGTCACGCTCTCGTTTCGCCGGAAGCAACTTCGCTGGGTCTTCCGGATTTTCCGCTGGACAATCTACCGATAGCGGCTCGGATAATGGTCAGTATTTCAAAAAATCGATCACGCCAAAGGAATTAATCTGGCTCATAAACACTGTATTGTTTGCAGGAGAAATTTCCCAATTTGCCGATCTTCGATGTGTTCTATCGTTTGTATCCGTACAAATTGTTTCTCGGCAAAGAGGGCAGGGATGCTGTGAAGAGTATTCTCGATACCTTCGCCGTTACAAGCGATGCTAAGGGACGACGCGAGTCGTCGGGAAAGATATTGAGAGTCGAGAAGAACGATGATTCCAGTGTGGTGACGTTGAGTCGCGACGGCGAACAAGCGTCACTGAGCGTAAGTGAACTCGCATGTTTGTCGCGAAGATAAAATCGATAAGCTACCGCGACTGAACGCGTTAATTCCAACAGGTACCAGCTGGCTCTGGCGAAATATCGAATAACGCCGATTCCGGGTACGTTGAAACGAGTTATCAAAATAGTATGCTGGCCGACATGATGCTATCGCACTCGGCAACGGATTATTGTGTCGTTGGACCGAAGGGCTGTGGAAAATCCACGGTCGTGGATGAACTAGCAAATGTGTTGGGATACGAAGTCGAACCGATTGTTCTCTATCAGGCAAGTATCTTCGACGACGTTTCTCGATGACGAATAAGAAAATTAAAGAGGAATTAATGATTATTGATATTTTTTTCAGGATATGACTTCGAGAGATCTGATCCAGCAAAGAACTACTCTAGCGAACGGTGATACCGTGTGGAAGGATTCGCCGCTCGTTGTCGCGGCGCTTGAAGGGAAAATGGCTGTGTTGGATGGAATTCACAGAGTTCATTCCAGCACACTCGCTGTGATATACAGGTAAATGATCTGACTCTATATCATTCGTTACAATCACTCGAAGCATTGAAATGTTAAATTATATCGCAGGCTAGTTCAGGATCGAGAATTGCAGTTGCACGATGGCAAACGAATTATGAGACACGACCGCTACGACGAGGTCAAATCGGAATTCAACAAGACAGACGAGGATATGAAAGATTCGGGAATATTGCGAATGCATCCATCGTTCAGATTGGCAGCGCTGGCCGAACCTCCGGTGTTAAACAGTTCCTCGGGCCAATGGCTCACTTCCGAGCTGTTGAGCTTGTTCAATTTTCACGCGATGCGACCCCTCGATCAGTCGGAAGAAATCCACATAATTCGTTCCAAGGTATAGAGGTGATACGGACGAAAAATCTACCCGCTGCTGTTATGTTTTCCTGCAACGAAGGGTTCTTTTTCTTCTTTCAGTACGGAGAACCGAACCAAGCTGTACGGAAGATCGTCGAGCTGGCGCATAAATTACGCTCGTCCTCCGATCCAACGCTTCAATCTCTCGCCGGCTTTTTCAGCACGAGACAATTGCTGCGAATCGCCGAGCGCATGCACAAGTTTCCGAACGATGACGCCTACGACGCGGTGCAGAGAGCCTGTCTGGCGCGTTTCTTGCCGACTCTTCCGAAACAAGCTCTCGAAGATTCGCTGAAGCGACTCGACATAAGGCCCGTCGAGGATCGAACGCAAGAAACAATCAAATGCGTCGTCGACGATCATTGCGTGACTATCGGAAACACGAAGATCGATCGTTACAAAACCAGCGCATTGACCAAAGTGCCCGACATACTCTTCTACGACGTTCCTCAGCATCTCATTCTTCTGGAAACTTTGATGCAAGACTTCATCCTCGGTCAGAATATTCTTCTCGTCGGTAATCAGGGAGTCGGGAAAAACAAGATTGTCGATCGTTTGTTGCAACTAATGAACAGACCGAGGGAATACATTCAACTGCATCGCGACACGACGGTGCAGACTCTGACTCTTCAACCGATGGTGCGAGATGGCGTCGTCGTTTACGAGGATTCGCCGCTCGTTCAGGCAGTACGACTGGGACACGTTCTCGTTATCGACGAAGCCGACAAAGCACCGACTCACGTTACTTGCGTACTGAAAGTACGTTCTTTGATCTTCCGCGAAGCTCGATATAATTTCTCCATGCGTGGTTCAATTTATCGCTACAATCGTTTTTCCGTTATTTTTTTTCAGACTCTGGCCGAAAGCGGAGAAATGATACTGTCCGACGGCAGGCGCATCGTGCCTTCGACGAGCAGGCGCGACAATCAAGCAGCAACGATACCGATACATCCGGATTTTCGTATGATAGTTTTGGCGAACCGCCCAGGATTTCCGTTTCTGGGCAACGACTTCTTCGGAGCACTCGGTGATCTGTTCAGCACACATTCCGTGGACAATCCGAGCCTGAAGAACGAGATCGAACTGCTCAAGCAATACGGCCCCGACGTCGACGACAAGATTGTTCACAAACTCGTCAAGGCTTTCGGCGAATTACGGAGTATGGCTGATCAAGGATTGGTGTCTTACCCTTATTCCACTCGCGAGGTTGTCAATATCGTCAAACACTTGCAGGTATGACTCGTATTGCTCGAACCACACCGAAAACACCGGATATTCTCAATGAAAAAGAATTAAATAAAAATCTTGCAAATGATAAAAGTGGGAATGAAAATAGTATTTTATGAATTTAAAATGTGTGCATAATTTGTGATTGTAGAAATTTCCGAACGAGCCTCTGGCAAACGTCGCCAACAATGTCTTCGATTTCGATCGATACGCCCCCGAAGTCTTCGAAACACTCGTCACGGTTCTTCACAAGCACGGAATACCGATCGGAACGACCGCGCGAAACGTATCGCTAGCCAAAGAGTAAGAACTGCTTCCGAGCCCATAGATTTAACGCAATTTGTAAAAATGTTCCTTATTTTTATCCAATAAAAGCGATTCATACATCCGGGGTGAGTTTTCGCGTATTTCATTGTCCTTTTCCTTCGCAGATTTCCTTTGCCGAAAGTTGAATACGGAGGGACGTGGAATACGTCGCGGAAGGCAGAAACTTTACCGGTTCAGGAGCGATTCGTTAAAACGAAAGCGCCGCATTATCCGTCGCGAAGAGCTCGATCTCTCGATCGCGTGGAGGCGCGATCAGCTTGGTTCACGGAATTGCAGAGTTACTGGACGATTCCGTTGAGCGACAACGGTGCCGTCGGCGCAATTGCTGTGTCGAAAGGCGCGAAAGGCGACGGAACTGACGATAAAATACACGTATTAACGACGAATCCAGCGAGAGTAGTCACGATGACTGCGGAATCCGAGGAGGCCGACGAAATCTCGATACAAGGATTGGTGTCGACGAGTCGAGGGATGGTGCCGAGATACACAGTAGCACCCGACAATTTCGGGAATCTTCTCGTTCACGAGGGAACGGTAAGATCGCCCGAATCGAAACTCGATCATGGAATATATTAATCGTAATTAAACGGAAGCGCACATCTTTAATTTCAGTCGAATGGGCTGATATTGCTGAATTTGGAGAAAGGCACGGCTAGCTCCTTGCATAGTTCGTCTTTCTTCGAATCCGCCGGTGACAAATTGTCTCACGCATTAGGAAACAAAGCGCACTTCTGGAGGATGTCCAGCGATTTGTTGAATTCTCGCAATATCGTTGTTTTTTATACGCTTCACGACAACAAAATCGAAGCCGTGAATCTGGAGACTATGAGCGCTTATTCGATGACTCTGCCGTGCGAGATAGAATCGATCTCTTTGTCGTCCGGCGACAAGTGGCTCGTGCAGGATACTTCTAGGAATGTTCACGTTCTTCAGAAATCCTCGGACAACGCACCGTGTCCGAATGTATGGAGAACGATCGAACAAGACTCGACGAGAGAGTCGAAAATCGGTATAATCACCGGAAGCGGTACGAGCAACTTGGCCGATACGACAATGAGCACGGCGCTCGGGCAGAAAATCAGTTCACCGAACAGACTGTTGGCGAGTGACCTCACGTACGCGAGCATCGTTGTCGGCTTTCCGGAACTCGATGGCTCGAACGAAGTTCATGTATGGCCGAGAAGAGAAAGCGTCAGAACTTCGCGGCCTCCCATCGTAACGGAACACGGACAAGTGATAAGAACCGTACCGCCGAGCAAAGTTCCGTCCGATGCTATACCCGCTGAACATAGAAACAGAAGATTCTCCGGTTTCCTGGAAGTCGTTGACACGGCGAATCACAAAGTTCGTTATTTACCGATACCCGAGTAAGTATTGTAATTTATCGGAATTTCATTAACGCTTCACGTACGGGAACCTCGCACGGAAAATCGTCGAGGCGGTGCCAACAATGCATGTTGTGCTATTACTTTTTCTTAAACGCAGACCAGCAAATGTTTCGGCAACCACGCAATGGTTGTACTCGAAGGAACTTCCGGTGTACGCAGCCTTGACATCGAATCAAGGCCTCGTAACCGTCGATGCTGGTGGCTGCATACGTTTGTGGGAAACTTCGCCGCTGAGCATCGAGAAGTCTCTGAGCGCTTGGCGCAAATCCGTCGGCGACGACGGTGAATATCTTCAGATCACTAAGGAGCGCCATTCGGGACTCGATGTGAGCAGCCCGAAGCACGGAAAGGTGGACGAGAAGAACGAGCCGC
The DNA here is from genome assembly GCA_963924025.1 of Ischnus inquisitorius. Lineage (NCBI taxonomy): Eukaryota > Metazoa > Arthropoda > Insecta > Hymenoptera > Ichneumonidae > Ischnus > Ischnus inquisitorius. Next base: position 10,493,275 of record OZ001252.1, read on the forward strand.
ATGTCGGAGGAAACACATGGGCAGGAGGAACCGGAGGTAAATATAATTTCCATCGCTCAATTACCATTTTGCGACGAAGCATATTCGGTTAAGTTTATCGCGAAAATCTTACTATTTTCGTTCAATAACAAGGAAATTTGTTAATTTTTTTGTTAGTCTGTCATGTTAATTTAAAAGTTATTTTCCTTATATTTAATTACGATCGAATGCCTTGAAATTCAAGAAGAAAAAATATATACCAGGAGAAAGCAACTATATTCAAATATAACTCGTTCCTTTTCAGGCAGAGACACGGCCGGCCTCGGTGGAAAGGGCGGCCCTTATCGTTTGGACGCAGGCCACACGGTTCATCAGTTGAGCGACGAGGAGAAAAACGCCGTCCCCGATCACGTGAAGAAAGCCGCTCGCGAAATGGGAGAGCGCGCGTTCAAGCAACGATTGCGGGACATTAGAATGAGCGAATACGATCACAAATTGTACAGCCAGTTCAGCGACGCGGTCGCGAAGCAGGTACAATCGTTGCGAGTTATTCTGGGTAAGTTACAAATCGAACGGCATTCCCGAACCCGCTAATTATCGCTGTAATTCGACACGGCGAAATTGCAGGTAGCCTACAAGCGAAGAGCAACGAACGTCAATGGCTGAGACATCAAACATCCGGCGAGCTCGACGACACGAAGCTGATCGAGGGTCTGACCGGCGAAAGGACGATTTACCGCAGAAGAGCGGAAAAAGAGCCGGAAATTGGTGCCCCGCAATTGAAGCCAAAACGTTTGAAGCTCGTAGTCGACGTTTCCGGAAGCATGTACCGATTCAACGGATACGACGGTCGATTGGATCGGGAGATGGAGGCCTGCGTTATGGCGATGGAAGCATTCGCCGGCTACGAGACGAAGTTTCAGTACGACATCGTGGGCCATTCCGGCGATCACTATCACATTCCTTTCGTCGATCACACTCAACCACCGGTTGACAACAAGCAACGACTCGAAGTTATCAAAGTAAGAAGATAAGCGGACGATGCGCTCGCGCGAATTTTCACATAAATTTTTGCGAAAGATGTGCAACCGTAAATTTGTTTCTTATCGGTTACCAGACGATGCACGCTCACTCGCAATATTGCATATCCGGCGACAATACGTTGGAAGCGACCCAACACGCGATCTCGAGCTTGGCCAAGGAGGACACCGACGAATCTATCGTCGTCGTACTATCGGACGCTAATCTCGAACGTTACGGTATACCGCCCGGAAACTTTGCCAAAATTTTGGCATCCAATCCGGACGTTAACGCTTATGCAATATTCATCGGTTCATTGGGAGATCAAGCTACGCGGTAAGCTTCAACGCGTTCAACGACGCCGCGATCTACGCGAATTATCAAAAAACGAATCGAATTTATTATTTTTTTTTTCTGTTTTTCAGATTGATGCAAAAGATGCCCGCCGGTCGAGCATTCGTATGCATGGATCTCAAAGATATCCCGCGAATATTGCAACAAATATTCACCGCGTCTGTGTTGAATACACGATCTAACTGATTACAACGACCTCACAGTTCTGTAACTATATATATTTGTAAATATAATATCGTTTGCTGCAAAATAATGTCTACTTTAATGGATAAAATCCATTGTTTCTATTATTTTACTGCTTATTAAAATTTACGGTTTATGTAAATTATTCGGTTTTTTTCTTTTCAATATTGAGATTGACGTTTAACAGCGATTTTGGAAAAGAATACATAATACCTGAAACTAGAACTTTTTTTTTTTCAAAAAATTTCGAGTCGTTTTTGTCCGACAAGTATTGATTTTTTGTATTCTCGCGCCGTATCTCGGCTTTTTGAACAAAAAGTATTAAAAAAGCCCGGTTAACCGTGTTTAATGGGATGGAAACACGATAAAACCGTTGCATTGTTCTTCACAGAATCGCCGCTTTGTCCAAAATTCGAAAACGGCCGTTGGTAAAAAAAAAAAAAAACTCGCTTCTGGTGTGACCGTACCGCCATATCGAAATAAATTATCCATAAATCGAATCATTGTTCGTACATATGAATTTTCTTTCAATGACCTTGACGTAGAAATAATTCGGAGGCCTGTTATCTCGATTGTCGTGTTACATGTCACGGATTCACGCGTCCCTCTAAGAATCGATCGCACGCGAGCCTTGCGCGTTGAATCGCTGAATTTCGATCGTTCTCGAAGGATAAAGCACTCGCGAGTGAGATGAAACGAGATGATGGCGGTTAAAGGGTGGAGAGGGGGGAAGGATTCGTCGCGATCCTTACCGTGAGCCGATGGCGCTTTTGGAAATTCGCGAGGAGCCGAGACCGTACGGGTAGTGCCGAGAGAGCCGAGGGGTGTCGAGACGGGCCGAGGAGTCCGAGCGTAACTTGCGCTGGAATGGGGTGCGCTGATGTCAGTGGCACGCCGGTCGTTGAATGGAGCGGGTGTGGAAGCGTGTGCAGAGCGCCGGGCGTCGCGGTGCTTCGGGACGGTGCGGTTGTTCCACGCAGCCCTGTCAGCTGCACGTGGATCAACGGGCAAAGCGAGGAGGAGGCGGCGGCGGCGGAGGAGGAGGAGGAGGAGGCGGCGGCGGAGCTCGCAAGTCCCGTGGGCCTCAGACTATAGTTTGCGGCTGTCAAGTTCAGCCTTGTCCCGTTCACCCCGTGCTCATCAGAGTTCGACGCACGCGGCCTCTCAACAGCTGCGACTGTCCGGCCGAATCTCAGCCCTGTCCCCACGCAAACCGGCCCTCCTCCTCGCGCAGAGTTAAAAGGTAAACAAACTTAACCTGTGTCTCCTTCAAAAATCGATAACGTAAACATCGCGAACGGTTGAGTGAAAAAAAATATTCACTCGACTCCCCGTAGTAATCATACGCGTGCCAGAAAAACAAATTCGTCACAAACTCGACGCGGTTGTACAACAATGATATTTCCAAGTTTCTCAATCGCCAATGGGACGAATTCGAAGAATTTTCCTTTCTATCGAATGAAGAAATCACTCGTGCACGCAGATGTATTGTTACTTTAGAGAACGAGTTATTCCAGTACATGTGTCCTCTCGCCAATAGTAGAGACCCGCTCGCTTTTTTCTTCGATAACCTAAAGAATTCTCTCGTGCATTCGAGTAGTTATTTCATCGCGGATCAATGAAAAGCGAGTAAAAAAAACAATCGCCATTAATCGATCGATTTTTTTTTTCATTGTTACAATTTACATTGGATATCGCTGCAGATTTATGACCGTTGTATAGCGAATGAAAAAAAAAAGAAAAAAAAACGATGACTATCGTTGAATGATTGCAGATGCGATTGTACGGAACGGCCGTGTCGTCACAACACGTCGGCGTTAGTGTCACGCCGACGTCCGCAGGGTTCATTCTCGTTGCCGACATCCTCGACGTCGGGATTACCGTCGGGCTCCGTAGTGCCCCACAAGTCGTGCGTGAAATCATCGAAGTCGGGCTGCGAGTGTCCCGAGGGCCCGTGTCCTCACGCGGGTTCCGAAGGTTCGTGCGAGTGCGAGGCGAAGCCATGCTCGCACACGATAAAATCGCGTCGTTCGCGTCGCACGTGCGACTGTACCGTGCAGCCGTGTGCTCACGTGAAAAATTCGGAGGGTCGCATAAAACGCGTGAAGTATCGGGTGAGACGTGCCGGTTGCGCGATGGCCCGCTGTACCGCCGAATTGGCGATGCTTAAACTGCACTGGGAATTGGCGACCGAGTGTGCGCCATGCAAGCCGCGGGCGCTAACGCGAAGATTGTGCCGGAGACAACAGAGCGACAACGAATTGTACCGGAGCAACAGTTTCAAGTTCGAGAGATTCGAGAGAACGAAGGATGACTGTTCGAGCCCCATCCGCAAACAGGTATGTGCGTGTCGCATGAATTTTCTTCCGTGTGTTTACGAGCGAAAGCCCTTTGAGCGCGCGCGCTCGAGGGACAGAGGAATAAAGGTCGCGAGGTTTGACCCATTTCCGGTGAACGAGAGGCAACCCTTCCGGGGTGGCGAGCCCCGAGTGCTGCCTGGGATCGTTGACCACATCGCTGAAATTGTAAAGCCACTTTTGCCTTCCGTACCAGAATCTCCTCGAGTGGAGCTTTGAGAGGAAATTCTCGACAACGCGATGAGGAACGTTTTCTTTTTTTTCTTTCCCGATTTATTTAACCTTCAGTTACAAAAATATTTAAAAAACATTCTTCGCTAGGCAGTGAACATTTTTTCATATTTATTTATCGAAGAAAAAACTGATTTTATTTGATAAATAATTTTGATGAAACATTTCTCTGAATCTACGCGCAAACATAGCTCGTACATTTCGATCGTTTTTTCGCTCGTATACAAATACCGCGATAATTTTGTTTTTTTTTTGCCATTTTTATTTACGTTGCCCCGTCGCGATCCTCGGCCGTAAATCGTTCGGTCCTATGCGCGTTTATGCGCTACAGGAGTTTCGTTGATGGCAATCCCGCCCGTTAGCGGGTTTCATGCATCACTCCGCATTGAATTTCTCCTGTCGAGTATGGCACGACGATTATAGCGCAGCTGTTCAACGCGCGTCTCGTGGCAATGTTATCTCTCCGGCACCGTGTTACCCACACAACGTCGAGTGATACACGTAGGTCTGCCGATGTCGGTTCCCGCGAGAGACGGGAGAGTCGCTAACCTACCTCTACACGGAGATGAGAGAGCCCTACGGAATTATCGACCGTCCCCGCGGGCGCCCCGCGTATATACTCATCGCCCACGGTAGTTTTAGGCCACCTTCGCAAACCACCGCCAATTCCACGGTCCTTGACACCGGAAGTTATTTACACCAGACTCTATATCTCACTCTGCCCCCCATTGGTTCTCCGATATTTCTAACTTTCAAAATCCTCCTCGCACAGCAGATCGAAGACACTTCTCTGTCCCTTCTAATTCCATCGGTGTAAACTCGAATCTTCAATAACTGTTACACGAGTTCCTGCCGATCGGCTTTCCGACGCGAAGCTCGTTATATTCTCGTAAATCTTCTTCGCTAAAGATCAATCCTCGTTTATCATCCGAATTTCCGATATAATTCTATTAACTTCGGTGCTCCTTTTCCGTCGTATTTTCTTCTGCGACGATCCATTCCCCGGCGGCTATAAAATTAATGCTCTATCGAGAGACGAGCCAATGGATATTGATAGTCTTTCTCCACTCCTTTACTATCGTCTTCGCTCACTTCCGCCGTTTCGTTCGAGTCGGGAAAACTTTGCGATTATAATAGTTCGAAATACATATATAGTATATATACGTGTATAGGTTCAAGCATGTATTCCTGTATCGACAAGGGATTAGTAACTTTGGCATCACTTTGCTTGCGCTATATATACGATGCAACGTGGAAAATACAGTGAATTATTCACGATGCTTCCCGTGATACGTACACGCCGACCGCGCTGAGACTTGCGAATCCCTTAGTGGATAGAGAGAGAGGGAGTATACATAGAAGTACTTCTCTTGGCCTATCCTAGTCCCTCCGACGTTCGTAACTCTGACAACCTTTGTCTCTCCAAGGCTTTAGCGCGATCTTTCTGTAAGGCTTATGGCTTCACCGAAAAAGCCACCATCGCAACCACGGGAGACAAATGCATGGTGCGCGCCCGCTTACAGTCGGGCCCGAAGGATTAAAGCGAAGCTCCGTCGGCTCGCCTCGCGTTAACGTATGGATACCTAAGAATAATGTGTTTTTGCATCATTCTTCAAGTCTATTTAAAATAAAAAGGAGGGTGCGGTAGAATTCAAGTTATGCAATTTTTCAAATTATTATCTATTACATGTATTCTTCCGTCTATTTCTTATCTTCTTATCGGAAAAATTGTATAAAAGATAAATCGGTGACCCCAAATAGCCGAAAGCATTGTTATGAATTCATTCGTTCGGAGATCGCTCTATCGTGGTGGATTCGAAGCTGCGAGCTGGAAAAACCAAAAAATATAAATGAAACTCTGAACGTTTCGTTCGACATTGGGACAAGAATAATGTCGGATTTACCACGCAAAAATACCCTCGAATAATCTGTTTCGAAATGTTATCTTGCAATCATTCGATTTGACGTTAAAAAATTATTACTCCTTTATCGCTCTTTTCTCACGGTTTTTTTATCATTCTCTAATGGCATGAAAAGCCCGTTTTGGAAGCCCTCCGAGTAGCTTATCTCTCGAATTTTTTCCTCGTACAACGCGACAGATACGTGGGTTTCTCAGCGATGCCATCAAAAAGGCAAACATTGTTATTTGAAAATCCCCGAGAGCTTCTGTACAAAAAAGCTTTTATATTTTACAAAAAATTCACGGTAATAGGGACACAATAATAACTGTCTGTATTAACCACTCACAAGTTTCGATTGTAATTACATTGTAGACAAGAGTTTCCAAGTTAATTAATTACTTTTACGATAAACCGTCGAACGATATCGCAGTTCTCGCTACTGTGCAATAACTCTCGTTATCGCTGTTTCGCTTGCAACTCCGTGCGAGCATACGCCGTGGATTCCTTTTTTTTCAATGGGAATAAAGGGGGGTCATTAGCCTGTTAGATAGCGACAGCGAGTGCCACTCCAAGCGTGTTTGCATACCACTCGGGCTCGTTTAGTGCTTTCTGGGCGCGGCAAATCATAACATTTCTCGAGTACGAATCGCACAAGCCATCCGTACAATCCATTCAGCGGATGAGCTGTTGAAAAACGAAATAAAAAAAAAGATGGATAAAAATGAAAATAATAAAATCAATAAAGTCAAAAAAATAAAAAAAATAACGGGTTAGAAGCGTGAAATATCGTTTCTTTCGATAATAGCCCGCCACTCCCGGGAGTGAGAACTTTTTCCAATTACCACTGGGGCGCGTTTCGCGTACGTATGTTTTTCCCGACACACTTTTTTTTCTCCGTATCGTAACTTCGGCGATATGTGCTCAGACGCGTCGGCTTGAAAATTCGCCGTTTCGCGCGGCCCTATCGTCGCGCTAAAAGCTTTTTGCCCGAAAATCGGGTCAGCGACGCTTTCAACTTGGGCGCGCGACGGGGAGAATTTGCCGTTCGTTTGTTCGGTGGAGTAAACGTCAACTCGAGAGTACCGCGGCGCGGTACGGACAAGGGGATAGCTTAACGCCCGACGCCGTTGATGCTACATCGCCGAAAACGAAGCTCACGACCGACGCGGGGCTTCGCGGCGAACTTTTATCATTTAAAGCTAGACAAGCGCTCGTCCGGCGGAGTAAATTTAACAGGCGAGCTAAAGTAGAGAATTACCAACAGTTTCGTATAACTATTACCCTAATGTGGAACTAACTATCCACTAACGCATCCACGTAACGGCTTCGTTACAAAGGGAGGAAAACGCCCTTCTCGCGTTTCCACCGAGGATTTTGTTTCCGTTTTAATTTTTTTTCATTTCCTGTAGACACAAAAATTACACGATGAACTGCGCTCTGTGCAGTATTCGCTGTTTTTCTGGCGCGGTGTACTCGTTTGCGAGTACGGCGTATTCAGCGAAACTTTGCCTTGTCGGACTTGCGGAATTCTCATTTTTTCCGTTGGTTCTCTTCCGGTATCAGAAGCTTGATGCGCGGAATTGTACGATAGACTTCACTATTGCTGCGTGTTTTATTCTGCTAGAATCGGCTCGTCCGTCGATAGTGGAAGGCCGAGCACGTTCCGTTTGCGACCGCGCTCTGCCAATGATAAAAAACAGAAACTACGATTGTCCAAGCTGTTACCGGACGAGACTTTTTTGTCCTCTTTGTCAATAGAAAAGTGGATATATCAGGGTAGTCCTTTCGTTATGCCTGACGCAGCCCAAATTTGAGAGAGGAATAAGAGAAAATTGCAAACTTTTCCCGATCGAATAATAATTCCAAAGTTTTATTGAAAAGTGCATGAAAAAATTAATTGTTTAAAAAATTAGAATTTTATCTAATATTTGAAAATTAGCGATCTCTAACAAATGCTAATATAAGAAAAACGCAATTCAAACATTATACAGAATTCCGAAAAAATGCATATGTATTCAAAATAAGTGACGAAACATTTTCATGTGAAAAAATGCTTTCAATTAGGCTTCGAGCAATTTTCGTTATTCCTATTGTGGATATCTTAGAAAGGCGGTTCATTTTGAACTTTGGCACGGATGAAGATTGAACAGGTTTTGAGGGAACAAAAAATGTTACGCCCGTCACTTGGATTTGACTTCATCACCGACTCTCTTTAACTGAGGGCAGTGGCGATGGGGATCTCATTATTTTCTCGTGTGTACACAGCTCTAACGAGATGCGACACAGTGGAAAAAGTAATTAAGAAAAGTGTACTTCTACATTCTCAGGCGAAAGTAAGATTCAGAAACAGTTTCGAAGATTTCGCAACGGTATAAAAATCTGAAAAACTCAACCCATTCAATTCAATACAATTTCTGTAGAATTTTTTCTATTTTTTGAAAATCTCATTTTTAGAAGAATCTTCCAACGATATTTGTAAATATTTTCGATCGATTACCCGAAAACTTCATCAGTATAATGCGTGTTTCTTCGAACACGTATAAAGATTTTGTGAATTTTTATCTGTAAAAAAGAAATGATTTCGGGATTTAAAATAATTCCCAAAAAATTTGTACGTCTTCAGCAAAATTAGCGGATAAATTGTTGTAGAAAAGATTTTTATTCCATTTCATATTTTTTCAGGTTTTTATTCCATTGAAAACTAGTCGAAATTCGTTCAGAGTCTCACTTTCACTTCGCTGGAACTGATGTGATTCATCCTCCTTAATTGAGAGAACTCACGGCTATGCTAATTTTTCATCGACACGAATAATGTTTCCTCGATAAATAATTGTCTTAACTATCCATTAGTTTTCGCAACTGATATATTAGAAGCGAAGTTAGAACCGATTGAATTGGGTTATTCAAAGGAACGTCTCGAGGCGCCGAGTGCGATTAAGCGCGAGGAACAATATGAATAGAGAGGATAAAATGAGCTTTCGCTTACTTGAGAAATAGTACCATAAGAGGCGGAGTAGAAGGAGGAAGACGTCGAGAGCTCCGCGAAGCTCGGTGCAACTTTGAGTTACATAAAACGGAAATGGAATTTCATTAGCAGTGTAAATACGGTTCGTTGCCCATTAAAGGACCAAAGTCGTGGGTATCCTCGCTACTACACCTTTCTCTTTTCCACTGTCGGTTCTAATGCGCTTTTGCCACACGCCGCTCGCATAGAACACCCTTTTCGCCGCCCGCCTCTCTTTTGTTCATCGTTCGTTTCATCTCTCCCGAGCGTGTCCCCGGCGTCGACTTTGTGGCCTCGACGAAAGAATAAAACACAAGGAAAAAAAAAAAGAAAAAGCAAACCGAAGGAAAGAAAGAAAAAAAAACGAAGGAACTCTGAGAGAGGGTAAGAGAATAAAGAAAACACGAAGAAAGGTGCGGAAAAATTTAAAGGTTCAGCGTCCGAGTGAAGTACGTTTTTCAACGACGAGAAATTTCAATTTTACTGGAAGTCCATGGCTCTTTGTTAAGTTTCGCTCGCTTCGATCATGACACAAGGTTTTGTTTAACGTTAGTTAAAACAATAAAATAAAATAAAAAACTTCCAACATTGGATGGAATACAAAGGATGCTGTTACAAGATACAACGGTAAAATGAGCAATTGTAAATTCCGTCTGGGTCGGCTTGCGGCAGCGCAGCCACTAATTACGACTTGCGGCCACTCTCGGCTAAGCTCACCGTTATATCCTCTCTCGTTGTGAATTTCTATCCGCTATCAACCTCTTATGCATAGTCGTACCACTGGATGATCGGATTTACCGTAGAAGTTTCGCGGTTTGGTGAATACGCCTTTATATACCGAATATTAAATTTGTGTTTGCCGCCCTTCGCGAGGGTCGCGTATTCCCCTGCGAGGGACGATAAAACTGACCCACATTCATCCGTCCGTTTAGGGCCGCCGTAAGCCGCCGATGGTCGAGAAGGCCGATCGACGTCGACGAAGAATGGAAGCGAGAAAAACGGTAGGGCGATATACCGTCGAGAGGAAAAATCACAGGTCAGGAAAGTCGGTCAAACGCATCGAGAGAAGTCGAAGATCCGAAAGTTCTATATCCCAGCTCTTTCCATTTGTTCTGCAGCATTCGACGGCGAGGATAGGCCCCGGTTACTTCGCGCGAGACTCCCCGAATGCCTTTAGGCATGCTAAATTATACAAATTGCTTTCTAAGTTTGAACTTTAAATACACTCTCTATCGCGAAAGTTTGACCTCTGCCACGGTTGCGCGCGTACTTTGCACTGTATACTCCCGAGGAGTATAAGTTTCGATACGTGAACTCTTAGTTACCGGAGTTATGAAGGGCTTTCGCGTCTGACCGGTCTCGCCTCGTTCTACTGGCCAATCCATCTTCTCTCTGCCCTGGCTGAAACTCAAAGTTTCGCCTCGTTCTTTGGTCCCGGCTAATTTCGCAGTTTCGCAGTTATTTCAATCACAAGATCTTGACCGTTTTGCGTGTGCAATAACGATCGTGAGATCGAAACCGTCTCAACAAGCCATTCGCGATGGTATCGCTGGCAATTTAATCGCGAAAGTTTCGTTGAGATATCGTCGCTTCGAGTTTCATTCGTGAGACACGAGAGTCGCGAGTGGGGAAAAAAAGTTAACGAGATCTCGTGAAAAAAGAGAAAAGGAAAAAACTGGAGAGAGCAACACGTGTGGAGAGGTAGGAGAAAAGCAGAACCAGAGACGAGAGTCTCTCGCGTCCTCGACGGCGCCGAGAGAGCGTGGGCGGTATTATTGATCTAGCGAAGCTGCCAGCTGACCCGCTATCCTATCCAATCGGTATACCAGCGAAAAGCTCTCTATCCTGTGCCCTAGCAAAAATCCTCTGCTTTCTCTCTCGCTTTCCTCCTCGTTCACTTTTTTCTCTCTTCGCCTCCGTTTACTATCGGTGAGATGATAAAGAGCGAATCGGGAGCGTCGTTTCAGCACTCGGATTAATTCGGATGCAACAGACGTTGTTTGAACAAATTTACGACGTCTCTGACAAAGAAATTTGAATAGCTGCGAAACAATGTCGTGTCTCGAACATCGAAAGCTCGACAATCGTTCTTCTCTGTAACTAGTCCATTCGCCGCGAATTTCCTGGTTTTACGACGTTATTCGATGTTCTCGGACACAATTTACATCGTAGCGTCTAGCATGTTGATTCTGGACGACGGTTCGTAGGTCCGGACCGTTTCACACGGCTATGTCATGCTGGCACTCAACATCGTTCCACTGGCATCTATCGCGTCGTGCACACTTTAGTGCTGGCGAACGCTAAACGCTTTCACCTCGTCTATCTCACGGTGTCTCGTATATATATACTCGTAACGATATTACCAACAGCCACAAACTTCGTTGTGGTATATTTATTGAGTTTCGTATAGCTGGAAAATTAGATCGTTTGCAGAACAAGCGCTCAGCTATTATTATCGTTACGTTGTCTATCAACCTTTCCCTATCGCTTCTGTTTCTCGCACTTGTCGTTGGTGTAATTCACACGATCACGATTGCAGAAAAGGAAAAGAATGATTTTGCTCTAATGAAAGCAAAAAAATCGCTGATCGAATAGAGGAAGTTGTGTAATTTCTTTTGTAGTCGAAGACAAAGCTCCCGAAGAGAACAGTGAAAAAGCATAAATGCATGCTTAGTTCAAAGCGTGAACAAAAAATACAATAAAATTACAACACTTATTATAAATATGAGTGTATAAAAAAATGATAGTTGAATGCACAATAGTGAAGGTGAATGAAATGTACTTTTGCGGTGAACCTAAAGTTATTTAATGCATGTAAACTAGCATATTATTTCTATGATTTTCATTATAGTAGACCTTTAAAAACGTAAACGAATGCGGATACGAACTTATAATTGAGCTTGATGGGCAAAATGTTGAAATAATTGTACTGATCGGGGAAAATCTTCGACACATTGGGGGGAACGCGAATAAAAGTACTCAACAGGCGACCACCCGACCGTCCCAGACTTTTTCCCAATCTGTAAAATTATTGAATGCTTTTTGCCGATTTATCACTATTCGATCGGAGTTTTTCTTTCGGTTTTTCGGAATTATTGTGGGCTCGATATATTTCTTTTTCGTAACTCGTGCATGAATCGCGGCACTTTTCATGGCAGTCTTGCGAGCCGCAAGTGGCCAATAGCATGCCAGTCGCGAACCCGTGGTGAAATGATAAAGTCGCGCATGCGCAGTTCGTATTTTGTTCATTTTCGGCCCTTGGGAGTTTACTTTCGCCCCTAGAGTCATAACCTCACTTTTCAGTGTTCGTCTCGCGCGACTGCCATTCCAAGTGCCGCAGATTCATGCACTCGTTACGAAAAATATGATGTGCAACGAGGGTCGAATTGGCGATTGCGACTCGTGTGATTGCAGCCCTCGCTTCGCTCGGGCAGCAAACCTCACACTCGTCGCAATCGCCAACTTTCGACCCTTGTTGCACAATATACTATTTGCGGAGGATTTTTTGTACTATGAACATCACATCGAAAAAAAATTGACCTTTTTACCTGTGGTAAAATACCAAATTCGGTATTGATAAACATTAGTAATTTATCTGGAACGCCAGTTGGAAATATAAATATTTCCATTATTGATAGAACCTTTTCCGCGTAAATTCTATTCGGCCGAGTTTCGATCGTTTATTTTTTCAATTTTTTTTTGCGATTCGCGATATATTTATCGGAGCAAACTCCGAAGCCGTCGCTCGGTCGTTCAGTTGCACCATCGGAATTCGCTTCGATTACGGTCGCGTTGGTATCCACACAATATTTCGTTCCACGCGCCTCTCTTTCATCGCCGTAAATATTTTTGTAATATAACGGTATCTCGGTATGCAACCCCAGCTCGGTCTCTCTCGCCAAGCTTCCTTCTGTGGATCGTGTGACGAGTTAATTAAATTTCTCTCTGATATTGGACAAAATTTGCAGCCCAAGCCTGCTGCGGCATCAAGGAGATTTCCCTGGGCAATGAAGCTCCGGGGCTCTTCACTGGGTCGTGCTATGAGTTTAAACGCGAGTTACCTGTGTGCGCTTGGCAACGAATAGACTTGATAAGGGCAATATCGAAAGTAGTTGGATCAAATGCAGTGAACCATGTATGATCGTTTCTCTCCGCCACGTATGTTTACGTGGTATCGAACGACTGGCAAATTTTCGATAGCGCAACGTAACTCAGATCAAACAGTTTGATATCGTCAATAGCTGTGCATTTTCGTGTTTTATTTCTTCTGTACCCTCGTTTCGATCAATTCGCCTCGACGAGTTTTCGCCACAAGATAGCTCTCTGCGCAATACTCGTCGTGCCGGTGTATAGCGGGGAGTTTGAGGTTCGGCAGGCAGGCTTTTCAATCGAATATCTATTGCTGTACCGTCGATAACCGGGACATCGAGGTTCCCGTGTGCGGCTTGATCGATCCGTTTGATTCAGGCGAGATTCGAATGCATTGCCGGATAAATTGTACGGACCTCGGCGCGTGGATAGAGAGAAAAAGCGAGATACCGAGAGAGATTCGTCGGGCTTTGAAGATTATTAACCCGTTGCTCGAGCGCTTCTCGCGATTCGACGTTATTTGATGAAAAAATGTATATTTGCGCGAACAACCTCCCGACGAGTATTGATCACTTCCATAAACAAAAATTGTTGCGGATGGTACATCTAAATGAAGTACAAACAGGACGATTTGTGTGAAAACGAATATATACAAATTTATTTGATGATCAGTTATCGGTGCAAAAAGAAGGTACAAAATTCGAGATTACAAAGTTCTGTTTGTGAAAAAAAAACAAGAGGACAGTGTAAGCGAGTAGAAGAGCGCGATGATTCAGAAGAATCGAGTATTTTCGTCCTTTAGACTGCGTTGGCCGCGATCCAATCGATGTACTCGGGGACGCGGGTGTAAACGGCGGGGTATTTGAGCTGGGCGCAGCCAAAGGACCAGGAAACAATACCGATGAGTTTGCCGTCGACCGTCAATGGACCACCGGAATCACCCTTCGAAGCAAACAAATACATATGCAAAACGTATATCAAAATTTGGTTATCACCTTCGAAGCTTATGACTCACGTGGCAAGCTCCAGTGATGACCTCGGGCTCGTTAGCGCAGATGTGTGTGTCGTGGATGGTGAATCCCAGAGGAGAGTACACTTTGGAGCAGTCGTTTTGATCCGAGATGTAGATCTCAGCGCGCTGAAGATGCCTTGGGCTCGGACCTCCCAACTGTAATTTCGGGAATCGTTCGTAGATCAATTCTCTTCACATGCCATCTTAATTTTTGATGGACCCTAACTCAGCTAGAAATCGCTTGCGTTATCCTCTGAAGACCAGGCCCAGCCAGACCAGGTCCTCATAATTGAGCACACCCGATTCTATATTTCCCGTGGTATGAAGATCTTCCCATTCATGACTTCGCCCCGTGCGCGCCGTATTCGTCGTTTCATATTATTTATATTTATGTTTACGAGAGATTTACATATAAGCTATGGTCGGGACCAGGAAGAGCGATTAATCGGGTCTTAATCGGCGAAAACGTGACAAGTCTGGTAGGTCACTGACGAAGCAGCCTTGGTCGTATTTAGTACTGCTTAGCACCCGAGTTTCATTTCTGCCAGGCTAAGCTGTGTTCGATTTGAAACTCACCTTGAGATCTCCCCATCCGGAAACAATCGCAGGCGAGTCGACGGGTACGTGTTGGCTCTCTTCGGGAAGAGGAATATAAGATATCGTCCTGGATACTTGGAAATCCGAGGCAACCTTGAGTAGGGCAATGTCGTTGATCCACGAGTTACGCGAATCATAATTCTTATGAACGATTACTTCAGTAACTTCATGTGTCGCTTTCGGGTCGTCCAAGTGGATTGTACCGGCGATGACTTTGATATCGATTGGTTGTTTTCTGAAATGCAAATGATACGGTGATTTATTGCTGGTTTACCCTTGTCAAAACATTATTTGGACACGTACCCCACAACGCAATGGGCCGCGGTGATGACATAATTCTTGTTGAGGATCGATCCGCCGCAGAAGTGTCTACTGTTGCGATTCTGAAGCGATACCTGCGGACATAGAAATAGAAAAGAATACGCGTTATCGTCCAGGTCTGATTGATCGAGCTGCGCGAAATCCGGCGCGATTTTTCTCTTCTCCACTCGACTACGTGACTCGACACCGATACCTGACGACTGTTCGATACTCCGCGCGAAAACGATACTAAACGCGACACCACGGAGATTCCGCGAAGTTAGAAAGATTTTTGAGACTCGTCGGGAATCATACAAGGGTTTATTCGTTGAAAAAAATCGCTGAAATATCGAAATTTGGGTACTCACTTGGTACGGTATCTCGCCCATCATTACGTCCTCGCCATTGATAATTCTCCCGTCCAGGGCCCTCGGCATTGGGACACCTGCTGTGCATTTGTATTTATTTATTTTATCACCGTCTTGAAATTGTTCTTGTTTTTCACAAAATTCCTTCACACTCATAGAGAAAAAGAATGAACAAGGTTGAAAAAATAGCTCACCTTGAGAGAGGGCCACGAGGGATAAGAGCACCAAAGCTGACTTCATTGTTGCTGAATCTCGAATGTGCTACTGTGATGAATGGAGCAACTTCTGGTTTATATACTCTCGTACTCCAGCTCGTCTGCGCATAAAACGTAGAAAGATTAAAGAGAAAAAAACCCTTATAGATTAGATACATTCAAAGATTACAAAGATTAGATGCATTCATCACAATCCAATGGTCGAATCTGTCTTCTTCCGATTCTGTCGGCGATATCGACACTGGAACAGCATCGCCGGACGACAAAAATGTATTACCGTGTCTCGCAATCAATTGTATCCCGTTCAATCGACGCGTGCTGCAGATATCAGAATTTTCTTCGTAGAGTTGGTTAATCTTGGGAATAAAATCGATTGAAAAATCGCATTTTACTAATTCTTTATCGCCGACGTTTGCCGGGTTTTTCCCGTTCACCTGTAAATTATTGACAAGCCGTGATTTAAGATTTCATCTGCGACAGATTAGTTTGATTGATTCGTTTCGGATCCAACTGCGAATGTGATATCTAGAGAATGACGTCACAGAAGGCGATCTTTGAGCGTTGAAAATTAGTAGCCGCGACTGCGAGCTGCGATCTGTAACAAATGTCCGGCCACTAGCCTTACAGGCGTTTAAGACCTGTGTTGCGTAGAGTTCAACGAAAATTTTGACAAAATTTGAGACAATGCAAAAAAAATGCAAGAATTTTCTCATTGAAAATGCGATAAACTTTTTATTCATTTTACAGCATTTTTTTCTAAATTTCATATGAACTTTTTTAGATTTCGTGTTATTTTTTTTTTCATATTTCATGTTCCCTAAAGATATCATATTTAGATTTTATTCAAATGCTATTTAAAAAATTTCGAGTTATTTTCGTTTCGTTATGTCCATTTTGACTCACTGTCTCTTATTTGTTGATTATTCGATACAGGAAATAAACAAATGAAAGCAAGAAAGATTTCACGTTCATCGAATATCCGTACGTATGAAAAAAATCTCAATTATTAAATGTGAAATAAGAGGTAGCCGAAAAGCGCGTCATCATTGCGAAATAATCGATTAGTTTTATCGCTTAGACCGCATGTGCGTTGATCCAATCAATGTATTCAGTGACTCTTGTATAGACGCTCGGGTATTTTCGGGAGCCACAGGCGGTCGAAAACGACACGAGACCAACGAGTTTTCCATTGACGGTCAATGGGCCACCAGAATCACCCTGCAAAGCAAACAAACATTTGTAAATGTATAAAGTGTATTAAACGAGATAAATATCAGATTTGAAAAATGATAACTTACCTGGCAAGATCCAGTACGGATGTCGGGATGATAAGCGCAGATTTGAGTATCGTAGATATTGTATTTTATACGAGAATACATTTTCGAGCAGTAGTCTTGATCTGTGATTTGGATCTCGGTCCGTTGAAGTGTGTTTGGCGTTTTGCCTCCTTCCTGAAATATTGAGAATTGTTCGTAGATCATTCGTATCAATGGTGCTGCTCACTTTAGCATGCTTTTGTATTCCAAAGTTGGATTCGCTTAGCAAGTAACCTAAACTTACCACGGTGTCACCCCATCCGGATAGAACCGCAACAGATTTAACTGGTACAATCTGATTGGGTTCAGGTAGAGTCACGTACGAGATCGTTTCCGATATTTTGAAGTCTTCGGCCACTTTGATCAGAGCAATGTCGTTGATCCACGAGTTGGATGGATCGTATTCAGCGTGAACGATAATATCACTAGCGGGATGCGTCGATTTCGGCTCACTCAAGCGAATTGTACCAGCGATGACGCTAACGTCCTTAGCCAGTTTCCTGAAATTTGGATAGATCGATTTTCTTCTATCTCGAAATGAGTGTATTGTTTGTACACATACTTCTGGACACAGTGGGCTGCGGTGATGACGTAATTCTTGCTGATAATCGATCCACCGCAGAAATGATAATTTGAACGAGTTCGGAGCGATACCTGTTACAAGATAAGTAGAAAGAGCTCGTTATAGTCAGGCCGATAACACAGTGAGGTTTCCCTCTCGGCACAATGTTTCTATATTCTGCGCTCCCGAAATTTTCTAGTTTGAACTGGTTGAATTAATGATGAGAGATATTGTATATTGTCTAGGTAATTTTTTTTACTATTACCAGAATATAATTAATAAAGTTTTTTTTTGTAGGATTATTCATTTTTTTTGTTCCTACATGGATTTCGAGATGTATGAGCAAGAAGTTAAATTATTTAATATCATTCATTCCGAAGAAAAATTATTTTTATCCTACTTTTTTGAATTCGTTTTTTCTACAGCGAACAAAGATCAGACAATGCCCAAGAAATTTAAAAGGTACTACTAATTGAAAAGCTTTTAAGCCCAAGTAATGTACGCAACAATACGCAAAATACTGTTACCGACGATATAGTGTCAGTTTTTGACCGACTTCCCACTAACAATTGATTGTAATTAATTGTCATGGGTAGCAAATGTTTAAGAAATATTGTTTGTCACTGCAATACTGATTATTTATACACTTTATAATGTGATAGAAAAACTGCGCAATTAGATTCAAACAATATATTGCCTTCACTGTAGCGTAATACGATTTCTTTCTCAATCTAAAAATCGAAAAAAAAGGTTTCTTCTAAAAATCTCAAACGTTAAGACATTTTTCGAGACTTGTCGAAGTTACAGATTTCCATCGCATGAGACATGCATAAATAAATGACTCACTTGGTACGGTATCTCGCCCATCGCGACATCTTCACCGTTAATAATTCTGCCACCCAGTGCCCTCGGACTTCGGACGGCGGCTGTGAAATTCCATTTATTTATTACTTTTCACCGTTTTACATTTGCTTCTCTTTTGTCTTTGGTTTCACATAAAAAAAGGGTCGCTGAAAAATATATATAAAAATTCGTTTGCTGGACCAGCACGCGAATAGTTCACCTTGTGAAAGGGCGATGAGGGACAACAATACCAAATTCGACCTCATTGTGTAAGAATCCTGAGCAGACGGGACTGTGAGGAATATCGAATAGATCGTTGTTTATATACTCGGATTTTTCGCCACAAAAGTGTGTCAATCGCAATCAGGAGAGATAAGATTTTCAAATCGGTAACATAAACATTGCATTGAAAGTAATTGTCTTATGCCAATTCTTCCACCGACACTACGCCGAGGTTACTGGAAACTCTTTGGTTAAGGCATGATTCCATTATGTGTTTTGCAATTAAGTAAATTGCGCAGAGGCGAAGTACTTTAATCTCGAGAGATTAGATTTACACGTGGGATAGACATCTTATCGTTCGAATCTGTCTCGTTCCGATTTTCGAAACACGCTTTTTCCTTGCGTAAATGGCTATCGTTTCAGCCTCTTCGAGTTCAAGTGCCATGTATATTATGCGCGTGTATATGATGCGCTGTGTATAATTCAACAATGAATCACTCGCGTCACCGGTTGCATATTGTTTTTTGTTTTGGCAGGTCAATCGATCGTTGATGCTTTGCCGTTTAATTTTCAAGCTTCGGAAGAAACGCATTCGAAAAGCTTAATGCATTCATTATTGATGCAATCTTTTTGTATCAGTTCTGTATGAATTGCACTTCTGCAAACAATTCCGTATCAAAGTTCGAGTTCTCATGCGCGGGATTTTAATTCGTTGTATTCAATCGAAACTCAACTGCATTGTCGAATGTTTTGCACAGCAACAAGAGAAAACGGGAGACCCACAGGTTTTAAAAAGTAATACCAGTTGCCGAACACTCCGCGATATGGAGTGGTAAAATTCGATGAAAAACTTATTGTTGCGTGAAAAGCACGCTATGACCGCGAGATAGAAATGACAACAATAGGAAATATAAAAACTAATATTATAGAAGTTGGATCAATCGCACATAAATTCATTTATTCCATGATCAGACGGTAACAGTTAAAAACCCTAAATTAAACAGAGATGTGTTGATGAAAAAGACATGTAGTCCATTATTATTTTAATGAAATGATAATTGGATGGCATCGCGCCATGATTGCGAACAGTCAAGCATTCATGAAGCTTAGACCGCGTGTGCGTCGATCCAATCGATGTACTCTGAGACTCTGGTATAGACGGTCGGGTATGTCCGAGAAGCACAGCCGTATGCCCATGACACGAGACCAACGAGTTTGCCTTCAACGGTCAATGGACCACCTGAGTCACCCTGCAAAGCAAAGAAATATATATAAATATATAAAATACTCACATAACTGTGAAACTTGTATATCAAATCTTAGAATCGTAACAAATGATAACGCACGTGGCAAGATCCAGCCTGGACATTGAAATCGTGGGCGCAGATCTGGCTATCGTAAATCGTGTAACCCATAGGAGAATACATATCGGAACAGTAGCTCTGAGCCGATATCTGGATCTCGGTACGCTGAAGCTTCCTCGGGCTCGGACCTCCTTGCTGAAAGTTGGGAAACGTTCGTGAATCCATAGCATTTCGATAGTTTGGATTATTTTCGTCTATACATTTATGGGCTGTATGTTCCGTCCATTTGGTGCGAAACTTACCCGGATTCGTCCCCATCCGGAAACAACGGCAATCGACTCAGCAGGTATTTTCTGATCGGGGTTGGGGAGCGGCACGTACGATAAGGTATCTGATACTTCGAACTCTACGTCCACTTTGATCAGAGCAATGTCATTGATGTATGAATTGCCCGCACTGTATCCATCGTGAGCAATTATTCTGACAGCGAGATGCTTCGATTTTGGTTCATCCAAGTTGATAGTACCAGCGATCACTTGAATTTCATCCGCTCGTTTTCTGAAATTTTTGGTGTTGGTTGGTTTTCGATGGTCTATCGATTAACTAATTATTATACTTTTTTCTACATACCCTTGCACACAATGAGCCGCGGTGATAACGTAGTTTTTGTTGAGTACGGAACCACCGCAGAAGTGAAAGCCGTCGGGGCGACGTTGAAGCGATACCTGCGAGCAGTCAAGTACAAATTGTGCGTTGTATTTGGATTCATTGTTTGTTCACCAAAGCAGTTACAATTTCTGCGCAATATCTCTGTTTTCTTTCTGTTTTGTAAGTGCACTTTTTTGGGGGCACACGCAGAATCATCGTATATTTTGATTGTTTAAGAAATTAAATTACGCACTTGATACGGTCTTTCACCTAGGATTGCATCTTCTCCATTCACGATTCTTCCATCAGGGACCCTCGACATAGGAACACCCGCTGTGAAATTGCATTTCGTTATTTTTCCAAAAAATTAAGCATGTTTTGTGACATTATGAAATTACTTGCACTCGTGGACTAAAATAATGTAAATATTTTTTATAAATCTTTTCCACGTTGTGAAAACAGCTTACCTTGGGAGAACGCCACGAGAGACAGAATTATTAAAGCAGACTTCATTGTTGCCGTTCCGAACTAGACGACTAGTGTTATGAATATGGAACGGGTTGGGGTTTATATACTGTGATTTCGTACTTGAGTGTGTCAATCATAGTAATCTTGACCGATTAGATACATTCGTGAGATAGAGGCGTAATCAATTTTCAACGTGTTCTGCTATGATTTCCGGACTGATATCTTGGCCGGATAAATGTTGATATTCTCGAATGATTTGCAATCAGTCGAATGTTAGTAAATTGAAGTGCGTGGGTTTACCTATAACCATCACCAGTAGTTCCTTATCGCGATGCGATAATCGACTACATCTTCTTCTACTTGTACTCGCGAGCTTGAAATTGAATTGGTTCATGGAGGTACTTCCAATCATGTTTGCATTAAAATAGGTACTTGTGTGTCGTTGATTTTGCAGCAACGAGTTTTCATGTGCGGGAGATCGATTCGTTTTGTTCCCACGAGATCCAACTCCATCAGTAGCTGATCACTCAGAGTACAGAGTGGCGAGAGCGAACACGACAGGGGCCCGTGGGCTTTAAAGAGTAATAAAGAGTTAGAGAACTCTGCCGGTATGCCGCCATCGAATTCGATGGCAAACTTGTATTTACGTGCAAAGCTGTCTGTGCTTGCGGAATACGCGTTGATTACTCCGATGGCTGAAAATCCTCTCGAGAGATATCGAAATAGGATTCAAATAGCATAACGCGTATGAAAGTGAACATGTACATACATTTATTGGACCATCTGTTGGTGTGAATAAAAGTAACAAAAAATTGAAAGTCGCGGAGTCTCTAAAAACATCTGTATAAGATCAAATTCGTAAGCGAATGATTGCGAACAAAACACGAGGTAGCCGAATTTCTGGGAGTCATCGTTGGGGTGAATCGGGTATTTTTGTCGTTTAGATTGCATAGGCTTCGATCGATAAACTCGGCGACCCTAGTGTAGACGGTCGGGTATATGCGGGAAGAACAGCCGTTCGCCCACGACATGAGACCGACGAGTTTTCCATCAACGGTCAATGGACCACCGGAATCACCCTGCAATGTGAACGAATGGATGTATATGACTGGATCGTATGGCAAAATTTAAATGGAATATTTGAAAAGGGATAACTCACGTGGCACGGACCAGTCTCAACGACGGGGTCGTAAGCACTGATGTGGGTATCGTAGATATTGCGTTTAATTCGAGAATACATTTTCGAGCAGTAGTCTTGATCTGCGATTTGGATCTTGGTCCATTGAAGAGTGTTTGGCGTCTTCCCTCCTTCCTGAAATATTGAGAATTGTTCGTAGATCATTTGTATCAATGGTCCTGCTTACTTCAGCATGCTTTTGTATTCCAGAGTTAGATTCGCTTAGCAAGTAACCTAAACTTACCATGGTATCACCCCATCCGGATACAACCGCAACAGATTTAACTGGTACAATCAGATTGGGCTCAGGTAGAGTCACGTACGAGATCGTTTGCGATATTTTGAAGTCTACGGCCACTTTGATCAGAGCAATGTCGTTGATCCACGAGTTCGATGAATTGTGTTCTGCGTGAACGATAATATCAGCAGCGGGATGCGTCGATTTCGGGTCATTCAAGTGAATTATACCAGCGATGCCGCAAACGTCCTTAGCCAGTTTCCTGAAATTTGGATAGATTGATATTTTTTTATCTCTGATCTCTGAAATGAATGTATTGTTTGTACACATACTTCTGTACACAGTGGGCTACGGTGATAACGTAATTCTTGTTGATAATCGATCCGCCGTAGAACTGATAATTTGAACGAGTTTGAAGCGATACCTGTGCCAACATAAGTAGAAAGAGCTCGTTATAGTCAGACCGATAACACAATGGGTTTTCCCTCCCGGCACGATGATTCTATACTCTGCGCTCCCGAAATTTTCTAGTTTTAACTGGTTGAATTGATGATTGAAGATATTGTATATTATCTAAGTGATTTTTTAAATTATTACCAGAAAATAATTAATATGGCTTTTTTCGTAGGATTATTCATTTTTTTTCGTTCTTACATGGATTTTGAGATACATGAGCAAGAAGTTGAATTATTTAATATAGTATCATTCATTACGAAGACAACCATATGCAGGCTACTTTTTTGAATTTGTTTTTTCTACGGCAGCAAAGCGAACAACAATCAAAGAGCGCCCACGAAATTTGAAAGGCACTACTAATTAAAACGCTTTTAAGCCCATGTAACGTACATATTAATACGCGAAATACTGTTACCAACAACGTGGTACGAATTTGTGACCGACTTCACACTCAAAATTGAATGTAATTGGTTGACATGGATTGCAAATATTGAAAAAGTATTATTTTTCACTACGATACTAATTATTTATTCAACTTCAAAACGTGAGAAAAAAATTGTAGAATTAGATTCAAACAATATATTGCCTACACTTTAGCGTATCAAGGTTTCTATGCAGATTATGCAATTAATCACGCGTGACAAATATTGTTTATTTCATAAACACGTTGCCACCAAAAATCACAAACGTTGAGGCATTTTTCTAGACTTGTCGAAAGTAGAGATTTCCATCGCATGAGACATGCATCCCAGACCCAGAGCTCTCGGGCTTTGGTCGAAGACCGTAAAATCCCATTCATTTATTATTTCCCACTGATTGCATTTGCTTCTCTTTTGTCTTTGGTTTCACATAAAATGAAGGTCGCTTGAATATAAACATAAAATTCGTTTGTTCGACCAGCTCACGAACAGTGTACCTTGTGAAAGGGCGACGAGGGATAACAATACCAAATTCGACCTCATTGTGTAAGAATCCTGAGCAGGCTGCACTGTGAGGAATATTGAATAGATCGTTAGGTATATATACTCGGATTGTTCGCGACAAAAGTATGTCAATCGCAATTAGGAGAGGTAAGGTTTACAAATCGGTAACATAAACATTGCATCGATTGTCTTAAGCCAATTCTTCCACCGATACTCCGCCGAGGTTACTAGAAACCCTTTGGTTAAGGCATGATTCCATTGTGTATTTTGCAATCAAGTAAATTGCGCAGAAGCGAAGTACTTTCATCTCGAGAGAGATTAGATTCACACGTGGGATAGACATCTTATCGTTCGAATATTTCTCGTTCCGATTTTCGAAATACGCTTTTTCCTTGCGTAATCAGCAATCATTTCAGCCTCTTTGGGTTCAAGTGCCATGTATATTATGCGCGTGTGTATGATGCGCTGTGTATAATTCAACAATGTGTCACTCGCGTCACAGTTGCACATTGTTTTTTGTTTTGGCATGTCAATGGATCATTGTTTAATTTTCAAAGATGCTTTGCCGTTTAATTTTCAAAGTTCGGAAGAAACTGATTCGAAAAGCTCAATGCATTCATTATTGATGTAACCGTTCTGTATCAGTTCTGTATGAATTGCACTTCTGCAAACAATTCCGTATCAAAGCTCGAGTTCTCATGCGCGGGATTTTAATTCGTTGTATTCAAACGAAACTCAACTGCATTGTCGAATGTTTTGCACAGCAACAAGAGAAAACGGGAGACCCACAGGTTTTAAAAAGTAGTACCAGTTGGCGAACACTCCGCGATATGGAGTAATAAAATTCGATGAAAACTTATTGTTGCGTGAAAAGCACTCTATGACCGCGAGATAGAGATGACAACGATAGGAAATATAAATAATAATATTATAGAAATAGGATCAATCGCACTTAATTTCATTTATTTCACGATCAGACGGTAACAGTTAGAAGCGCGAAATTGAACAGAGATGTGTTCATGGAAAAAACATGTAGTCCATTATTTTTTTTAATTAAATGATAATTGGATGGCATCGCGCCATGATTGCGAGCAGTCGGGCATTCGTGAAGCTTAGACCGCGTGTGCGTCGATCCAATCGATGTACTCTGAGACTCTGGTATAGACGGACGGGTATGTGCGGGAAGCACAGCGGAGTCCCCAGGACACGATACCAACGAGTTTGCCTTCAACGGTCAATGGACCACCTGAGTCACCCTGCAGAGCAAAGAAATATATATGAATATGTAAAATATTCACATAACTGTGAAACTTGTATATGAAATCTTAGAGTCGTAACAAATCATAACGCACGTGGCAAGCTCCAGTCTCGACATTGAAATCGTTGGCGCAGATCTGGCTATCGTGAATCGTTAAATTGCGAGGAGAATGCATATCGAAACAGTAGCTCTGAGCCGATATCTGGTTCTCGGTACGCTGAAGCTTTCTCGAGCTCGGACCTCCTTCCTGAAAGTTGGGAAACATTCGTAAATTCATAGCATTTCGATAGTTTGGATTATTTTCGTCTATACATTTATGGGCTGTATGCTCCGTCCATTCGGTGCGAAACTTACCACGGTCGATCCCCATCCGGAAACAACTGCAATCGACCCAGCAGGTATTTCCTGACCGGGGTTGGGTAGCGGCACGTACGATAAGGTGTCTGATACTTCGAACTCTACGTCCACTTTGATCAGAGCAATGTCATTGATCCCTGAATTGTACTTATTGTATCGATCGTGAGCAATAATTTTGACGGCGAGATGCTTCGATTTTGGTTCATCCAAGTCGATAGTACCAGCGATCACTTGAACTTGATCCGCTCGTTTTCTGAAATTTTTATTCTTGGTTTCTTTTCGATGGTCTATTGATTAACTAATTATTATACTTTTGTCCACATACCCTTCCACACAGTGAGCCGCGGTAATAACATAGTTTTTGTTGAGTACGGAACCACCGCAGAAGTGAAAGGCGATGAAGCGATATTGCAGCGATACCTGCGAGCAGTCAAGTACAAATTGTGCGTTGTATTTAGATTCATTGTTTGGTCACCAAAGTTTGCATTTCCGTGAAAAATCTCTCTTTTCTTTCTGTCTTTTCTTCTAAGTGCACTTTTTTTAGACACTCACAGAATCATCGTACATTTTGATTGTTTAAGAAATTGAATTACGCACTTGATACGGTATTTCACCTAGGATTGCATCTTTTCCATTCACGATTCTTCCATCTGGCACCCTCGACATAGGAACGCCCGCTGTGAAATTGCATCTCATTATTTTTCCAAATAGTTGAGCAGTTTTTGTGACATTATACAATTACTTCCACTTGTGGATCGAAATAATGTTAATATGTTTTATAAATCTTTTCCACGTTGTGAAAATAGCTTACCTTGGGACAACGCCGCGAGAGACAAAATTATTAAAGCTGACTTCATTGTTGCCGTTTCGAACTAGACGACTAGTGTTATGAATATGGAACGAGTTGTGGTTTATATACTGTGATTTCGTACTTGAGTTTGTCAATCATAGTCATCTTGACCGATTAGATACATTCGTGAGATAGAGGCGTAATCAATTTTCAATGTGTCCTGTTACGATTTCCGGTCTGATATTTTGGCCGGATAAATTTTGATTTTCTCGAATGATTTGCAATCAGTCGAATGTTAGTAAATTGAAGTGCGTGGGTTTACCCATAAACGTCACCAGTAGTTCCTTATCGCGATGCGTTAATCGCCTACATCTTCTTCCACTTTTGCTCTCGAGCTTGAGATTTAATTGGTTCATGGAGGTATCACCGATCATGTTTGCATTAAAACAGGTACTTGTGTGTCGTTGATCCTGCAGCAACGAGTTTTCATGTGCGGGAGATCGATTCGTTTATTCCCACGAGTTCCAACTCCATCAGTAGCTGATCACTGTACAGAGTGGCGAGAGCGAACACGATAGGGGCCCGTGGGCTTTAAAGAGTAATAAAGAGTTGGAGAACTCTGCCGGTATGCCGCCGTCAAATTCGATGGCAAACTCATATTTACGTGCAAAGCTCTCTGTGCTTGCGGAATACGCGTTGATTACTCCGATGACCGAAAATTCTCTCGAGAGGTATCGAAATAGGATTCAAATAGCATAACGCGTATTAAAGTGAACATGTACATACATTTATTGCACCATCTTTTGGTATAAATAGAAGTAACAAAAAATTGGAGGTCGCGGAGTCTCTAAAAACAACTGTATAAGAACAAATCCGTCAGCGAATGATTGCGAACAGAACACGAGGTAGTCGAATTTCTGGGAGTCATCATTGGGGTGAATCGGGTATTTTTGTCATTTAGATTGCATGGGCTTCAATCCAATCGATAAACTCGGCGACCCTAGTGTAGACGGTCGGGTATATGCGGGAGGCACAGCCGTTTGCCCACGACACGAGACCGACGAGTTTTCCATCAACGGTCAATGGACCACCGGAATCACCCTGCAATGTGAACGAATAGATGTATATGAGTGTGGAGCGTATGGCAAAATTTAAATGCAATTTTTGAAAATAACTCACGTGGCATGATCCAGTCTCAACCACGGGGTCGTAAGCGCAGATGTGAGTATTGTGAATCTTGTATCCCATACTGGTGTACATTTTGGAGCAGTAGCTTTGATCCGCGATCACGAGATCAGCACGCTGAAGTTTCTTCGGACTCATACCTCCTTCCTGAAAATGAGGAATAGTTCATAAACATGTGCTGTTGCAAAAACATGTTTATTGATGCAGAAATATATATTCAATATATTTAAGCGCCATCGGTTCAATCGAAATCTTACCCAGAGCCTTCCCCATCCGGAAACAACGGCAAGCGAATCAGCAGGTACCTCGAGATTCGGTTCGGGCATAGGCACGTACGATATCATCTTCGATACTTCGAACTCTACGGCCACTTTGATCAAAGCAATGTCGTTTCGCCATGAGTCG
Organism: Ischnus inquisitorius; assembly: GCA_963924025.1. Taxonomy (NCBI): domain Eukaryota; kingdom Metazoa; phylum Arthropoda; class Insecta; order Hymenoptera; family Ichneumonidae; genus Ischnus; species Ischnus inquisitorius. The sequence goes on from OZ001252.1 coordinate 10,521,037, forward strand.
GCTGAGTTGTATTTCTCGTGCATGATTATCTTAATGGCGAGATGGGTTGCTTTCGGCTCATCCAAATGAACGGTACCAGCGATGACTTTAATAGAACTCGCTGATTTTCTGAAATTTACCATCGTAAGTTCAAGCTCACCGATCTTCGAATGAATGCTTTTTTTTTACAAACATACCCCTGGACACAGTGGGATGCAGTGATAACGTATTTTTTATTGAGTACCGATCCACCGCAGAAGTGAAAGTCGTACATAGTCTGAAGCGATACCTGGGAGCAAAGAAGTAGAAAGAAGACGTTATAGTCGGACCCGATTTACTCTAAATGAATCTTGCCTGAATCCCAGTGCGAAGTTCTTGTCCTATTGGACCATTTTGGAAGATTAAATCGATACCATATCGTTTCGCAGGAAAATGTGTAATTGAACGATTCTTCGCCGGATAACCGCATGAATTCATAAGAACGCTGGCGATTATCCGAGACAACTCTCGACAAGATACTAGAGGCGATATATGCGTTGATGCTACCCAGTCCAATAGGTAAAGTGAGACTTGTAGACAGATAAAAAATATCTCGATCATGCCAGTTATGAATTTACTTACTTGATACGGTATTTCGCCCAATTCTGCGTCGACGCCATTGATGATTTTTGCGTCGAGGGTCCGTGGCATTAAGACACCCGCTGTAAAATCGCATCTATTTATTAATTCGCAGTCTTGCAATCTCTAAACACTTACTCGAAAGGTCGAAAGTGCTTATTATTATCGGCTACGATAGTGTACTAATTTTTAAAAAAATACAGCAAAGAAATTGTTTACACAACTGAGATATCAGATAATTGAAATAGCTCACCTTGCGAGAGTGCCACGACGGATAAGAACACCAAAGCTGACTTCATAGTTGCTGAATCTCGTGCAGTCTGCAACTGTAACGAATTACCAGCAGACCGTCGTTTATATACTCGCACCTTTCATAACAAAGTGCATCAATCTTGGTGCGCTGGGCAAAAAATCTGTCGGGAGATTAGATACATCCGTGTGATTGAATTCATCAATCGCATCTGTCTTCTGGTGTTCCGATTCTCTCGCTGATATCGATTCTCGTGTGATATTGTCGGATAAAAGGATTTCCTTGTGTGATTTTCGATCAGTTAAATCCCGCAGATTCGAGGTGCAGCGCAGAATCTGCCACTTTTGTCCAACGATTAATCAATCAAGCCAAATGCTTTGCTAAATTCGCGTTAACCATTGTCATATTCGGGTTCGGGATGAAATCGATTGAAAGAATGGATACTACTCATTATTTTTAACAGTTGACTGAAAAAAACGTTGGTTGTTCCGCGTTCAACTCTGAAGCGAAGTTATCCTTTTGTCAATTCTGGCTTCTCCAGAGCGTTCAAACCAGTTAAATCAACGTAGTAGAGATATAAAACAGGGCAAGGGTGGAGCACGCCATAAAAAAAAATGGTATGGTAAAAAAAAGAGCATGACATTGCATAGTATAGCAGGTAGTGATGACACGATTCTCGTTTATTATCGATCCACCGCAGAAACGAAAGTTTTTGAGAGTCTGAAGCAATCCCTGCGACCCAACGGACCAGAAAAAAATGTTATAAACCGATGTAATTTGAAGAGTGAACTCCCGGAATTCCCGTGCAAACTCTTGTTCGTGATATTTCACTGTTGCGGATACTGTTGACACTGGTAGATGTCTTTTTTACGGAGAAAACGAGCAGTCTGTTCGGTCGATGTCATATCGCCCGAGGGGACGCTATCGGAATATACCGCTTCGATGCCACTTGACTTTAATTCAACACTGAAGACTCACGAGTATCCTATACACGACTGGAAACGTTTGGTAAGCGTCCAATGTGCGTTGTCACTGACTAGCTCAGAAGTAGCGGTTATTTTTGTGATTCATAAAGCGTTGAAGAATATGTCAATGAAAATAGACATTAAATTACGCACTGCGTACGGTACGTGGCCCGGTTTTACATCCTCATCAGCTATGATTCTTCCGTTAAGAGCCCTGGCGTTGGGACAAACGCTGTGAAATTGAATCAGTTTATTGTTTTACTGGCACTCGTATTTTTCTAGTTCTGACAAGAAATACGGGATTCATAAAAATGTGCGCATCGCCCAGTTGAATAAAATGGCTCACCTCGGCAGGCGGCCATAAGGGATAAGAATACCAAAATATGCTTCATTCTTGCCGAATCCCAGGCAGGCTACGACTGTGATAAATATCGAGCAGGCCGTGGTATTTATATACAGTCTTCAAAAAAGACTGCAGAAGGCCAGTCCCTCGAGCGATTCGGTACTATTCGATTAACACAATAAATTTCGATCGGATTATTCTTGCTTCATTTTTTTCGCGAGTGCTGCAAGTTTAGCTTTGTCGTATGAAAATTGGCTTCCATGATTCTTAATCAGTTAAATTTCGCAGAGTCGAAGAACGTAGCGGTTCCCAGAATTTGTTGTGAAAAATGAACCAAACAAATAGATTTGAACGGAATAGGATAGCGGATGTTAATAATTTATTCGTTGATTTATTGGTAGTGAAGCATTGATACAAAATTCTTATTTCCAAGATCTGTATACACATATAATTTATTCCCTTGTTGGTCGGTTCGTTGTAAAAAAAAATAAAAAATAGAAGATCACGAGGTCTGTTTAAAGGAGAAGAATAACCAGAAAAAATATATATATTTTTTTACATAGAGTTCAGCCAAGTAGTGTCGTGTCATCAATGCTCACTGTCTAGCAGCTTTGACATTCATAGTTTTGTGGGCGTCGGTCGTATCGATGTACTCGGTTACTTCAATAAGTATGATCGGGGTTTCGGGTAGCCCCGGCCATTCGTCCATGAGACGAGACCGACAAGTTCTTCATATACAATCTGTGGTCCACCGCCGGCACACTGTAAAGCAACCAAATTCATATACATTTTTGAAACGTATCAGGAGCTTTTGAAGCTCATGTTACTGAAGTTACTCACGAGTCTCCTGTGTCCAAAATGGTTCAATCAATAGACGTATATTGTACCTGGCAAAACACGTTATTGGAAACGTAGATATCCGCACCTTGAGTTTTTTCGGATTTTGAATTCCCGCCGAAAATTTTAAATTCATGGATCATTTGCTTTCAAATGATTAAATCACTAACGAAATTTATTCGTTTTGGATCATCCAAGTCGAGTGTCCCGGCGATAAGTTTGATGTCATTTGCCCGTTTTAAAAATCCAAATTATAGATTTCTATCATAGTGAAAATTTTTTTTATCATTCATGCCCTTCAACACTGGAGGCCTTGATGATAATGTGATTCTTGTCGATTATCGATTCATCGCAGAAGTGAAAGTTTCGAAGAGTTTGACGCGATGCCTGCGAACAAGCCGAGTGGAAGGAACACGTTCGAGGAAGACTTTATTTATAGCGGGATATGCCTGACTCCAAGTGTGATTTCCTCTCGTCTTTCTGCGCTAGTGCGAAGTCTGCAGACAGTGTCGTGTGTTTCTTTTCCGACGCGATGAACCGGAGATTCAATCGATACTACCTCGCTCCGGAGGACCCTGGAAAATAGACCGACTTGGTGCAACTTGACGGCTTAACTCTACACTGAGAGCACCCCATCGTCTGAAACAATGTTTGAAATGTTACTGGGAGCGCAAAATGCTTCACTACGGAGTAATGTACTTAGAAAAACTGGTAGTTTAAGCAAGAAGAACTATGCTGTCGTAGCAAGTTTCTTTGCACGTACAGTAAACGTCGCTTGCAATTTCTCGCTGTACGCACGGAGCACTTTTAACGACTGACTGTAGAGAAGAACACTTGTGGGTCGAAATGGCCGTGAATTTATCGCCGCTGGGAAACTCTTCGCAAAGATGGTTGAATATCCAGAACTCAATAAGAATGCTAAAAACCCCAAAACAAATGAAATAATTAATAAGTAATTCTCAGCTGAATAGTAGTTAATTTACGAAAAGTTTCTAATGACTTGACTAATTGAGAAAAAGTCTTTGATACAGCCGCGGAAACGCCTGTTGAATTCTTTTATTAGAATGCTCCATTTACGTCGGCGACTTTTCCTTTTTCCGCAAAATTATATTAAACTTTTCGCAGATCAAGCACTTTTCCGACAGGAATTAAAAAAAAAAACGTTTATTTTTATTTGAATTCCTAGTGTAGAAGAAGTAATTTGATGAATTACTTCCAATGACTGGAGAAATATTTCAACTGATCAAGATATTGTTATATTTGTCGGTCTACGCAATCTTTTGATATTCACGCGCAAAACGTTCCTATGATAATCCCGAAAATCATAAAGATTCGCTTGACTAGCTGACCAACCTCACCAGCTTTTATTGTGTTATGAACACGAAAGTTGACGTCATTGATACTGAATCCAGGACAGGCTCCGACTGTGATAAATATCAATCAAATCGTAGCGTATACGTACTGTGATCTTCCATACAGGCTTCGGCACTCGTAGTACGCCTGAAAAAAAATATATACAAAACTAAACGTTCGATAGATAAGATACCATTCGAAAGATAGATATCGACCAAATCGGTCTTACTCCTCGCTAATGTTTCTCGCTGATGTAAACGCTCGTGCAGGTCCGACTAATAAAACAATCCGAAAATATGGATTTAATTTCAATTTTATCAATTCAAAGAACAGCGCAGATTCCGCGCTTTCATGCCAAAATGCGTTTAGCGCACGAGTTAACCGGAATAGAATAACGCAAGTCATTGCGGACGATAAAGAAATTTATTTCCCATCAACTGATAATCCAAAAATAACCGATATCTACCAATAATAATGATAATAACCAAAATAACGGTACGTCAAATTTTCTTGCAATAAACAAAGGAATATGATTGATGGGATGTCTTCCTATGATTTTTATACAAATTCACCGGAAGTTATTCAAGGTCCAAGTGCAGCTGATTTGTCGAAGAGCGCTTGTTTTCTTCGCCGCCTCGATCCCTTATAGAAATGAATCATGCAAATAGAGTAGAAGACGACGAGGGTTGGTTATGTGAATGCCAAGTGTGCCGAGCTAACCGCCCGAAAGAAGGAACGTTGAGCTCGATGAGTAATCGCGCGAGAAGCAAAATGGAAGGAGGTCAGAATTTCGTCAGAGTTCTTGTTCTGTGCACTGGTGCGAGAGTACACTACCGGCACGGAAGACTACACCACAAAAACAAATAATCATGAGGCGAGAACTGTTTCGCGAATTTATATTATTCTTCGATTCAAAGTAATGCCAATTTTTCTTTACCTCCGGAACGTCGCCTTTCGTTAACTCACTCTCCTTCGCCTCTTTGTGGGCAACCCGAAAAGATCTGGACTTCGGCGAGGATGCTTTGTCATCCCTCGAATAAATTGTCCCGCTTCCCTTTCGGAGCCTGACGATATCTGTGGCTCCAAAAAAACACGCGTATCGCCGGTCTTTTGTGGATGGACCGGATTTCCCGGGGTAGATTTCTTTCGGAGCTGCTCATATTTTGTTCTTAGAATAGAAAAATTAGAAGCACCGAACGTCAAAGTTTTTTGATATTCCGACAGTAAAGAACTATATGAATACCAATTTCTGTCCTAACTAACATAGAAAAAAAATATGGTAGACATATACATATAAAATTTAACGTTTCAATATAATTGATTCATTCGATATTTTTATATACAATATTTAAAAAAAAAATACTACATTCCGAAGTAGTATACAAACGTCTATAATATACTATTTTTTGAGAAATATAGATTAGTTTTATTTGATATATATACGTAGTGTAGTGGATTTTTTATATATTCATTAAAAAATTATCCGCTCAAGTTAAAAAAAGATTAACTAATCCCTCGAGCAATGAAATGCCATCCTGGAATAGAGATGATCACAATACGTTTTGTTCCGTTACTCTTTTTGCTTAATCCTCGTAATTAGTTAAATCCCGTAGAATCATATAGCATCGCTGATTCCGCGCATTTGGGCAACGAAAGGGTTAATCAGGCGTTTACAAAGTGCCGAGTGCGAGTTGTTGCTTTTTCTTCTTTCGGGAGGCGAGTGAAGTGCCGGTTCTCCTGCGCTCGAGTTGGGAGATGGATCGATTCAGAGAGCTCGTTCTGCCAGATCGTCGAGGCTATAACGAAAAATGTATTTTCAAGAGCTCTCCACAATTTCAACGCGTTAGAAGACTCGAGTGAGATGAAAAAGGAACGTTCTCAATATTCCGAGTGGAAGTTCGCCCTCGAACCAAAGAATAATTTTGCAGATTTATTTCGAGTTGAAAGAAAAAACGAACTTTCGCTACTCCGTATCTCATACTGTGGAGAAAGACGATGATACTTGTAGATCGTCCGGAAACACGTCGTAATCGTTCGGTTTGAAGATTATCGTAAATCCTGGAAGACAGATTAAACGATCCATTTTATAAACTTGTATCGGTCAGAATAATCGCCGATAAAGAAATACGACACCGTCTGTGATTTTATTTCGCGCCGGCACTTTTGTTTACATACTCGAGCATTATCAAAAGAGATAACCACGCGCTTGCTCTCACTTTCGTTCTTTCTTTCTCTTCTCTCGTCGCTTTCACTTTCTCTAATCGTTATTAGATGAAGTAGCGACTATCCAGAGGAGGGAAAGAGAACACTGCCGTATTCTTGGTTGAATCTCTACAAGACTCGTTTGGCGTCTGGCTTCCGAGCAAGGCGGAGAATACTCGTCGCGCGTTAACGGCCAATCCCATTTTCCGGATGGCTTTGGGACAACGCGGAACGACGACGTTGGCCAAGATCCAACGAAGGTATTCTGCGAGATTCTCGTATAGAGGAGACGGGAAAAGCCGTGTCGTTGCTCGCCGCAGCTTCGGCGCTCTGCAGCAATAGAACCACAGGATAGTAGACCATCCAGTTTGTCGCCAAACATCAGAGCTCCGCACGTATCACTCTGCAATAGTTTATCCTTCCTTGCACGTTGCAACTGCAATTCACTTGCGGCAGCGTTAGGAAACGAATTTTTCAAAGCGTTACAATAAACGAGTTGCCATGAGAGTATTTTATAAAATAAATAAAAATTCCAGTCGCTGCGTCAATGTCCATCACTTCAACGTTTCAGCATATTTAATGTATACCTGAAATAGAAAAAAAATACTAGGTACATTGCCATAAAAAACATGTCATACGCTAACATCTTCCGTTCTTTGAAGTTCAGGACCAGAATTGGATTCTTATCATAACTGATAGACACCCTAAAGTTATACTATAAGTTCCTTCTAGAACTTTTCCGGGCTCGGAGTGTTCTAAGTCTCGCTAAAAGGGTCTTAACGCTTTCTGAGCACAGCTTAGATTCTTTTACTCAACTTCCAGATGGTTCGTGATGCTTCTCATGGGATTTAAAAAAAAATTCACCAAACTTTTGCTTTTCGAGGTTTGCGGAATCGTCGCAAAAAATGTTTTCCCATTAAAAAGAAATTGTATAGCAACAAAGCCAGTGATGGGGGAAAAATAACGCATTATTCTTGCTTCGCCCGTCGACTCCGATTCACTTCCGTCGATTGCTTCCACTATCAACTCGTCTATTCTCATCGACGCTGCACCGTCGAGCGCTGAAGTTGCCTGCGAAACTTGTTTCCAGGAAATACACAGACAAAGGTGATACAGCGGAGTAGGGTAGAGTTGGGACTCAAAGCGAAGATGCGTATCGAAGCGAAGCTTGATAAAGATTGCTAAGCGAAGCGATGCAAAAGACCGAGCAATTTTCTTCGAGATCTCTTATCGTTTGCGCGAGTGAACAAATAACTAATGTACTATCGTTAAATGTGAAAAGGTGAACGGTAACTTGCTTTTATCGAACTTTGTCGACTTCTCTGTAAAACAGACACAAACGGTAAATGAAACCGGTGCTCTAAAAATTGTAATTTATACACCGACGGGTCGTATGTTTGAATACGAAAGAACTGGGTGTGCAATTCAATTACTTAGATGACGTTCTTCACACGCGCCCGGGTTATCGAGTGACAAAAGGATCATACAATAAATGAAAGACAATCAGCGCCAGGTCCTTTGGGCGATTGATGAAAATTGGGATACAAAGAGCGCGTCGATACCTTACCGTTGTCGATAACGTGTTATCGGTGAAAATCTGACTCTCTCGCCGATCGAAAGGTCAACGACCTCGTAGGCCTCGGCGAATTCCTCCCGGCGACACATTTTTTCGCTCCGCTTCGTTGCAGCTTTCACATAAAGGCTGTCGGGTATTCTGAAGAATATTTTTTTAAGCTTTTTTCCAAATATTTTTCATTCAAAGAATGACCTATTCTTATCTGTGCATAGAACGTATTTCGTATAAGCGTCGACGATGAAGAGAAAAAAGAAAAAATGAGGAAAAATCGATCGGAGAGCGCAGGCGAAGGATTGCGAGCCACTGCCGTGCTTCGCTTCGCCTGGTCCACTAGGACTCACCTGCGAAGTGTGACCTCCCCATCCTGCGCACCATTGCAATCTCTCCGCCTAGCAACTCCTGCGAAGGATACCACTGGGGCCGGTACCCCATTTCAGTGTACGATATTTTTTTTATTCGCGAATTCACCGATAACCCTCGATCAAACGTTATTACACTCGAATCTCGCGATGCAGTCGAATTTATCGGCGGTGCATTGAAATTGATTTGGACTGTTTGAAAAATCGACCTTGATCGACGCATCATCGTTTTTAACTCGCGACTGCTTTGCCGGATCAAAAAAGAGACTATCTTTCAACCGTGTTTTTTACATTTTTACATGTTTTTTCGGTATCCAATGACTAAAGGACTAAAAATCTCTTAACAAAATTTGACAGAATTTTTCTATGCAGCGCGGCTTGCGTCATTTTTCAAATTTTGTTGCGATTCAGTGCGAGTCAATAGAGATTTTCGTCTCTACTCAGTAGAACGTATAGAAATTTAGTTATGCCGCTATTAAAGAGGGTGTATCAATACAGTTTCAGCTAACAGTGAGATTCCGAGCGAATTTCGAATACTTTCCCATAGTATAAAAACAAAAAATAGTAAAACAACGAATAATCTGATTACAAGATAATAAACATTATTATAATAATAATCATCATGGTTATAATAATTGTTATTATTGATCGTTGCTTTACTCCTTTTTGTTAATCGAACTTTTTGATTTCACTACTTTTTCAACTAATTTTTTGAAAAATTTCAATGTAAGTCAATCTCGTAATAATTCTCGCGAACTATTATCATGAACGTGGTGCGAGATGGACGGATGATCGAGGTCATCAGTGTCAGCGGCTAATTTCATCGTCCACCGATTGCGCACCAATCTCCTCGCGACAGGTATCGGTTATCGCATTATCTTGACGATCATTGTCAATGGGTATCTTCGATCGATAAATCAGGCATATCGGTGCGTGTATATGCAACACGTGTGTGAAATAGCGCGGAGAGATTGGCAGAAAATTGAAACGCGTGAAGCTCACGCGCTCGGAGATGAGCTATGGGCGAACGATAAACGTCGATCGATGGGTCGCGATAGACACGATTCGCGTGTCTCGATGAAGCGAGATCATTTCTGATAACGTATTTCTCTCGTTTTCGATGTTGTACTGATGCTGATGCGCTACTATCCGATCTGTTGTCCGTTTCAATCTCTGTACAGTCCATTTACTCGTCATCCAAAAACAGAAGCTCGCCCGTTCGTTGATATTCAATCGCATCCGCCAGTCGTCAATCAAATTATGTATCTCCGAATTCCGATATTGCGCGATATTTCAAAAATCGCGTTTAATGATAAGATAACACGAGAACGATACTACGCAGTTTTCATTTTTTTTTAAATTGATTGTAACTATTGTGCGGTTTCTTGACAATTTGTTGTCGTTGGAATAATGGACGAATAATTTGTTTTTCGCGATTTTCATAACTGGTCGATGTGCTGCGATTCACATGGAAAAATCTGGTAAACAGGCTTCTTCGCGGATCGATGGGTTTGCCGACGTTGCTTTCATTCCCGTCCCCGTGGTCTGCAAGTCGAAACCTTTTGCGCTCCATTCTCGAGTACGTACTCTATCTGACCGCTCACTGAGCTTCGTACGGCTGCGGGAAGGGTCTCCGTGAAGGATAAAGCCATTGCCTCGCTACTCTCAAAGATCCGAGAAACCCGAGTACGGCGAACAAACGACGTACCTTCTCGGCTTTTCCCTCGTTTCTGAAATATCTTTCTCGTCGATTCAGCGATTGAACTAGCGGTTGATAGCCGTGTGATCGATCGTGCGTAAGTACGCCAAAGGACATTTCGCGTAGACGACGATTTTCTACAGCCGGCTCGCACGATTCGATGGAGCAAATCGATGTTCGTAGTGCATCTCGAAAAATAGTGCATCATAGCCTGGAAGATTCCTTCGGCGCGCGTGCAATTTGAACTATTATCGTTGGGAGTGAAAGAAAGAACATGCTCGCAGATTTTTGTCTTTCAGAGAATCGGCGAGAAATAGAAAAGCTTGCCTACTTATTTAAACCCTGCAATATGCAGTTATCACAGAAATAAATAGAATGGTATAAAATGAATGATATGAAAAGAAAAAAATCGCCGAATTAATGTCTTTTGGTTATGATATATCAGTCCAACTTCCTCGAATCACGGTGAAACATTGCAGAGCAAAGAGATATAATTAGCGAGAGATCATAAATTTTCCGCCGACCTTTTCGCGCGCGGAAAATCGCGTTCTCTATTCACGTACGCGTCGGAAGATTGCGCTTTTCTCATCCCCGGGCGTGCCGAAGGAAGTAATTATCACTGAAATAGCAGTTTCGAAAATCGGTTAGTTAGAGTTCTCACACTCTCGGAGGTCGCACCGTGGACCGTTGCGAACGGGGAGTGCGCTGTAAAACTTTGTACTTTGTATTCACGATCGTCGACGATGGGTAACTTCGAACGGAAGTGCCCGGCATGGGAGAAGCGAACTCTCACCGGATGCGATGCAGATCGCGGTAACCAGTAGCTTCGAGCATCGGCGTCTGGCATTTGCAGTTCGACCTTTCTGCGTTTCGCGATTCTCGGAATCTTTTACCTATTCGTACTACGTATTTTCTGCTCTCTCGGGATTTTTTTCGTCTCTTGAGATTCGGCTTTCCACGGTTTTCTTCCGTGTCAGAGAAACCGCGTATCGATTTCTCCGCGGAGTAGCCTAATTGCCAAGCCAACGTTGTTGCGACTATAAAGTTTTATGGAGCCGTTATCGTGACGTGTACCTTTGATTAAGCGTTATACGCGAGCCCTGTATGTTTTGCACACGCGTGAGCACACACGGTAAATGGAACTGCGGATTTGGGACAAAAATATTTTCATTTTTCGCTTCCGCGTAGAGGAAAATTTGTTTTCATACAAGAACGAAGAAAAAAATTAAATACTGTGCAAAGAAAACAAATAGAATGAATCAATAAAAAGAAAAAAGATTAAATAAAACAAGATCACTTTGAATGCAAATTGAATTTGCACGTTGCTTCTTCATATCGATTTTAAAGTCATATAACAAAGCTTCCTCTATAAGAAAGGTACAACTTTTCGAGTAACTTTACCAAACAGGAACTTTCAAGCGGTGTTGAAAATAAAATTGACAATCGGAGTGCAAATATAATTTTCATTATTCTTTATTTTAATAACTATCGAACCGACCAGCGGGAAGCGGGAAGGGTTTTCATTACAACGTTTTATCGACATCGAACGTACCGGAAGCGATATTTTTTATAGGATAAATTTATTATCGAATTTTGTTTTTTATTGCAAAATCGATACGGCCGAGTAATCGATATCACGAACGATGGGGGGGAGACCGTTTTTCCTCGGCTATTGTTCAGTCTTTCGCTCGCTCTACTCCGAACAAGAGACGTCTATTATACTGGCAACGGATTAATGTGCCCGGCGATGAAGGCAACGAAACGACTCGGGATGCCTTTAATTAAACCGTGTAACAAACACAGAGCATAAAATTGTAAGACAGCGAGAGGGAGAGAGAGGTAAAAGGAGAACGGTGACGATGGTTCGTCGGAGAATAATTCGTCCCGTGGGTGAACTGTCGGAATTTGTGTAACCCACTTTTCTTTCGTCGGAAATCACAGAGCTCAGGACTCTGCGTCCTCTCTGTTATTGAATCTTTCTGCATGAATAAGGGATAATTGGGTGATAGTCAAGACGATAATCATTATTTTTTTAAGAAAAGCCCCTAATAAAATTGATTGAAAGGCTCGCCGGCTAAGAGCCCAAGATAAAAAAGACGTATTCAACCGCGACGATAGCTGATTCGTCGAGGAGCGCTTGCTTTCTTATTTTCCTCATCCCCGGCCCACTCGGCGATGAATCACGCGGATAGAACGAACGAGACGGCTGCGGAATGGACAAAAGAGGCACGCGAGAAAAAAAAAAAAGGAAAAATAAGGGCGTCCGACAGAAAGTTGGCGAGTAACTGTGCGAAAAAATATACAACAGGATCGATGATTGTGAAAAAAAATGGTCATTCACTATAGCGACGGGCCGCGACACACGGAAAACCATTGCAGAAATGGGAAAAAAAATTATGCCGCGGGTGTTTCTTCGATGAATTTATTGTTCCCGAGTAATCCGGTGTTGTCTTTGCCTCAAGAACGCCGCGTAACGCGCTACTCGTAGTCGGATTCAACTTTTCTCTGTAGGTCCTCGGAAGGCATAGACTTTGGCGAAGATGTTTTTGCCCGTTCCAAGTAGTAAGAGCAGTAAGTAAGTCTTCGGATCGCGCGAAAATATCTGAAGTCTTGGAAAGCACGAGAGCGGGGAACGCAGCCCTCCGTGTCTCTCGAGCTTTCGAGGATTTCGACTACACGCCGAGGGAACTTTGGCTATTTCGGTAAATTTCCCTTCGGAGCACCGCCGAGCTTATTCTTTTGTTCTTAGAAATGCGAAGCTCGTCGAGTCTTTGGGTGTTAAAGTACCGGAAACTCGAACGATGAAGAAGCGAATGGATGTACAAATGAGTGTACGAACAAGCGAGGAGTCATTAACCGAGCATTATTATAGAGAAAAGAAACATTTCACGCTAGAACGTTCATTCGTTTCGACGAATGGGAATATTCTCTCGAAATCTATCGGAACGAGATAGAACTTATTGACGCCTTTTAAGGATTGATTCGAAGACGATTCGCAGGTAATCGATCCAAGAACACACTTTGGTATGCCAGACTAGTATATTAGTCTAGCTGTAACAAAAAGTTGCCATTTTTTTCAATTCCTCGTTTTAGATCTCATTCAAAAACCTGTCCTTCTACTTCAATTTCCACTTCATCGGTAACTGAAGAGCAGTCTCGTGATTTTGAAAAAGCAAGTCGTTTTTTGATTCAGACTCTGCAGTCATTGCTTTACTCGACGTTCTTGAAGATTGGGGAACACGGATGTGAAATCGAGCTTGAAAAAGTTATTTACTAAGAACTAGAAACCAACTAGGTTGACTTTGACCATCAATGGACCACCATCATCGCCCTGCGATCATTGTAATGATCGAATAAAACGTGACTTGATCCAATTCTCTCGATTGTATTATTGTTCGTGCGGCCTTAGCCGATGAAACTATTCCTCGAACGCTTCGTAACCGGTTTAATTTCGTAGCGACAATAGCAGCACTAATTACGGGTTTTTGTTCCCAGAATGGATTGATCAATTCATGAGATATCGAGTGCTCTGTAGTTTATTCCTCTTTTTGTTCATTAATGAGATCCAAGGTCTTCCGCCTCGAGCTTCGAGTGAATCGATTCAACAAATTCATCTCCTTGTATCGCTAAAGCTAAAATTAAAATGTAGATGTCTTGAAAGCTCCTCTTTGCCCATCAGCATATTAGAGAATTGAAAGAAATGGAAAACAGAAAAAGAACACTTGCGAAATATTGAGGCTTTGGGTCAAACGAGAAATAATCTCGTAGAGTATCTCGATGAAAATACGAAAATCGATTTCATTCGAACTCTGAAGCATTGAAAAATAAAACGGACATTTTTTTGCGAAATGTTGGCAAATTCTACACCTTTATAAGTTCCTATGGATGGCCAATTCTTCGCCATCAATAATAACCAACAGTTTCCATTACGCCAATGATATGTTTTTTCTTGGGTCAATTACTCAGTAATTTCTCCAAATCCAAAGAAAAGTGCAAAGCTCCTGCCACGTCGGGTGTTAAAGTACGAGAAACGTGAACGTCGAGAAGAACTCGTTAGACTGTAGATGCGCGAAGCTGCTGGGTAAACAATTCTAGAGCTATCAACGTTTCTCTCACTTGTCTGTTTGAATAGTCTGGATGTAATGGATACGAGATTGTCGAGATTTTGTAAGTAGATTCTCGTTCTCATACCTCCGTGAGTGGTTAGGTTTAGGGATCGGTGAAGCGGAGATACGGAATTATTCTGTATACTATATCAGGAGATGTAACGGAAGCGTATCGCGGATATTCATAGTTGGAGAGCTCTAACTTCCGTCTGGTCTAACTTTCGTAACCGAGAAAAGCGATGGGTGAATATCGAGGAAATGGAAGCCCGAGAGACACTGATTCGAATCGAGTATGATATTTGACTTTGCTACCTAAGTACGGCAAGATCGATAAGAGTATCTTAGGTACCGAGAGATTAGAGATTTTACTATATCGCAGTGCACAGCCAATGCACTTTGAAGCAGAATTGTCAATATCGAGTTCATCTGACTCAATCTCAATTCACCTCGACCGCGTTATCAGATAGGCGAAATTCGAAAGCTAGGAGTAATAAACAAATTGAAAATGAGTTCACCTGTAGACTTGATATAGCATTCATTCAAAGTGTAATAAGAACGTTGAACGTTATCAGCTAATATAATGTATATTATATAATATATAATAAATGTAATTAATGTTTTACACCGAACTCATCATTCCTTTGCGCGGTCGATGGATCCTGTATCATTCAGGCTAGAAAAAGACTTCACCACGAGTGCCGAGTTTCCATCGGCGAGTGAAATCGCGCTTGCAGAGTTGTATTACACGGAGACAGAGTTGTGGGTCCACCGAGGAAGAGAGAGTGAACGATCGTCAGTGATAATCCCCGAGAGTACTCCCGAAGTGTTTCCACGTTTCCAGATATTCTTCTCTGGCGCGCCATAGAAACTCCAAAGGATAATCTTCAACGCGAGCATTCGTCGAGGCAAGTGGCAAACCGCGTGATTCAAGGGGTCTCTTTATGCCGCTTGTAAACTACCCGAGTGGAGAATCGCTCGGACCTTTGACTTTTGAGGTCTCCGGCGAGTACAGCACACGCCGGTGGTGCTGTACAGAGACCATGAATAGCACGCGGACGAGAGGGCACGGGGGGTGTAGGTAGTTGCGAGCCTCGTTTCGCTCCAAGACGTGTGAGAAACTAGCGCCACTTGTCGTTAGCTCAATTGAACGAGAAAAAGCTCTCTTCCGTGCCATGTGTCTCCCTTAACGACTCGATCGCTACGGTTGTTTTCTATCTTCCAAAAGTGCCCCTTCTCTCCTGTCTCCGACGATAAAAATTGTACGGAATCGTTCGGTAAAGCGAAACGTTGGAAGACGGTGCAAGCTCGCAGCATCCCGAGTAACGCGAGCGCAAGCTCTCGTGCACCCTCTCTGTAGGCGCCGGAAAGTACCGACCGATAACCAGGCCGTTGGGTTACCGACCGTCGCGAAACTTCTCAGCTAGTAACTAAGAGTCAGGGAAAAAGCTCTCTCCATTGACGACCGAAAGCTCTCGGCTGAATAACCAGCCGCGGCGCAGCTACCCTCCCGCGTCAACTCGGAGTTCTCGTTTGACTGCTCCTTTTTTGACAGAGAGGCCGCTCCCAAAAACAAAAATGTTGCGCCCATAATTCAAGGGGGAAAAATGCCTGTCCTCGGCAAAACGAGGAGCTTGCAGATCCATAAAGGAGCGAGATAGCACCCTGCTTTTCGCTTCCTCGCTCGGTCGCGACTCTAGCGTTATGTATGTCCGCGTTATTATTCTCGGCGTGCGATGCTGACGTATGGAATAATATCACGATCATAGAATGCACAGTATATACACATGTGTATACAGGATCATCCATAATAAGTGTCGAATCTTTTTTTTCTCCTGTATAGATAACAAAATTGTCATGAAAAGTGAGATAGGAAATGTTTTTAATGTTATAATAATAGTAAAAACTTTCATCAATATACTAAAAAATCTAAATGATTAATTGACGATATTATTAATATTTAGATCGAATTTCACAGTAAAAAGTTTTTTTTAGTGGAAATTGAGAAAAGGGAAAGCAGGTTCGATATTTATTATGAATCGCGCGGTACATATGTCTATCTGCTATAGAATCATGCTACACAGTATGTAAATGTATTCACATCGGTCGTATCTTCCGGATCATAAATTTCGCAGGATAAAAGTTGCATTAGAGCTCGTCCGTCGAGACACTTTACTAAGGGGTTGCGGATGAGATAATATCCATGTATGCATGCGTCCCCCGCCGATGTCTCGTGGAATTCAAAAGCGCCGTCGAATCTTTGGATTTTTTTTTAAAGTCGGCAATGTTGACCATTGACGGTAGGACGTAATCTCGCGTCAGTCGCCCGTCTGGACTTTGAGATGTCGTATTTAAACTGGGGCCGATCGAGATATCGGAAACGCGTGTATACGATATTTTCCGGTCTACGCGGATCGTTGAATTCGCGGTTCTATCGAGGACCCTACAGAACCTAATTGGCTAGAGGCTGTCCATTGATCGGGGACTTTGCCCGGCGTTCCGGCGTATCGAGTTAGGCATTCGGACGAGAGGGTGGGCATCGCCGCGACAATGCAATTTGCGTACTCCGAAACTCATTCATCGTTGAAAAACCTCAATCCCGATGTGCCGGGCTCAACAGAAGAATCGATGGAATATGTCCTTTGAGGGACTGTTCATTCGAGACAGACGAGAGAATTCGCAAGCAAGCTCTGCCGGTCGGAGGGAAGAAACATATTTCATGTAGGTTCGAGTTTAGACATTTCTTTTTATTTACCTTTTTTTGCTCTGTGAGATTCCATCGATACCCAGTGGAAGCTGGAATGATCGATCGAAAACACGGTACACCATCGATATCGCTCTGTTTCCTTCAGTTTTCTACTTCAGCTTGTTTTGTCGCCGGTTTTTGTCGCTTTTTTTCGTTGTTTTTTTTTTCTTCTCGTCCGCGTAGACTCGCGAGCGCCTACACCGTAGGTACACAGGACAACCGGGGCTCTCTGGAACAGCGAGGAGAAGGAAAAACCCCAAGGCGCCGTCTGATCTATCCCCTTATACCTTCCTATTGTTCTCTTTCTCGCTTTTTATCCAGACCTTTCCGTGCCGTGCCAGAATTCCTCGCAGCGGCAGGGAGCAGAGCAGACATAGTGTACGATGCTTTTTGCGCGCTCGAGCGAGGACCGAGATAGCACAGAGGAAGAAAGAAAGATTGTAAACGTCTTACTTTTTCTTCTTCTCCGGTGAATTTCGTTGAAAACTTTGGCCGAATCCTCTCTGCGAATCTTGCGTCGGCCTTCTCGACAAAGTGTACCGACGAGACGTACACGTACTTGCGCGCATGTACTTTACTTACGGAGAGCGAACGAATTGAATTATAGTCTCTCTATCTCGATGGATGGAGCCCGAATATAATTCGTAACGGCAAAAGCTATTGCCTTGTACGAGTACTCGCTGGTACGGATTCATAACTCAACGAACGAGATTCGTAGGCGGAGGAAGATGATCCGCCGAGGCAGCGAACTACTTAGACTTCGACATTTCTTTTTCTTTGCAAGCATCGAAGCGTCGCTTTGCGTTCTCTTATCTGAGAATAAAATCCCTTGAAATGCATTGAAATAATGAGAAAGCTCTGATTAAGCCACTGATTAGCTTCTTTTATGACTTATAATGCAAGCAATTAATGAGGAACGTTCGTCTCGCAAAAAAAAAAAGTTCTCTCGGCATTCGCGTATGCGCGAGATCGAATTCCGGTGAAAACGAATATCGAATTTGTATTCAGAGTTGAGAAATACTTTAGATTTAAAAATACTTTTTTAAATTCTTCGATTCTATGGGTAAGGAAAGTGCAAAATGAAAATGTTGCACAAAATCCCGCAGAGTTAATTTCTAAAATGCTTTTAATTTTCCCCAGATTAACAATCGTTGACTTGGTGGATTTTTGCAAAATATTATATTGCTTTTTTTTCGTACTAATTATCAATCTGATAACGCGAGTTCTGTACGAGCGACCAGACAATAGTTATTATTTCTATATTCATTTGCCCATTGAATTACTTTATTCACGTGCTCCAAATGCATTCCGGTAATCCATAAAATGATGCGAAACGCTTAACAGCTTAATCCTCTTCAGTCGGGCGGTTTTCCATCGAAAAGCCGAAATACCGTTCAAAAAAATTGAAAAGGTCGAATTTTTCCAATATGAGTATCGGAACAAAATCCTATTGGAATTTCGAGCATAAATCCGATTTACTTTTTCTCGGTGATAACGAATCGCGTATTGTACTCCGGGCTCAATGAACGAAGCGAAAATTCGTAACGAAAAAAATATCGTCTCCGGTGTTCGGCGTTTGCAAAAAGGTTCGGCGCGTGAATCGCGCCGATCTTGCCCGGTATCTTGTTCATATTTTAAAGAACCACTTCGCCCCGATCTACAAGCTCTCCCTCTCTCTTTCTCTCTCGTCGGGGTGTGTACACTCTGTATAATAGACGTGTGTCGGTCGATGCGCGGCATGGTTAAGGTACAACTCTCTTGGGAATCTGCGGTATAATAACGTTGACACAGCCTCGTGCTCGTTCGCTCGGTGCACTAAATAGGCTTTTCTCATCTCTCTTTCCCTTCTCTCATTCTCTCTTTTCGACTCCATCGCGCTTCTCTCGTGGCTTTATACTCGCGTTTCGCCCTCTCTCGCGTGGCGGCAAGCTGCGAGACGTTGACTATCCGTACCTCTATCTCCGAAACGGGGCTCTCTCGGCTCTTCCCGCAGAGACCATCGAAATACATTTCTCGTGTATATAGCCGCGAATAAGCTTTCATCCCTCGCCCGAACAGGCATCGCCCGTTCGACTCCGCTCTTTGGTAAATCATGCGCCATACTTCAATATTTGACGCGCGACAAAATTTTCCAGACGTCCCCGTGAGTGATTTTCTCTTCCGCGCGTGCACTCAGCTCGCCGTGGAGCTTCTCGTCGTATCGTCCGACTCCCCCGTCTCTCGACGCAAAGTTGTCCTTTAGGATCAATCTTACGCCTCGCGAACAATGGAGAAAGACACACGAGAGCTTCGCGAGTCTATAAGCGTGGGCTTCTCTCCCCAATGATGCGACGAAAGTCTTTCGTCAACCCTTTGTACGGGCGCGTATGTAATTTCTGCGCTGCCACGCGACGAACGGCAGAGACGCTTCGCTGTTGGCGCACGAAGGGTTCGCCGAAAAGCCTTCGCGCCCTGGTAATGTTTTACGCGCGAGAAGGGAGCGCACAAGCTTCGCAAGCGCTAATGGAAGAAACGAGATCCTACGCGCTACGCGTCGCTACTGCTTCGGCTCTATAATTTACAGCCATTTGTTTAATTGGTTCGTCAAGAAGCCAGCCCCCGCATCGATGATGAAAAGCCAGAAGCAAAGAGATCTCGTCGCTCGCTTTCACAATCTTCCTTCTCATTTGGCTCATCCGATGAGATGATTTATAGTTTCTCTTCGGATCTTCAATGGAAAAATGAAAAAGATACCGATGAGAGACGAATTAAATTTGCAGCAATCAACCTGTGTATCGCGACCTATTCACATGACTCTATCTCTTTCATTATTTCCGCTTCCTCTTACTTTGGCTCGTTGACTTCTCTTTTTCCGTGTGTCACAGCGCGCGTAAGAGCAACGATATTTGACAAATTGCCAATAATCTCGTGGGGCAATGGCACTCGCGTGGCACAGGAAGAACGACGATACAAATACTTTGAGCCTAGCCGGGAAGTCGCGTTGGCATAAAGTGCCAATAAAGCGTTCGATGATTGGCTCGCAACAGGGAGCTGGAGGAAGGGATGGGAGGGTTTGGTCAACGGTGGATGAAAAACGCACCGCTGACGAAGGGCTGATTGCTTTTGGCGATCGTGCAGCTGTGTCACACACGGCGACAGGGCGTGGGTCGCGGAGCCGATGGAAAATCTCGGTTTCTCAAGCGTTACTTCGACTCTAAGGTTTATATTCTCTTGGACCCTCCGCAGTCTTTCAGGTTTTCGGTGCTAAATTTATTTATCGTCACTGATTGCTCGGCTCTCGTTGGTACAATGAAATACGAGGGCCGAGACAAGCCGCGCATCAATATGTATGAAAGGCAAATGAATCGACGCATATTGACCGAGGTTCTCGCGGGATGAATGCGCGAAGAAGTGGTCGACACGGTTCAAGTTATTCCATAGTAAGTTCGGGTGGACCGCGAGAAATTACCAAGGTAGGCTTCCGATGGTCAAGCGAGAAAGTTAAGGTTACTCCGAGAGTTTAACTATTGCTCCCCCCCCGAAAGGCACCGTACTCAAAACGATTGCGAATTACGAAGGAAGGCTTTTCCCTTCCCTTGGTAACCGAGACCATTAGAAATTCTAATGCGATCTGTATAACCGGGCAAGGTTATCCCCAGCGCTCCTTGTTTCCTCGATCGACTTCGGTCTCCTCGGTCTATCGCAAACCGCGAATCCAATATCGTCGAGTAGATTTTTCATCGATAAGACTTTCATGAGCCACCGACACGGAGAAGAGGGAAAATACCGGAGCTGTATCTCGCACGTTAGAGCGCGGGGATGTTGCAAAGAAAATAAAAGAAAAATACAGGCATGCGATGTTTAAGTTTTGAGGTACACGCCGGGCCAGAGAGTCTCCGGGAATAGGATAAAATAAAGAACGTTCAGGGGTTGGTGGGAATGTGTGACGCGGAATTTTACGGGGAGCGTCGGGATCCCGAGGGAACGTGGTTAGAACCGCGACACCGCAAGCTCCGAGAGTTTTCCCTTCTCGCGTCTGAGAGTCGTCGCCGTCGTCGTCTCGGTCCTCTCCCCACGTACCTGTAAATCATACCGGGCGTGTTGGCAGGGACGGCCACTTTTCAGAAGTGTCTCTACATCAAGTCCCCGCGGCAGCTACGCCGACGATGTTTCTCTCCTACTTTGCGACTCTCTTGTTTTTATCGTAGTTCGTCACAAGCGCTCCGAGCGCTCGAAGAAAAAATGCCGGTTGTTGGCTCGTTAGAAAATCGTAGATAATGCGTTTTTTTTTTTGTTGTTTAATTCCTTCCGGAACGAGGGCGTGCCTTATAATGCGGTGGGACAAAGGCGATTTGTATCTCATCAACACCTCGTCTGCAATTACCGTTTCCATCGAGAACTAAAGAGTTCTTAGCGCAAAACGAACAAAGACATTTGACTGTAAGAGCCTGAAACGAGATCGCGAAACTCTTCTTTGCTTTTGCATTCTCTCGTAGCGCACTGTAGCGAAACGCCGACTTCATTCGATAGCACTCGCGACTCAGGAACTCGGGCGCGATGCAAAGAGAACAGTGAATGCACCGAAGGGAGAGATCGAGAGACGTCGAAACACATTCGCCAAGTGCAATTTCTCGAGGGTTCGCGTATAGGAGTTCGTCGTCACGAATTCTCTCCGGCATTTCTTTTTATCACGCTCTTTCGCTACTCGTGCGCGCGAAGTGAATGAAAATGCGTTCACTCGCGTAATCGATTTCATGCATTTTTTATCAACAACGAAATTAACCTTTTCGCGCATGAGCTCGTCCACCATCTAAGCCGCTGAGTGAATCGTTGCGACTAATCCAAGCTTCAATATACGATGAAAACAAGAAAAGGAAAGTTTTTAACCTGCAAAAAAGACAAAAAGATTGGGTAAAATTCTCGGAAAAATCTTAAAAAATATTTCCAGACAGATTAGGAAAGTTTAATGTAATTTACTGACCAAGAACTTATACTCGTGTTTCCGTTCGGCATCAAAGAATTTTTCCTAATCTGTAAAGTTATTCAAAACTTGCGGGTGAACTACTTTTTAGTGAGCGGTTTTTAGGAAAATTTTTAATACGCATGTTCTTTAACTGATATGAATTTACTGATCGAAATTCCGTACGAGCGATTAGACGAAGGTTATTATTTGCATATGCGGCCGAAAGTTTCGTTGCCGGTAGCTGCAATCGGGGCGATAACGTCGAAGCTCTATCCATCGTACGGTTACGCCGGCGTTGAAATCAAATGGTATTATATATTAACACGATGCTCACGCAACAGCCATTGGTCATCGAGCGGCGCAGCCGGTACCGACGCGCGGGTCCTTTAATTACCTACGATAAATCACCGCAAAAGCGGCCACCGTTAGTTAGCTCTTTGTTGGTGTGTATAATATACACATTGCCCGTAGTGTCCACTCGCGCTTGCGGCTCGATCGTGCGCCAATATTTTCCGCTTGATTTTCATAAACCGACTACACGCCTCGAAGCCCCCTTCGCCCTCCCGACCTCGCCGGTTCCCCCCGTTTTCAACACGCATTACCGCAAGCGTCACGGCGTACTCAATTTATTTTTTAGCACCCCTTTCGCTAATTGTAATCACACATTCGATAAATTCCCCGATGGACGATTTGTTCTCTTTTCCCTACTATTTTAACGCTCGCCGAATAGTCGATGTTTATGATTAGTATCATCGCCGTACCGAGAGATTTCCCGTGCTAGCGAACAAACCGATCGCCGCGGGCTGCCGTCAATCCGAGCCTTCGAATCGTACGAGAATTCTGTTTTCTTCATCGTGTTTTTCGCGCTGCAACGCACCCCTTTTTCCCTCGTATCGCCTGCTGCAATTACGAATTTTATTCCAGTATAGGAAATTCCAAACGATGTTATTTAGAGACTTTCGCTGTTTGTGCTGCGCAGGGGCTTGATTTATTTTGTCTATTCGGCGCGAAAGTGCTTTCGGTTTTTTTCGCGCTCGAGTTGGGGGAGCTGGAATAGCAACGAGGAATAACGCAAACGAGAGAAAGCGTTTTTGCGCGCTGTTACTTTCCGTTGGTATAATGAAAGCGTGAGATAAACGCATTGTGTACGATTCCGGCAGTTCCACTCTCTCTCCGTTACAAAAGGTCCCTTAATTTGATGACGAGGGTTCTCTTTTCCTCGTCGCGCGTACCGTCGTTGCACTATATACTCGCACCGTGCCCAAGAGGACAATAGGGAGTTTGGACGAACGGTTGCCGCGAAGAATCATTTCTTCCTTCCTATAGGGTGACGCGAAAAGCTCTCTCTCTCTCTCTCTCTTTCATCCCTTTGGCCCGTATGACAGACAGCTTTGACGAGTAAATATAACCCCTCGGTCCGCTTATTCGATATTATTGTGTTCATTTTTTTCCATCGTCCTTGCCGTATACATCATATTCTCCAAAGCTTGAGCTTTTGTCAAGCCGATTCTCATTTACTTTTTTTCTACTTATTCTCTCGCCGATTGAGAAGTACGAAGATTACTTGCCCTTCGTTCGTTCGCTCCCACCGACGAGGATTGCTGCGGTCGGACACGATGATCGAGAGCCCGGCTATGCGAGCGCGATGCACACCCGGGCTTAATTAAGCTCGGAGGATTAGTTTTTCTTCGTTCATCCGAAGATTGGAAACCCCGGGTGGCCCAAACGCCACGAACGTGTTTCAGCGCTTCCCGTCGCGGAATCGAAACCACTGCGGAATTTCAAATCGACGAAGAATCGAGAGGCGGAGGGAAGCGAGACGAAGCAAGGACCAAGCCGAGGGTCCGGTAGATTTTCTCGCTCAACGCTCGCCGTTTCGGTCTTTTCATTTTTATCCCCCGCTCCCTGAACAGCCGCGGGCCACGAAGGCCCGAACCGGTCTCGGGATATTTGCATTACAAAATATCCAGCGCTCTCTCGTTGCGCCCGTGGATTTTCTTTTTTTCTTTATTTTTTTTTATTTCTGCCTTTCATTAAATCCCCGTGGCTTTCTCCGTCTTCGTTCGAATCTCGTCACCAACGATCTTCCCGTCTCGCAGTCATGAATATGTTTCGGAATCTCTTCCCGTCGATCTTTCAAAGGGTTGAGGAGACATTAAGTATTTTAATCTCGAAACTCGCAACGGCGACTCGCGATTCCTTCCTCTCGCCTTCCTTCGTCGGAGAAATTAAGAGCCCGGTGCGTCGCCGTAAAATTCGAGAGTCAATGAAATTTCTACCGCGGATCACGAAACTAATTGTATTCAAACTCTTTTGCACCGTCGAAGAGATCGCGTATTCAAGCTGTGCGGATCCTTCGACGAGAACGTGAATTCAGGCGGAAATTCCAGTCTGTGGGAGATTCAGACTGTGCGCGCAAGATTTTTCTATCAAATTAGCATGTCGAATACCAAAGATTCTTGATTTTTTCCTTTTTCATTTTTCACTTCGATTGGTAAGAAAATAGCCGGCAATTATGATGTCTCGGGTTCTTGTACGTCTTCATCGTTTTTTCCTGACTCGGGTCTATCCCTCATTGAAATAAAAATCCCGACAACATTGAGAAACGACCGAAAACACCAGCCCATGGGTTATCCAGCGGCTGGTACTTCTGGCCCATCGGTGAGTTATGAAGTTTGCGTGTTCGGGGTGCGCCCCGTTCGAGTCCCCCATAGTCTCGCCGTTTATTCCAGCGTCCAGCGTGTTGCTTCGCACTACGAAGCGTTCGCTCTTCCCCGTTGCCGGTTTGGAGGAAAAAAAAAAGAACGCTCCGATGCGAACATTTATGTGAGAGCAACGTAATCTGGCGTCGGAGATTCGGGCAGTTACGCGGTTCCCTTGCCCTGTGCGCGCCAAAGCCCTCTCGTGGACTCGGCGCGTTTCTCTTTTGTGAGAAATCGGCTTTCACGCGTCGACGAATTTCA
The DNA here is from genome assembly GCA_963924025.1 of Ischnus inquisitorius. Lineage (NCBI taxonomy): Eukaryota > Metazoa > Arthropoda > Insecta > Hymenoptera > Ichneumonidae > Ischnus > Ischnus inquisitorius. The sequence goes on from OZ001252.1 coordinate 10,545,972, forward strand.
CTCCCTTGTTTGGCGACCGGCGCGGCGTGATTGAACACACGAAACGAAAAATTATTGAAACTTTTATCAGCGGTACTTTGAGCACCGCTCACGCCCGTGAACCTGTGGATTCACAATCGCTTTGTTTCGTTCAAGCCAATTATTTTATCATACGGCTGGGCCGCCCAAAGTCTTCTTCCGGTTGCTCGAGCTTCGGCCGGTCAACCCACTGGATTACATTCAAAATCCTTTTTCGTAAAATACGATTGAACACAGGAAGAAAATATGTTTCGAAAGATTGATGAACAATGACCATTTTATACATCAATAAAACAATGTAAAGAGAAACGTACACATTTTTATACATGAGCGAATTCTCGTTTTTATATCAATTTTCGTCTTCCTAATGGGCTGTATGATGAATTTCACAATCGTCACGTGCCGAAAATGAATAGGAATGGAAGTCACAGCGAACATATTCAATTATGAGTCGAAATGTCCTCATTGAAGGAGGTTCTATACGGTTACTGGTGAAATGAGATTGATCTCCGTGACACCTTGAGATCCTCTTCCGCTCAGACCACTCGAGAGCGCAGTTCTACCCGTCTCATTCCATTGAAAACGCTTGCAAGCTTATCCCTATGAATACATGCATCAATGTGATCCACCGGCTAAAGCTATGCAAGCTTTTCCTCGCGTCGTCACTGTGAATGGGATATTACGCTTCCGAGGATTTACTCGAAAGAGAATCCTCGTACGCCTTGGGCCCGAGAAATCCGTTAAGGAGAGCGCACCAGTCTGCTCGGAGTATCTTCGCGTCTCTTCGCGATGTACTATAACGATATATAGTGTAACGTCCCGACTGCGAACTGGAAAGCCCTCTTCTAAGCGTTCGCTGGACCTCCGTTAGTCAACACTGCGACCGTTTGTGAAAGAAAATAAACGAATAAAGAAAAATCCTTCCCTCCAACTTCTGTTGACACTCGGGGTCCTGGTCACACACACATGCGCGCAGTCGAGGACAAAAACATCCGTCATTCCTCGCCGCAAGTCCACGACCGCTCTTAACTGCTATTAGGCATTATATCGTGCTACAACACACAAGCCGTCGGAGATCGCAAGAGCGAGAGGCAGTAGACGCACCTGTGTCTTAATTAAAGTTAGCTGACTGATATAGCAGAGGCACAGCAGGCTCTTCGTGCCATGCCACTCGTCGGAGAGGTTCCCCAGGGGTGCAATTCACCTCTCCCACAGCTACCCCGGAGCTACCGCCAACATTACCGGCAGCTCCGTCCGAAGCAGTCTGTCCCGTACCTCGGCTCTCGACTCAGCCGATCCACCCACTGTGCAGAATGTAACCGAGTCGTTCTTCGACCAACGTCAGGGCTCACTTTGCCAGAGTGAAGGGTGAATATTGTGTAGAATGAAAGGGCAAAATCCTCTCGCTAATTCCATCATCGTCTCTGCCGTTGCTAGAAACTCTTATTGGGTATTATTACTCCTGAATGATCTCTTCCCTTCCGTATAGACTAACAGCTTTACTCTCGTCCGCTCTGCCAGTCGACCAATCTTCTTTGCTCACTGAAATTTAATTCGATATGCATCTGATATGTTTATAATCTTGAATGACGATCGGGCAATTCGTGCTCACGAGACGCGAGAGCCTGATTGTCAAAGAAACGGAGCTTCTTGACGCTCGATCTACGGAATCAGAGTTGATAATAGAGTTGCACGATTCTGCTCTTTGATCCGCGTAATTCTATTTGGATCTCGGATCATCCTCGGACCCCTTTGTGTGTGACTGGCTGAGCAGTCGAATTATCCGGGGAAACGTGAGTTTCGACAGGATCGTATCCTCTTTAAGGTTGCGGAACCTTCGCAAATTTCACATACTGGTCTCTTCGAGGCTTTACCGTCGCGTCGGTCTCCACTATGTAAAACGAACCCCTATATTCCCTTTTGTTCATCGACGAACGGAGGAAACCGAAAAAAAGTTCGGTCCAGAGTTTGAACTGTACAAAGAGAGACGCTGGATTCCCTCGACGGCGATATTTATTCACATCCGGACTCCTCGGGGCTATAGCCTCGTTTTATTTGGACACTCGAATTGATTTACTCGAATGCTCGCTTCGGCAGATCAGTTCCGATCTTTTTGTATTTTTCTATTATCATTATCGCCAATATTTCAGTCTCGAAAACTCGTTGAAAAAAGTAAAAGATAACGTTAAATCCAGCTATGGTAGTTCGAATCGCAGTCTCGTGTCCCGCTACATTAGCCGGCGCCATCGACGTTACTGATGGGCCATATAAACGCGCAAGAGTCGTTTAGAGGTGGATGCCTCGAAGAAAGGAGCCACACGGTGAAGGTCGGGGGGCTTTGCCACGGGCGTGGTGGTAGTGGTGCGCCATTAGACTCCAGGTGTCGGGTATCCCACCCCTCGGGTTGCCCCTTATCCTCCCGTGAGTCTCGGGGCCTCCCTAAAACCCTGTATCATCTCCACATCGGACGCGATCACACTCAGGATCATCTCCTGCGAACGACCGGCGTACAACAATCTCCTGTTTCTGTAGCCACTCTCGCCCTCGCAAGACCCACCCTTATTCCCTGCAACGCTTAAGTAAATTAAACAATTCTCTACCCTCGTATCAATTATCCACGCTTACATTTCTCCGTCAGATTCGATGAGCTATCGATCAAACTGTAAATCTCTGCAGCAGGGATCCTTTAAATATTGCCTCGTCTCGTCGGATTGTGGATGCTTGATAAGGATAAAGCACAACATTAATATGTAAGCAAATACTATCTCAAATGAGCTCCGAAGATACTGCAGCACGTTTATTTTGTTTAACCTCTCAATCTTTACCGCCGGATCGGAGTAGCAGAAAAATTATGGCCCGCTTTACGACGCTTCTCAGAGTAAGCGCAGCGGCGCACTTCATGGTTGCATTTGAACGTTCGCCCTCGGAGGATGAGATCGTAGATCTTATCACGTCGTTTCTCGCGTGCTGCCAAGCTGTCCCTCTCTCTACTTCCTTCTTGCCTGTCCTGAGAGCTACAGGTATATTATACATCAGCTTTCGGTGGGCCTGTACACTTACAAGCTTGGCGCGTTATATACAGTACGTCTGCCAGCGCGCGGTGAACGAATCGATACTTCAAAGTAATGCTTGCGAAGCAACCCTTCTGACCGCTTGTACGTCTTCCTGTTATGCACTCCGTGGATTAGGAACACTCTTCTGCTCCGCGGCGTCTTCGACAGCAGAGTTGTTTTCCTAGCGACAGACTCACCCCAACCGCCGATCCGACCGGCTGTTGTTCCACTTTTTATCCATAAAAACTCTCGTTCGTTCTTCTCTTGTCAAAACCAATACGCGATGGGACGAAAGAGGTTCGTCGATATATATATATCCAGGAAAATAATAAACGATCAATGATCCGTTTGATGGGTATCCTTATTTTTTGTTCGTCGTCATGCCGCGACTATCCGTCGTTCGAGATAATTAATAACTTTCTTGAGAGCAACGCTCGCCGTGGGTACCAGAGGTGTCGGAAGCGTTCGAGGCCGCAAATAAGCAGAAACGGACAATGTACCCGGTTCACGTCAGACCGGCTGAGCACAATGGAAATATATATGGCGCTTCGAACAGGGAAGGTATAATCTTTTTTCCTTTTTTTTTTCTTGCTTTCCTCTCTCATTCCAGTGTTCCCTTTTTCTTCGAGTTCCTATTGCCCGCTACGTCTACGTTTGCCGGAATGCCCTCGGGTCATTTTCTCGAAGGAGCCCCCTATTCCCCGAGCCCCCCCTTACCCGCTCTTTTTCCTGTGTTTATCGTGCTCGAAACACTTTGACCTCCGCCCGGCTTGCTTGCCTCTCTCCTGCCTCTTTGGCAAATACACCCGAGCAGCAATGAATCGTTTCCTCTCGAAGCTTCAAAAAAGTAGCACAAGATTGTTACAGATTGAGCTTTCGCAGGCTCGTCGGCTGAGCGTTTCTTCTCGACAAACACGGATGGGGAAGAGGTTATAGACCAATTGCGCAATATCATACCAAAAGTTTAATCGAGCGCACGGCAAACTGAGTTATTTAATGGTAACGAAATCTAAAGATTGAGCCAACAATGCGGTAATCCATGTTGTCCGGCGAAAGATAAACCGTGGAAACGACTGTTATATCGAGATACTTTACGAAGCGTATTCGCAAGATCTCTCATGAGCGTATCTTCTCATCGGTTGGAAGGTCGCACCGCATCCGTAATCCTTGTAAGAGCATTGTTCCATTCTGTAGTTACACTTCTCCGCGTGCATGTCCCTTCTGCAGTATCTCGGCATTACCTGACATCCGTGCTCCGCCCAAGGACAAGCCACCGGTTGATCGGGATCCACTTCCGGCTCGTAAACGCGATCTTCCTCCTCCGTGTGATACTCGCGATAATTGCATTTCTGTTGATGAATGGCCTTTCGCCTCCTCGGCATTCTCACCATACAGCCGTACCGTCTGAACAGACAATCGACGAGTTCCTCGGGATCGCCGCCGCAACAGTCATCGTCGTTCCCGAAGGACAGATTGTTCAGTTCATCGCGAATCTCATCAACAGCCTCGTATTTGTCCTTGTAGATGCAAATCTCCTCGTGCGCGATCCTCCGCCATTCGGGAAGCCTCACGTTACAGCCGGCAACGTGATAACGACAGATCTGCACATCTCCCTCGTCATAGGAATGATCAGTTGGTTCTTGTTCGCCATCAGCATCGGGTCGAAACTCGCACTGCGACTCGTGAACTTCGCGCAGATGCTCGAGAAATCTGGCGGTGCAGCCGGCGTAGCAGAATCCACAGTGTTTCAGCTCCTCATGCTCGTCAAGGTCATCGCTAATGCCATCGAGCGCCTCGTATTTGTCTTTGTATATACAAATCCCCTCGTGCACTCTCTTGCGCCATTCGGGAAGTCTGACGTTGCAGCCTGCGACGCGATAACGACAACACTGCAGAGTGTCCTCGTCGTACGACAGATCGGTCGGCAATTGTTCGTCCTCGAGATTCGGACGAAACTGGCATCTCGACTCGTGAACGTGTCGCAGGTGCTCGGGAAATCGCGCCTCGCAACCGGCATGACAGAACCCACAATGCTTGAGCTCCTGATCCTCGGTCGGCGCTGGCGGTGCCCACGAATGCTTTTCCTGATCGATGAACGGCGCACTTGGTCCATTTCTAGAAAAAAGCCAAGTTCATGAAACAAACAAGTTTGCACAACGCTTCCTCATTTTGTTTTTAACGTCGTTTACAAAGATTCTGAGTACGTTTCCACTGAAATCTTGGAAAAGAAACATTTTTCAAGAAAACGAAGTTTCTTCTGTGAGAAAGGAACAAATAATGACTTCGAAAGACTGACAATTCGGCATGAGAATTGATAGTTTCAATCGATTATTTTCCTCAAAAATGGTTGCCCAACCAACTATCGGGTTTCGCAAGTCATCATTTTTTTTCCATGACAAGCATCGTCATTGCGTGAAGGAAAAATGCGTTACCCTGGCGGATAGACAGGCGGATAAGGATGCGGCATGTAGTGCATCGGCGGTGGCATATGGTAGCCTTCGACTTCGACAGGTGGAATGTGTACATTCAGCGATGATTTGCAGGTCGGACAGGCGTAGTAGTAAGGCTTGCAGCGGTGGCATATCGTGTGTCCAGTGTCGCACGAGTATTTTGGCGTTAGGCCCATCGTCATCATGCAAATCGGGCAGATGCCTTCGTTCTTGAATTTTTCATGCAGACTCGGATATATTCCTTCCATTATCTGGCGAGGAAAAGTGCGCAATTGAAAAAAAAATCGTTATTCACGAAGAATCTTTTGTTCACCTTGGGCATTCATTCGTTCGACGAAACGATTGCCTTGGAACGTTATCGCATTGATAATGAGCATCCGGTATAAATAACACCGGGTAAATCCCCGCGAAATTTCACAGTAATTTTCCAAACAATAATTGAACAATCTACTCACTGCGATCGATACGTCGTTCTCGGTTTAAGATTTTCCTATGAATCTGCAGCGGTTCGCACTATCGTATAAATTATTGTAGGTGAAAAAAAAAAGGAAATTACACGCGAGTTAGACAGCAGCGTCACGTACGCACTGCGGATTCGTTCTAACAGCGCTCGTCTGTCATACGCGAACTGTCACCGAAAACCTTATCTGGGAGAAGACTGATAGCGGCCGGCACTTGACTCTATCTATCTGATAAAACGTCTGTTCTCGTGATCGAGCTGTTTGTACAGTCGGCGCGAAGCCGCCTGGCTTCGAGCCTACAACGCCCGACTCTACCTATAGCGGTGCGCTTCTCCGAAAACACGCGAAAAAACAAAAAGATACGAAAATAGCTCTCCGGCTCATTGATATGCCGGTCGTGTTTCGTATGAGAAGCGTAGCCGAAACGCCCTGTACGCTTCGACGATAAAATATTTTCGAAAAATTTCGTCACACGCGCGCTAGCGCGCGCCTATATTTCTCGGCTCCCTCCGCTCGTCGCCCGGTAATGAATCATACTAATTACCACTTCGACGTGTACGAGAGCGCGGTTGGCCAACGCTTCGCGCGAATGTATTCGAGTGGACGGATCGTATTCGTACAAATGACCCTCTCGTTACGTCGGTGTCGAATTAATGCAGCGATGGAAACACATCGGCGCCCAAGCCTTTCGCTTCCTGTAACGCACACCTTGAATTAATTCACGAATGAGATCGTTAACTGTCCGGCAGCTCATTACGACGGAAGGAACGCGAGCGGTATTCCTCCGACTGAAAAAAAAAACTTCCCCGGTGATGTAACTCGTACGTTTCGAAAAAAAGGATTTTTTTTTGGCAATTAATGCCCTCCGCCCTCTTGTATAATAAACGAGGGAGGACGTTCCTTCCGGTAAAAGATAGATCCACCGCTGAGCATTTTACATGTATGCAGATTTTTCGTGATGCTTGTACAGGAAACCGAATCCCTCGCTCGTACGGCCGCGTGAAATCGTATACCGCACTGCTCTGTAGTGTCATGACCTTCCACAGTGGCGCACGCGAGTTTCAATTCCGTCGGGGAACGTCACATCAAAGATATCCAACTCCCCCGAACGTTACGGTCAGAGCTTCATGCCTAACGTCCACCGACCATAAGTCACTTATGCAAATCCTCCGGGCCGGGGAGGCTCTCGCGCCAGAAACGCGAAACTCCCGCGTACCATTTGATCTACCCCAGTTCGGGGCATAACAACCCCTACCTACGGAAAAGAACCTCCCTCCCTGCGGTCTGTCGTGTTCGACCCGACTCATCGTTGTGTATATCCATCTATACAAATTGATTTTAATATTCAACACTCCGGCCGCGGTATCGAATTTTTCATTGTTCATGGAAATATCCTCGTCGTTCTTGCGAATGCGAAACAATCGAATGGCTCGGATGTGCGTCGATTAAATTAAACGATAGATCAAGCGTTTTTCGGGAAGTCGCGGGATTGCATTTCGAAATAATGGAAAAATGGTTCCACGCTATCCTATCTTGTCCTTGCAACGTTTGAGTGCAATTTGATAATCAACGACTACGCGAGAGCTAAGAGCAGAGTCCAAAGGGGACTGCGAGTTGCTTAGGAGGCTTCGCATCCCCCGCGCGATCGTTCCAATCGCGGCTCGAGGTCAGACGGTTAAGGGCCGTATATCTACCGGCAGCTTGCGTACGAATGCCTTAGCTCTGAGGTACGGCGTTGAAACGATTCATCCAACCGAGAGGAGGAACCGGCGGGTGTAGGCAATATCGCGAGGATACACAGAGGGCACGGGAGAGCGGTTAGCAAGAATTTCTCCGAGGCTCAACGTTACAGTCGACCACAGGGAATTCCTGAAGGTCCACGGAACCGGGACAGAGGCTCGTTCGTGTAATTTTACCGAACGAATATGATAATATTATATGCTTGGCGTCGCCGAGCTGCTCGTCGCAAAATTTATGGGAAAAGAATCTCATCGGCTTGAGATAAAAAAAGAAGACAAAAAAAAGGACGAAACTCGGTAGATTATTGAAAAAAATCGCGAGGGACGAGAGCGAGAGTGAAGCTCTTTGAAGCGTTTACAGGGTAGAACGGGAGAAAGAGAAGAGCCCTGAATGCGAGAGGAAGGCGAAGGTAGAAAGCGGAAAAAAGTTGCAAAGGTTATGTCTCTTTAAAGCGGACGATGGGGAAACTGAACCTCTTCGGTGTGCTTTGCCCGCGCAAGCTCGATGCCGTAGCGTCGCAGTCTCGCCGAGAGATAACCGATAATGCCCGGAAGAGCGAACTCGGAGGAAAGAAGAGTTTCCGATAATCGATCGATGGGACACAACGACGCGGATGGCGAATGATAGCGGTCATAACTGGAGTCGCTATGCAGTTAACGCAACAACGGCTTTTTTGGCTTTTGTCCGCGCTATGACTTCAATCACGAAACGCTCCCGACAACTCATTACAATTTATAATCGAAGCGCTCCGATCGCCGAGAACCAATGATCGATTATTATTAGCATCGATTTTCCAATTTATCGCTTTAATGAACAACTTTATGGAAAATCGGTGAATACGTTTTTATAAAAATATCGACGACAATAGAGCATCGGTGATGAGGTGTAGTTAATAATTTTACCCTGCGGTGAGCTTTCGCATCAAGTGCCAAGATTTTATTTTCCGCTTTTAATAGATGATATTTTTGGGTGCAATTAATTATTAACCGAGGAATCAAACTCATTAAGAAGTAGAGTGAATAGTTACGAAAAAGCCTTTTTTCATGATATCGGAGCCTCATAATAATTATAGGAAAAACAGCAATAATAAATTATTCATAACGATTGAAAAAAATTATTATTATTATAGTTGTAAATAATACTAACAGTTTCAGTTATTAATAATAATTTATTATTGTTATAATTAGTTCTATTATTATTGTAAGGCTTTTCTCCACCTTCGATATCACGAAAAAAGGCCTCCCCATATGTTTCAATCTTATCGCTTATAAAGACATCGACGAAACGTGACCAATCAAATGACTTCAGGATGAAATTTTTTTTTTTTCTTACATCTTCGAAAGTGGTGGAGGTATTCCCGTTTTTCGCGGGGGTTAGTGTGTGCAAAGATTCGATCGGCATGTCACGTCTGATCGATGAGAACTTGAGTAAGAACGAGTGCGATAAGCTTAGAAAGTGTTCCAACGATACACGAGAAAAGAGAGATCGGGGGGGGGGGGGTTCTTACTTGCGTGATTGATTCCAACTTATTGGTTATTTCTTTCGTGTGCAGTGATCGATCTCGCGGGACGCGCACGTGCGGCCTCGTGAATCGTCGAAATTCTCACCCTGATTTCAATCCGAACCCGATGAAAACACGCTTGTCCGACGCACACGCTCGGTGTTCCTTGCGCCAGCCGTTCGAAACGTAGAGAAATCCTTTTTCCAGTCTGAGCGAATGATCGCGTCGAGAGCGTGAATATAAGAAAAGAAGAAAAAGGGAGAACTGCGGATGGGGTGTGCAAGAATTCTGGCTCCCGAAACCCGCCCCCCGTTCGCCTACCTTTTGCTGCGAAGTCTCGAAAGAGGGTAACAGAACCGAGAGAAAAGTGAGGCGAAATGCCTCGCAATATGTCGCATAATTTGGTCATAACTCAAGCGTTCTCGTGCGAGAGAACCACGAGGCTGCGAAACAACGCCAGCGAGAGGCGCTTCGAATACTCGCGTTTAACAGGAACGGGGGAGAATGTAGGCCTCCGGTGTGAATCAGTGTAAAGTATAAACGGACAATCGCGGAGTCTTCGGCTGAATCTCCTCGGACTACACGCTGTTTCGGTGCGAATTCCCCCCCGATTGAAAGCCCACCTCGGTAAGAGAATGTCTCTCGCAGGCCCTTGGGAAAAATATCGCGTCGAATTTGTATATCGAAAATGCGCATTGAGCCCGGCGTTGAGTCCATTCGGATGTATCCGAAGGCGTCGGAGGGAATTCTTTCGCGAGGGTGAAAGCAGCGTGTTACAAGCAAATTTCGAAATCTTCCTAAGTCGCCGGGCTGGTAGGTTACGTACAGGATCTTCGGAGTTTGAGCGTGCTCCTTGGCCGGAAGTAACAAGAATACACACTCGCTATGTATTCCTACGTTCGGATGAAGACTCTTACCGGTTATGCACACATATATATATTTACTCTTGTAACCACTCCGTCGAGGCAAAGTTTTCCGTCGACGTACACGAGTGGTAAAGGCATCGCTCGAGCAAGACGACGTCGACGGACTAGACGGTATTATCATACGCTCTTGAATACAAAAGGCTTCTCGCTGTTGCTCGAGCTCGGCGACGACGACGACGACGTCGCTTCAAAGTCGCGCGGCGCAAAGTTGTTCTCTCCTGAAAAGGGAAGGTAAAAAAAAAAGAGAAGAAATAATAAAACAGCCCCGTGAACCACGATGCTGCAGGAAATTCGCCCGCTTTCTCCTGCGCTCTCACCCTCGCCGAGCTTGGACTGGCTAATTTTCTCGTGAAACTTTCGGCCCCTTACCCCATCCGCCCTTCAAACTCCTCGACCAAGGAAATTGTTTCACCGACGAATATTGCCAACGAATTGAAATTCATAGAAGTTTTCGGTAGATTTTTTTCTCTTGTTCGCCGAAGAGTGCCGAGCTTTTTTCGACGGAAAAACTAGATATCGAAACTTCGACTTTTGATCTCTCGCGCGACTGCAGCTTTATCTTCGAGTGACGCGAGGCGGATGATGGTTAATGGGGGTTCTTGTCTCGATTAGAGAGAAAGGGAAAGGCTGTGTTTACGCTTCAACGTACGTTCTACCGCACCTACGTGTATAGCTATCGATGAGGAGCCGAACTGCAAGAGGAAATTGCAATCAGTCTCCTCAATCAATCTCACCCACGTGACAACCTGGATCGCGTTAGTCAGCTACTGAAGGTCCCAATTACGACGTCGAGCCATCCACCGTCGGATGAGATCGAATTGTGTTGTGACGTTGCTCGTTACACGTCAGCAAGTTGCGTTGCGGTGTAATAACAACCGAACGCTCTCGTCAGCCAGTTTCGACGTCTTCATACACGCTCGCTCGCTTGCTCGCGGTGATTGTACAAACTCGCATGACGACGTGGTCCTCTCTCTCGGGTTTCAAAGGAGTTGCGCGATAACGTGAAATTGCAACGACCCAATTAACGGGAACGCGAGCGACGACGAAAATTCGCGAACGCCTCGCTCTTATAAATAATGTCGCCCGCGTTCAATTCTCTATTGTTCAGTCGCGACGAAAATCACGCCGGTGAGATGCGTTCAGCTTCGCGAGATGCGCAAAAACGGAGCCCCGATGCGAAAACACTGCGACGGACCGCATTCAATTCGGGAGAAAAATACGCCGGGTGATTCGAACGATTCATGCGCCAGGTCGTAAAACTTCGTGACTCAAAAGTAGGAGGTCGCGATACAAGAACAACGAATAATGGGGTCACGGTAGATTACGATTTCGGTCGTGTTTTTCAGCGCGAAAAAATAGATGAAATTGGAAGTACCGGCATTTTTTTTTAACACATTATTTTGATTGTCGAAAGAATGCAATCTTTCATCATGCTTTTTTTACGGTTCTCGATCTCTCACTGTCCGAAAGAATGCCTGAAAATTTAATATCTACCGTCGGTGGAAGTCTATACACAAATTGACGCATCAAAGTTAATATACAAGTGTAATAAAAATTAATTTGGAGCATGTTGAAAACATGGAGTCGTCACTTGATTTACAACAGAATAAAGTTATAAAAAACCGAAAAGAAACGTTTAAGTAATTTAAAAAATGGCGAATTATAAATTAATAATACCAATAAAGATGTATTATTATTATGATACTAATAATAATAATACTCGATATTTTAGACACACATAGAAAGTGAAGGAAAGGAAATTTTTTTCCATAATAATTTCTATTCGATTCCCATTAGAAGGAGGAATTATCATGTCTTTAGCGCGTGTAAGATATTTTTCCCGCTCAGTTCTCGAAGTCGATTGTCGAATTTGCCGCGCAGGGTGCGTCCTCGGCGAGCGGAGGGACAGTCCCGACGAGTAGCAGTCGACGAGGCGCGCGAACTCGCGCAATCGATTGCGATATATCGCAACCCCTAGCAGCAGCGCCAGCACGCCAGCACTCCCCTCCGTGGCGGTGGCGAGGGTAGGCAGGGTGGCAACTTGCAAGCGGCACCGAGGGGGCTCGCGCATGCGCCAATTCGTCGGCAATCCCATTGGCCAGCGATGATGTCATGCAGTCTCCCCTAGGTCTGCGATATCATCTGCGGGCTTTTCTGCAGTCGACACCGACCACTCGAGCGGCGTAGCAGCCGCTACGTTCACCGGACACGAAATTTACACACCTGTGATTGTCTACATTGCGCGAGACTCGAGTCTCAATTCCGTACTTGTGTGCTTTTCCTCGAGGAGCTTCGATTCGATCGGCATTCTCCGACAATATCTTCCGGGTACGCCTAAAACCGTCGACATCCACCACCGGTGAGTCCACCGAGCGAAAGCTTCCCTTCTGCACGATAGAAATACGCGAAAGCTCTGATATTTTATCTTCCCACATAACTGTCACGTTGGATACTCTCAACACACTTTTTCTTCTTCATTATTTATTCCTATTCATACGCCCGAAAAGATAAAAAATACAAATTTCGATGTTTCCTTTTTACCATGTAAATAAAAATTGCCGGCAATTTCAGAACCGGTTCAATGCCCCGAGCGGATAAAAATAACGAAGAAAAGAAAACATAAAAAAACAACCTTTCGTCGAGCTACTCGTATTCTATTTGCTCAAGTACACGTGCGTGGGGTCATTGTGTCATGCTCACTATTCATTCACGATTGTTACCACCGAGCTACGTCGCACGAGCCCTCACATCGCCGCTGTCGATCGTATCATTAAAAAAACTATTAAATCGAAAATTCTACTTACAAGCGTCGAATGCGAGTCGAGCCTCGTTAATTCACTTTTAACGATGCGTTCGAGCTACCATTATTACTTGGCTGGAATGTTTTTATTTTCATTCATTTCCCCTTATCAAGATCATTTCTCTCGCATATTTCTCCGCTTACCGGTGTTCGTGGAAGCAAAAAAAAATTTTCGACAAAAAACGAGACTGCTACCCCAACTGTATTTACAAAGTCGTTTCTGCTTGTGTATTGAAACTCGTAGGCCCAAAATTACGACTACATCGTCGTGTTTATTTCTGGATGTGATTAGGGATGTTTTTCCTCTCTCGTCTTCGCTTCTAGTCGGTCTGTTATAGGACGACTTTGGGCAATTACGAGGTGAAGGCACTAGACTAACGGTACAACACTTGAGAGTCTTCTACGCGGATAAAGTCGGCTGCTTTTGATGAAAGCTTGTTGTGAATATGTGGGACAACGATCTCGGTGGCTTTCGCCCCGTGCGCGGGGGTGGCTCTCGCACACTTTCTCCGTGGTGTCCCCGCACACACACACGCCACTGAGTTTCAACCCAAACCTATATTGCACCCACCGCAGCTCTTATGCACTTGCATGCGCGCCTGTGAGTGAGTGTTGGTGCGCGCTGGACCAGCAACCACGAAGCTTCCAACTATGTTGCCCTCCTAACAATCTCACCCCCACGGTACGACTCGACACATACGTTCCTTTGCCAGAGCGCGTTTCGCGACACTTTCCTTGTTCTCCACTATTCGCGGTTTCCTTTAAGTGCACGCGTTTATTGAATGACCGCGGTCATGCGAAAGCGCATGTAGCTCTCCGTGTCTTGAGGCTCCTTTAGAGCTTAAGCTCCGTTCTTGACTGCTTGAACTCCTCGTGAGGTCGAAAAATTCAATCAATTCACTCCGCAAGTCCGCGAGTTACAGACTCGATTAATCGCTCGAGATGGCAGAAACTTTTCTCGTTTTTCGACCGAACCGCCTGTCCTCGAATGACTCGTTGTCTCAGGTCAGGGATAATGATGCCTCCGTCACGATAATCCACGTGAAAGCTTTCTTTCCTACAGAAAATCTCTTTTCTACCCTCATGCCCAACTTCTTCGTCGATTTAGTTTAATGTTGTTGACGCTTTCATCGCGCACAAAGTTTTCTCGTTTCGCGGCGAAGCTTCGGATAGATAAGAGATTTATGGATTTTCCCCATCCCATCTCTCTCTCTCGCTCTCTCTTTGGCCCCAGTCGCTCTATCAACTTTCTATATTGCTGAAACTCCTCTCAAGGCTTGTGTACCGGCGTTCTTGGCATTCGTGACTCGTTTTGTTGGCAAAGTGTGTAACCCCGCGTGGAGAAGGCGAGCTTTGGTCGGGGAGAGCACGCCAGTGAGAGAGCAGATTATGTTTGTAAATGAGTCTCGTGGCCTCCTGTCGCCCGCACCGTTTTACATTTATGACCTCGAGAGCCAACGCGGTTGCGTATACACCCCCGCGTCGCGCTGCATAATGCAGCGGGGATTAATTGCTCCTCGTGTAACTCGAAAGTCAGTTAAAGAACGTGTTGTTCATTCGAACACCCCTTCTTCACCCGGTTACTCCCGTCTCGTTACGCTTCTTCGGCAAAGCATTTTTCTTACCGTCTTGTTGGGGTGCCACGCGCAGTCTTCTCGAGCTACTTTAACGCTTCGTCCCACAACGTTGTGCCAATAGAAACGGCAGCGTCGCGACGCCAAATACTTTAAAACATAATCTCTCTCAACATTTTTTTCTACATCCCTGCATCAGTGCCGATGGGAGAAAAAAAAAGAATCCAAAGGAACCGGTCTTTTTTCTTATTATTCATCATTCGTCAGTCGGCGAAACCAGCCAGTGAAAGCTCCATGTTTAGTAAAAGTTATAAATTATTACACATTCCAAAACATAACTTAACTTGTTTAAAAAAACTCTATGTCATAACTCAAAGAATCTTATTAATTAAATGATGTCGATAAAAAAAGCCAAAAAGACCTGCAAAAGGCCTTTTGTTATTTCCTTAAAAACTTTCTATCGTCTCTCTTTCGATTCGTTCTCTCGCGGTTCTTCTCGCATTGTTTTACCGGCTCGAGCCCGATGGAAGCACTTCACGGCCGGCAACTCGAGGCACTTTCTTCACGCTCGATCGGAATAGCTCTGTTTCCATCGGCCCCTCCGACTCTTCGTTGGGCTTTTGCTTTTAAAAAGATTTCCCGGTCGCTCATATAGCGCCAGTCGCGACAACCCCTCCTGCGGACGGGCAGGGGGCTCATCTCTTCGACTACTCTCCGATCCTTCTTCGTTCTTGTGTACTCCCTCCTCTCGGCGCGATTCTAATCCTATTCGAGTGTTTATCGCGTTACACCCTCATCCCTTTCGCTCTCTTATAACATTTGATCGAACAACGCTCTCGCGACTTTAAATCCACTTCGGCTCTCGTCATTGAGAGAGTTGTGTAACCCTGCCTCGATTGTTGGGAATACATTAGAATGCTCTCAGACTTTTAGCGCGTTTCGGGAAGGAGGGCGGTCGGTTGTTAAGGGCAAATCGGTGCAATTTACCTCAGCCGTCACGACTTGTAAATCAAATACCTTCGGAGTCGGAGAGGGCATACCGTGAGAGCATCATGAAACTTGCGTTACGGCGTAAGAGACGCACTCTCGCTGCTACTCTGGTTTTTCGCCCTCAACCGGTCTATTTACGAGCACTAAATTCGCCGCTTATTCGCGCCTCGGACCCCTCACTTAGAAAAGATTTTTTTCGGTGGAGAAAACGCCGCTGGCTTTGGACCTCCGAGCGATGTCGGCGAAAAAAAAAGCTTTTCTCGATAGCAGGACGACTGCTTTTACACGCTCATAACGCGTTTACACGGGCCATCAGACCATTGCCGAAGGGAAACTCTCCCCCCGTGTGTTGCGTCGTAAACTCGGCCGTATATATACTTGCCGCGCGCAGTTTGGCAATGATCGTACGCATAATTCGAGTGGCTCGTAACCGATAATTATTATCGCGTGATACAGCGCCGAGAGATCGCGGCGCTATATTACCCGTCGTGCGAG
The DNA here is from genome assembly GCA_963924025.1 of Ischnus inquisitorius. Classification (NCBI taxonomy): domain Eukaryota; kingdom Metazoa; phylum Arthropoda; class Insecta; order Hymenoptera; family Ichneumonidae; genus Ischnus; species Ischnus inquisitorius. The sequence continues at coordinate 10,561,980 of OZ001252.1, forward strand.
AGTGTCTCGTTAAATTGTTTTTATACACTCGGAATCGTAAACTCGACGTTTCGTTCGAACTGACGATTCATTTCGATTCAACGAAAGCCGAGAAGTTCGACAAACAATTGCACAGTCGCGTGCCAACGGTACGTTTAGTTGGTCGTCGGCTTTTAATGGAGAAAACCACAAGTGACATGCCCGAAACGTTCAGTTAAAATACGCGGGTCATTGCAGGAACGGAAACAAGTTCGATGGTTCTGTAGCAACGACACGCGTAGCATTGCGAGAGCGTTCGTTTTCATACGTAAATAATACATGGAACGTGTTGCCCGGGCGGGCTTCGTTGCGACAGAGAGAATCCACCGCCCTCGACGAGAGCCGCACGGGGGTAGCTCGTGCGTCATGGGAATAGACTCCCTTTCCCCCTTCGTTTCGCCTCTTCTTCTCCTGGCCTCGCGTATTTACGAGTTGGAAGCTTCGGAGAAAGAAGAAAAAATAAGCGAAATAAAAAGAGAAGCGAACAATTTTCTTACGGGAAACTCGCCCGGCGAACTCTCAGCGAGCTTCTCGATCCACCAACGACAGCGAAGTTTGCATTTTTTCTTTTCCCTTCCGAATTTTCCACGCGCCGCTTCTCTTACAACTTTGCTTTCTCATGGAGCAAACTTAATATTCATGAAAAAAATCGGTTTCTAAGGTTTCTGAAGTCTTGCCATTTTGAGCGATCTTTCAGCTATCTTTGAGCCACAGTCGGTATGAAATTGACGAGAATTGATCGAAACGTTCGAATGTTACAAGACTGAGGATTTTCTCAATATTAGGGAAAAATAGATATAATGGATACAAAGTTTTTTGTTTGCGTTAATTTTTTAGTGTGTTTAGAATGAAATAAAGCCATGAAAATGTATGTAAATTGGATCTGTGCATCGCTTCTTTTCTTTTCAATGCTGTTTACAAAGCGTTCTCCATGAGATAAGCATAACGGACCGCGTAACTTTGTTATCGAGAACCTTTGTAAACGACGTTAAAAACAAAATGAGCAAGCGTTGTGCAAAACTAAGATGCATCCTTTTTAGTCCGCAATGTAGTTTGTGTGGTTGCGAGTTTTTGCCGTAGGCTTGAGGTGGACTGGTAGCTCAGTTCAGAAGGTCAGGTTCTCACGGTGCGTGTCAAAGCCATGGAAATAGAACCTGTAACGCAGTCGCTGTAACGCTTGGCTCGGAGAGTCTTCCCATTCGTTGTACGGCTTTGCCTCTTTTCACGGGATTCTTTCGAGGGAGGAAAATTCAAGAATGAATTATCACGGAAAAATGAATATTTCCAAGGGAACCCCTCTCTCGTAGCAATATATTTCTACGGCTTACCGGCGGCATCGGAATACCTTGAACTCTCTCGTGCCCGTTAATATCGCTGCGACGGGGTCATTATCATTGGCACGAATCTATGACGCGCGTGTCCCCACGATAGACGATAAGATCGATGGCCTCCCCGTGTGCGACGTTTCCGAAGCCTATATATGGGTGCTACGTTATTTCGGGGTGCGAGCTTAGGACACAACAACCTCGTGCCTTAGAAACGAATTACAGTCCGCCCTAGAGGTAAAGTGAAAGAGCCACCGTCGCCCCAGTCAGCTTTCCCCTGGACTACATCCACTACGAAAGAAAAACGAACAAAAAATGCATGGCAAAAGATTGGTCGATACAGCAACTCGCTGCCTCCCTCTATCTACGGGCGATAACGACCGTTCGATGGATCGAGTGACACCAAAAAACAGCACGGAAGCAAGTGCCCATAAGAACCAAAAGCCTCGAGGCGGGGAAGAATGTTGCGGAACCGGTGACAGAGGAAGAAGGAACAGATATGAACGTGGCCAATAGCGAAAACGAGCGGATCAGGCCGAAGCAAACAACGTTGGCTCCGATGCCGGCCATCACCGGGTCACGTCTGGTTATCAACGTCATCTTTCACTCCCTCCTCTTCCTCCGCGCTCTTCTCACTCCCTCGCGCACTCTCATGCCAGCGCCGCAATCCTCCCCTGCACTGCAGAAGTTGTCGAACTTGGGTGAATTCGTCAAAGCTCCTTCCACCGCTCTCGCGTTCTCTCTTCTATGCATTACATAAAGCGAATGCAATCGTGAGACCGCGGCACGGCCCGACTTGGAGTCTATCCAACTTTCTTCCGCGAAGAACGGATCGTTGTCCGCCTTCCGGAATCCCCGAGTTTTTTTTTTTTTTTTTTCTAGGAGCGCGTCACCCTTTACTCAAGTGGAGGACGCGGCGAGAACTGTAACGATGAATCTCTTGCCGTATTCGCCTCGGCGAATCGAATTTCGGGTGTTCGAATATCCCGATATCTGTGCCGATGTGCGTGTGCAAACGGGACCGGGAAAATCTATAAATGTTATCTGTATCTTCGCACCGGGAGTTTGTTTGTTCCCACAAAATCTGGCCTCGGTATCATCCAGATTATCCCAGGATTGCCTCTATTTTACCTTCCGGTTAATTCCTGACCCTCACGCAAGATTTACCAGGGTGAATAACTGTATTGACGGTTCATTTTTATCGCTTAGACACGCGGGTCGACATGACGGCGTTCTGTTTGTTCTTTCGTTATTCTACTCGATCGCCAACTCGTCGCACTGAAAAAAATATGAGTCGGGAAAACAAATAATTTATTGAGAATAATTAGAGAGAGAGAAACTAACACACTAAAAAAAGGATAAGTTGGAAAAACGAATACTTTGTTTTGAGGAACAGCTTTTGAACAAAAAATTGCCTGTCTCTTTTTTACTGTTTATATATTTATTAATATTTTCATTTTAGTGTGATATTTCTTTACGCTTTTTTCTTTTAATAAAGTGGAGCTAGTAGAATTAGGAATTACTCCAGAATACGAACCATGACTTTGTGCGAGATCTTTTTTTTTCAAGTAGTCTCGACTAACTACTCGCTCCCTCAACTAATCATTTTTCCAGTGTGACATTTTCCTTGTCTATTTTTTTTCAATAAGTATTGGCCGTGTTTCCGCACCCCGCGTTAATCGCGATTCGTCTTTATTAGTTTATAGTTGGCACTTGTTTTCGCGGGAGAAAAAGGCTCAGCGACTATAGCTTGTACCGCGGAGTCTCATGGGATTAGTTGCGATACCCCACTTTCCTGCGACGCCCTCGCGAATCTTCCAAGAATAGTTCTAGGTACTTGGGCGAATCTATATACGTATATATAATATATTATATATATGAAGCAGCCCTCAAACTCTGATCTCCCGCGCAGCATCTCGAGAGACTCGAGACTTTCGACCATGTTGACGATCCCGAATGGATGACTCATCCAGCTCTGACGCCCACGTCTCTCCGTCTTCTCCTTCGTCGTTGCAGTCGCTGCACGCGGTTGTTACGCATCGGGACATCCGGCGATCGATGCTCGTCTGCTCCACTGCTGTGCCGTCTCGGCGCCCTAGGCTAGTTCATGTCCTGCACAAATCTTGATTGATGCTTCTTAGGATGTCTCCAACGCCCATATGATTTTCCCCCACACGTATATTCCATGCTACACACAGTCTATCACGCGGCAAAGCCTCCGCCTAATTTTCCCGGTCGCATCTGCGCGCAACTCGCTGCAAATTTAACGAAGGTTTTTTATTTTTCTTTCTCCCGCGACCTGTTCTTCGATGGAATTTATGTATTACAGTGGGTTTGATTTTCTTTCGTATATATATATATATCTATAAAAAATACAACGTCCTCTTGAACCGCGAGGTTCGAGAAGCGTGCAGCGACGCCGGCCGAGCGTGTAAACGTTCGCCGGGGGTTGCCACTGGTGAGCCTACCCGGGTACAACCCCAGGTGGGAGGGTTGCGTTCTCATAAATCGCTTAATCGCTGCTTTTCACGGATCAGGAAGTTTAGAAAAAACTTTTACGTTCTACGCCCCGGAACGAAGAGTCGACCTTTCGAGGCTCGAGAATGCTTGATGCACTCTCGCGAAAAAGAAAAAAACATTCGCCACGCGGTTTCATCGGGTCGCATTCCTTTCGAAGTCTCTTCACGCTCGACGAGTCGCGCTTCGCGTTGAAGCTGATGAATTTTCGCTTCGGCCAAGACACGGTGAGGCGAGGAAAGGATCTTTGGAAAACTAAATGCGACTCAACTTGTAAAATATCTCGAGCGTTTATGGGCCAAGACGATGACGAAGTTTTTTTCCTAATTGCAAAGCGTTACGTATCTCTCTTCATCATCAATTTCTAAGCCGTGGAATCGCTTTAGAATATCGCTCGAAGTATCTTCAACGCAATCTTCAATCTTCGGAGTGTATCTTCGACGCAAATGACGAGATATTCTTGAATGGTCTTCAGAATTCCGTCTCGGGCTTCGCGTTTTAATTAGCGTTAATTGCAATGCGCATATTCGAGAAGATTCAAAATAAAATGTATCGCGCTAAGAAAGAAATGATGAGTTGGCCGAGTCTGCTGAGCTGGTCAGTCGTTCACGTGAAAATTGATTCATTTTACAGATTAGGAATAAGTTTTCGATGCAATTGTGAAAACGCTCTTTCCACTCATTTCTCTGCGTTTCCTAACTGTATCACAAACTTTTTTTCTAGCCTGTAAAATTCTAAAGAATTCGTAGCAGATAATTTGTTTTCAGTCGAACGATCTTTCCAAAAATTAGATTTCCGTCATCCATGTCTTTGTTTAATTGTATATTGGAGATTTGTTTCTTCAAAAGTTGTCTCAATTTTTTCAATCGCTGTCGCAATTCGCAGTTAGTTCTTCAGTCTCGTGATTTTCGCGAGACACTAAAGCAAATTTATCGACTCGACCTACCGCTTCTTCACAGAAGCTCTCGATGCGGAAGCTCTCCTCACAGAAGCTCCCACCTTTGCCAAACAGCGCATAACAACCTGCTCGATCCGCGTAACGCCGAGTGGAAGATGTAAAACGAAAATCAACGTTGTTTCACGGCGTGTATGCCCATCGTGCTCGAGAGCTCGGAAGTATGTGAGCCGAGAACGGGGATGCGTGCAAACATCGTTGATCGAAGCACGCGAGAATCTTCCGATATCGCGGCGTGTATGCTCGGTGTCTCGTTTAGCCGCGTTCCGCAAGCACCGGCGGCATCTCGATTGCGTCGCGGGTGTTCTCCCGACGACACGGGGAGAATCCGTCGCACGTGCGACACCTGGTAGCCCGTGCGAGTAGAAAACCGAAGCCTCGTTAGAGTCGAGGAAAATGAGATGGCTCTGTAAGCATCGAGTTTTATATTCTATCGCGAAAGCTCTGTCGATCCAGCGGACGGAAAGGGTAACGAATACAGTTAAACGAAGGGACGGGCGACAGAGAGATTATCGAAGGAAGCTACCGCACACCCGGAATGCAGTGTCTCTTCGTTGCTCTATCGGCGCGTACAGGGAGGAGCTTTTCAAGTTGCGAGACCCTCCCGAGGCTGCGTTTCCGTTCTCCGTGTGTTTCCCTCTCTCGCCAAAAGCGCGCGATTCGGATAACTCTTCCTCGCGGTCGCTTCCACGCACGCATTGCTTTCCTGCGGTATCGCGCACACAACGTTGGCAACGGGGCAAACATTCCCGTCCGGAGAACAAGGCGCATCATGCCGGGCGTAGCGGGCTACGCAGTCAAACACCCTTCGCCCGAGTCCGGAATTCTGTAGCCCGAGAGGAGAGGAGTAGCGAGTCGTATGATACGTGGAGAATTGGAGAAGCGAGGGGGGTATGGATGTTGGAATAGCAGGGGGCATAATGATCATCCGACGATGCCTGTCAATACGTCGTATATACGTTGGGTGCGTCTCTAACCGACGCGTATCAAACGTCGAGGCAGCCGCGCCGGTTTTTTCGATTACGTTTCTGCGCTCATGTCGGCGGGGGAAAATAGCGAAAAAAAAAAGTGGATAGAAAGGGGTGTCGGATGCGAAATCACAGGCGCGAAGGGGGCAACGCGAGAGATACAGACGAGGCGAGAGAAGAGTTCTTTTTTTCATATTCCTATTGAAGCGATCGCCGACATCGATTGCTCGTCTCTCTCGATTCCTCCCGCGCTTCAATCTCGCCAGTTTTTTTCACCTCTGTATCCGCATCGCCGTCAGATTTTCATCACGGTACATTTCTTTTGTTATCATTCGTATGTTTCTTTTTTTTAATTGATGGCTTTCTTTCATGATCGGGGTTTCGATTGCGAGACACTGATTGAACATCGGTATGGTTAATTAGCTTACGAACGTTTCGACATCAGAGAAATTTCCGACTGGAGACGGGCTCACAATCGGTGCAATCGAAGCGGCGCATTATATCGGCCGCGTATTGGGAATATCGTGGACAACGGTATAACGCAAATCCGACAAGCTCAAATGCATAATCGAAACGACGTGCGCCGGCGTTGCCCCTCGTCGGTTTTGTACGGCCCGGTACGCGCGGTCTGCACTACTAATTGGACTGCTTCATAAACATAACTCTCTCTTCGTGGCCTTTCCCTCGGTGTGCGTGTGTGTCCTCTCGCTGTCTCGCTCTCGAGCGTTACACATGTCGGACCTTTGTCTCGCTCTTTCGTTTCTCACCCTCCGCCAGAGCGAGCTTTCTGGCTTTCTCTATCTCGCATGTCGGTGTGGCTTTTGGCTCGGTAATTTCTCTCGCTCGGCTCGACTCTCCCTCGATATCTTTCGGACCGGGAGAGCGGCCGTTCGAGTATATCCGCACCTACGAGCTAGCTCAATGCCACAGACACGTGAAGGGTCGCGCGGGGCTGGACCGGATCGAGAAACACGCGTTCATCTTCTCCCATGGACCTACTCCGGGCTATTTTCCGATTGGCTAGTGTCCATAATTGAAGTCGGTGAACGCGCGCGCGCGCGCGCTATCCCTCCGAGGACACACGACCGAGCAGCATCAACGACAGACTCTATAGTGGTGTGTACTCGAAGGAGGTAAATGCTCGTAAAAACCACCCCGTTGCGAGCGTCCAGAGGAGGGGAAACCATCGCGGTGCCGTTACTTTCTACCGAAAAAACCTTCGGTGACGAGGATTTCTCTTCTATCCCGAAGAAAGGCGAAGGGAGCTCCCGCGAAGGGATCCTACATCCTCATTGCCAAAAGGACGATAGATTCTGCGGATACGTCCAGTTCGGCGTCTACCTCCAACCAATCCAGACCCATGACTCTCCGTTGAACGTACCCCCGCAGTCAATTGGCTGAAACCTCGCTCTCGCCGCTACCTACACACCGCGCCACCCACCCACTCATGGCAATCCTACGAAAAACTCCGTAAAAAGACAATTTGGCCGCGAAAGCGAATTGCTTCTCTCGCTGGGATTAGAACCGACGGAGAATCTCTGTCGTCGCGTTGGCGGTCAAATGAAATTCCAAGAAATCGTTAAGACACAATTTTCTCGGATTTCCTTTATTCGTGATTGAAGTCTCGACGTAGACTTCGAAAAAATTGGAGAACAATAATTTCGAGTAGTCATTCAAACACAAATAAAAATTCCTGAAATGCCAACTTGGCTTCTTCGCGACTATAAATAAAGTGATCGGAGACTTCGTATATTATTGGCACTTTAAAATAAAACACGTATTTGGCGCGCTCTTTCTACTTGTGCTACTCCAATGTATGCTAAGAACGCGCCGAGTTTTTTTTCAGGTGTTTAACACGATTTCTCTTTTTAAACCGTGCTTTTATTGAGAATTAAAATCTCAATGCAACGCAATTCAGAGACCACTGTCTGATCATGTTTGACCATTATCTACTGGCGATCGATTTCCAGTAGCGATATGCTTCTGCGATCAAAGCAAATGATGACTGAACCGCAGCTGTTTCTGATCGAAGGCTTTCAATTATGAACTAATTACACCGCGCGGGGGGGAGCGCGTGTACCGAAGCAATTATACGTACGTGCGACATCTGCCAAGCATACGTGGGATGCGAACGGAGTCTGCACAGCGTCTGTGATCCCCGGTTAACGATTCACGCTCGGTCGTCGTTGGTAACATGGCCATGTGGCGATACCGCCGAATTCACCGGGAGGGGTTTGATGCTCCGTAGGTTACAACCCCGTGTGCGTACGTGTGAATTGTGTGCGAGGCTGTCCTAATACAGAACGTTGCGCGGAGCGTCCTACACCGGCTGGTCGTACGTAGAACGCGGTAAGGCGACTAACGGAGGGGGCTTGTCTCTTGTCGGGCGTCCAGTACCAGTTCGAAAATGACTTCGATACCAGCGATGTGCGAGAGACACAGACTCGATGGGCAGGGGGTGGGTGGGAGGGCGAGAGAGGCGGTGGGGGAGGTCCAACAAGGGCTGTGCGCGCATCGATTAAATTCCATTGATGCGTGACAATACCTACGCATCGTTGCTCTTTAATAATACAAGCATTGTTGTATCACACGCTGCATTATCAGGTCTCGCGTTGCCTATCCGCGCCCCCCGTTCGACGCGCAAATACGGGAGCTTTAATAATGTTGGAAATACCTCGGGACATTAGTTATCCTTCTCGGCCCGTAGGTTCTAAAAGACCTCGTTTGAAATCAAAGAGTCGATAATTGGAACTCGAAATTATCGATATTCATTATCTCGTAATTATCATGCAAAAATAAAGCTTCCCTCGTCATTTCAATGTCACGAACCCGTCGTTACAGTTTATCGACCCTCGTTCTTTGCTGCTGGCAGTCTCTCGCTCTCCCCCACCGAATACGACGAGAAATACGATAGCGGACGATCGCAGGACCATCCCTCGTCGACACTCGACTCCTTGCACCGTACCCGCTTATTCGAACGCCCACGGGCGCTCTCGATGGATGCCCCACAAGTTTTTACGATTCTGCAGCGAGCGTCCCGATGCGAAAACAATGCAAAGACGCTCCGTGACATACAAAGTGGACGAAGAACACTGGCTTAAGGCGGAACGGGGGGAGCAAGAGATTTTTTTTCCACATGGAGTATACACACCGGGAAGAAGAGTATTTTCCGCTCTCGTTTCGTCTGGCAACATGTGCGTCTTCCGGATATCGTCTCCTTGACTCCATATATACGCTACCTATATTCTCCGTCTCGATATGACATCGCGCGCGAAGCTTCTCCCGTTCGTCCCTTGGCGTTCCCTACCACTGCCACGTGACCGAAATATCCGATTCTCCTGAGGCTCCGCGGCGAAAACCCTGGGAAAACCTCGTACCCATCCCTTGCGCGTTATTCAAGCTGTTTTACGTACGGAGGCCAATCCTAAACTCGTGCCTCGGTAAAACGTGACGCGTGCTGCGAATACCATGGAAAATCTTATCGCCCGATATGCCCTCGAGCATACGCGACGCTGAAACGTTAATTATTATATATACCCCTTTTTTTGAGGGCTCGACAAAGGCTGGCAGCGAGTTAGTTAACTGACTGTGTGTTTTGAAAACAGAGACGGCTATTATTCGGTCGTATCGGTGTTACGGCTGTACGAAGAGACGTCGACGAGTCTTCTCTCTGGACAGGACACTCTGTCATGCTAACTCCCGGGGGCAGTCACTGAAACACACCCCTTGTGGCCGATGCTCGGCAAAAGCCCAACAGCCACTGTATAGGAACCAAAGGCCCATGCAAAGCGAGCCCGGGGTTGTTAGATTAAAGTCCAACCCCTCGGCTCTCTCTCGTCCGACGCCCCACCGTCCGGATACCTCCGACGCCGCGTCGTGTTAAAAACTCGGGAAAGAGGAGCCATGAGTCATAGCTAGCGAGATATACGAACGTTACTCGAACCTGTGCAATGCTTGACTTTTCTACCGAACGAGCATTCAACTTTTTCGGAGAGTCGAGCAAAGAAAGGGCGAAAGGGAAGAGAGCTCGGATTTTTCTCGCACGAAACCGAGCCATTTGTTCCCATCGCTGTGTCATCGCGATAAACTGACTTCTGACAAATTTCGCATATTAGCGCACACCGAGGGCCCAGTTAACGCGGGAAACTGGAGCAATAAAAATCCTTCGGGACTCGCGCACAGAGACAAGTTACTGCAATCCCCGTTTGGCAAATTATTAATATACTGTAACGAAGTAAGCTTACAGCCGGCATAAAATTAGTTCAGGGGTCTTGTGTGGCCTTCTCGTCTACCGGAACTCTTTGAGGGTCCCAGAAGGAAAATGTCATAAATACCTTTCTAGGATTTCGCAACTCAAAGTTTAGAGCCTTTGTGTATCTCCTTATTAGGACCTATGAAGGTTTTCTTATTACGTCTCTACTGACTGTAATAACCATATTTTTCCAAACATTTATAGTTATTGAACGCCGTTTTGTGAGAAAATATTATGATAATTTTACAATTCATACGTTTGAACAAATATGGGGCCCTGTGATTTATTGCAGCGGCCCGACGAAATTTTTTGACTAACGAGGGAAAATGTTTCTTTTTGTTCCAGGTGAGTTACTGACAATGCAGAAACCGTATTTCACGCGAGCCTCGAAAGTTGGACTCGACAAACAGGTTTGCCGCGTCGAACGATTGCCTCGACTTTATCCGAAAGCCATTCCACTGTTCGCGAAAAGCGCGCATAACATTTGTTTCCAAAGAGCCGATCCAATCTCGTAAAGTCTACGAGCGCGGCGCGTCATAAAGTATCTTCTCGCGTTTGTCCTTCGTCGCAACTGCCGTTGGCTATTTCACTGTAATGTATTCTAAATCTTCGATTCTTCGACTCCGCGAGCGACGGCGTTTCTTTTTCTCATCCGCCCCCTCGCGCGATTCGCTCGTCGTCGGGAGGGGCGTAAAATCGTTTGCTTCTTACCCTTCGATCATTCCCATGGTAACGATTCTCTTACGCTCTCGCGAAACCCATTTCGATCCATTAATCTCGCTCAATGTCGTACTTAATATAACGGCACGGCCAATTATTCCGGCTCCGTTGGTTAATTATTCCGACGCATTGAGGAAGCGGCGGCAACGCAAAATACCTTATTGTTACGCAGCTTGGCCGGAGAGTCGCGGGGGAAGGAGGAAATATTTCGTGCCTCCCTCTCGAAGCTGTTCGCTGCATCAATCATCACCGGATTGTTGTTTCGGGGTTCTTGCGACTATATACGTCGCGGTATTCAATCAAAGCGTCGCTTATAAATTTTCGTGCGCTATTCCGTGAAGATAATGAAATCAAAGTATCGGAAATGCTCGAACGGCGAACTTTCATTGAGAGTATCGGAAGTTCTCGAACAATAATGTGCCAATGTATCGATCGCTTTTTAAAAATACTTTTTTGTTCCGAAGGGCACATTTTTCAAAGCCTGCCAACGACAAAGCAGCTTACAGGCTACGTCGATTTGTGAGTTTAATAATCATTATTTCGCCCACCGACTCAAGCCGAGCTACCGCAATAATTGCGCTCTCATCTCGTCCCATAAAATGTTCGCTCGGCAGGGTTTTCGATGCTCGCCGGCTCTCGTCTGGATTTACGATTGTCCGAGGGGCGAGTCTTCCCTTTCTCTCCGTTCGTTCGAGAGTTTTTCGCGCTCCCACACTTCGCTCCTCGCCTTCCCCGGATCTTCTGTTCGCTGGCGTGGCTTCGCTCGCTTTTTTTTATCGACAACTTTTACCACGGGATCTAATCCAATTCTCGGCACTGTAGCCGACTATCTTCGGCCACAAAGCAACCGAACAAATGTGAAGAAAAGTGATGAAAAAAAAAAAAGAAGAAGAAAATAGAAGGAGAAAAGTGATCGCGTCTTGGGCACTCGTGGAAGAGTTGCGAGCGCTCGTCAGTCTTCTTATGTATCGTCTCGAGTGGAGATCTATGGTCGTCTAGCGTGTCGAGACCTCACTCTCGCTCCAGTTTCTTCGCGAAAAAAGCCTTAACTCTCTTCTCCATCGAGATTATGAGACATTACGAAAGAGTACCGAGAGACACGTTTTCCGGGGCAAGGATTATGGCCTCGTTGCGTGCTGCCGAAGGCATACTTGCACACCATCTTCGTGGACCGTATCCCGCGAAACGTCCCTTCGGAGAGACGAAAAATTGCCACGCCTCTCATCCTAATAAATTTTCCTCGCTCTTTCAAAGTAGAAGACTCTCGCGCTCGGGACGATCTCGTGAAATTTAATAAGTTATCTCGGTGATGGCGAAACGTTGCATCGTCACGAAACAATGAAGTCGAGTAGGACTAAAGGGCGAAGAAAAGGTGAAAAAGGCCTCGACCATTTGGCAAAACGATACAGCGTCAAGAATAATAGAAGTAATGCCGGGGAAAAGGCGATGGTATAAAGAAGAGCGTTGTTTTTGTGTGTCTTTTTTGTTTTCTTGCTTCGGTTAGCCCGAGCAGTGCCATTCATTTCGTGCACTCCGGTTCAATCTTCCGAGTTCGGTGAGGCAGTCCAAACACAACGTTGGGTAATAGATGATGAGAATAGCGCGCGGTATACCCGATAGGATGTTTTTGCGCCAAGCACTATCCCGGACTAACCGATGGAATGAAAAGAATCTTTTCTCGTGACTCCTCCTTCTCCCGATCGACCGAATTTCTTTATTCTCGCGCGAAGATCTCGCGAAGACTACTCAACTCGATCGTACGGAAACGTCCAAAAGATCTACTCACTTTTGTGCGAGTCAACGGGACGTTTTTCTATCCTTTTTTTCATGGGATTGATTGCGCGTTAGAGTTTAGGCCACTCGTCGGCAACACCATTTGTACAAAATGGATTTTCGGCGGGGAACGAGCTTTGCCCCGCGAATTCTAAAGACGCCGGTAGCCGAGATGCTTTGGTAAGCTTCTCCGGCAAATCCTTCCGCAGTATACATAGATCGTTCGCTCTGAATGCCCCGTCGCGGCGCACGACGCGACGGCTTTTCGACGTCGTTCGCCAAATTCGTCAGCGAGGGCGAGCGCGAGTGACGACACGAGCGAAAGCCCGAGAGAGAAAATTCTCATTTGAGGAATGAAGAACGAACTCGCTGACGTATAGCTTTGGAAGCCGATGGGTTGCGCCCTTCGCACAGCGAGACCCTTCCTATTCACGGAAGGCGTCATAGTCGAGTATATAGCGTACATATTCCTTCACTTCTCGCCCTTCCCGAATCTCGAGAAACGTGCTAGAGTTGCAAAAAAAAAAAGGAATTTCCAGTCAACTCGATTGCGTGTCTCGTATTCCTGTTCTATCCGAAATACAACCAATCACGAAAACATACAAGTTCGTACGAAATATGCTTCAAATCCGCAACAAATTTGCGTTGCAAATATCGAATCAGCTGCTTTTTCACTTAATTTGTATTTTTCCCCTATTTTACGTACGCATTGAAGCTTCGTTCGATCGTCAAAAAAAATAGGGGCCTGTGTAAAAATGCTTTATATCCGTACTAAATTTTAGCTTGAATTAAAAAAAATCAGATTCAAGCGCATTCGTGTTTACCAGTGTTGCGTCCACAGCCCGTATTGTATTTGGTCGAAAAACTCGTTCAATCATAAAAACTCGACATACGGGATACGCACGAAAAATCCTTTATATCCGCATTAAATTTCGACATTATTCGCTACGGTGGATTACCGAAGCGCTGCGACGCATTATTTATATTTGACATTGTTCTCCCTATCGAAGTTTCATTTTTTAATGCTATTCCGTCCTATTAATTCTCGTTGGCCTCGCGTGACGCAACGCGAGCGTCCTTTGTCATGTCGCGATTCGGGGAAAAGCTCTCGCTCACGTTGGGTTGCGAGGACGAAGCCTAAGCTCGAATGCGAAGCGCGTATCGTTTACCGTGCCGCGACCACCCTCCTGGGGATTATAATTTTCTGGGGGCAGGAAATGGCTCGCATTTATCGGCCGAAGCGGCTCATACACTTCTCAGCGTGCGGTCAGCAACCGCAGCCCTTCGCATCTTCGGGAAGAACGAATTTCCTTGTCCCCGACTCGATATACTGGCCGGCGCGTACGCATCCAATCTGAATCACGACGTGAGTCTTCTCGGTTATTCGATGGGAGAGAAAAAACACCGGTCCAATTTTTTTTTTTCGTTTCATCCTCTGTCATGAGCAGTTCCATTCGTTCGTTTGCGCGTTCGCTTGGATTTTACGCAACGGAATCGACAGGACGCGTCACCGTGGCCGAATTCTCGGAAACGGAAAACAAAAAATCAGCATTATTTTTGTTTCACGTCGTGCACCGAGCGTTATTGTATTTTATATCAAAACCGCATAGCTCTTTTGGCCTATCCGGTGCAGGCTTGATAGTCGCATTGACGAGGGATTCGTTAAAACCGATGATTCGGTCGTTGCCTCTGACAGTCCGCGGTGGAGCTCTTTTTTCCTCGCTGCACTCGACTGGTCATTTCAGCTCTCGACATATCCGAGATTGTGTATTCATCCTTGCACCGTGTTGTTACGTGGCCCTTCCACAGTACTGTTTGGTCTCGATTTTTGCTTTTTTTTCTGCAAGGTAAAGAAAGAAACGAGGCATCGAAAAATCCTCTGATGAGACTCACCGGTCCGTGGTTAAAGATCAACTGGAGCATTACAGTTTCCACTTAGCTGCTTGAGACAATATACAAAACGCTCTCTGCCCGTCTCCATCCCCGCTCCGAGTTTTCCCCGAAGAATCGCATTGATTGTATTACACCATCGAGCGTCGACAGGGGAGGGGTTGGGGGGAGAGGGTGAGCCAACTTGCCACTTAGAAGTTAGCGCAGAATTTGAATGCAATTACGCTTCCGTTCGCGGAGGGCTCGCCCTTTGAAATCGGTTCCGCCACGCTCGCCAATGCATTACGAACTCCTTCGCCCCGCTTGTGCGCCGCTCTGTTTGTTCATTATTGGATACCGGCCTCAAACAGACGCAGCCCAATTCCGGCTATATATCGGTAAAACCGTAGAAATACAGAGCGAAGCGTTAGCGATCATTCTCCGGCTATCTCAAGGTCTCTCGACGAGCGCGTAAGAGAATGGGACCAATTATCATGCACCACAATGTTAATAAATTCAAAAGACCTTGATAATTAAGAGCCGGTATTAGTAAATTCTTGAAGTCTCGATGCATTATCAATCGTCAGATTCCTGGGATGGCAAAAAAACTTCGTATACTTCGGTAGATTCGCTCCCGTAGCCGCAGCATCAACCCTCTTGGCGAGTCCGGCCACTCGATCAATATTCATGGACTGGCCTGTAATAGAATTTGCCTCAATGCCATTCGCGAAACGCTCCGACGTCCGAGCGGCAGATATGCAAATGATTGCCGTTTGCGTATACCTACCGCTACGCACTGTGTATACCTCGTATAGTCCGAACGTGGGCTGTATATAGGCTACTATCTGCTGGGGATGGTTATGCGTTATGTCGCTGGTGCGATACGCCAAGCCTCGAGGTGCTCGTTCGATTCGCCCCGCTCTCGTCCCGTTCGAGCTTGTACAAACCGCCCTCGATATTCCGGAACGAAGGAATCCGCGATGCGTGCACCGCCGTTTCCAGAACGGACCGCGATACCGCAGAGGACACCTGTATAACACGTATGGGGAGAGCAATCCAGGAGCCAGCGTGCTCGGCTCCCCAACCGCGAAGGTGCTACTTTGCACATACCGAGCTCACAGCTTCATCGGTCTCTGTTTGCTTAAAAAAAAAGGGAAGGAGCCCGTTCGTGGATTCAGGCACGAGTACATATGTATAAGGCAAACGCAGACGAGAGGACTACGCACGATCTTTGCTTTCGAGAGCTTTATTCTTCCCTCCATCTCGCACCCTTCGTCTCGTCCGATGCTCCGGTATGCTCGCGAAAATTTTATGGAATATCGAATAGGAATAGAGTCGGGGGAGAGGGTCCGCGGTGAATTTTCCCAGCCGTCGATCCGGAGGATATGCAAAATTCACGACATTCCTTCGAGCGTCCAATTCTGTGTGAAATTCGTTGACGACGGCAGAAAAAAAAATTGCGGCCAAATGAAAGGTTTTTTGATACAATTTTTTTCTTTTTCAAGAACTCATAAATTTTATTAGTTTCTGGGATGAATTCACGAGAAATCTTTTCTGGATGCATTGGAATTTCATATATTCTGGGGACATTTTGCAGAAAATTACAGTTAAGTAGAAGGGTTTTGTAATATGCTTTTTACAGCCGAATGAAAGGAGTGTCTTTTTTTATACCATTTTTTTTTCAAAAAATCAGAAATTTTATTACTTTCTGGAATAAATTCCCGTAGAATTTTATCCGGATGCATTGGAATGTCATACATTTTGCGGAAACTTTGCAAAAAAGTACAGCTATACCTCAAGGATCATTTTCGGATGAATCAAAATGTTGGATGTTTTTGCAATCGCACGCGTTTACCATCGACAGTTTATGCAGCAAAGGGACACAGAACAAGAGTGCAATGGACGCACCTCGTCAAGTTGGTTCATTAGTGATTTGGCGCTGGCGGCTCGTCTGGATGAATCGGCGGCCAGCGGGGTCGACTCCTCTCCCTTTGGGGTATCGCTCTCGCTCGTTCTGTATCGTCGAAATGCCGCGGTCGTTCGAGCAGTCGGGGGAGGACAATTGCCGAACTACCCGGAGCTACGAACTGATTTCGATGTTTGGTCAAACAGCCGGCAGTGACAGACCGGCGTTGCGTATACACGCGAGGGGGTTGAACTTGCCTCGTACGCGTTAGCTACAGTTGTTGTATCTCATCGGCAACGGTAGCGTGTTCGAGAGGCTTTTTCGATCGGTTATTATCGCCCTTTAGCCTCGATAAGCGCCAATACCTCTCGCACTCTGTATTTTTCCGTCCCACCGCGACGAAAATTCGAATCATTATCGTGATAGGCGATAAAAACTTATCGAAAGATCGTAAAAATTTTATTTGTCAACAGCTGAACTTTATTCGCTCCGTCAGCTGTTTCGAAGCTTCGAATAACGCAAAAATACGAGAGGCTGCGTCGTAAGCGAAGCATCGAAACACCAGTCTCCCTCTCGATATTCACCCATCATTTGTATCAGCGATATCGTTCAAGAATCCAATACGGAGTATGATATTTACGAAGAATTCCCGAATATTCGCCCGAGGGCGCGTTTCTCCACCATTCGGATACGCGCGGCAAACGGAAAACTCAGAGGAAAAGCATATTTGCAGTTAACAAACGTAGTAAACACATTTTAATATTTATTAACAGAAGTAATAGTATTATTATTCATTACCTCAAGTTATTCTTAGAAAGTGTTATGCAGCCTAATACATTTTTCTTAACGAAAAATGGTCTCTTCTCTTATTAGTGCACGACCTTTCATTAGATTGACCGTGAAAAATCGATAAACCTTACTTTCAATACCATTTCGTTTTTTGTCTCGTTATCAAATGAAAGAAAAAAAAAATCCAGGACATCTCTGTCCTTAACGAAGCACGAAAGTTCAACAATTTTCCAAAGAGCGAAGAAAAATACGAGAGTAGACGGCGAGGAAAGCATTTCGCCGTGAATTGGCCGACGAGAGTTCGGAGTTGCACGGGGCGAAAACCTCGTTTTTTTTCTTCTCTTTCATGTTCCATCGTCGTCGCGCTCCATGGGATACGTGGCGGTCGAGTAAAACCCCTCTCGAAAGTCAAATCCAATCTCGTACCATCCCAGAATAATTTCGTAAGCCATTTACTTCGGTTGCGTGTCCATTTTCATTCTCCTCGGTTTTCGGAAAATTTGCTGCACTGCCCTGTCCTGCCGCAGCCCAAAGAGGAAGGGCGGAAGGGCGGAGAGGGTTTCAGTCGTTCGGTGACGACGATCCAGCTACGGATGTGTATGTGGCAGCTCTCAGGCGGAGTAGCTGCCCTTTGGCGGTCCACCGCACGCAAGACGCGTCGTTGGAAACCCCTTCGCTAATTCCAAGGCCAATTATGTTCCTACGTCTCGCCGTGCTCCGTTTCTGTTCGCCTCTCTCTCCGTCCGCCTGACGTAGTTTCATCGACTCTTCTCCATCTCTCGTCTCCCGGCTTAATTCGCGGGGATAGACGATTTCAGGGATTTCCCCGCACCCAATTCAACGTTCTTTCGGGGGAAGGGTTTCTCAGCGAGATGATCTGATTTTTCGATTCAGAATCTTTCCTTCATGATCGTCGCAAAAATTTCTTTAGCTGAAGCATTTTTTTCATTCCGTTTTCTTTTTTATATTAAAGTAATCACATATAGAAAGAATTTTGATCGGGGAAAAGAAAAAAGCGCTGTTCCGTCGGGGCTATTTGCTAGTTTGGTAAGAAAACTACCCGCTTTTTTTCATTCTCTCGGGTAAAGCTTGAATCTTTAATTCTCACTCGTCCCGCGTTGGCCGCGTGTGATTTCTGGCTGCCGTGATTTTACACTGCCTCGCGGGCACGAAGCTACGTCTGTCTGGATACACACAATGTATAGATATAGTATATAAACCGAACGCAGAGACTCAGTCCGGGTAGGGGGGCTGAAGCGCACTACACAGCCCAAGGGAGGGAGGGAGGGCTTGGAGAGCTCAGCATCCCTGAATTGTGCGAAACCGGGGAGTTTCGCTCGCCTGCTCAGGCCCCTGTTCCGCGGATGCTCACCAACTGGCCGGAACTAAATGCCCACAGCCAAGCGGCGTCCAGAACAAAGGCTCGCACGTCAACGGCCAAAATGAAAAATATCCAACGACCAACTGTGAGCGCTGGGCCATTGTGCAGGCCGAGAGGAACGTTAATTTCCATACAGTTCCTCCCGTACCGATTCGTACACCTCGGCGAACTCCGCGGAATGTTTGGACAGGAGAATGATAAGGGAAAAAGAGTCGAATTTAATCGCTGCACGAAGAGACTGGTTTAATCTTTTATAACATTAATAGCGATTCGTTACGGTAGTCCTGGAAGAAAAAAAAGAAAAGGAACATTATTTTTTTCATTCCCGTTCGAGTTCCCGAGGCGGGGGGAAGAAAAGACGCGATGGAATGTTACCGCAGAGAGAACGCAGACGACACGGGCATTTAACGAAATAATTGAGCTTGTCGGGAATTCGGTAATTTTGCAGTCGCGCGTTTTTTTTTTGCCCCCCTCGGTGCGACGTGCGGTAGCCCGAGAAACGAGTTCTGTGGGGTAAGGAACAAAAAAATAAAAGAGCGAAGAGAAAAACAAGAGTAGACGGTTAGGCAAGAGAGCGTGAAAACGCTAGACAGTCGTCGGGGGAGAAATACGTATGGCACGCTCGGCAAAAGTTGTTGGTGCTTTTGCATCGCCAACTTTTCCTCAAGGCTGCGACGCGGCCAAGACGCAAGCGTGCGCATACATACGCGCAAGAAATAAAAATGTATATATGTGTTTGTATTGCGCGACTTTATTGCACGTAAAGTCGAAAGTGGAGTAGGCACCGGGCGAATGATAAAGTCTGATGCTAATTAAGGTGCAGTTTTATGATAAGACCCGTCGCAGGAGGGCGGTTTCGTCCGGTGGGGTCGAAGAAGAAGGAGAGAACTCCGCCATGGGAGTCCATGCGCAGATCTGATGACCGAGCGGCAATTTGCATGAGAAAGAAAAAGAAAAGTACGCAACGTTCGTGACCCACGAATGCGTGCGGGGTTTCTCTTCGTTCATTTATCGCAAGGAACATTTAACCCCGGTGCGTCGTAGCTTCGAACACCGTCCGTGTACAGAAGAAAACAAAATCTTGCTCAATAAAACTCACCGAATTTCTCATTGGCACGCGAAACCTCGTCGTTCTCGCTTTGAAAAAAAAAATGATACCAATATTGTTATAAATATAACAGTGCTACGGAGCACACTATGGCTTGACAAGGCAACGTCGCCAATAAGTTATGCACTGTAATCACTAGCAGTATGGACTGTAACCATGGAAATGTTGTCCTATTAAACTAAATATCATTTAATGCATTTATTAACAAATCAAGAAAAAAAAATGAGCAATAAATTACCCGGGAACTTCATTTTTTTTTTATCAAAATGATTTGTTAATTGTTCCGAAAACGTATGAATTTTTTTAGAATTCTTTTTTAAAAATTGAACGAAAAAAAAAACAATTTTCCACCATATAAAATATCGAATAAAACGTCATATTTGCTTTCTTCTTCTCTATTTCCTTTTTGTTTCACTCACTCTTCGGATAAAACGAATAAAAACGTTTTACACGTGACAAAAATATAACAACCGAGCTTTTTTCCGCGTCGTATATTATCTTTGAATTTTCAAAATATTTTTATTCAATTTCTCCGCCGCGCAACGCTATCGATCATCGACGAAAAATTGCAAAAAGTTCGGTCGGTGAGAATTCGCGCGAATAAAAGTCTCGCGCCCGGTATTGGCCGAGGACTCGAAGAGATGGAAGGTAAATAGACTCTCTGAAAAATTGACCAATTCGGCGTCTCCTTGGCGTGGCTTTTCCTGATCGAGAGATCTCGAGAGAGAATAAAGGAGAGATCGCGCACGTCGTGCGATGGGCAAGAGTGTTTTTGAGGAAAAGAAAGAAAACGAGAGAGAGAGATGAGATGGCATCAGTTACGGGCCGTCCCTCGGTAGCCTGGCCTCATTCTATTTATATTGTATATAAACGCGCACACCACGAGAAGGCACGAGGCATCAGCGGCGTGTAGTCGGCAGTTTGGATGGCGGAGGAAGGAACTCGAACTGCCGGCAATTTGTATCTTGGACTGGTTGGTACGAAGCCCCCTCGTGCGGCTTAAGACAATCGGACTACCCTCGTGCGCGACTCGAGCCCTGGAAACATCCATGACCCCTGAAACTTGTATACCGCTTCCGCTTCTTGCCTTCTCTCTTATTCTCCTCATTTTCCTCGCTTACCTTGTTTCCTTTACTTTTATTCTCTCTCGTCTCCTAAAAAGCCCGCAACAGCATCCTAAACGCATCTTACACGCTCTTACCATCTTCGGGCTCTCTCATTCTTATTCTGCGTTCCTGATGCGCGAAGTGGGCGCTCCGTGAGGTCGGTTTTATTTCGCGGCTTACCACGAAGCATCGGCGGGACTTTCTTGCACGACTCTCGACCTGGATAAGAGGCTGAATTTCGGCCGCTCGCTTTTATCTAATGGCCCACCGATATTTATCTTTTTCGTCGTGTACACCGACTTTCTTTCCCCGCTCGATAACGACGCTCGCACTTTCGTTTTCGTTCCCTCTCGCACGCGCGCGACTCTCGAGCCCCGAGACGAAAACTCTCCAGCGGTCTATGGTATTTGCATGAAGCCCAACTCGCGGCACCCGACGTTGCGTGCCGCGACTGATAAGTTCGGCTTAACCGGACGTTTACATCGAGGGGGTGAGTTGTTTTCTTTTTTCTTCTTCTCGTAGTTTTTTTTTTCTTTTCGCTCACTCGTGACTCCCTTTGTTCTTGCAAATCCATACTCGGCCGCCTCGTCGGGACAAAGTGGAATAACGTATTATAGTTATGCGAATGAAAATAAAACGAGCTTGTTCTCGTGTTCGGTTGTGAATTCTTCAGTAGGGCGGAAGGTCGTTGTTTCTTCACGGTCGACCATTCGAATTATTTTCATTCCACGAAAAAATCGATCCCTTTCGATGAGTTACAGAATGCGTAGGTGAATTTTTTTTTCTCTCCACAGACCTTTTTTTTGCGTGGTTCTGAGTAGTCAGAGGAAACAGGAAAGTGTTATCGATCGTTGTGCAGTGAGCTAAGATTGCTCCGATGACACTCGGCGCTCTTGTTTGCGCTCCTGTAAAACTCGCGTGTAAAAAATAGCGGATATTTGTTTAGGGCACGTTACAACGGAGTGGAGGAGATGCAAGGGTAAATGCTAGCTGGAGATTCTCCGTGCGAGCTTCACACACCCCCGGAAGCCTATTTCTCTTCCGTGAAACCTTCGACTCACGTTTCTCGGTTCGAGGTCGTCAAACTTTTTTACCCTCATCGCGCTCGCGCTATTTTCCGTTTTTTTTTTTTTTCTTTACTTTCACTTCGAGCTCTCGCATAACATTCAACCTTGCCCTTTCTTTATTCATTCATGTATACGAGGTTTCTATTTTCGAGCGCGTACATTTTCTCTTTAGTTCCATTAGAATGCTTCGGCTCATTTATTTTTTCTTGCGACCCTCTTGCTGCGGGGACTACGAAAAAAGGAACGTCTAAAATAGTTCATCGACCCTTAGACCAACGTCGGAACGTCGCGAACTTATTATATTTCATCTACCGATATAGCGTTGGTAGTTTCAAAAAAAGTTACTGGATTCACGGGAATCGCGTGTTTTACAAACTTGGCACGCACCGCCGCTGATCCTCGTCTCGTTTACAAGGCTCAAAAGCTCATCCACCTCACATTCACCGAACCACCACATTATTCTTAAGTCATTCCAATGTACATCGCGAATGCGACGCACCGTTTCACAATGAGGAGCCGCAAGAGCATTTATCATACGATCGTGGAAGATCGATACATTAGCGAATCGGGTCTAAAAATATAACAAAAATTGGGGATCACTCGCAAAAACTTTAAATTTGTCAAAGCACAGCCTTGTTTTTTCTCATTAACAGAATACGAGCTAAGCGCGAAAAAAATGCAACGAAATTTAAATAAATAAATTAATTAATTAAATAGATGAATAATTCCTGGAAACGACATACTCACTGCAGGCCATTGCTCATTTTTTTATGTCGGCTTTTGCAAAAAGCCCCGGTTTTGTCCCCCGCTTTGTTGCGCTTTTCGATCCTTTTTCACTTTCCCGTAACGCTATTTTGCCCCGGAAGCAAAAGAATATTTTTTATTGTGTTTACCAATAAAAAAAGTTTCAAAGCGCGCGAAAGGCGCGTTAACTTTTTATGGGTTTTATGGGTTCGAAGAATATCGCGTTATCCGGTTGCCTCGTTGAGACTCAACGGCGCGCGGAGCTCGAGCGTTTCGCGTTACCCCGTGCGGGCCCGAATGCAAATTGATTGATAAAAGAGTTTAATGAAATGAGTATCGTCACCGAGACCCCCGCGCCTCGTTGTGACCGAGACGAGCCATTATCGAGTCGAGTATCCAAAAGCGTAAAAGCCCAAAGGTCGCCGAACTTCCTCGTTGTGTCGATAATCGGGGCGAACTGTCCGATACAGCAATTGTATAAAAATCCATTATCATCGTGAGATATAATTATTTATCATCCTTGCAATACGAGAGGATCTATAAACATCGGGGTGCCAAGAAAAAAAAAAAAAAAACACAGAATAAAAGTGCTCGTTATCGGTTCGACGCCAATTGACTTCATCCGCGAGGGGTTGACTCGAGAGTGGAGAATGAAGCAGCGTTGTTCCCGTATAAAATTGTCGATTTCGTCGATTTCAACGGTCCACGTCCCCCTCGCTCGCGCTGTTCGCGCCCCTTTTCGTCTCTGTTCGCAAAATATTCGATTCTCGGACTCGGTTAACGCGGGACAGACGGGAGGGGGTGGAGGGTGGATTGGTGTGATGGGCGCCTATCGCTCCCGAAGAATCTTGAGACAATAGCATGGGTTCTCGCCTTTTATTGAATTCTTTTCTCCTCGACGAGCAGCCCCCTAAGCCCCACCCGCGCCTCTACTCTTCATAGGCTGTTACTCCCCGGGCGATGTATGGGGTGCGAGCGGGAACGACAGAGTATATTTAAATGTAGCCCAGGGGATGTAATCCCGAGGGAAAGATGGGACGGGCAAAGAGGGCGGCGAGAGTCCATGGACCATCCAACTACAGTGCAATCTCATTGGTGTAACTGTATGTATCGCAGAGGATTCACGTTTGATAGTTCGCATACTATTCTCTTGAAGCCGCGGCGGAACCAATGGGACATCTCGTCCTTATCGCTCAAGTTGCAGCCACACTCGTGCCCGCGCTATCGTACAGGATAACGTTTCCCTATCATACTCAACAATGACGACTTTGCTCGGCGTTGAAGATCCGGCCAACTCGAATTAATATTGATTTTATAATCCGATTAGCCCCGAGATATATCGACATGAAGGCATATGGAAAAGTCACTTTTGGAAAAAATGATAATTTTTCATGCATAAACGGTAAATCTAAATTTCATGTAGAATGTTAAAAAAACTACTCTTTTACAGTGGAATTGAAGTTAATTATTTTATTTAGAAACGTTTATGGTAAAAATGGAATACATCTTTAAAAGTAGACAACCTATAATTTTTTATATATTTCACAATAATTTGTCATCATAATTGAATATCAGGTTTAATGCACCAGTTTGTGCATTTAAGCTTCCAGTTTCAGGAATCTTTCGTTCAACTTCTTTTATCAATATTCCATTAAGTGTGGAATAAGGTTCGTACATTTCGTGCTGATAATAAATCGAGAAGATTTTCTCGGACCTTGGCAGTGTATTTGCGTTACGGGCAAATGTAGCGTTTCGGCGCTAATCCTCGGTAAGCTTTGAGCGAAGGATGGGAGGAAAAAAGAGGCAGAGGAAGAAGAACCGAGAGATGGGAAAGAGATGGGACTTGGTTGCTGACTCATCCCGCTTGTTCTATCGGCTTCGCGTCTCGTTCCGCGCTCTTTCCATTTTCTCATACGGACTTGTAAATACTACAGCCATGTACGGATAGCATATACAGACCCTAGCGTATGTACTCTCGATACCAGGGATACATGGATAGACGGTATAAATCTGTTACACACCCCCGAAGGGCTCTTCTTTCTTTGACGGGATTACTTGTGACCGTGGCCTTCTTCTTCGAGGGTCTTTCGATTGGAAAAGAAAAGAGAAAGTCTTCCCATGATGCGAACATCGGGGCTGAAAAGCTCTTTCCAAATTAATTTATACACGAGTGCGAATGGGGACTTTAAACTTGGCGAGATCGATCGGGATCATCTCTGGGCAAAATTCATTGACGTTTTTTTTCTTCTCGGTGCTGAAGTCCTCTCGAGAGTCTTCCGGGCCAATCTTGGCGATTATATATTTTTTCATTATCGGGTAAATGGCAGGCAAACGCGCGGATTACGGGTTTTCACTTGGAAATCGACATATCAAGATTTGTAGGATGTATCGCGATACTCGAGATCGTCGAGAGCTCTCGACGTGTCGAGCCCCCGTAATGGCCCTCCCCGGGGATCGTCCACGTGGCGTTGACCCGAGAACCGCTGGACCACAGGACATAGTTTGTACGGTAGCTGGCACGCATAGAGCGTGTATGGAGCCGAACGGGAAAGCAACGCCGGTGCCCCCACGTGACGAACCCTCATAAATAGTCGTCCCGATAGCGGAATTTCCATTATATCGCGCGTTCCCGTATGTCTACCCCATAAACAATATCATTGAAATCCGGTCGCGCACCGCAGCTGGACGGCGCTCAACTCCTACTGCCCCGCCTCTCAATCCCATTAGGTGTTTCCTCTGATATTTATTACATCGTTGCCACGGCCTCCGCGCTCTAGTTTATTGAAGATTCTGGCGGTTTAGGTTTGTCCTCCGGCTTGCTGGCGAAAGAAACGACGGTTTCACGGAGATTACTGCGTAACGACGTTATAACAATCGGACTATGTGTCAGTACTTTTTATCGCGCTCGACTTTCTTATCAATTCGCGACTTGTAATGAAAAAAAAAATGTTGAGCCAAAATATCAAAAAGTAAAAAGTATATCTAAATTTCAACATATTTCTAGTAGATTTTTCGTATTAAATATGTATCCAGTAACAAACCTATTGCAGAATTGTAATTAACGTTGGAATATCAATAAAAAATAGTCGGGAAATAACGATTAATAATAGATTGTTAAAACGAACTTTTAGAATAAAGTTTACAAAAAAATTCGTTTTCCAAGATATTTTTTTAAACGGAATTTCTGGAGAAATTACGGATTAAGGTATGCCATGGAAAAAGATACAACCCAAGGTTTTCGACAATGTTTAAAAAAATTATTTCATTGAATCGTCGAGGAACGAAAAACAATAAATTTTTTTTGTTCAATCAAAGGCGGAAAAAAAAAGTTTCTGATAGTATATCTTCACGTATTTTTCCACGCTGAACACGTTTGTAACGGTTGTTTTTCCAAAAATGCATGAGTATTGTTGATCTAAAATATTTTTTATTTGCCAATGAATATCTGATAGCTCACGTTTTAAACTCATCCTCGGCAGTCAATCGGCATACGAATAGCGCAAACAAAATCCATCGATATTACGATATATTCAGCATAAAATAAAAAAGAAAGTCTATAAAAAAAAAAAAGAAAATAAAGATTTCCATGAAGTTTCCCATAAAAAAATGGCACTATCTTCGAACGGCTCGTTCCGGGGTAACAAAGAAGAATCCATAGACTCTGTCGGTGCTTTCGCGCTGCTTTCGTGCTTCCATTGCGGAACTTCATACAGAGTGTATTCCCCTTGGCGGCCTGGTACAGTCTCGCAAATGTATCGCGAGCGAAGCGCAGGTGTTGATGTTACCGCGCTGAGAGGGGGAAAAGTGGATCTCGAGTTGGTGTTGTTTAAGCCCGAATATTTCATGAGCCCACGAAGAAGCACAGTAACTTTTGGTCGGTTTTCTCGTACGCGACCGGCTTTCGATACGCGACTAAGTAACCGAGTGAGTGCCCCCCACGAAAGCCACTTTGTCGTATCGCGGATGATTCATTCAAGCGACGAACTGGAAAGTCGGGATCGTAAAGTTACTTGTTGACGATTATCGAGGTCCGGATTACAAGAACCGTCGCAGCGGCTTTGTCGCTGTTCCAAAACTTCTATTCGAACGCGACGACCAAAATATTTCCCTATGTACTTTCCACATTCGGTACGTAACGTGTGCACACCGAAAAGAAAAACAAAACGCGAAACGAGCTTTGTGAAGTCGGAACTTTGAACCGATTCGTCGTCTACCGCGGCCTAGTATACATGTATGTTGTTTCCGAGAATTTTCCTCTT
The DNA here is from genome assembly GCA_963924025.1 of Ischnus inquisitorius. Taxonomy (NCBI): domain Eukaryota; kingdom Metazoa; phylum Arthropoda; class Insecta; order Hymenoptera; family Ichneumonidae; genus Ischnus; species Ischnus inquisitorius. The sequence goes on from OZ001252.1 coordinate 10,588,737, forward strand.
TCAATTTGTTGGAACTGCTTTTGATCCGCAGGCGGAAAGCGAAAACCGCACGGTACACGAAGGGTTTGCGTTGCACTTTGAACTCTGTGTTCTCTCTTATCCGCGCCCACCGCGCTTTGCCGAAGCAATAACTCTCCCGCACACTGCGCGTTTGGCAGCTCGTGAAGGACCTACATTCCATTGTCTACCAGTTTTTTTTTTTGCTGTTGATATTACGAACGGGACCATGATTACGAATGTCGAGATGATTTTTGAAGTATGATTTCGTATCGTTTCACCCGTGTTGCGCACATATTGTTTCTTCCCCGAAGGGCAGGCTTTTGAAGATCTACTCTTTGTATTTTACATTAATCCTACGGTAAATCATCTTTGCTAACAACTGCTGTGGTCGACGTCGAGGATTACGTCTCGATTGACGTAGGAACTTAGTTTGTTCTTCAATGTCGCTAAAATCGTCGATGAGATCGTAGTGCTGCGCGACAGGATCATCGAGAAGTCCTTCAGAGCGTTGTTTGCAGCGCATATCACCATAACGAAGTACGAGTCGTAGTCCACATCGACGACTCTCAGCTTGTAAGGACCTTTAAGAATTCATTTAACAAATCTTCCATTTTTAGTTGATCAAAACTTTTATTATTTGAACAAATTTCATCGATTTGAGAAAAAAGCAAATTCCTATAGGACTTTTTTTATAGTCACTTAAGTTGGAAACGGCTCTTAAAAAAGGTAGAATTTAGCATCGATTAATTGTTTATTTGATGTAAAACTATGAATTTGGTCTCACCCAGTGTTCGATTTGATCCCCGAAGTTGCAAATTTCCTATTACATCGTCTTCGAGCTTTCCGTTCAAAATTAATGCCACAGGTTTGTTGTAACGATGGGTCAGTGCAGTGTAATTCATGACGAACGTATCCATCGATGTTGGGCTCACAGCGAAATGACCACATTTGCTCATACTCTTTCCCGTCGCCGGTGTTCCGGCTACCAAGAACCACTCGCCCGTGAACTGTTAGAAAAATAACTTCTGCGTTATGGAAAGTTTTTTTTTTCCTCCCACTTCTGAATATTCGTTCCGAGAGTAGACTGGAATTCCGTACTACGGTAATTATGGAAATTCAATTGAGTATACACTGTGTGCGAGCTACAATTGGTACTCCGATTTCGCGCTGGAATCTGTTATGCGAGCGTAGGATTCAATATTGACATCGTTAGACGGCCAACGCGTAACACGTGCGCGTAAATTGCCGATAATTGTGAATTATTGCTAAGCGGCAAATAGACAATAATAAAGCTCGTCTGCTACTCGAGCGCAAACACAAAGACACGCCGAAACACCGACAGTAGTCGAATTATTAGTATTCATGATAAAGCCAAATTGCGCGGAAGATTGCGATAGTATAAATCGACAAAGGGACGTATATTAATTTGATACACGTTACCTGATTCAAATCCAACGGCAGAACATCGTTTCTCGTTGGACAATTTGCCGTGCACGAACATAATCCTAACGCGAACGTCGTTAATACACCCCAAAAGCACCGAATTAACGAATACTTGTTGTACATTGTCGTTGATAATTTGGCGATCGTCACGATAACGGATGTACTCGACGAATCGCAATTTGCACGCTCGAAACAATTGATCGACTGTTCGCACGGGTAAAGGACGAAACTCTCGAGCGAGCGAACAAACGAGAACTGTGAACCGAAGCGTTTCGAGGAAAATTTCACCAGTTTATTGTGTATTTATTTCATCGTCGTGTACAGCATCGATGAGGGGAAATCAAGAGAGAGGGAAACCGATTTGGCGTTGATTGTCAAATCGCGCTGGTAAGCGTTAACGGAGAGTCGATCTATTTGCTGACTACGAACTACGCAGACCGTAATGCATTTCGTTCCGGAGCGCAACACTGATACGAAAATACCGATAGGTTTATTTACCGGGTCCAGGAAAGTTGCCTTTTCATGACGCATTCGTAAATTCCAGAGCGCCGCTTTTGTATATAGGTAATGGTATACAAAACGTTGCTTTATCGCTCCGATGTATCAGTGCAGAACTCAATACACTCATAACAAAACGAATAGTGTGTTGGAAACAAGCAACACATTTGTGCACGCGCCTAAATAAGCGTGCATACACGCGTGTAGCTCGCCTGCTTCGTTTTTACGATTAATTGATTTGAAATAAAAAAATAATTTGATACAAATTTAAAAAACGCTCGACTCAAAAAGTCGTAGTTTAAACGAATTGTATTAATAATTAGTTATGAAATCACAGATAACTATTCAAATCTCATAAAATCTCTGGACTACAAATAGGGGAATAATTTATTATTTCCCATTTCCATATGGACGAAGTGTAGATTTTTTCCATGTTCTATTTTGATGAATTTGTTCTCAGTCGGTCCTAAATATACCGTATTCTATAAATGTGGCGGATTACATTTTGTATGCAGTCATATTGTAATGTTCAGAATTTTCAATACACTCCGTTTCTTGTCTTTTTGACCTCCGAAAAATGTTAAAAAACATTTTTTGAATAATTCCTGTAACATCGTAAACATTTAAATCTGCCACGTGTGATTTTTGTTTGTTTTATACTTTGCTTATCTTGTGAATTTTGGTTTTTTATGCATCAATGTTGAGGTTCGAACCTTTCGCGAAAGACAATAAAATTCGAAATCAGCGTCGTAAAAACGCAATCAATGTCCAACGCAGTTAACAACCGTTTGAAAGCATCACAACCTATTTATTTCTTCAAGAATCTTGTACACGTCTACAATTTTATCATATTGAGCACATGCGCGGAGGATACCCGAATTACCATCACTGTGCGACGCAGTTGCTATTAACGCCGTCAAGAATCCTATCCCTGGCGATGTAGGGCTCAATCTTTCCCTTCAATTCGTCGAGAACAGTCGTCGGCAGTGACAAACCCCGCGAAAGGATCAGCGCAAATTCACCGTTGCGCAGATTCGGGTTGTTGTTACCGCAAACGACCATTGCGATGTAGGAATCATATTGCACGGCGAGGACTCTGTGGTTCATAGGTCCTGATAAATTCGAAAAATCGCATGTTAATGAATGAAACTGGCAAATCGCACAAACGCATACACACATCTGGGATGATTCAAATCTGCTACAAAAATAGATTATAACTTACCGAGTATTTTATCCGATCCTTGGAGCTGCCAATTTCCTATCACATCCTCATTTACCGTGACATTCGCGGTGAAGGTAACAGGTTTATTGTTGCGACGACTTATTGCCGCGAATACCAAGTGAAACGTGTCAGGTGCCGTTTCCGTGATCGTAAAATTGGCGCATTTACTGATACTGTTGCCACTCGTTGCACTTCCGGCTACCATTGTCCATTTGCCTACAAACTATTGTAAAAGGACATCAGTAAGTTGCTGATTGATGGGTGAAACGTCGAGGTTTATTTCGCATAATAATTATACGAAAATGTTATTAAGAAACTCATGAAAACTTTCTTGTTCAACGATTCATCCCTTAAAGGAACTTTATTTTCGAAAGAGAATGATTCATTAATTTTTCTGAATTCGTATGCATTTTTTCAGAATTTTGTGCACAAATAATTTTCATTTGTAAAAAGTTTCGTTGACGGGTCAGTCGTTAAACGAATTCTTTTTCCATATTATTAATAACGTTTTTTAATTTTATTATGCAAAACCAATGTAGTGTGCTCAATTTTTTTCGAATTTTCATCTCATCGAGAAGTGTTCGAAATTCTCGCAGCATCACACGCCCGACAGTTCTTTTACAAACCAACCTTAGTATTAACTGGATTAATGAGAAAGATTTTAGCTCGATCGCAAATAATTTGCGACTGCTATCATTATAATTTTTAGATGTTTTGAAACATTTCGAACAAATCGTCATGAAGTAAAAAAAAATTGTTTATGGAAGCACGCAAAAAAAGAATTGTCCATATTAACCACATTTTTCGCTGATGCTCGTCCAACTTAAAATTTTCGTACCTGGCTTATATTCAAGGGAACAGTCACGTTCAACGGCGGACAGCTTGCGATGCAGGAACATGTTAAAAATGTTAAGATCGCTAGACCACCAAAAACTCCGCGAACCGACGAACCCGCGTTGTACATGTTAGACGATTGTCGTTATAACCGAAATAATTTGATTTCTCAAAAAATTGCCGTCGACCAACGATTCCTCGGTAATGATCGTGCGTGTGCCGTGTCAGGGAAGCGACCGCGGCGAAACTGACGCGAACCGTGGTATAACCGTTTTCGATCGTGACTCATGACTTTTAATACTCTTTTTACGAGTACCGAAAGCGTGATGAGGAAATGTAACTATATCGTATTCACTGGAAACTCCGCGCGTGCGATACGCTCGCCACGTCCATACATTTGTGCTAGCTAAAATATACATAACGCAGTTGAATCAACGAAAAAAAGAAATAAAAGATTTGATTCATTAAACCCTGACGTCACCGATCGGCAGAAACAGATGTAAACGTGCCGAGAATAATCTCTTCGATAAATAGTCATTCATTGTTCCGATCTACTGCCCGTGGAATGATAACTCAATCGATTGTGGATTTGGTTGCGTGACGTTTTCGATCGCCATGGAAGACTTCTAATATTAACTCTGCGAGTATACAAGCGTGTCGAGGATTCGTAACCAGTCCATGAATATTGGTAACTGCACGGGCGGCGCGTTCGTCAAGTGGCCATATTTACCAATCAGAATAATTAAAAAACAGATTTATTATTCGCCGATTGCCAAACACAGGTGTGGACGTGCGAAGAATACAATCCCTTCTGTAAATAAAGCTTCATTGCTTTATCTACCATCAATAGATAACCGAACGTTTGAACAAAAATTGCTTAACCTTGATGGAGGAAGCAACGTTTAAGCGCGGCATGCCTCGTCTCGACTCGGCGAGTGTTTAACTAAATGTCGGTTTAATTAAAAAAATTCCTGATAGCTTTCCGTCAGAAAAAAACGCCCGACAGGCCTTTCCGCCGCTCGTCGACTTCGTCAATTCTCATCCCCGGCCCGGTGTCCTTTTGAACCCTGATGTGCCGCGCTCGGCCATCGCTCACTCCCCCTAATCGAGGAATTCAGCTCCATCCCTCACCGAGTTCTTTGGCCAAATTTATTTTCACTGCCATTTGGATAATTGGAACAAGGTGAAAGGGGGACGAGCCGACGACTATCCTCGTGAAAACATTTCGGGTAACGATTTTTCTTCATCGAACAGTCGTGCCTCGTCATTGCATCAGGTGTCGTGGTCATGCGTCGAGTCATTCTTTGAGATGAAGAAAAAAAAAACACCAATTATTCATCCGTATTCGGACCACGTCGAATCGTCCTCAAGGACTCCAACGATCTAACCGCAAGTGGAGCAGCTATACAACACCCAATTAGCGATGACCGCTCCAGAGATCCCAATTCCTTGTTTCCCAGCCTCAAGAATATTGGCACGTTTCCAAGTTCCTATCTGAACGACGTCCTCCTTCTTTCGCTCATCCCAATTCCTCTTATCGTCCGAAAAAAAACCAAAACAGCATAAAAAATTCTTTTCGATCAGTAAAACGAGAAAATAATCAGGACCTCTCAGTTGGAAATGAATTCCTCCGCGCATAAACGAAAATCACGTTATAATCACACCGCGCGACAGCGGAAGACCCTCTCTCGTTGGTTGGAATTAAATCGGTGGAATCCGAGTCCGTGAGTGCCTGCTCGGAATAAGAGACTCCTTTCTCCGCCCCGTTATACGCAATGTGTATAACGCGTGAAGAACGCGAGGATAGACTACCAGAAAAGCCAAGCAGCGACGCGCGGGTGATTAATGCACGCACCGCCTCTGTATAATTACATAATTAAATTCATACATCACGCGGCATTAGACGACCGAGCTACGTATACCTCGCTAGTCTACAACCTACGCGTGTTAATATTGAAAGTGGCTTTTGTCGCGTCCCTTCACACCGACGGATCCTATCAAAACCGTATCTCTGTATCGCAAACCCCCATATATATATATAGTATATGCATATATTCCTGCGGTAGGTGAATATCATTGGAGTACGGGCAGATCCCTCAATTGTTTCACGGAGGGTTTCACACACTGGCTCCCGCATCGTTGTCGCGAACGTCGACCGAGTTACCCGCGCTGATATCTTGTCGCGCAGAGATGTCAACGTGATTGCCAAATTTGCGGTGACAATTACGCAATCAATGACCGAGCATAGGCATATCATGTCGTCGACGAGATAACGCGGACTACCCGCAGACCCCTCGGTGTCTGTAAAGCATCCAAACGATTCCCGGCAGCAGCTAACAATTTTTAGTACCCAATTCGCAGATCCTCGATCATCAAACGGGACATGCTGGGTATTCGTGAAATTGTCGTTAGAAGCGTCCAATGCCCTCGTAGAATTGGAATCAATTACCGAAATGGTTGGCAAACAAAACGGGTTGACGGTTTCTTGAGTAAGTCAATTAGACTGCCAAATTAGTAGTGAAAATTATACAACCAATTACAGAGGCCTGTCATGTCGTCAACGAGATAACGCGAACGACTCGCAGACGTCGAAACTATTCCCAGCAAGAGCTAATCATTCTTAGTACCCAATTCGCAGATGCTTGAGCATCAAAGGCAAATGCTGGCTGTTCGTAAAATTGTCGTTCGAAGCGTCCAATGCCCTCGTAGAGTTCGAATCAATTACCGAAATAGGCGACAAGCAAAACGAGTTGAGGGTTTCTTAAGTAAATCGGTGTGATTGCCAAATTTGTGACGATTAGACAACCAATGACAGGGCCTATCGTGTCTTTAATGAGAAAGCGCGAACGACCCGCAGACATCGAAACGATTCCGAGAAGCAGCCAATCATTTTTAGTACCCAATTCGCAGATCCTTGATCATCGAACGGGGAATGTTGGGTATTCGTAATATTATCGTTCGGAGCGTGTAATGCCCTCGTAGCATTTGAATCAATTACCGAAATGGTCGGGTAGCGGAAAGGGTGGAGGGTTCCTTAGGTAGGCCAATAAAGCTGCCGCGAAACCCTTGCTATCCCGCTCGAGTCCGGTCGGCAAAGTGAATTAATTAAGGGTCCGAGAGAAGCGGGGCAATGCGATACTCGCGTGAAGTCTTCCTCTCGTTTCCGGAAGAAACTCGAGAGCACGTAGATACGCGAGACTCCGAGAGTCGATTAGGCCTTGGGAGATGCATCGATGAAACGAGATACAAAACGAGACGTAGCTGGATTCTGGGGATTTCAAGGGAGGACAGACAATCGGATCCCTAGCAGCGGATAATAGGGCAGACCGCGTGATTGTACCGCTTAATTGTTACTACCTTCATCGGCAAGTATAACAGAGTCGATTGGTGGAGAGCTAGAGAGATGGGTCTATTATTCAAATAGCTTTGCCGATAACGTCGTTAAGGGATAGAGGCCAAGATTGCGCGAGCCACGCTTTGCCCTCGCCGCCCCAAGTTGTTCCTTGGTTCTATTATCTGAGAAACATTCGCCTCCGCTCGGCATCGATCATTGACACTGTTATTTTCTTCGTATTCCCTTCAACGCCTCTGCTATACTTCCCACTCGTTCTTCTTTTAATTCGTACTTTTATCATTTATCATAACTCCTGGATTCCTCTTCGTTGGCTATCGCAGAATGCCGCGTCACGAATATTATGCATTCTCGAAGCTCGCTGGAGCTTTGACAAAGAGAATGCACGAGCAAAAGTGAGCCACCAGCTGAAAGCCTGAATTTCAAACTCCTTATCTGTTACCCGTCACACAGAGAGTCTGCGGGAACGATTAAACTTTTGCCTGGTTTCCGCAGGGTGGAACACCATGTTTCCGCCCGGCTGGACAATGTGCCATTGTCGCACGAACTCGCCAGGTTTTCTCTTTATCCACCGCCACCCCTCCTCGCCACGTTTCCACCTACCCCGCTGTGTTATGCACCGGGCATTTCCATTTTCATCCCCTTAACCACTCGTCAGTTTCTACGCAGAGACGCTATATTCATGCCTTTTTTTTTATACTTCCTTCGCCAAGAACTGTTCACGTTGAAAACTTTTTTTATTGTATTCATCTCAAGTTATTATACTCACGAGGGGGGAGTAAAGCGATAGAAAAATTGAATATCCCGCCCAACTTCATTTATCTATAACTCGGTTGAACATATTTTCATTAAGCGACGGGCAAATGACAAAATATGGTTGGCCGCAGATTAGAAAATTTGTTTATTCGATAAAAGTATAATGTATTTAATTTTTTTTCCATATATATAAATTGATTAATGAAATATATTTACATATCTATATAAACAACCCGATGGGAAGAGGGAAACCGTGAAATATCGCCCTATCGCTCATTGCATTGGATAATTCGTAATTGTGATCACAAGTCGAAGCTTTATTTGAAATTGATTGCGTTTCCGTTGTTATCTTGTTGATTCAGCAAACAAATTTACAGTATTTCATTAAATACCGCATCATTTTCATGACCAACGTACACATTGCTCGTAATTACATCGCTCACTTTATTTTCATCAGCTACCCTGTTAAGCTGTACATTCTTTCGCAGCACTCCAACATTTACCCCACATCATCTCGCATCATTTTTTCCCCGTGCATTATCGACCGCAAATATCGTTATATTTTCTCTTCTCCCGTTGAGTCGTATCTCGGAGAAAGCAGCCTAGTATCGGCAAACCTGGCGGGACAAGCGTCACAGAATAATGTCCCAAAGGGGTTGCTTCGCGCATGTTATCCGCGTGTATGACCCTATATAGAGAGGTGGTCCGGTAATCGGTAGGGAGAGGCTGCGGCTCGCCACAGACTCAGCGTTAGGCAGTTCGTGTTGCGGTTGAGCTTCGAAAAGTTTCTCTAGCGCATACCGATTTCCCGCCCGTGTACGTGTACTCCCTTCGTGCTCCACGCCCCCGGAATATCCGGCTAGGTACTCCGCTCTTCTGCGCGTCGTTAGTCCTCGAGTTCGGAACGCGTTGCTGCGGATGCCAACGTCAAATTTGATCAGATCTCTCGAATCTCCCGTTCGCTCGCTCTTGTCAATTATGCACGTTTCGCGCGCGAGTTCCTGACAACGCACACGGAAAACAACCCCCAACACGCAGGCATCGGTGTGTCCGATGACGAGGGGTGTGGGCGTCGACACAGTCGAGCATCGAACACACGCGCCGTAACGAAACAATAGTTTTCATTTTGAATCTCAATGGTTATCGCGCAATTCGCGGTGCGTTGACGTCGTTACTTTTACCATTATCGCGGTCACTCGACGGCGTGAAAGTTCGCAATTGAAATTCAACTGTTGTAACCAACCAGCACCCATCCCGGCGCGGGTTTTCGTTTACCAGACAGGAAATAGAAAACGAGACCAACGTACCGCGAGATACAAACGACGTTTCGGCTTGTCAAAACAGCGATTCCACATTTCCGCCTCTTCAGCGTTCCGCGGAAAAGAGATGTGTGCACAAAGTTTTAATTGTTCGCGGGAGCTTTCTCGCTCGTCGAGAAAAAAAAAGCCCTTTCTTTCGCGAGAAGCGCTTCGTTTGGAAAACTCGCGATGCCGGAATAAACGTTCGCCGCGTTCTTCGGATATGAAAAACTTTGTCTACGCGATTACGACGTCGAAGCTGTGCACGCGGAAACTCTCGCGCGCTTCTTCCGCCCTTCTCTTCGTTGTCCGTCGTAATAACTTTCGCGCAGAAACACATTGTCTTCGTGCACGCAGAACGCTTCAACGCTACATCGGCGAGGGGGAGGGAAAAAAAAGCGTCAAAGTTACCAAGTTTTTGTTTTCAATGAATATTTTTTCTTCGGGACGCACTCGCTGACGCTCGTTAAAAGTCAATTTACCTCACCGATAATGGATGAACGTCACAAGGGAGTCGTTGTGCGAGGAGAATAGTTAACGTTTCGCTGTATAGACACCTATCCTTGGGAAAAAAGAAAGAGGAATCTCGGAATCGTCGTCGAGGGGGCGAGGAAAAGTAGTTACTCGCGTAGAAGTGCGAGAGCGAAAGGACGAGAGAAGTGCGTCGGAGTGAGGGGTAGCGGTTGAGGGGGGTAGCCCCGGGCGGTGCATTGTTGCAGTGCTTGGTGATTACGACTTCCGCCGTTTCTCCGCATTCTTCGGGTGTACGTCTAGTGACGGCAGACCAATACCCCGAGGTAGCTGCGTCTTGTTACCATCAGCGTTGATGCCAGGCACCAGCTTGCCGTCTGGTGTGTGCCTTCGACTCGTTTCGTTCGCTTTTCTTTTTCGTACTGTCGTTCGGGTGGTTTCGGTTTTTTTTTTTCTTGGATAGGTATTCAGCGGCGCCGAGACTCGGCTCCAGCTCTAATGCAGCCGTTGCCACTCGACCTAATAACGTCCTGGCAATGGTGCACTTCCGGTGCAATGAGATGAGAGAGACGTCCTTTTTTTTATTATCTGCGACTTCCTATCGAATCTCCGTTCCTTGGCCTCGGCAGTCTTTTTTCTGTTTGCTCTTTTTCATTTATTTTTTGATTAAAATATGTAAGTCAATAAATTATAAATATATACATTTTTTTTAAACACATGATTTTCCAATAGCTTTCATTCTTTCACTCGAGTTTCGTGAACAATTTACGACAAATAATCACAATAGCAGAGACATCGGTACATGAGAAGTTTCCGCGGCAGACGAAGTTGAGAGGCAAATCGTGTGAGAATTGTCAAGCTCGGCTTAACAAAGGCCAAGGGACTTGGAATGTTTCTCCTCGCGAAATAGCAGAGACTACTTGGCTGCGTTCAAGAACGAAGCCGGCGACAAACGCGCGGGGGAGGTCTTAGGTGGGTTTGAAGGAACCACTATAGTTCTCGACACCACACGTTTCCCTGCGAAACACGCGACTAAAGAGCTTGCCCGGTATATCAGGGTCGGGCGTGGTATAGTCTTCGCGAGGGCGACACGACGGAGAGGAGGGAGGCGGGGTTTTGAGGCGCGCGTACGAGGAACTTCTAAAATCAATTAGCAACCCCTAGGGCGATCGGGCTGCAAGGGATGAAGTAGCAGTGGAGCAGCGTTCTTCGAGGGGTTAGAAGAGGCGCAGCGAAACCAGAGAAGACGTAGTAGGAATTGGAGAGGAATGAGGAAGAGCCTTTTGGCAACGAGGGAACGGGGCAAACCCTTCTTCCATCCCGCGCGGATGAGGGGGGTGATAAGGAGGGCTCGACGTTTATCCCAATAGAGAGTAGCGGCGTTTGTATTAGTAGTGGTGGAAGTAGTAGTCGCGAAAGAGCGTGAGAGATGCCCCTGCGGAACAATCACGGCTGCGCGTTTCCACGATTGTATGCATGTTCTACTGTCTCTCGCGAACGCAAAACGTCTCCTTGCGAGTGTTTATGTGTGCGCGAGAGCTTGCGGGGTTCGTACCGTTGCTCCCGGTTACTCACCAGCCAACCCTTTCATCCCTGTCGGCACCGGTGAGAGGGCAAAACGGGAAAACCCGAGGCTTTTGCTGGTAGTACGTTATGCACTATACGCTTCGACATGCGGCCTTCCCTACCTCTTTGCCAACTTCTATCTCTCCCACGGTTTCTCTGGCGCCCGAGGCGCGGGGTGAGATTATCGCGCGAATGATTTAGACGACCTCTGGGCCTGTTACGTTAACGTCCATACTCTCTTTTTTTTTTCCTTCGCTCCCTTCTCACTGTATTTGTCGACACTCCACACGGCAAAACGCCACCAACACTGGCGGAGATTACAACACACCCTTGGTTCTCTTTGCGCGCGAAGATACGCAACCCTTGCGATCCTTATTCGAGTCCCGGGGGTGCAGCGCGAAAAGTCCGAAACGGGTAGAGCTTCCCCATCGGATTTTGTACCTGTCGCGCAGACTTATGCACCTGTTACACGCTCCATGGGAAATGCGGGGAAACGGCACTCCTCCACTTGAGAATATATTTATGAGCGGACACTCCGTCGTCTTCGCACGCCGGCGATACGTTATATTATTCAATGATATCTTTGATATTTGACGAAAATATCTTTCCGCGTCTCGTAACCTATTTATTTATATTGCCGAACCTTCTCGGCTTGTTTACGAGCTGTAAATCGATCGGAATCCTGTGGGCACTTTTGTCAGCGAGCAAGACTGACAAATGTCTCGGGAGATGCTTCTCTCGCTGTGAGAAGCCCACCCCCACCTCGTTACAATGGACTTCGAACGAGACAAGTTTTAACGAGCTGTTCTCTCGTCTCTCTAAGAAGCAGGACGCGGAGTCCCGAAGTCTCTTGCGGTTCCATTGTGTATATCAGTGAAGTGCGCGCAGACAACCATGCGAAGGTCCTTTCGTCCGTTTGATTCCCCAATGGTGCATGACGTACCCCAGCCCCGTCTGAGAAATCGAGGAATCTCCGTCCGTACAAGTTTCGAGATCTTAAAAGTCCTCGCGAGGGGCTTGGTCCCCGTTCTGTTGCCACTCGAAGAGTAATTGAGCAGCGATGTTAGAGAGTGAAAGCGGGACGGATTGCCTTACCGGGTCTTGGTGGAAACGCGGAAAGTTCTCGTAAGGGTTGCGTCTTTTTTTTTTCTTCTTTCTTTCAACCCCACGTGGGAGTGCATCGTTGTCGAAGCCCCGGCGAGTCCCGTCCGCTTTGTCGCTCCACGGTCGAACGTAGGAATAACGCTGAGGGATGGAAGGGCCGAGGAGAGGGGTGACGAAGAGGTGCAGGGATGGGACAAAAGTCGGGTGAAAAGGCTAAGGATGCCTCGAAGGAAGGATGATTAGGGAACACTGTTGTGCCAACCCCAACCAAGCCTCATCTCTCCGATGTACTTTATTTTCGTCTCTCTCGCTCGCTGTACGTCTCGCCGTTAGGGCCTTTACACTTTGCCCTACAACCTACCGTACACCGACAAGCTCCTCATATCTCGTGCGCGAAAGCAGCTTGCACGATGACAAGAACCGAGGGCCGACCGGACCTTCGACAAAGTTCGCAACTCCTTTGAGCTTTGCCGCTTCGACGAACTTGCGCCTTTCTCGTGTTCTTCCCTCGCGCCGCGCACCCTTCGAAAAGAAATCTTTCGTCGAGCAGATTGACTCTATCATTATCGCTTTTCCTCCCCTTTCTTTATACTTTGCGCGGACATGAAATATGATTGATTTCGATTCGCAATTACGTATTAAAGAATATAAAAGAGAATCGGGTATTGCGAGTTCTATGCAAGCTAAAGTCGTTCAGACACATATTTTCACTCTAAACATTTTTTTTTTTTCTGTATTTTTCGGGAAAGTTTGGAATCAAATTGTGCCAGATAAAAACTATGCTCCGTCGATTTGCGCATCGGAAGATGCCAAAATTAATTATGTAAGATTCTCACGAAGGAACTTTGTCAACTACACTAGAACCAAAACGACGAATCAACGTGCGCCCCTAATTTCCATCATTTTTCAATATTATTGTTACAAATGTATAAAATTCGAAACACATTTTTCTCGTAAGAAGAGTTACGCGCCTTTGATTATCGCGTTATTGAAATTTTTGAAATATATCCTCGGGCTTACGTGGATATCTTCGACGAGTGGTGAAAATAAATCTCGATGATGAATAAGAGCGCCGAGGGTCGAGGCGTGCGTTTGTACAGAATCCTGGCAACGTGTCATCTGGCTATCATCGTCCCGAGTCGCTCTGCCCTTCTTCCGTCGCCCCTTATGTAGAAAACAGTGTACGCCCCGCTCGTCACTCGTGAATTTTAGCCCCCTCTTGCTCACTGCCATTTCAACGAAAAATCCTTGCTCCTTCATCATCGAGAAATACATTTTTCTTTTTCAAGCTCAACGACGAGTGACGCTGCTTCGTGCAGATAAAAATGCAAAAAGCTTTCAGCGTCGAATCCAATCAGACATTCGCGCACAGAACGAACGAGTCGCCGGCTTCTCCGGGTCTTCCGAGAAGGTGGGCGTGATACAGCGTACGGGATAATGCCGGTGCAACTCCCTCTGCCTCGGGTCGTCTGTCGTTGAAGTGGCCGGGTTTTTCGAAAAAACGATGTTGAATTGCCCCGAGTAAGTTCCCGTGTCCCTTCGATCCGTTCGTGAAACTTTAACGTATTTATTCTACCCGTTTCACGGCAAGTCCATGGCGCTTCGTGCGCGCGAGACATTGCCGAAGAGACTCGATCGTTTACCAACTACACGCGCGAGATCCTCGGTGTACACTTCGGCGCGAGGCTTTTCCGAGACTCTCGGGTACACATCCCGAAGGATTCGAAGGATTCGGCCTCTCCATCTCTAAATGCCATATCTCACCGGACCATAGATCATCGTTATTCTCATTCACCGATCTTAGCTTTTCCTTTCTTCCTTCCAGCGTGGCCTCTCAGCATCCGACGCTTCATCTTCCTTTTGCCCGTCCTTGGGCACATATCTCTTTCGTCCCTTCACCTTTTACTTTCCTACAACATCCATCTCACTTTCAATCTCTTTGTCGAATCAAAGAGGTCCCCGCCAACCGCGCGCGCGCGCTTTCTTTGCGCTTTCTCCTGAATTTGTCACGGATCGTTTAATCTTTCTTTTTTCATCCTAGCCTTGAAAATGGTATAGCTCGACGCGTCTATTCGAAGCTTTGCTTTCCACAAAGTTTCTTTTTCCTTTCACCCACCCTGAGGGGTTTCTTTTTTTTTTTCGTTTTTTTCTTTGTGGAAACTTCCTCGTGTACATTAACGTTAATTAATTACTCTCGGTGATTCCCAACCGAGGCTCGGTGAACGAGGTTACGGTTAGTAGGTAACACAGCCGCCGGTTGTGCAAATCCTTGCCGGGGGTTAGTCGCATAGTCTGTCATCGTGTACTCAGCGTTCCGGAAGGTCTCATCCTCTCCTCGCAAGCTCAACAACGCAAGACCCTCGTCAATTTCGAGACTCAGACCCGGGAATCTAGCTTCCTGGAGCTGAAACTCCTTGCGTTACATAGTTAATTAAGCTACGTGATCGGATCCTCTGTGTGTGTCCGTGGGTGGGCGGTATGTACAGCGTACAACCGTGACACGAGTATCCATACAACGAAGTCGGTTTTCTCTTCGACTTCGGAGTACTCGCAGGAAACTTCTTCGCTACGTGTTACGAATTTATAGGCGAGTACGCGCACTCCATGAGTATTTGCATCCGTACTTCGGAGAATTTTATCGACCAAGAAAAAAAAATAAATGCGTTAAAAAAAAGGAAAAGAAAAAAGGCCATGGAAAAAAAGGATTAATGGAAGGCCAATGGAGAATAGCCCGCAGAAAAAAAGGCCGTCGAGAGAAAAAATTGACTGGCTACCCTAAAAATCCGGCGACGACCAAAGTCACGAAAGTCTCTTTCTTGAAAATAAAATATCCTTAAAATAGAATTTCAGCCCATCGCACTTTGCCAAAATACACGATTCTGACGAGGTTAGAACTACAGTGGGATCCGTCCAAAATTCCAAACTATTTCGGGCGTTGAACTTGAATACCTATTTACCTCAATTACCTGAAACGCTATCACTAGGCTATCGGCGACCGTAAACTTCCCCACAATTTAAATAATCTCAAAGTTCCACCAAACACGCCGAGGTATCGTTTGAGGGCAACTGAAGATGTCTACTCATTGTGTAGCATCCAATTAAACGTATTGATAGAACTTATTTGAACAACCTTTCTAAATGCTCAGAGAAAATGAACTGACTCATCTAATGAAAGCTTTACAGTGCCCCACAGTAATTCGTAAAGAACTAACTTGGACAGACATTTACTGTGCGGCAATGTGATATGCTTCGTAGATTAGGCTATTTCCCCTGCGTGGTGAAGATTGTCATGATTAGAACATCATTTATACAATATCCAATGAGCAAAGTTGATAAAAAAAGCAATGCGGCATTGTAAAATTTAGAACCTGGAAAGGCATCACATAAATTGGGTTATTTTGCTAGTGAAGGAAATAAATTCTTCATTTTTTACCACAATATTTTTACGATTACTGTACGCATTGCTTAGAATTACAATGCACACTTTGAATCTAACAATGCCACCCTGTAAAGTTGTAGTTTGCTTCGCAGCACTGTAATATATGCCAGAATATTGCTATCGACTTTTTTCCGTCCCGAAGCCTCTTGTGAAGTTCGTCTTTGGCAGTCGAGTACCGTTAAAGGAACTCCAGACTTCGTACGAAGCTATACGAGGGGTTGTAAGATCAACGAAGAGCCTACCGCGCCACCGTTTAATAAAATATTCAAACTTTGAAACGAAAGTTCGCGCTACAGGTCGAAGTTATGCCCGTTTGGCAAACGCGAGGTATTCAGCCTGTACGAGGCATCGCGGCAACATCGTGAACATTCCAGTCATAGTTCTCGTCGGCTCGTTATATGAAGTGTTATACAACGTTGAACGCACCCTCGAATTTTTTGTTCAATTCTCGACATCGTCGAACGTACATCATCGTGCTTCCTGCGTCGCGCGACGCCGGTAGTCAAAAAGTTGAAGGCAACTGTTAAATAAAAATAAAAAGGGGTTTGCCCTGTATCCACGATATCAACGGGTACTGTGCCGCATTGCATCCCCCGCGGGGCAAATTCCCGATTTATTCAAACCACCAAATACTTGGTGTGCCCATAAAGAGAATGAATGGGATTGTAGCGCGCGGGTTGCACCGACGGTGTACGAGGCATAGGCCAGGGGATACCCCAATCCTCAGGGCTGCTTTAGAAGGGGGTTCATGAAATACGCGCCCTCTCCTCTCGTTGCTCTGCGGAATACTCCCGTTCTGCCAGTAGAACGACCCCTCGCTAGCTGGTGGCCAACTTTGGTTCCCTTTCTCCTATCCTGCCATTCCTTCGTTCCTTTCGACCCTCTCATCTGCTCCCAGGATATCTAACTCGTCCGCCCCCTAGCACTGCCTTTCTATCTTTCTCTCTCTCGCTCTCGATGCTTCCTCCTGGTTACCATATACACTCCCTGCAACCCTAACAGTCGAAACTCTCGTTTTCATTCTCTCACTCGCGGTCTCTCTATATTTATATCTATATCTATCGCGGTCCCACTCGAGCTCTCCGCAGGGTGGCCAGCGATATTACCATGAATTTACATAGCCTCGGCTCTTCGCGAAGATCTCGCCCCATCCCTTCACCGAACATATTGCAACGCTTTGATTTATGCGAAATATTTGCTAAATATTCCGTTTAATCTCGGCGGCCATGGAATTCGCGCGAATAAACGGTCGAGAGCTCTGAGCCGCCGTGGCCTTTTCCTCCGTTGCCCCGGTGCCGCTTCTTTGGGAAACGGAGGCAGAGCAACGACAATGACGCCGAAACGTCGGGATCCCACGCGAGGCTGACGAATGGCCTGAGTCAAGAGCGTCGCGAGATAAAAGGATCATGGATTTCATCTTTTATAAAAATTCTCGCTTGGCTGTATCACGTTTCTCCTCGCCTCGCTTTGTTCGAGGCGTCGCGAGCGGCGGCGAAGCTTTCGGAGGATTGTTGGTGAAAGAAGGTTTCATGGACATTATCTGCTTGCGCGAACCTGCCATGACCTTAATTGCGAACGCAATTAGCGACATAAAGAGGTGAATTCGTTCGCAATGATTTTTTTTCTTTTCGTGTAAAAAAGAATCTGTTGAAAGGTCATACTCTGGGCATTCATATACTGATTGGCTTACTCGCTTGGAGCTGAAGATAAAAGATAATCTCTCGTTATTTCTAGATCTCGTGCGAAAAAACGTTATATCACTGAGACTCTCGTTGCGATTTTCTACAAGAAGAAGACTCAACGAGAATCACATAAAATTTGACTTGGACGGATCTGGAATTTACCCCGAATGCTTTGTGAGATTCCGATCAAAGAACTCTGAAAAACCTGAATGAAACTCTGAATAACAAAATCTGAAAAAATAAATTTTACAAATGGAAGGAAATAGCAAAAAAAATTCCACATGTGACTGAAACTAATTTCATAGCTTGTGAATAGTGCAAGATTTTGAGTGCTTCTGAGAGTCTCGTTTCTCGGTTATACAACTTTTTTTCGCAACCGATTTATTATTTCTCAATGATCAAGAATCAGACATTTATTTTTCAACAAGCTCGATTTCTGCTTCGAAAGTGCCGGCTACAAAAAAAATTGCGTGCAAACAAAATTCGACCTTATGATTTGGAATCCGATGTTGCGGCGATACGTTGTGGATACGTGACGAGAAACGACGATAGAATATCGTTCAATATCGCATTCACAGGTTCGATTGGGTTTCGGATATCGAAGCTCGCTGCCGTTGAAGGCAGCGTCGGGGGTTGTCCCGCGGGTGTAATTCGACCCTTGCAGTCTCTCGTTTTCCCCGCTGTATTTCCTTGCTCTCCCTGTGCCTTTCGATTGGCGGGCATCGGTAGCACCATCGACATCGTCGGGCGATAGAAGAGGCGTACAGAAGTATATAGGAATGCGCGTCGACGGCCTAGATCGCATTTGGCTTCCTCCGCTACGGGGACGAAAAGCTTCTGTCTCCCCCGGACAGGGGTCATAGAAACATGGGTCATACGGAGATACAAACCTCACGTCGATATATCGTTAGTTTAAGAATCAGAATGGCCCATCACCACATAATTTTACATGCTGAATCGCCAGTCGCATGAGCCTTTCTGTTTCTCGACACTCGCTGTATATACTTCGGTGACCACCGGTGTTGGGTGTACCGGAAGCCGAGCAAGTTCAGGAAACACCATGCTTCGTGACTTCGCCGCGTGTATATTTGCCGGTGTCGCGGAGATCACGTAGACTTTCACAGACACGCAATCCCATTAGTTACGATCCGTAGACATGCTCATTATTGTTATTATCGCCGAATAAGGTAAAAGCTCGCTTCCGCTCGTCATCTCCGCAATCCCGTCAGCAGCTAGATTTTCGCAGGATGAAAGCTTTAGTTTCCGTAGCTTTGCAAGGCATTTAGTCTTTTTTCTGTAAAAATCAAATCAGGGCTTCGGAAGGTTCAAACACTATTTTTTTATTCCCTGATGCGTTTAGCAGTCATTGGGGGTTTAACGCGATTTCCAAATCAACGAAATGTCGACCTTCAAATACTGGCAATTCTTTTTTTTCAGTCATCTTTTCGTTTCTATGCACTCGTGCTCGACCCTTCGACACACAGCCATCCGAATCGTCGTGCCCGGACAGCGATTTTTTTTTTCAACTTTCATTTCCCACTTCACATATTCATACGGCACTCTTTGCTCACAATAAACGGTAGTGAACGGGCGCGGGCCATTTGCATATAGGGTCTCGAAGCGTGGGATAAAATCCCGTTGGTGCGCCCTGTAACCCCACCACCGCCCCCTTCACCCCTTCGATTCTCATTCAAACCCTCGCGCGGGCTTCTTTCTCGTTCTCGCTCACTTTTTCCTCCCGTCCTCCACTTCGGGGAGGCCACCGCGAACCAGCGCTCTACGCTGTTCTGTCAGATACTCGAACAGTTTCTCCCGTTTCTCTCTTTTACTCTCGTTGAGCGATAAGCCCAGCCCTCGGGGATTCGTGATTGTCTCGATTTAAAAAGTACCCGAAACAGGCGAGACGGCGGGACAGGGAGGGGGCAGAAACTACATCGATAGATCGATTCTCTGACAGACGGTAAATATCGCTGATGAGCCTCGACCAAGAGCGGGGGAAGATGCAGATCCTACAGTTTCTGGCTCTGCGTACATAGCAGTTGGCTCGTCGAACGATTTGTCGATAGAGGTGGAAGAGCTCAACCTCTACGTGTTTCGCATTCGTCGACCTTTTCATTTTTTTTTTCGTTTACTTCCACATTGAAAATCGTATCGGCAAGCGTTCCTCAAAGCGTACTTCTGCATAGATAAAAATGCTGACTGAACTATGCTCGTTTGACATTTTTTTCTGTAACCCATTGCAATAATACGAGTTGCTCTATCTATCCGTGATGAGGAGCTTTATCATTAATCATATAGTAATCGACCGCGGTGGATGCGCGGTCGGTGCACCGCTTCAGCGATCACCTAAGTCAAGCACAATCGTTCGCGGTCAGTACTTCGATGAGTGACCGCTTAGCTGCGCATTGTCTAGCGCATCAACCGTTGTGCGCCAGTTTTTCTCAGACTCAGACTCAGAAAAAATTAAAACAAGCAAATGCAAATGTGTAATATAAAAAAGAAAAAAAAAATATTAATCATATATTTTTATTAATATTGTTCCAGGTCTCCCTGTGCGACGACTACAGTCTTCCCGTCGATTTCGTTAACAAGAGACGACCGGCGAGTGCATCGGCTATAACATCGACAGTCCAATGGGCCCTGCCGAGCCCAAGCGTTGAAAACGTAAGCTACACTTTCGTTTCCCACTTTTGCTTTCTTTATGCTAAAAAAAATCTTTTTCGATCGTACTCTCCGGGCTCTCCTGATATTTATTTGATCGTGTAATCTCCCATAAACATACATAACGTATGTATATAGTAATAATAGCCGGGATTAAGGATTAACGGCCGGGGATTTCACATACGTGGCTGAAACTGAACGCCCCGAACGACCATCGATATTTTTCCCCGCCGGGAGACCACCGTGCGAGAAGCGAGAGAAAGAGAGGCCGACAAGCATGGAAAGGCAAAAGGGAGAAATATAATTATGAGGGCGAGAAAATAGCCCCGGGTTATCCGCGCAGCTGGGGTAAACCTTTCGTACGTTTCGCCTAGCACCCCTGTATGCTCCTAGCGACGAGGTTTCGCCGGCGAGAAAAGGGGAATGTGCAACTAAACCCCCTCGCCCGACCACCCTTTTCCCTCCCAACAACGGAAGAGAGGACCCGTCGACTTCCGGCGCTACTTATAATTGCTCTAGCAGTCAGTTCTCTGTCTGCCGTGCTCTATGCCGCCCAGTTGAACCCCGCATGGTCGTTGGCTTTTGGGGGGGCAAAGGATTTCGCGTTGCCTCGGGCACGTTTCGCGCTAACTGTTTCCCCTGAATTATCGCTCGGCGCGGTTGCGGCTGGCGTTGAGACTCCGACGCCGCTTTTCCCTCCGTCCCCCAAGAAGACACCCTAAAATTTAGCCGGAGAATCGGGCAACATTTTTTTTTTTTTTCACAAAAGACATTGCTTAAAAGGGAGTCGAGAGAAGACACCTGAGAACTAAGGGACAAGAGTTTCTTTCGTCTCTTCCGAGAGTTCTCGACGAGCCGGGGGATGAAAATTTGCCGAGAGCCTCTCTCGGTGTATAGACTCGAAGGTTTTACCGGCGTTACGAAACACTCGACTGCTCTACTCTCGAAAGAGGGATGAATCGTTATGACTCCGAAGCTCCCGCTATAACTCGCTCGATGATACTTTACCGCTCGATTTTTTCTTTTTTACGACGAGGAGAAACACCCTATGATGTTTTTTTTTTTTCCTGGAGGCGCGACCTTTGCCGACAAGTAGCGGCGGAGAAATACGATGAAGTCGAGTGCGTCGCAACGATTATAAAAGACCGTTCGATGGCGGAGGTGCCGGAATAGAGAAAAGCTAAAGTCGCGATGCCTATTAAGCGCGGGCTAATAAGCATTCGCAATTATAATGCAGTGGCCTGGTAATCGGCTTACGCCGACGGAGAGGGAGAGACCACCGATAAATCGATGGGATTAAACCCGATGCGTGAACCATTCCCGCAGGCTCTACGTATAACACTCTCTCGCGCTCGAACGAAGTGTCGCAGTTATCTGGCCAACCGCTCGAGGGGCGTTTTCTCGCATTCCAGGGCTCATCGCTCTCGTTTACAGCACTGCTCAGTGAGCCAGAGTGGACGGAGGACACATAAAATTGAGCAATGATTGGACCAAAGAATCCGCACTCAATTCGTTCCTTTAATCAATCCCAACGGACATTTTAACACGTATCCAGAGATTTCGAACAAATCTTGGATTTTTTTTTCATCGAAAATAAATATAACATTGCATAATAATAGATTTTGACGCTAAACAACTTAATTTTTTGATCGAAAATCATTATAAAGATCATTTTTTGCTTTGAATTATGTTATTATTTTGTCAATAACTTTCTGACAATTTACATTTTTTTTCTATTGGGAACAATTCAAAATTCTCTCCGAGTTCGATTTTTCGTGAGACAAATTTTTCATATTTATATGTAACAAATTTATGCCGCAGTTTCTGCGCGGTTCAACGTTGAGAGAGGCGAAAATTTGTGGGACGTTTCGTAGAGTCTAATTGATATCGGAATTGCGCAATATAAATAATAGCCCCGCGGCAAAAGAGTCGTTCTGTGGTTTACGTGATCGAATTATCACCAGCCAATCGAACGCTCCCTGAACCCTCGGGATCTCACTGGGACTTCTCGTCGGTCGTGAAAAACTACCCTCGTAATTTCCGTATAAACATCCTCGTGGAATGCTGGATTTTTTTTCCTGGATGAAACGCCACGAGGAGGCTCGTTGGTACGGCAAGACGAGGGAGTCTGCGGGACGATCTCGCAGTCTCCGAAATAGCCCTCGGGGCTTTGTATAACTTTGGCAGGAGAATTCCAATTTCGTCCTCTTCCCAATTTGAGGCTACTTGTCTTTCTTGTACATCCGCGTCTCCGCGCTCTCCTTTCGAGACGTCGAAACAACTCGCGGTTCGCGCAACGAGGACGCAGAAGCGACGAAACTGGCTGTAACGCTGCCTCGCGTCCGCCGGCCGAAGTTTTCGATTCTTCGATGTACGAACGAGGAGCGAATGGAAACCCTCCCCGGATAGCCATTGATTGTACGTTCCGTTTGAGAAATCAAGAGCCTCCATTCGACTTTCGCCTGACTTACTCTTCGCTTTGTATTGTTCGTATTATTATTATTATTATTATTATTATTATGACTGTTATTATCATCATTTTCCACCGTTGCCGTGAAACTCTCTTTTCGTCCTTTCAAAACGAATTTCCAACGGAAGATTTCCTTCTCGAGACGCTGCAAGAAAAGACCCCGGTAACTCGCTCACCGAGGTTTCCCCTCTTTTTGCCAATTAATCAGAGCCAACCGTCCGCTCACGTGAATGCCGAGCTCCACTCATCCTCTTCGCTCGACGAGAACCTTTTCATTAAATTACACATCGTCGATCCTCGGGGCTTCTCTACAATTTCTTTGAAAGTGATACTGTAGTCCTGACTCCGATAAAACTGATACGTACAAATGCCAATTCTTCAGAGCGATTTTTTTTTCAATTCGATTTATTCATTTTCAAAAAGTTATATTCGAAAAATGTTTTCAATAATAATTTACTACATTTTATGAATGGTATATGAAGCAAAATTAATCAACTAAATAGCGAGTTACTTCATTTTGTCCGGCATTCTCTCCGCAACTTCAACCGCGTCAAAGTTACGAAAACGAAGTAAAACAATAAAAGTGTGTGATTCCACTAGTATGTGTTTTCGTGGAAACGAACAAACTTTTTCTTCATCAATGCTGAGTGAAAAGCGCTAAAAGATTGTTTACCCATCGGACAATTGGCTCAAGACGCGGATGTCGTCGAGAGAGTCTTCTTCACTTAAGGTAGTTCTTTTGTTAAGTGTGTCTGACGCCACCTAAGTTCGAGAAAGGGATGAGAATGATTACAAACACTTCGCGATGGAATAAAAATCTTTAAAAAATGGAGCATATGGAAAGTGCAACAAAATATTGTTCGGCATAATAATAATTCAAAAATGTTATTGACACATTAATGAAAAAATTGATTGTCTATCAAATTACCCGGCAACCTAATTTATTTCGAAAATTGTGATTCCAAACAAAATTTAATATAAAGAAAACGCAATTATAAAAGAGTACGGGTAAGATTCTGGAAAAATTCATACATATTCGCGAAAAGTAACAAATAATTTTCATGAGAAAGGAAAGTTAAGTTTCCGAGTAATTTCAGTCATTTGTAAATAACATTTTAGAATCATTGTTATGCGCAAACAATCTTTTCAGCACTTCCATATCTTTTTTTTTCCGATTTTTAGTCGATCGGGAAGTGTTTATAATTTTCTCTTATTCCTCTCTCAAAACCAGGCGGGGTCAGACATAATGGAATGACTGCCTTAAGAAGTGGAATACTTTGTGATATTGACCCTTTGACTACATCGAGCTTCTTCCCCGCGGTCGAGTGTAGTAGTGCGCGAGAGCCGGTCACTCGAAAGGACGAGTCTCCTCTGGCTCGCAAACACGGGAGCCCCCTATTAGCAATTTCGCGTTGTTACCCGCTGCACTCGGACGTTTCTATTGGTAATAATTCATAGGGATCCGAGTGTAATCGAGAGTACGCGAAAGTCCGTATTTGCTCTAGCTCGTTGGCGCGCTTGGACCCTCTCATCATCTGGGATCCTCATCAAACTTCTCCGGTGTCCTTACGAGCCCTCGCTTATTGAATATTAATTATTGTATTTCGCAGGCGGAAATCGAGATCGTCGAGCAGTACAGCGACCCGAGGGACAGCAAGAGCAAGGCTTATGTCGAACCGAGTCAGAACAACCCCGAGGCTGTTGCGCCACCGCTTCCGGAGTTGTACAGCAAAATAAATCGTGACTACTGTCGCCCCTACACAGGTAAGATAAACTCTCGGTTCTTTTTATTTTTTCAATGTCGACGATATATGAAAACACTTTTGCTACTCTATCGTGCCCCATTTAAATTTTTGCCGCGATTTCTTTACAAAATTTAATTTGAAAGTTTGCTAATTTTGTTAAAATGATGAGCGGAAAAAATTCCTTATCAAATTGTCGGAGCTTCAGTCGGGAAGATAATATTAGACTCATGAAAAAACTTACATAATTGTCAATAATTATTAATAATAGCCATATAATTATTAATCGAAATGAACATTTTGATGTATTTAAAAAAATTTACCGGGGAGAGGAAGTTAACCAGTTGTTTTGAAGACAAAACGTCGAAGCCCTCGATAATCAAGGATTTCATTACTTGCGTAGTAAACAACAAAAATCCTACTGTTGGTATACGCGACTTGCTCAACTTTTCGTCCTGCCGCGAAGGGTGCTGTTGCCCGAGCCTGTGTGTGTGGACTCTCGAGATCCGTAATAACGGTCGCTGTCTAATTTTAAACGAGCCTCCCCGGAGCGTGTTCGTGACTTCTCTCATAAGCCAGTCGCAGCGAAAGAGCCTAATCCGTATATATAACCACTTGGCGGAACGATGATGAGAACAGGAAACTGGGCGCGTTGAATTCACCGAGAGAGCGAGGGAGGGGGACGAGTCTCTTGGATATTAAAGTTCAAGTATAAACTCCTCATAATGAATTACGAAAGCGGAAATCTTCCTCGTGCTCAGCATCTCGCCTCACGGTTGAATCCGCCCCCGACAAAATGTGTATAATATCGCATTTCAATCCAAGGAAATAACTCATTCGTTAAAATCATACGATTACGTTGAAGAAATCCTCGGCAGGGAATGAGAAGCGACAGAGGGCGAATGGTAGAATTCACCCCGGCGTGAGTCGCAAAGGTTTTGAACACGCCTCGACAAACGCGATGGTAAACCGTGCCCGTGCGGGCAACGACAGGAGGATTCGAAGTATGCAGATTGTCGGGTAACACTGATCCCCGAGTAAACAACTCCGAGCATTTGCATCCTTACCATATTCATGGCCATTTAATTCGTCGAGAAACCTTCCACGATATATAGGGTAACTTCACGTTGATACACCGCATTCTCCCCGATCGGAGTAAACACGAAATCTTGGTGGTATCATCCATGATCGGTTGAGCTAGCGATTAAACATTGAGCTATCACCTCAGATTATCGCGAATCTTCCCCAAATTTTTAGGTCTGAGACTCCGACCGTCATTTCACAAGACAACCGAAAAAACGCTTCTAGTCTTCGGCAATTCTTAAGGCCTTGAAGGGAAACCTTACGAAGGCCCCAAATAACTGTACCAAGTTTGTCCCCCATTTATCTTTTTTTGGCGCCATTGACGCTAAGTCTGAAACCCTCACTATAGTTACCATTTCTATGTCAACTTAATATTGTTAAAATCATCTTTATTGGATCTCCTAGGCCCCAATTCAAAGTTTCTATTGCGGTTTTTTTCGTAAACCTCTATCGGGCCTGGACTTCATCGCAGCAATCTGACTAAATGTCTGCCCGAGTTGTCTGTTTCCCTTTGCATATTTATACTTTCCCGCGAGTCGGAAAAGGGTTGCGGCCACTGACCGTGACACCGAAATGTCTGGATGGTACCGCGCGTCCACTGCCACTTCCGGTGATGTTTCAGGACAGAGTTCCCCGAGTCAGTTGCAACGGTGATGGGTCGGGAAGGGGCGAAAGAGTAATACGAACCGCACAGTTGCGGTGTTTCTCGTATACGTCTCGATCGTTCCGACTTTTTGGGGGCTCGGCCCGACCCGCGACTAGCTTTTGTATTTTCCCCGGTATATACAACGGTGACCGTTACCGGTGCCACTGACACCAGCGGTAGGCGCGCTCCAAACTCGGTTTGCGAGCTTTCTCTTTCCAACTGGCCTCACACTACCTCCACTCGCCCTTAATATGTCGCGCGATATTTAATTAAACTCCTCATCCTCATCCTCCCCCACCCCCTCCGCCCTCCTACCTTCCTAACCCACACCCCATACCGAGACCTCTAACCATTGTCGTCGGGCTCCTCCCTTTTCCTCGTGCTTTCATTCGCCTCTGGCGCAAAACCCACCGCTGCCTGATGCTTGGGTCTGTAAAGTTTCAAGGGTTTTCCATGAACGCTCCTTCGGGACTTATTAACCGTTCCGGCAATGCGGAACCATGCATTTTCTCTTGTTTTTTTTTTTTTCAGTGCTTTCTCCGTTTTGTTTTTATTGTTCAGCATTCTCGTACGACTCCGTATAGGTACGTTTACGCACGGAAAAAAAGAAAAAAGAGCAAGCACTCAAGTGGTACGGAAAAATAAAAATTAAATGCTCTCCAAACTGTCAAGTGTGTCGTTAACAAAACCGGCGCGATTTGTGCAAATAATTATACGAGAATTTGTTGCGATTTTATTGGCATTGAATTCATATTGAGTTCGATTTATTCTTCAACTCGTGCAGAAATAAGATCAGAAAGACCGTCCTTGTCGGAGTGCTCGAATTCGAGACCCAAAACTTGGATCCCGGTAGTTTGGCGCGGCTGACTTGAATACCGCTTAAACTACTTGCTCGGTACGAATGGACTCTCGGTGGTGGGATAACTTTGATACCCAGCGAAGAAGAGGAAGACAGATAGATGGAAACTTCAACCTTGCAACCTTCTCTCGGTGAACGGTGGAAGGTTACATAATCTACTCCGGGGGTCTCTGAGTTTTCCTCGGGCCTTTTAACTCTCCGTAACAGGAAATGTTCACTGGACCAGCCCCTCCGGCGTTGGCGCGCTCGACCCTAAAACGTTCTTCGTCCTTCACTCACTCTCTCTCTGTCTCTCTGTTACTTTCCCTCACCCTACTCTCCCCCGCAACGAAACTACCCCGTTTCAATTAATGGTACTAGGTGACTTGTACCTCGTTCCGCGTCCCCGAGCAGTTATCGTCCAGGCGGCCTTGTCTCGTCGTCGTCGTCGTCGTCGCTTACCAGTCGTATGCAAATGGCACGGTTGTCCGTTCGTTTGTCCGTCTCTTGTCGGTCGAGTGAACTCCGCCAGAAGAGGGGATCGCGAGCCTTCGTTCGTGGGGTGCGAGCAACATCACCCGACGAAACTTTAACTCCTCTATCTCCGCTGCGCCCGCTGTGATACAGTGGCGAGAGGCTTACTTTTCGCATTTGTTTCAGACGCCCCGGCGCTCCCAACCCTTGATGTCGCTCTCTCGCGCGACGAAGGGACAAAGAGAAAAAAGTATCTTATAAATTTTGACGAAAACAGATAATAAGACTATTCATTCATCGGGCTCGCGGAAGGGGGAAAAGCCACTTTTAGTATTTCCTCGGTTATAGTATACGCTTTGAGCGAAAAGTTTGTTGAATTGCTCTCCACGGAAGATGAATAGTCGACACCCTCTCTCATACCCCGTCGCGAAGGTATATAATACTTCTCTTACTTCGACTCCGCGGCCCCTTCTCTCCCGCCGTTCCCACACCTCCACCTCAAAAGTCTTATCTCTCATCCTCTCGCTTTCTCTGCTCTTCGTTGTCGTCGACGTCGTCGTCGAGCCCGAGTTTCCCTTCCGCCTAGTTCCTGATTCACGGGAGCGCGAGTGTGTGTACCCACTTGCGGAGTCTTTCTCGAGGAACGGGTAGGGGAAACTAGATCATTTACAAACTGTCAGAGGCATGGCCTCTTCAACTGTTCGCAAGGGGCTTCCTCAGTCTCGAGAGTACGCGCATACCGCTATATTATATATGTTCAACGAGAGCCAACAGCGATCGATGTTATAACTTCGCGGATTTTCTACGGCGAAATCTTAATTCAAACGCAATTCCATAAGTTAGATTTGACTCAATCTGGGGTGAGTTTGGCGTGAGGTTGTTGGTTCTCGAGCTTCGAATGATTCTTGGGCGCATTACGATCCGTGTTGCGACGAAGGAAGTGAAATCGCTGGGAGCGATTCCGACTGGATTTCTAAGAGGCGAGAATCTCGACGATCGATCCAAATTTGTCGAGTCAACGTTGATCGCGGATCACGCGAGATCTCGAGTTATCGAGACGAAAATCCTTCGCCCCGTCCGTCTCTCATCTCGCCAGAGACGCCTAATCGAGTTTCTCGGCGAGTTTGCCTCGCGCGCTCACCGCCTCGGTGAAAGACTACTTTCCAGAAGTTAGAGCGAACAACGAACGAAGTTCACGAGAATCCTAACATATCGGACAAGAAACGTCGTCGAGTTTCAACTGCTATAGCCAAACTCTCGGCGTAGCGATTGCATCGCAGTCAAGCGGTCGCATCCAACTTTCGTCTTGCAAAGATCCAGACCACTCGGCAAGTCGTGTAGCGCAGAATCGTTTGTTTCCACGACGCGGCAGCCTCCCGGGGGAGGAAAACGAGGCAATTCCGTATTAATATTCTCGGCTCAATTACGATTAACATTTATTGCCGTCTCAATTTGCATGTAGTTTAACGTAATAAATGGTAATACGCGTGGGGGGTTCCACGAAATTTGCCAGAAATGCCCAAGGGCGCATCTGACACGAATGAGCAATATTTTCGGGACTCGCCCCCGCCCCACCCCTTTCTGGTATCAACCCTTCTTCCGTCTTGATGACCCGCGATAATATTCTCGCGGCGCCACCGATTGAAAATTGTTATATCGAGTGAGGATGGGGCTTCGATCGAGGTGCCAAATTAAAGCAAACGGGAACTCGATCGAGCGTGGAAAATCGGAATAGCCTCGGGAGGGGGCGTCGACGGGGTGAAAATTGGAATGGGACGTCTCGTTCGCCGGTCTGTACATACAGATAGATATACGCTGTACCGAATTGAATCGAGTTCTACGCGCTATATGTGTTCTCGGTACATTTTGCACGATGAGCGAGCATTCCTCTCGTTGCGGAATCGAGCAACCCCTTCTGCGAAGGGGTTCCGCGTTCCGGGACGAAGATAGGCATTGGTTAGGACAACAGAGCCGAAGGTCCCGATATGCTCGCTCGAGTTCTCGCCTGACCACCGAAGTAGATTTCAATCGTGTCGGTGCCTACCGATAGGGAAGTGAATAATCCGAGGGTGAAACGGTCGTCGCGTCTCTCTCGGAACCGAGAGAGGATCGTCATAGTTACCGCCATATTTGCACCCGAGGCTATTCTGATCCGTGCGGCCGAAGAAACTCCCGTCATATTTTATAAAATGGCGCTGATCCAATAAAAATCATGATTGATTCGATAAAACGTGACCGTTGGTCACTGCCATCGACGTATGTAGTTACTGCGTGTTTTCAGAGCTGGGCCTGGGTAATATTAGGACGGATTCGTCCAATGATGAGTTGTTGGATTGCCTAAATTCTATATGCAATCCAAATGTATATTCAATTCTATGCAGCAGCAGAGACCGGGGCAGGATGGTATGGAATAGTAAAATAGAGTCCTCTGTATAATAGAATTGGGGCAGAATTGGACAACGGACACCCACATCGAAGTCGATTTTTTTACTGTCCCATTTTGCCCCCATCCGACTATGAATTTATGAAATTTGATAACAATTGTATTATAAAGAATATCGCATTTCCGTTAGCAGGGCAAAATATTTGTCCTATT
This sequence comes from Ischnus inquisitorius, assembly GCA_963924025.1. Lineage (NCBI taxonomy): Eukaryota > Metazoa > Arthropoda > Insecta > Hymenoptera > Ichneumonidae > Ischnus > Ischnus inquisitorius. Next base: position 10,618,912 of record OZ001252.1, read on the forward strand.
TCATATCACGCGAAAATAAATACTCTCATTCGCAAAAGGATTCTATACACGATTCCCTCAACTGTGTTTATCGATAAATCAAGTACGCATCAGTGTACTCGAGACCATCGAAAAAACGACACTTTCTTTCCATGCAGCCGGAAAAGAACGATGTGTCAACATTGATTTTATTACCCGTCGGTGGTTTGAATCAATCGGTTTTCTCTAACGAAACGGACACTACGTGCTCGAAAAGCGAGTGCATGCGTAGAGCCGGAGTTATTGAGGAGGGGAGAATCGAAAACTCTGTCGCGGGTTGCCTAACGAGCAACGAAACTGTTGCATTCCCCAAACGAGGAGAGCGAACCGAGCTCGGTGCGAATGAATGAATGAAATCGAGATATATACATAGATACGTGAGCGCGGAAGGGGTTGAATCATCCCCCATTCTGGCCTCCGCGTTTGGACGCTCGAGTCGAACGGCGAATCCGACGAGTCGCTGGTGCGCATATAGCGTACTCGTTCTATTAAATTCGAACAAGCAAAAAAAATACTGTCTACGCGGAGAGCGGAGCGCTTCGACGACAGAGCGGGAGCGCACAGAGGATGCGTGTAACAAGAGGGAGAGAGAGAGAGCAACGATTACACGACGAACTCTGGGAATCCTCGGCATTGCGTACGTGAGCGGCATATTGACCGCTTCCACGCACCCCTAATGCATTCCGTATGAAGCTTCCCCGACTTTCAAGCTCCGAGCGGATAGTTGTCGCTCGTGGCTGACGCGAAATTACTGTTACCACTGCGATTCGCTTCCACGGCGACATCGAGGACTTCACGAATTTCTGTGAATTCCACCGATTAATCCACGCAGTCGACAATTATCTTCTGCAATTCATTTTATTCAAGGAATCCATAACCGAGTCCACTTTACGGCGCGAATCATTGTGATGCAAATTTTTGCAAAAGATTGAGTCGCGAAAGGGGCTTCGTTGGAAGATTACCGAATGAAAAGCGATTGTGTCAAAGGCCAAAGTGGCCCCTAATGCGAGTACGAATGCTGTTTTAGAGCAATTAGAACTTGCGCGTTGATATGCGAGCGGAAAAAGTCAGCAGCCTCGCGCACGATGGGGTTAACCGTAGTTATTACAGGAACGACTCGGGGAGAAGGTTATGAAATTACTCGAGTAAGTAATTCGCGTGAACGGGAGCAAGTAATTGCCACTCAAAAATCTCAAAGGCGTGTCTCCGACGTCGTCGACGTCGCTGTTCCGCAAGGAGGGGAGGAGGCGAAGGTGACTGAGGAATTTAGCGGAATTTTCCATTCCAGAAACTCCTTCGCGTCTTTTTTAATTCGACACTCGTCATCGCAGCGTAAGAGTTAAAATCGTGCTTGGATAAGCCATATCCGCTTGTGCTACCCTCGCCCGCACCGACGACGCCTCTCTTTGGCCTTTCATCGATGCCGTCGTCATACGCAACCCTCATCCCCGGGCTCCTCGGCTCGAATCAAAGAGGCGCGAGATCACAGAGAAAATGGATATCTTCGCAGGACCAAAAAGACGAACGTTCCTGAATGCGATCGGTCCTCGACGCGGGCCTATCCTTGCTCATAAATATGCGAGACGCAAAATTTCATCCCCCTTCCTTTGTGCCTCTAGAATGCTAAAATGGGCGGGCCCATTTATTTGTACACTTTTCTGTGGTTCCATCAATCATGGTGTTGGGATATCGTTGAATTATTATAGTGATCGGTGTAACGGGTTCTGTAGGATAGGTGTCGAAAATAGAGAATCCTAAGGTCGCCATGTCCGATCTATATATATTCAACCCCATCCGGCTGTCCGATAACTGCGCGACTCTCCTTCCGACGATTATGGCTAATCCACGTCGTAAGACGTCGAGATGACGAGAAGGGAGAGGCAGCCGATCTTTTGCCGGCCGACCGGCTGACACATATCTTTTTTTCCCCTTTTTTTTTTTGCTTTCCTCCGATGCGAGTATAACATCACCGAATCGGGCCGCAATCTTCTCGTCCCAAGAATATAACCGTGTATCGCGTCGTAACGCTCGCCAATAACCGAGATTGGCTCTCATTTCGTTTGCGACGAAGGGCAAGGAAACGCGCGGCACCGACGGCGTTTTCTCTACTCTCGCACGGTAATCTTTTCGCAGCGGCGCAGACGAGTCTTTGCGGATTCTTCGCCTGCTCGTGGAGTCTCGATCTTCCTCTTCTTCTCTTTCTTCTTCTGGTTATCCGAACGCCGTTGCTCCGTTTTCATCTCAAGTATAACTACAGCCCGAAATGATATCGCGCAGTATGTGAAACACGAGCGTGCCACCGGTTAAGCCCACGTAAGACACGCGAAAAAGTCGGAGGAGCAAAGAGCATCGGGGATACGACGATTCTTGACTCCCTCCGTCGAGAGTAAAGGCCGAGAGAGCTCGTACCATTCACGACCCACATACCCAATAGTTTCCAACCCCGTGTTATGTTACGAGCGACAATATCTAATAAAAAGTCGGGGTGAAAGTACCCGCGAGGCTCCACGCTCTATTTTTTTTATTTTTCTTTTTCTTTACGAACGGAACTTTCTTTTTTTTTAAAGCTACCGAAGAATTCTCTAGGTCGGAGCATCAGAACTGCGAAAAACTCGTGCTATGCCCCCGTTTATCCTGGACTTTCTATTTTATTCGAGAAGGGCGTGTCATTAAATTTCCAGGAAAGAGATCCGGCAGAAATTTCGAATACTTTCCAATAGCATTGAATTCTAAAAAATGAACTAACAAATGAAAAATTCTTTAAAAATTCTGAGAAATGAACATTGATGTTCCATAATAATTTAACATTGTTAGAATCCTTCGAAGTGATCGATTCCTCTTAGATTTTCAACCCGTTGAGAAGCATTTAAAGTTTCCTCGCGGCTAGGAATGTAACGGTACACAGGCCTTGGGAAAATTGTGTCACCGAAAAAATAAAAGCATAAAATTCTTTCCGTAATAAACTGTCTAACGAACAAAATGAGGCCTCATAAGCGAAGAATCATCATTTCATTCTAAAACCTGTGACAAGAGGAAAAGTTTGACCGTTTCATTTTCGTACAAAACGCATTTGCAAATTGCAAAGTGCTGTTTTTTTGCCTCAGTCCCCTCAAACATCGTTAGCTCCAAAGTGCGCAACGAACATACCATGTTTTTGCCCGAACCGCAACCAAGTTCTCTCGAAAGGAAAAAAAACAAAAATAAAAAGCAACGCACATCAAAGTATAATTTTACGCGTGGAAGGATTGAAGCAATTCCGCAAAAACGTTTTTGGCCACGCGTATTTTTGATGTGCCTACACGCGGCTCCGATGTACATGTGTGCGGTTAATATGTATGCGTATATGTTTATGTATGCGCGAAAGGAGCTTCGGTGTTCATGTAAACGAGTCGAGTCGCGGGACAGCGATTCGTGTTATCCGCAGTGATTGCCGGCCGAGCGCTGTCGCTCACCGTCCCTAATAGATTCATTAGGGGTTGTTCCGGATCCCCGGGAGTGCATCGGCCGTCCAAGCCAAACCGGCCTTTCTCCCCTTGTCGAGTCCCTCCGTTGCACTCTCTGTCGCCTGCAAGTGTACGAGAGATACTGTATGCATTGGTACACGCTCGTGTGTACCATCAACACATGCATGTATATGCTCGCATATCTATACATCTCCCTCCCATCTCCGAACCGAACGGGTATATCGTCCAAATCTGATTATCCATCGGTAATCAATATCCTCGCGATTCGTCGATTAGCGAGAGGGTTGCTCGGCGAGACTCGCGTAGGGTACGGCAACTATGCTCCGCTCCGCCGCCCAGTTCTCTATTCTAGTCAGACCACTTTCACTGCATTAAAGTGTTTCATTCGATGAACTTTGCGGTCCCGTAAGCCAGGCTTTCCAAAATAGAATACCCGCATAATACGCCGCGGAATACGAGATTGCGCCTCGCCGTGGATAAAACATTCATTCATTCAAGGGAGCAATTGCGCGGCTTTTTGCCCGGTATTTTGTAATAATTTTAACTCGTCGCAAAGTCCGTAGTAGCGTGATTGCTCGTCTCGCGGCGAGCGCGACAGAACAGAAGCGAAACAGCTTGGAAATACATATTCATGCACTCGAATAATCTTCTTACACCGGCAGGATCGCGGCAAAGAGGCGAAACGAAATTTCGGCTTGATCCTGCGCGTTTTTCATTCGTTTAAACTCGGAAACCCTTTACCCTGAGTAATTTAGGAATCCGGCGCACGAAGCGCGAGCGATTCTCCTCGTCGTTTCCATATCGCGCAGCCTGCGCTTCGCAGTGTACGCGTATTACGATTTTCGTTTTTTTCTTCTCTTCGTTACGATAAATATTACAACGAGTTTTTGTAATGCACGACCCTCTTGCGAACGAGCGTCGACGTCGAAGACACTCCGCGTAGGCCGGGCGGATTTTATTCCGGCATAAATTCGGTGCAGATCGGGCGAGAGCAAAAAGCTTATCCTGCTCGGCGAAAAAGCGGCGGGGGATAAACGGAGCGAAATGGACACAGGCACAACGCGCACACGGCCCAACCTGAACAAAACGGAAGAATTGCTACTCATTTTCTTTTCGTGACATTCGACAAAAATTTCGACAATATTTGAAAAAGCATTTTTGCCAAAATTCAATACTTCATTTTTTATTTGGACTTTATTTCATGTCAATTTTCTTAAAATTATATTGAACATAAAAAGAAATAATATTTAGCCTTTTCAAAATTGTATTATTATTTTTTTAAATTTATAATGAATCCAGTCGAATGTTAAAAAAGTTCAATGTAATTTTTTTTCAATTATTTCCGTTTCTGTCGTCATTTTGGGCCGATCTGCTTTTTTTTATTCAACGAGCGCTTATTTATTCTTCAAAGGCGAAGAAAAAAGTGAGCTTTCGTTTCACCGCGAACGAAGTTTATTCATTCTTTTCTCGAAACTAGGCAATTTTGCGTACCGAGTGTCACAACTCTGTCCGTAATTAACTTAGTTCGTCACCATCGGAGGGGCTCGAAGGATTTACAATTACGACGAGAGAGAGCTAATTCACCGAATTGCATAAAGGATACGAGAATTAACAGTCGTTCGGAGACTAACGAGCTTTGCGCGCAAAATTCCTCGTGTACGTTCGCATTACACCGAAATGGGAGTGTTGCAATGTACGTACACCGAGGGCGACTCGCGGCTGAGTGACGATAATCCCGCAGAGAGAACCTTGCGAGATACCGTCAGAGAGGAGAGAGCGAGAAAGTTGGAACGCCGAGCTGGATTCACGAAGACGGAATTAATTCGAGAACAAAGCAAAAGTGCAGCCGCGGGGTGATTCCTCGTAATGTCACGAGAGCTTCGCATATACGTTTTCTTTTTTCTCTTCTTACACTCAACTTTTCGTAGTTTGCTCAAGCAGAGGTCTTCCAAGTTTACGGTTGAATCCCAGTGGCATAAATGACTCGCCAGACTATGTCCATTCCAGACCACGCTTCGTATTTTTTTCTTCTCCTTCTTCTTCTTCGTCTTTTCTACTTGGACATTTTCGTTTTTGCGCTCTCGCAGCCGCGTTCCTCGCGTACGACCCCTCGGCAATTCCATACTCTTGAAGCTTTTTGTCGCGTCCGGGCTTATACGCCCCGGCGTGCCAGCCCCGCGCCGCGAAGAGGCCGAAGATCGGGATCAAAGGGGAACGCTACGGAGTACGTACCGAGACCGCGTGAATTCTACCGTCAACCTGCACGTGACACACGAAGATTCGCGAGATTTAATAATTTCTCGGGCCCTCTCGGCAGCTTTGTTCGCGATTGCAAACTTTCACATTTCGCCTCTTTTCCACGCCCTCGCTACCTTTCGTTTGCCCACCCGAATCTTTGGGCAATTTTCGAGCAAAAAAGAAAATCGTTTGATCAGCGAGATGGGACATTTCGCAAAGGAGATTCGTCGCGACGAGAATGGAAGGTTCGGAGACGCGCGTCCGGCCGATTGTCTGCCATGTGATCCTTAATAGCTTTTTTTACGCACCCTTCCGGCAGCGCGTTACCTCCGTGTGGCTTCAACGCGCGGATCAATTAATTGAATCTCGCATTGCGTCGGGACCGAAATGGGCAAAGAGAGAGAGATAATTATAGTTTCGTCGCTGCCGCCAGTTTCGGACAACCGCAAAATTATCAACGCGTCTGGATCTGGCGCGATGGAAAAGCTCCGCCCCCTTTTTCATTGTTCTGCTGGAATCTCCCGCAAAAAGAACTACCCCCTTCCCTCCGAACTTGCAGACCTCCCCGGCCTCCGACTCCCCCGGAGTAATAATTTTTACTCTGCCCAAGTTTCTCGGATCTCCGGTCTAGTCGGGGGGGAGTAACTGTCGGCTGTCACAGTCAGGTCCCTATGGTTTATGGAATCTCCAGACTTCTTCCTCTCGAGAAGGAACCACCCGCAGACTATCGGACTGATCCTTCTAAAAGCAGACCATTATCTTCAGTCCTTTGCTGTGTACGACCGTGCAGGCCCATTCAAAGTCGCGGTGTATGATTATGTTCAAATAGAATTTTTCTTCAAATATTTCTCAATTTGATTCTCAATAGTAGCCAACAAAAATAATACCGTCGCCGGATAGTAATTGTCTAAAAATCTCCGGCGCGACATCTACAGAACTGCAGCGTTTCATATTTTTATCATTACTTATCAATATTAATATTTATTAACAAATCACTCCTTTTCTGTCTTTATAAACAGTAAAGCTCGGCTTTTTATTTATCGATTGCTCTAGAATTTGAACGGGAAATAGAAGAATTGGGTGAAGAGATACTTTTGACGAACAGCCGGACTCCTTTGAGACCGTTTCTCGCGCCTTTGTGCGGAAGAAATAATCGAGAAAAACCTCGGGAATGGCCTCGTGACCCATGACGGCGCGACGAAACCATTACTGTAATATCGCGTGGCTGCCCTTCCGCGGAGGAAGTGATTTTTAAGCTGCCATTTCACGGCAATTTCTTCGGCAAAGCGCCGCCCTCCCTCTATTGTTGAAAGACCCGTTCTAGGCCGGCCCGCGTCTTCGTCGAGGGACTCGAGCCAGTTGTGCCGAAACGATTATGAAAATTTCACTCCATTTTGGTTTTTTTCATTTCATCCAGAGGAGAGCTGCCTCTTACTACCGTTCTTTGCGCCTCTCGGGAGCTTTTGGCCATTTCTAGCATTACTTCCTGTACGGTTCCGCACTCCCAGTTGCGCTAGAACACCGCGCTCTTTCGTTCTCGCGAACCCTTCGAGCGTCCTACTTTTTTCTACGTCATTTAATCGAGTTCAAGATGCCGCGAAATTCTACGCATTGTTGCGAAGTCAAAAAAACTTGAAAACGTCGTATTATACAGTTTCGTCTATAAATAAAAGGAAGCACTTTAATAAATCAAAGGGAATAGACGAAAGAGTTTTGCCCTTCTATTCGCCGAGCGATTAATACAATTACACAAGAATTAAGCTCAGAAATTAACTACAAGAAATTCCAATACTGAGTGAAATAATAAGTTATTGCTATTAACAATGTCGAACTTACAATTTTAAGCCGAATCCAGAAAGGAGATTCTATTAGGACCGGAAAAATACGATTAATTGGCTGCTCAATATTGATATAATAATTAGATTTTTTTTTCTCTTACTTGTTTTTTATCTGGATAACGGAATATTTGATGCGAAACCGCTCGTCAGGATCTAGAAAAAACATTTTTCTAGTAAAAACTTCTTTGATCGATAATGCCCGATGATGGCAATAAAATTGATCAATCCGAACGTTCTGCTCTGTACTTTCAGAACCATCGGCCTCGGAATCGTCGGGCGAGGATGAGGAGATCGCCAATCAGTTGGCAGGTTATCGAAAGCGCAAGGGCGTCCACGTCTATTCATCGTCGAAATTCAACAAGGACGCGATAGTGAGCAGTCTCGATCGCGAGAACAGCAGCGCCGTAAGGGTATCGAAGGAGGGCGCAGTTACCGTGGACTGTGTGGCTCTGATTCACGTGTCCGATCAGTCGCCAACGGAGAACAATCAGCCGGTGCGTCATCCATCGCCGTACTACTACGGCGACTTGTTCAAAGTACCGGAACAATTGCCGCGTCCGCAGCCGAACAAGTATCGCAAAAGCGTGAGTCTCGACGTGCCCGCCGAGAGATCGAGAACTCCGGGTCTTCCGAAACGAAATTCCGTGGCTGGTGATGGGGCGCCGTACAATTCGTCGGGTCAATTGCAAGGACAATCGTCGCAGCAGGAACTCGTGAGTCCAACGTCCGGTAGCGAGCATGCTGTCCCATCGCGGGGCGAGATACTCTCCTCGTGCATCATCACCGAGTGGGATCACACACTCATGCCTCCGCATCGGCTTCTGAGCCATGACTTGCCGACGACCGTGTGCACCTGCTTGGCCTCGCCGGACGAGGATGAGCTAGACGGTGCGGCGTGCAAAATCACACGACCGCAAATACGAAAGTTGCGCAGATCCCGCAAGATAGATCCGCAACCGATACTCGTGGAGGACGATTACGACGGTGACGAGGGCGAAAGGGCGATAGACGAGGGCGCCGATTACGCGGAGGAGGGCGACGACGAAGAAGAAGGCGAGGCAGGAGCGGAGGACGAAGATATGGCAAGACAGAGACACCTTTACGAGACTGCCTTCGATTGCAAGGTCAGTCGATCCGACGACGATCTCGACGATCTCGATCGTGTCACCAATCATCCCGTCTTGCATTCTCAGGTATGTTTCGCAAGACAACATTTTTGTATCGTACACGAAAATAGCTTTTCTCACTTGCTGAAAAAGCACAAGTCACATTTTATTATATGTTAAATCTTTTGAAAAGAAAATTTAACAAAATTTTCTTGAAGCCATCGTATATATAATTATCATAATGATAAAAAAACTATTAAACAATAATTATTATTTGTATCAAATATTATTATTATTACTCTTATGCGATTAATATTTTATTGAATATCTATTAGTGAATTATTCAAGTTATTCGGGATTGAAATTTTTTAGTAGAATTTTGAATACACGAATTCATTTCAATTGTGGCTCCGAATTGTTCAGCGCAATTATTATTACTATTTTAACCTGATGTTGGAACTGTCTGTTTAACGTGCGATCGGTAAATTTATGTCGTTACGCAGGCACGAAGTGGATTAATTGCGCCGATAGCGCGAGCAAGTTCCTCAACCGATGCTCCGAAGCAGCATCAATCGTCCCAGTTAACGGTCCATCATTATTCCGGAAGTTCGATGAGCGGTCCGCCCCCCACGTCGAAGGATCATCGCCGAAAGGTCGTTCTTCTACGACCGAAGCCGATACCGAGCAGGCTGCAGCATCATCAACACCAGCAGCAACAGGCAGACAACAGTATGTCGAGTCTTTCGCAGGATATCGAATCGCTGCAGATCAATTCCGGCGACGAGAAGACGTGCTCGCCGAGGCTGCCGGTCCGCGGATACACGCCATCGCCGCCGTCGACCGCGCCGCTCCCGGCGAAATTTCACGGTGGCAACAAGGATCACTTACTCATGAATATACGAAGCGCGCCGAATTTACCCTCCCAACCGGATCATCCGAGGCTCAAAGACATGAGACTTCCGGTGAAATCACTGCGCGCCAAGGAATCGCCCCAGAGCAGCGAAGCCGGCAGCATACTCGAGATCAAAGGACGACCGAAGACGTCGTTCGGTCAGGACGGCACGGGCGAATCGCAATCGCGCAGAAACGACAAGGAGCTCATACTGGAATTCAAAGGTAGGCCGAGAGACGAGACCAGACAGCGTCCGCGAAGCTTGATACGGGAGAGCCGACCGATAATGGAGTTCAAGGGTAGGCCTCACGAGGCCGAGGGTGATCTGCCGAGGCCGAGACGCGAGACCGGCTTGTTGGAATTCAAGCTTCGCACAACGCGACGACGAGTCGGCTATTCGAGCACGGAGAGCATGGCGACGAGCAGCAGCGGCGGCAGCATGGAGTCAATAAGAAGCAGCACGAGCGAGGGCAACAGGTCAACGAGCAGTTCCGAGAGTCGTCACAGCACGAGCCTCAGCTCTCACAGTTCCGACAGCGGCAGCAATTGCTTTCATCATCATCATCATCACTCCAATCAACCGCCGTTGACCGGCTTTCTCACCTATCACGCGAGCAAGCTTCACATACTGTCGCCGATATCCGACAAGTCGTCCCAGGAACCGGCCTCCGAAACTTCCGACAATAATCGCAACAACAACTCGCAAAAGGCATCGCCCGAGGAGGCAGCGACGGAAAATGTCACAACCGCGAACACGAATACAACGTCGAACGTCGTGTCGCCGACCGATACCTCGTTCAAGAAGCGGCGCACGCCCCAGAACAAGAATCTCATCAATCTCGCTCTCCAATCGTCGTCCTCCGGCGACGCCGAGATTCAAGGCTCCGACAGTGGCATATCCATAGAGTCGCGAGCCGGTATCAAGTGCAAACCTTTCGGCTTTCACTTGCTGAAACCTCAACTCGACAATATAAATCTCGTCGACGACGAACCCGAACTATCGGATCTGCCGTTCGACATGCCGAAACTGCGGAGACGACGCTTGCTCATGCAGCAGGACGCCACTACCTCCGGAAGCGCGACTAGCGTCGATCTTCGGGATCTTCCATTCGACATGCCAAAATTGCGGAGAAGATTGAGATGCACACAGAGCACGGAATCCAGCGCTTCGCAGGCATCCTCGAGTCTATCGGTTCGCGACGTCGAGCCACCGGGATTGTTCGGTAAGTTTTGCCCGCGTGTTAAGGAGGCTTCATCGTTACGGTCGCACACCGAAGAAAAAATATCCCTGATCCAATAACATACACCATTGCAGGCTGCCAAAGTCGTGAATTGTTATTCCAATTCAAGTTTAATTACAATAATTTGAGATTCGATTGGAAAAAGAACAGAAAAATGTGTGCTGAAATATGTTCTTGTTTCAATGCTATCTGAAATTGGATCAGGAATATTTTTCTCGCAGCCAAAAGTGAGATTCGGAGCGAAGTTCGGATACTTTCCGAGGAGATGAAAATCTGACCAAATCAAATACCGATCAAATATTTTGCCAAAAGAGTGTTTTTCGAAAATAAGAAAAAAATCGATAAAAAATTCATATGTATTTGAATAAATCAAAGAATCAACTTTCATTAAAAAAAAGTTTGGTTTGCGGAAGATCGTGTTACTAACTTTCTAGCGTTATTATTATGCAAAATTAATATTCTCAGTAACTTCTGAGTGGTTGATTTATTTCAGATTTTTATCCCATCGGCAAATCTTCGTAAACCTCTCCGAATATCACCCTCGGGTTTGAATCTAACGCATACACATCTCTCGGCGATGAGGATGAATTCCATGAGGTTTTTCGAAAAGAATGCGGTCTATGGAGCTGCATGCTTGTATGTAGTTATGAAAGGCCTCGTAACCATCGTAACAATTGAGAATGGAGATGATGGCGATGTGGTAGTTAATAGATTTTAAAAAAATACCTAAAGCGCGTACAGCTTGCGACGGTAATCGTGGACGTCGCAGCTATTACAAATTCTCCCCGTCTCGATCGAGGGTCCCCCGCACCCCCATTAGAGCAATAAAAAGCCCAGCACTTTCGACGACGCCACTACGTAGCGTGGCTCTCTCCCTCGATGCAAACTGTGTAGGCTCATCAGCGGAGAGAAACGATGAGACGACGGTAACAGCGGCGGCGGAGGGACACCGTAATTCGATGCCCGAGAGCGTTATGAACCTTCCAGACAGAGACGGGGGGAGGACTAACGACGTTAAGTCGTAGTTAACACTTGCGTCAGAACGCTTGAGCAACCTCTCCGCGCATTATACTTTACCCGCTAAAATATCAAGGCCAAGATCACCGGGCCTCTCTTAATGGAAACTCCGGAAACTATCGTATTTTCCTTTTTTTTCCCACGAATTACACGTTTTTCCGGCTACCATATAATTCAAAAGTATTACAAAAGGATTGCGAGAAGACGGTTTTCTTTGCCCTGCCGATTGACACACTCACCTCGCGTGCATACGATCCAATTATGCGATTTCGTTGTTTAGGGTTTCTTCCATTCGCCTTGAAGACGACACAAACCCGTCTTCGAATACGGAACCGCGAAGCTTCGTAAGCTCCTCTGCGAAGCCTGTTCGGTTTTCACGTGCTCCGAATAGCAGTTCTCGTTTCGATGCCTTCTAACTCGTTGGTGCCATCGACCGATTCTACAATTTTTCATTTTATTCTTTCACACATTTTTTTTGTCAATTCGCTATTATCATGATTCGATTTTTTTCTTCAATCGCTCTATCGGCGAATAAATCTCTTCCCCAATAATACTTATGCGGCGGAGAGAGCCGAAACGATGCGCTATCTTCGATTTGCAGCATTAGCGTGGGACGTGAGAGGTCGAAAGCTCCTCGGGCTCTCATCCCCGAACGGTGCCCGATTAAGATCGACGCTACGAGATAGAGCACACCGACCTCCGGTGCTTCTCTCGCCCTCTCGAAATTAGTCGCGGAATTAAGTTTCCACGTTGTATGCAAGCCCCTAACACAGCCTATCCGAACTCCATCGCTGCGATGTGTTACGTGCGCCACTCCGGGATCCCTTAGCCATCGTGAGTACCCGCGATTTGATGGGACTTTGAAAGCGCACCGTCTAGAGGCGCCCACGATACACACAACCTATCCCGGCTATCTTGCTACCGGAATGCTTCGAATTACGAGACCATCAAAGCAGTCCATGGTGTTCATTTCGCATTAGTTCGACAAAAATGAGAGAGAATTAAAAATACTTCTCGATGATACAAAAATCTGAAAAAATTCATGCACATTGGCGATACTGAAAATATCAATTTTGCATGGTAATAATTCCCAAATGTTATTAAATGAACGAATAAAAAAAATAATTGTTCAAAAACTTTCCTGGGAATCTAATTTTTTTTTCGTAAAAAAGATTCGATTATTTTTATGAATACGTATACATTTTTTTTAATTTAAAAATTAATTTCGAATTGTTTTCATACATGGAAAAAGTGTGCAGAACATCACCAAATTAAATTTAAAAATCTGAGAAAAATTCATACGTATTCAGAAAAATGAACGAATTACTTTCATGAAAAAGACATTGGATTTCAGAGAAATTTTTACACATTTTTTTCATCAATTTATTGATAACATTTCAGAATTATTATCATGAATAATGAGTCTTTTCAGTACCGTCAAAGTGCACGAATTTTCTCAGACTTTTATACCATCGAGAAGTGTTTTCAGTTCTCTCAAGGATTACCTGAAAACGTGTGCGTCGAATCAAGCGTGATCGCAGACCGAAAGCACTCACGTTAAAGCTTTCCCCGGGAGACACGGCTTCCGAAAGGATGAGCTGTAATTTCACTCTCGTTACTCATTGATCTGTTTGTGTCTGATTTCTATTTTCAAACTCGCTGACGCATCGTCGGCGACAACGCGATCGCGACGCGTTATGGTCGCGGTGTCCTTGGAGAGTTAACAGTGGCAACGTCCTATCATCGGTTATTACCGAGTACAGAAAGTGAAAATTGTCGTATCGCGTGCCGCACGAATCTCGCGGTCGTGCCTCGTAATACCTCAGTCATATTTGGTCGATAATTAACACAGAGTTCAGTGCTACCGGAATACGATAGTTGGAAAATTCCTTGGCGACCCAAAATCCTTCGAACCGCTCCAATTTCTGTCTATCTTAAAACATGTTTAGCGAGGTTTTTACACGGAAATTTCTTCGAAAAGCCTTAGGTCCTTCTGGAAAAAAAAGTTTGATCATACAATTTTCAAATACACGCAGATTTAGGCCCAATTTTTTTTAGAAGCCTGAATTAACTTTTGGCGTCACCAAGTCTTTTGTATCGTATAGAATCGTGATGAATGCCTCTCGATATCGTTTCTTCCACGCGCCTGATGGACGGCTCATCCATTTCGCAACGCGGTAAATTGACTTTTGACGACTCGCAACGCGTGTTCGTCCGTAGCGAAGAAAGGCTATCGTGGAAATCGGTGTGTATAGACGACGGGGTCGAAAAGATCCCGTTAGCCTCTGATCGACAACAGATTTCTCCGAAGAAGGATCAAACATTTTTTCTTCATCCTCTCACTTTCTCGCCTAGGTCTTTTTTCTTCCGTGTGCGAAGCTCGAACGCTGTATAGGAGTCGTAGGGGTAGGTGTCGCAATTACTCGAGAACTCCGAGAGCTACGTAGGCTGTATACACAGGATTGATCGATCGGTTTTCGGTTCTCCGCCCTCGCTTGCTCCCGGCTTGACTTCCCAAGTCGCTTTATCAGTTTGCCTCCCCGCAGATAGGGGAGGAGACGAAAGGGCCGCAACCTCCGATCAGCCGTGACAAAGCTACTCGTCAACAACCATTCGATAATGCTCCCATCGCATTGAAATAAACGAACGCGGACTCGGGAGGGGGTTTAAATAATCAGCGTTACAATGCGCCGAGTCTCTCCACAATTAACAATTAAAGCGGCAATTAATTAACACGGGGACCATTTCGTATGTTTCACTCGACGGTAACTCGACACCCTTGCCCCGGAATTATACACCAAACACACTCGACGAAATTTCGCTGCGCCAGCGGCTAATATCCGACCCAGCCACATCCGTTACAGCGGTACGTGCTTGCCATTTACAATTAGTCGCACAAACGCGACACGACACATCGCCGGGGCCAACACGAACGTCGGCCCTGTGTGTATTCGCATCGCGTTATATCGCCGCGCTAACACGCGCTATATCGAGACCATCGCGTCCACGAAATTACCGGGCTGCCCAAGCCTCGAGGGGTTTTTTTGTCGCTCGCATGTGATCAAGACTCCCTCGTGCCCTCCCGAGGACGGATTCACGATCTTGTCTCATTGACAAATATTACTATCGATATTTTAACGGATTGCTGATCCATCGACGACACGAACAGAACAAATCACTCTGTGCATAATAATAATAAATCAGAATTGTCAATAATCGTACATTTATCGAAAATTAAAATTTTATTGCTTGTGAATTTACAATAGATTCTGAAAATTGAGAACCGAAATTACATTAAAATTACTACATTTTTCGTTCCATCAACAACATAGAATTACATCTATAGTAACTATTGGAATACTTTGCTTTCAATAATTCAATTCAATTTTTGTGCAAAACTATTTTAAAGCCGAAAATTTAATTGGAATTCGCTGCAAAAGTCGGTTAATTTTTCAACGTAATTGTTCATTGAATTTATATACAACTTTGACTTCCAATACGCAAAAAGTACAGTTTTGTACAGTTCGGCGGGCTCCTCTTTGAGTGGATCAATAGTAGAAAGAGAAGAAAAACCCCACAAAAAACCAAATGAACGACTACACCAGCAAGAATATAGATAAGAACAATACAGATTATATTAGCGATAAGACGTCGTCGAGGATCGGGGTTTGCGCGATTGCAATTTCAGTCTCGAGCACCCTCGACTCGGACGAGGATTTTTTTGAAGATTATCCATCATCGCCGAGGAACCGCGTTCGAAACATAGTTCCTTTTATTATTATTCTTTCTATCTCGTGTCTAGCATTAACTCCGCGCAGCGCATAACCGTGAGCCGAGTACTTTTCGTCGAGGATGAGAGAAATGTCGAGCTCATTGTGCGATCTCAGACAAAAGCTTGCGGTGGTTTACAATAGTCGTAGCTTTTCGTATAGTACCTATATGGTTACTATAGGTGTATATATATATGTATATATAAGCACACGTAGGATAGAATGGCGCGTCAAGGCACAGTGAGATAGCGAGGTAGAGCCTCGTGGAGAACGAGCTCTTGACTGTGCTCCGCCGTTATTTGCACATAGATACGCGCTTACGACAAAACTAAACCGCTATCCCACCCCCGTGTACGCCCGCGCATGCATCTCTATTCCGGCGCGG
This sequence comes from Ischnus inquisitorius, assembly GCA_963924025.1. Taxonomy (NCBI): domain Eukaryota; kingdom Metazoa; phylum Arthropoda; class Insecta; order Hymenoptera; family Ichneumonidae; genus Ischnus; species Ischnus inquisitorius. The sequence goes on from OZ001252.1 coordinate 10,634,881, forward strand.
AATAGTGTGCGATGCATACCTGAAGGAGGCGCGCATATTCCGAGGTACGTGAACGGTATGCGACATGCAAAACAAGCTGTGGATTTACCAACGTCCGGGAAATAGTATATATATATAGGCATATACACGCTCTTCGCTCAATAAAGTCTATATCGCTCGAGCACCCGATGCCCCGGCTCTGCGTTTATCCGGGAGAAAACCCACGCAGGTATCGGTAATATTGGAAATATCATGCTCTAGTTGCTCTTCCCTTTATTCGGCCCGAACCTTCCCCGCGCGATAGCTATATTCTGCATTCCATACGAGGGATTTGAGAATAGCGGCTCCAATCCAGAGAAAAAGAAGATAAATATCGCTATCATCGAAGGTGCATCGAAGGTGTGAACATTATTGCGGCCGATTCCTGAAAAGTTCGTCGTCAAAGTATCAGAATCAATCTGTTCGCTTTATTTTTCGCAATAAAAGCGAATCATCCGGAAGTCGGCGATAAGACTCGCAGTGGTAACAATTGAGAATCGTTCGATAATGGAATGAAATTCCGTCTGAGCACTTCGGACGAATCTACTTATCCTGAAATATTCTTCGGATGGCATTAAAGCGACGCGGAGAAGAGGCGGCGCGAAGGGGAGGATTTTTCGAAGCTTTCTCCCCGTAAACTCGTTTCAACCATCTGGCCGGGTACCGTCAATCTCCTCGAGTACGGGCGAGATTACGACATTTTTTTTCGCTCTCCTTTTCTGCAAGCCGAAAGAAAGCCGACAATCTCTTCCGGGCTGGATACCCGATGATCGCACGCGCCATTTGACGGCCACGGGGGCTGGCCATAGATTTCGCGTGTACGTCGGTCGTTAGTAGGGGAAAAAAAGGGATAAGAAGCAACGCTAGATATATAGGTAGAAGCGGCGCAAGAGGATCGAGCGAGGAAGAACTCGAGAGCTATCTGCGCTATCGCCCTCTCCTCGCTTCACTGAACGAACGTCTAAATCGCCGTTCGCCTAAAAAAAAAAAGAAAAAAACGCAAAAATCTGTGAAAAATCTAGAAAGGCACATGTCGTGTATTCGTTTTTCTACGAGACCCGAGAGTATGCAATGTCGTCGGTTTTATTGAAACTTCACGTTGAGATACAGCATTGATAATCTTCATGTTTGAGAAGCTTTCTCGGGCAAAACAAGTTACACGTCGTTTCCAACGTTACAATGTTCTTTTTATGTAATCGTTACATTGCTGTATAGCGAATTGTCATAAAACGAGAACGTAAAATTGTTTTTACTTCTGTGTTTACCGAATTTCAATCGCGGAAAGAGTATCGGCTAGCGCGTCTGACCAAAGCCGACTTTTTCCACTAGCTCGATTCGTACAGATGCGGCAGTAAAGGGTGATATGAGTTTCCTTTAGTGTTATTGACCGCGCTCGCCCTCTCCGACGAGGGTAGTCACTGCCTTATCTTTGCCGACCGTTCTCACACTGCGGGCCAGGCAAAAATTGCTGCTTTAACTCCCATCCCGATGCGGTACTCGGGCAAACGGCGCACGTACGATTACTCAGTGTACCTCGTGTATTCGCGTATAACCGGGCATCACGAGTTTCGCAAGAGAGGAATGGGCAGAGGCCAAGCCTCGAAGGAGATTTTCCCCCCCCCCTTAAGCGTCGTTATCGTTTGGGATGCTTCCAAAAGCGGCTTACACCGGGGCTCACTCGAGACTGTTCGGTTGTTACGCTGCGCAGCACTAAGTAAAAAGAAAAAATAAAGTCGAGTGTAACGCGGTCTCTTCCATTCTCGTAACTCTTTTAAAGGCTCCGCATCATTCACGTTATATTTCTTGCGCTCATTCGGCCATTGATTTTATGCAAATTCTATCCGTGCAGACTACTGTGAAGAAAAATTATTTATTAAACAAACACGCGGGACTTAATTGAATTATTATTCTTAAAAGGTTTTTTTATTGTTATAATAATAATAATTTTTTATTCAAACAAGAATTAACAAAAAAAAATGGGAATATTTCAAGAAGAAAGCGTCGATAATTGTTCGTGTATTTTCATAGGACAAAGTATAGCGATTCGCAGAGGTCCGATAAGCCCTCGCTCTGCTTCCTTCACTTTCGCGTTCCCGATCTTCATAAAGGAAATTCCAGTTATTACGGCAAAGCCATATAACCGTGTCCTAAAACGCCGGCAGGACCGAAAGCACGAACGACCGATTTCGTGTTCTCGCACGAACCGATATTAATACAAGGTCGTAAGCTTTGCAACGACGCGAGGCCGTTATTTCGCTCAAATTGTCTTTTGCACAGCCGCGACTTCCGATCTATATTCTCCCTTAAGGGGACGTAGTTATCTAAAAAAAACAAAAATACGTTTTTTTCTTATTCATTCCTGTACATAAAAATTGCATTTTACGCTAAAAAAGTGCATATGTTGAACTTTCACCCCGAATTTTTTTGGAGCGAAATGATGAATCTTCGCTTATGAGGTTTCATTTCGTTCGTTAGACAGTTCATTACAGTACCCGAAATTTTTTTGTAAGCTTCCCTGGCGGAGCTTTCGAGTAACATGTCAAAAAAAATCTACTTCTTCCACTTTTTGTCTCGTTGCCGGTTATAAAATCGTTCGCTATAGCGACAGCAACAGCGACAGCAAAATCGGTGCAATCGTTCGGTCTGAAACCTGCGAGAACTGAAAAAGTTTGACCGTGCCAATGTCGTATAAAATGCACTATCGCGCTCCAAAAAAATTCAGCGCCATAGTTTAACATACATTTCTCGAATCTGGAATGGAATTTTTACGTAAAGTAATGAATAGCAAAAAAAAGAAACACGACAAGAGAAGATAAGAAAAAAAAAAGAAAATTCAAGCAGCGGGTCTCGAAGGTTGTCGAATGCAGCTGGAAAAAAAAGCTCGTCGATACATTTCTCGCGTCACGCGAAGTCTCGGTGATCCCCGACGAGCAAATTGCATGCCCGTCATCGTTCGGTTGCTTTTTTTCCTTTTCTGGAGGGACGGAAAGGTCGTCGCGCGGAAGAGCTTATATATCCTCTCTCCGCTTCCGACTCTACCGCTGTAAGGCAGAGCCGCGGCGGTTCATATTTCATGAGTAACCGAAGCGCGTGAAAGAACCGCAACGGAGAAGATATGCCATCAACTATTCGGAGCAGGTTCGAAGTGTTTGTTACGTTGTCGATCGAGAGCCTGATGGGGCCCGAGCCGAGCGAGACTACTTCGTAAGGGAGCCGCGAACGAAACGAGACCTGTGGATAAAGAGGCAGCTCCGAGGGGATGAAAGGGCCGATAGTGACAGAAGGGTGGCTCGCAACATCTGTGACTGAATCTTCTTCGATATAGCACGGGCTACGTACGCGCGGATAGCATCCGAACGCGGGCGACACGCTTCTTGCGGTTATTCTCGCCCAAGCGCTTCCGGCTCTTCTCGTCTCGATGGAACGAATTTCTATTTATTTATTTTTCTTTATTTTACTGCGATCCAAAAAAAATTGGAAAATCAGAAAATCTGCGGTTGGGAGCGAAGTTTCTTGAAACGGGAACGGGTCTCCCGGGTATCGGCGCAATCCGGCTGACGACCGCACGTGGGCTGTAGAGTCAATTTTTCTGTGGAAATTAAAAGTTCTCTTACTCGTGCCTTCTTCGCGAATCGTTCTTTATTTTGTGCGGATTTGTATATACCTGCGGCAGAGAGAAGAGAAGAGACGCGTCTCGCGGGCGGGATACAAAGTCCAACTCGCGACGTTTTTCTCGTGACTGGAAATTTCCCTGGAGACAGACGGGAGGAGAAAAGCCTCGCACGTCTAGCGGCGCGCTGTTTCGTCTTCTATTTCGCGGTCGCTGTCTGTGCATCGCTCGAGAACGTCTGCCAAACCGTCACGCCTAATACACCGCGTCAGGCTCACGTTGTTCTTCTTCAATTTCACGTTCGACAATCTCTTACACTTGCATCGAGAATACTTTGTCAAATTGTCGTGAAAATTTAACATCCGCTTTATTCGGCAACTCTAGTTCGAGAAAATCTCGCTGCACTCTCAGTAGTGCCTAATTTTTCATTCGTATGAACTTCAACTTATTTTTTCTACTTAACGATATTCTTCTCCTTGAATATTTTTTAACCATGGTGTCCAGTGAAAGGATAGTACGAAATTCAGGGAAATTTAAGGACATTTTCAATTTTTTTCAGATCAGTTACGATGATGTTTTGGAACAACATTAAATTTGAGAGGCGATGAAAACTTGATTTATTTTCCATCGCGATTGAATTTTTTTACGTATAACTTTTGCCTCCAACCTCGTCCGCAATAAGCATTCCGTCCAAAGAGAAAAGTTTCTTCGACGCTCCGAAATTTTTTTCGATACAACTGTGTTTTTTAATTTTTTTTAACTCGAGCACTGCTCCATTCGCCTCGCGCTGCCTCGTGACGCAACGTAGACTTGACAATTTCCCGAAGACCGATGAGCTCCCGTCGCGGCAGTCTCGATCCGTAATTACATCGAGCGTTATTTCTCCTCACCTGAAAGTTTGTGTACGCTGTTGCGTGTACGCGCGAAGGGTCCGCCTTCTCTTTTTGCCCCGAAGGGCCGGGCAGCCCGATGCGATTTCCGTTACGGCCCGCCTTTTTCCATTTCCCCGGAGGACACCGCGCAGAACGAGCGCGCGAGGCACAGGAAGAAATTGATTGAGACGTATCTCCGTCGCCGGGGACGGATATTAAAACGTTCCTCCGCACCGGGGAGAACGAAGCGAAACACGGATACGCGCAAAAGCCTACTCTCTCTCGACGAAAAAAAAAAACGCGGTGTGAAACTCACCCCGGCTCTGATACTAGTTAGCCGGAGGATAGAGCTCGCGTTTCCGCTTTTGCTCTTCCAAAAATTCGCCCTGCCTCGTTACCTCGCCGCCGTTCCTCCTCAGGGTCGAAAAAAATTGCCGGAGAGACTACGAGGCAGGGTGAAAAAAGCCGCGTAGCAAAAGTGAGAGTCGGAGAAGAGAGAGGAAAAAAAAAGAAAAACACGAAGTAGCGAAATCGGATCCGATGAATCAGCACGGCGAATCACCGGAATTAAATTTAATAAACCAGACATTGGCAATCTCGGGAAGTAGGATAGGCCGCTGGCTGCGTGGCTCTCGCCGGAAGCCACACGGGATTCGTTAATATTTGATAATCCAACTGCGGGCGATAGTGAGAGTGGAAACGATGCGAAACAGGCGTGTAACGTCGACCAAGCTAGATTGCCGAGGAAGAGGAAAAACCTTCTCCTTCTTCGGGCCTCAAAGTTTTTTCTGTACTCGCGGATAACGCAGTTTCACTTTCTCCAAGAGGCTATACATAGGCATGCGAGACGAGACACATGTCGATCGGCTGGCATCACGCGAATAAAAAAAAAACTCGTGACTCATCCTAACTCGAAGATACAGGCGTCAGACCAATTTTCTTCAACCTGCGTCATTCGCGAGCGAGGATAAAAAAAAGAGTAAACTGCTAAGAGATTGCCGGTAGGGAAACGCAATTACGATGCCCATCGCTCCGGGACTCTCCTTCGACGGATGGGTGAAGCTTTTATATTTTATATTTTATTTTTTTCTCGAAATTTCTCGAAAGACGATGCAAAGATTATTCGATCCACCATACACGAATCGCATCGAAATTTTCGTCAGACGCACGCGATGCGAGAAACTCTCAATATATGATTAAGGATTTCTCGTTGTTCCGGGAACAATAGCGAAAGAGACGAGCTTTCTGCCACCTGCAATGTTTACGAGAATACAATGGCTATAATTTCTCGAAGGATCTCCCAAGGCCACGCGTAAACCGCGAGTTCCCTCGGCCGTGGACGACAAGCTTTTCGCCGCAGCGTAACTTTCTCCGCCACTCTTGGAAATCCCATTTGTATTGTTTCTTGCCGTGGGACACTTATTCGTACCCGTCCAGCCCTTCGAGACTGAAGACATGCCTCGCCGTCGTGCCGCTCCTCTCGTCTCCTCGAGAGAAGTATCTTCGTTCTGGTTACATATCTCCGCGCCCTTCGCCCTTTCGGATAAATTATTCCAACGAATCTCACAACTCACCGCGTTTCTCAAGAACGCGGCTGCGCTTTCTCTCGTTGTGTTCGTTGCTTCTGAAAATCGTGGAAGTCCCGGAAACGACGAATATTTTTCAACCTTTTTCCAACCTTCTTCTTCTTTCTCAACACCTCGTTTAATCGCTCCCCAATTCGCTGGACGAGTTTGCAAGATTCGAAATAATTTTTCTTTCGAATTTTATTCGTCATCTTCAACACCTTTTCACGAGAACAACAACGCCCGACGTGGTGACTGGGCGCTTTGGGGGTATTTGTGAATTACTCACAGGTCGAGTGAGGATCGGGGGGGTTTTGAGTGAGTTCGAGCTTTTCGAAGCGAGCGGCTTTTGTGTAGCAACAAGATCCGCGAGGGCGCGAATAATTCTCGGGTAATTAATCACCGTTCGACAGCGTGAGAGAGCCAGCTGCTGTCGTAACGTTAAATGCCCTCGCGAGCTTTATCGAACATCCACTTTCGTATCCTCCTTTATATTCAAGTAACACTATGTACAATTTTCAAAGTAACCACAATAAAGCAAAAATTGAATTATTCAAATTATTTTGATAATTCAAAATAATAAAAATAATTGATTACTACTATTATTGTTTATCAATTATTATTATTTTTCATTATTTAACAATTACTTAATCAATGAATTAATTTGGTTTTGCAATTATTAAAAATATTTTAATAATTCATATCTAATATTTTCCAATTTCAAATATAATAATAATAATTATCATATAATAAAAAAACAAATAATATGATGACTACACTACTCTATTACTTATTACTTTGGGTAAGTAAAAGAAAAAAATCAACGGGTAAACGGCAGCAGAAAATGAAATCGAAACTCTTCAGAGCGTTTCGTAATTCCGCGAGACCCAATTATCGAGGGTACCGTCGAGTTCCAACAAACAGACGCGGTATTTTATCAGTCTATCGTGGAGGGTCACGACTGGACCAATGGGGAGGACGAATTCGCGTGTATCCTAGGAAAAGCGGCGTCTAACTGTCGCGTGACTCATTTCAGGCGGCGGCTTGGCGCGTCCGAAGATGACTCTGAATCTGGACGGGGGTGGAAGCGCCGTAGCCGGAAGCGTCGCGGGTACCGGTGGCGTCGTCGGTGGCCAGCTCATCCCGAAAAAACCCGGTGGTCTGAGCCTCGGATTGCCACTGGAAATAACGACGAGCCGGGCTTCCGCGGATCTCGTCGACGTCGAATTACCCCTCGATAGACAAGGGTTTGTATCAATTTTTCTACGAATATACTTTTAAAGAATCATTTATCACATTCTATCATTATGATGCGAAATAATTTTTTTTTATGTCGCAATTAATGTCATTATAATTCTTCTGATCTTGAATAGACAAGGTTTTATATTAACTAATATAATACATATTTAAAAAGAAATCATTTATCATATTCTATGGCCGCGATGAATTTTCTTTTTTCCATCACGATTAATGTTATTATAATTCCCCGTAACAGATGGTACCACGGATCGATAACGAGAATCGAGGCCGAAGCCGTTCTTCGACTTCTTCGCGAGGGTAGCTACTTGGTGAGAAACAGCGAGTCGACAAAGCAGGATTATTCGCTGTCGCTGAAGTGAGTATCAGTCGAGAAGTTTTCGCGAGTTACTCCAAGAATCTTCGCTTCTCCTTAATGCCTCAGAACAAAGTATTCATCCCTTACACGCTCGTCGCGCTGGCCCCTCGGAATTCGTTGACTTATTTGCATTGATATATTCGCGGAGGGTTGCGAAATAATTTATGCATGCGCGGTCTCCGAGCTCACGCCGCGTCTTTTGATCCTTGCGCCTCCTTGCGGCGAGCGAATTTATGTAATTTCATACGTTTTTCTTTAACACTCACTAACTTACGTTTACAGGAGCGCTCGAGGTTTCATGCACATGCGAATACAGCGAAACGAGGATCTTAACGCGTACATACTCGGCCAATTCAGCAAACCGTTCGACAGCATACCGGAAATGGTTCGTCACTTCAGCGTCAATCGTCTTCCGATTCGGGGTGCCGAACACATGTGTCTCCTGCATCCGGTCATAGCACAGCTTTTGTAGCGCATCTATCGGAGCGCCCTTTAAGGCGCTGACGTTATTGACCATCCGACCGACCACAGCTGTAACATCCAATCCAACGCTCCATTCGTCGTGATTCTTTCATTCGATTTGTGTGTTTTTTTTGCTTTTTTTTTTTTTGAGCAGAAGGAAGGAAACGAGAAGAATCGAGGACTCCGGAGAAATTGAAGGATAAACGAGATTGGGAGTCGCCGATGTTTCGAGACGTCGAAGCCGCGCGATTTTCGTGCACCGGAAACCAGTGCCAATGTCAACTTCATCGACGCTCACTCCGCCCCGGAAAAGCTCTTTTTTTCTATTTCGATCTCGCGTTGATCGCTGCCGCGCTCGATTCCCGACGTGGCTCGACGAGGACAAAAGAAAGCTGGCCTGTGAGAGGACAATAATTGAGTCGATTGGAGTATACAATTTTTTCGCGAAAGACCGTAGAAATTCCGATTATACAGTACAAAATATGTCCATGGCGATGATTGATATCGATGCACGACGAATTCGAGGGTTAATCGCATACGTTAGCTTTATTTTTTATTGATTTTCTTTCGAGATTTTCTCGTTACGAGCCTTGTTCGAATCCATGCACTTGGACTTGACTATTCGAGACAAGCTTGAAACGCGTCTCGCCCAACGAGCCGCGAAGCTCTTGGGCTCCGCGTCGAAACGCTCTTCAGCGTTACTCACCGAAATCTACGAAGAGGCCTGTCCGGCTTATATACAAACGTTGTTACAAAAATTCTTTCGCATCCATGGATAACCCCCGAGTCTTCCTTGCCGAAAGAATGGGAAAAAATATTATGGAAAAAAACCCAGCGCAAAATCTACCTCGCGAATGTTGTGAAGAGTCTCGCATCTTCGTCGCGGGGGAACCAGGATCGATCCGCGACGAGGAACGCAGCAGGCCGACGAGGTACCCGGAGAAACGTTGAGCGAAAGATAATTCGTCGATCGACCGAAGTTCAACGATCGAACCCTGGATAATAACAGCGAATGCCAAATCTAACTTCCAAAGAAACTAAAAATAACGAACGCGAGCGTCGTCTCGATGTCGACGAACGCTCTCGATAGTCCATTGTCGCTGATATAATTACGGGATAAGCTCGCCAATCGCAAAGGAGCGCGGCGAAAGAATCGAAGAATTCGTTAATCTTCCAAGGTCGACTAGTCCGGAATGTTGACGACTCGATTCACCGATACGAGTAATTCGTCCGACAGTTTATAAGTTGTTGCATTACGATGAATGTGGAGGGAGAGAGGGCGAAGGGAGGCAACTGATACATATTTTTTAATGTGATATTACTTTGTTACAGAGGCTAGCCTAGTTTTACCTGTGATTCGTTATAACTCGATTGAACGCCCCGTATCCGTTTGTCATTATTACGTGCAATATTTTTCGCGGGATTATTATTAACATTATTACTATTATCACGATTATTGTCTTCGCGTAAGGAAAACGGCGTAGGCCGAACCCGACGAAGCTACGTCCGTGGCGTAACGATAATTGTTTGTTCGAACTAAAAGTTCCGTTTCGCGACGCTCTCGTTAGTCGTAACATGTTTTCCCGTTCTGTTGATCGTCGTGAACGAAAGTAAGCATGAGAGGGAAGTTTCTTTCCGATTCCGTCACGAGCGTGCAACTCGGAAACGCAGAGGCAAGGCGAGGAGTTCCAGTTCTGTCCGTGCATTGATTTTTACATTAAGTCTTCGTTCGTTGATGAATACGTCCATTGCCTCGGGTCGGAGAGGCGATAAAACGCGTTTCCGCGTGTGCGAAGAGAAAAGAGAAAAAGAAGATAAGCCTGTCGCGAAAGCTCTCGACGAAGCGCCGAGAAAGACTTTCTCGAGGATGACGAAAACTGCGCGAACGGGCGATGTACAGAGTTTCGCGATGACAAAAGTGTCGAGAGACGAGAAGATGAGGAAGATCGGTCCGTTCAAGTTTATATTATATTTATATTTTTCTACGTTTAAGATATAGCGCGTTTCGTTCGAATATCCGTCGCTCGATCCTTCACAAGCGTGAAACCAAGAACCGACACAATTGTAACTCGATTGTCGCCACGATAGCGAAAGAGAAGAAAGAGGGAGGAGAAAGAGAGGAGAAGCGTTGTACTTTATAAGCTGCCAGTATTATTAATTGTAATCGATAATGCATATCGACGTCGAAGGTTGACGACATTCAATATTGTCCGCATGCCCGAGGCGTTTATTGAAAACTATATAATCCTACGATAATATTTATTTGATATTCATAGTCGATTGCGTTGAGCGATTGTGTTCTTACGTTTGTTTCCGTTCTTTCTTCCTCCGTACGTTGATTTAGTCGTACTAAGGCCGTATAACTCGTGTTAAACATAGGATATAGACGTTATAAAGTAGAGTCGAGATACCATTAATATTTATCATACGCTGTCCGTATATCATAATGGTAGTTGATACCCCGAGTAACGTGTAGATACTCCCTGTACCTTAAAATTTATATGATGTAGCGTCTAACTTCTATATTGAATTAGTATATATAAACGAATAAGCCTAGTCCAAAGCCGTTTAGGGCTCGTAGTTCGTATCCCCGATGGAATGAAAGACCGATTGAAAAAAAAAAAAAAAAACAACTAACTTCATTGTGCGATCACAGTACTCCGATATATTTGACTTCTCCTGATTAGCGCACCGCCCACGTGAAATGCAAAAAAATTGAAAAAAAAAAAAACAATAAAAAGGGGCCGTGCAGGATAGAAGGGTAATACAAAAATCGAGGCGCAAATTATTTTTGTTGTTGCAAGCAGAATTCTCAACGTTCCGAATAAAGAAGATAAAGAACTTCGTTAGGAAGTAGTATGTAATTTGAAAGGATCCCAATTAATAATAATAAAAGAAACAAAACATTTCTTAATACCCACAATGTTTTATTATTTCCTTACGAATTTCTAGATTTTTCGGCATGAATGTGTGGTCGTTTCGTCATTCCTCTTGTTCGTTCGTATCCGCTACCTCCTCAAATTCGTCGGGGGTTCTTTCAGCCTGCGGTGTAGCATCGCGCACGACTTGTTCTTCGAGGCCCGGAGGCTCCGGCGGCGCGTCACCTTCGTCAACGATCGTTCCGGGCGGTGCGCTCGGAGGAGTTGACCGTTCCACGGGGATTTCTTCGACTATCGTCTCCGCAGTTTCTTTCGTCGATTCCGAGACTCTCCTCGAGCTGAGGCGTTTCGGCGCTTGAACGACACTCGAGCGTCTCTGACTCGACTGACTTTGTCGCTGCGAGGCTGGAGCCGGCTCGGCAATCTGTACATTGCGTTTGAATCGACGAATAAACGCATCTAAGCCGAATTGCTCAGTAAAATTCTTTGTGGATGAAAAATAACCGATTGCGCGGGTGGAAGAGAAAGAGGAATATCGGCGGTGTCTCCATCGCCGCAAGGCCCGCAGACATCGGATTTTCCAGGCATGCGTCTGCTTCGATACAGTTGACCGTCGTTTCCGCGCACGACACCCTCGGTTAGTTGTATAGCTTCCGGTCCCCACTGCGTCAAAAAGTGTCCCATTCGCATTACTCTCTGCTGCGGCGTCGTTATCGTGTGACTTCCACCGCAGTAACGGTTGCAAAGATGATCCCTTCAACGAAACATCCGATTAATAAACGTTACAAGACCAACGAATTCTTTAGAATGGCGACATCTTTCTGCGACTCGTACCTTGGAGATTTTGTCAATGAGTCTTCCCTCAAGGGTTTAGCTTTTCTCGCCATTTCTTGCATCGCCGCCTCGAATTGAATCATATTCCGACCGTGAGGCAATCGTCTCTGTTGCTTTCGCACCTGATCGAGTTCGTAGGTCAAATACGGTTTTATACTCTTCGTGCAGGGCATCACTGGCGCTTGGTAATGAGCGCCTTCTTCCATTCTCATTACGGCGTTCGCGTCGCACGATATGCACTTGACGTCGCTGTGAATACAGAAAAAAAAAACATATTTCTGGTAAATAGCGAAAGAATTTTGTAATATTGTTTTTTTTTTCATAAACGTAAAATATATGCCGACATTTGTAGAAAACAAGTCGGTAAAACTGCGGACAGTACTTGCCTGAGCATTTTTTTGGTTCCGGCAGCTTCGTTCTCGCGACGCATTTCCGCGAGATTTTTGAGCTTCTCTTGCAGCATCTTGAGCCTGTTGTTCACGAAATCCTTGAGCGGCGATATTTCGATCTTGTCGAGTTTACCCTCGATCTCGCGTTGAACCTCGTCGAGAGCCTGTTGCCATATGGTTTCCTGCTGGCCGAGCTTCGTGATAGCGTCCTCGAGGCCTCGCGCGAGATCGTCGCAGGCCGCGTCGAATTGATCGTGCGAGACTTTGCGATTCACGGCTTGAGCGTCGGCTTTGTCGGCCAGCGCGTCTTCGAGATCTTCCTTGTCGGCCTTTATCGTCTTCAACAGTTCTATCTGCTCGATCAGAGCCTGCTCGACGAATAAGAATTCTCGTCAACGTAGTTAAAGAAGGAAAATCATTGAAAAACGTGCGAAACTCATCGCTGATCGGTTGAGATTCTAACGTTCGTGTGAGTATCTCGATCCTCCTTGTCGTCCATAAATCTCGAGGCTGTTTGATTGACTTTCTCCATGTCCGCTTGGATAGCCTGAATCTTAGCGACGAGGTCGGCGATACCGCCGCTTCCTTCGAGACCCAAACCGGACTCGCTGTTTATTCGATCGGTGACGCAGCCCATTTCCTTCTCGAGATCGGCGACCCGAGAGTCGAGCTCGCTCAGAGCGCCGGCGTAAATCGCTTCGACGTTCTTAATGGCATTTTTATCGTCGTCCGACTCTCCGGATGCTACGCGACCGGAACTTGAAGGATCCTTCGACGATTTCGATGTCACCTTTTTGCTCGTCTCACTCGTCGCCGCGGTCGCAGTTTTATTTCCGGCACTAGCGACGGATGCTGCGCTCCGAGCTGCGGTTGGACTAATCCCAGTCGGAACCCCGCCCTCCGCTTCGTCCACGACTCTCGGCGTTTCATTCGCGCCGGGAGATTCCTCAAAGTCCACTGCTCTCGCCGCTTCGCCCGGAAGGTCGACGATTCTCGTGCTCAAATCTTGTACTTTTTTCTGCACCCCGGTCATCTCCTTTTTCAGCGTTTCGACGTCGTTTCGCAGCTCCGTTAAATCGACGCCTCCTAATTATCAATAATCGTACTGTTATTTGTGCAATTTTTGAGTGTCTCGTCGATCGGCGAATCAGACCTATGACACTGCGCCGTTTTCCGGTCGGCGAGGGTTTTCTCTGCACCGTCGAGTCATTCGGAGTTGGATCGTTTGGACTCGCCGATTTTTCCGCTTGCTCGGAAGAAGAAGCTGTCGGAGCCGGCGTGCCAGTTGGCGCTGTCGTAGCGCTAACATTTCTGCCGACGGAAGAAGCTTCGTCGGGTTCCGTTACGACTACCGTCGCTTTCGACGGCTCGTTTTCTCTCGCCGATGGGACGATCGTCAAACCCGCCTCGCTCGAGATCGCCTCGCCGACCGACTTGATGTCTCCGATTTTCTTTATATCTTCAATATCCCCGCTCAGATAAGCCAAATGATTCTCCAACTCGCCGATGCGATCGTTAACGTGTCCCAATTCTTCGGCGAGGTTGCCACCGCCAGTTATCTCGATCTTGTCGCTTTTTATCAAATCCTGAACCATCGTCGTTAGTTTGTCGATACCCTGCTCGCTCGCGTCCAGACGCTTGCTCATGTTTATAACGTGCCACATGTCGCTCAGCGGATCGGCCTTGCTGCCCTTCACGCGCTCTATCATCTCGGGATTGTTGGCGAGCTCGTCGAGGGCTTGAAATTTCTTCTGGAGACCGCGCACCGCCTCGTCGAGACGCTTGAAACCCAATGCCGTGGGAGCCACGCCGTCCAAGACTGGCTCGACGAAAATTACGGACTGACGATCCCCGTCGATTCCCGCGCCGATTTGCTGCTTCGATCCTTTTGTCTTCTTTGCCGCTGGCGAACCGTTCGCGCTCGCGAGGCTCGTCTCGGAATCTGTGGAATAAAACTCAGAATTATAAAGCAAAAGGGAAATCATCATAAAAAAATTATTAACATTAATTTCATTATTGTTGTAGTAATTAATTTTTTTATTGTCACTATTATTAATTTTATGACTATTATTTTATTATTATCTGGATTATTTTTTTTTCGAGCAACAACCATTGCCTCCAGATTTTCCTCGAGCAGTAATCGGTGCACTCGCCGGTGATTTCCCGTTTTTCGTGGACTTTCCCGAGCTCGAAGACTCGGTGAATATATCGGCATTAATTCCCACTTGGCTGCTACGCTGAAATACTTTTCCCGATCCATCAGTGATGCTGTACTCGTGGAGCTGAATACTCGGCCCGTCCTTCGAGGAGCTTATGATGGTCTATCGAAATATAAATAAAAAATATTGTGCCAGTGTTGAACCAAGCCTCACGCTTTTCTTTCACCTTTATTCGATTCGCTTCATCGCCTCTATATTCGACCTTCGTCGACCGAAGATTTATCTGATGGAGAAGCACGTGAAGAAAATTGTGAAGAATATTCAAATTCACCGCGCCGACCTGACGAAAATAACGTACAATGTATTATTCGCGACAGAAACTAAAGAGATAAGAGTGAAGTGCATGAACAAACATTCTATACCTCAGGAGTACCCAGAGCAAGATCCAACATTTGCGGGAGAGATACTTGCAAACTTAGCGCATCCTGACTGTGGGAAGCAGTCGGAGACTTTTGAGATATTCCCGCCGTTTTCGCGGCCATTGGGAGATTTTTGATAATCAGAAAGAAATCAACGATTTGTCATTTTCTAGTTACGTCTGGCGAATCCAATTGCACGTCAATTGTTTCGATCGATAATTCTTAGCTTTTTTGTCGCTACCGTAATTCGAAATCAGCTTCAATTTACGAGCGCGGCGCATGCGCGAACTCGATAGAAAAATTGCGTGGGGGTTAGTCGTACTTTCGGCGTTCGCCGAATCGTAAACATAACCTTTCGTCTTGTATCTCGCTGACTTTTCAAGGGTAATCACGTTGCGATGGCCGACAAGGACGAAACGGTGCCAATCGTTAGAATAGCCGGAAAAAATAGCGTGGTGGGTCGAACGACAGTGAAACGCAACGCCGCCAATGAGAACATTTCTTACAGAACGACTCTTCGTTTCAGGACGCTGCCTTGGAACTGTTGCGTTCAAGGTCAACGAAAACGGGCAAAAGAAAGCGAAACGAGGACGCCGAGGACAAGGACAACAAAGTGGCTCTGCACTGCACGAGCGATCTCGTCGATGCGAAGGAGAGAACAAACGCCGCTCTCGCGTTCTCGGAAAATCACGCAATCACGCAGATGCGTTCTTGCCTCGCGCGGCACGATTGGTCGAGCTTGCGACAATTGTTTCCCCTCTTGCTCGGCTGCTACGGCGAACTCGAGCCAATCGTTTGGCGATACGCCGTGACGATATTGCTGTGCAGTCCCGAGAGCGACTCGGCGAATCTTCAAGAATTTCTCGAGATGTGCCTCGGCGCTCAGAGTCTCGAGGACAGTCATCTCCTCGAGCATCTTCTAACCCTACAACAACGAGACAATTGAAGATCGAAAATATGGCCCTTCTTTTTGTATTAATATTTTTTTATACCCGCACAAAAAATGTTGCAAATAAAAGAAAAATTCGTTCGATTAACGTTTAGCTTTATTTCACCATACGCTTTTTCTCCGTTATCCCGTTTTTCTTTTTTATTACTTTGCTTTCCATTACTTTCAGTGATAATAATCACGGATATATAATATATATATAATATATAATATTAATAATATAATTATTGTATCAATACAAATGTGTGCTATTTACAACGTCTTTCATCGTTGAACCGTGATTTTCCTTTGTTCTTATTTTCTTTTTTTTTTTTCTTTTCATTACTTCAATACAGTCGTTTCTGCAAAAGATATTAGAGCAGCGAACAAAACGAGGAGGAGGTATATACACGCGTTTTTCTTCTTTTCGTTTTAATATATATATATATGTCGTTAAAAGTTTAAAGAATTATAAACGAAACTACTGTAGGTAACATGGACAATACATCTACGTTATGACTCTTAACATCGTCGACCATCTTAACGAATTTTACGACTGTACAATATTTCATCGTCAACTCCGGATAAAATCTCATGTTTTTTTTTCTTTTCTTTTCTCTAGCGTTCGTTCGTTCATCTCTACAATAGTTAGTATTTCAAACGAATTGCATTCGATGGCAAAAGGCATCGCCAAGTAATCGGCATTTGTACATTATATTAGCTGCGTCGAAATCGAACATTTCGCGATCGAAATGTTACCCGCCTAAGAGGCACGTGGCGTTGTCGTAATTAAATGCGAGTGTGCTCGATGCGATGTAACGAAAAGAAGGATCGATGAAAGAAACGTAAGAATTGCAAGTGTCGCGAAGGTTTTGATATGTCGACGGACGAGATGATGATGATGATGATGATGATGATGATGATTTTGTTGATGATTGATCGATGATCGATGACAATGGCGTTGATATACTCGCGCGAGGAGTATGGTCTTATGCGATGACGTATGCTCGGTTATTGGTGAAGATGAGTAGACATAGTTTTACGATGCTGAGAGGGGAGGGATGATAAATCGATGGAATAACGGTAATAATAAATACGAGTGTGAAGTAAGAGGTCGATCGCAAAATCGCTGGTCAGTCGAGATGTAAATGAACACGTGGGTCGTTGGCTGCTAGTTTGATCAGTGTCTTCTTGACGCGAAGAATCGGCAGTCGCGCCGCCGGCTTTCCGTGCCAGCACTCGCGCATCAATTTCCCCAAACCCGCTAACGTCTGCGAAAGATGAAAAAAAAAAAAAAAAAAAACAATATTAATTCGTTCAATAATCTCATAAGCGAAACTAATCGCTGGCGTGAAAAAAAGTTAATTACCGCGTCCGAGTGCCATCTGTTAGGTAACGGCGGACGGCGCTGATCGAGCGAAACCAATTTTCGCATTTCTTCGATCGACGGCTCTTGAGTGCTGCTCGCGAGCCACTCGGAGTACGGTGACGTGTAATCGAGAGCCACGCCGTTGCTGATGCAACGACGGCATACCTCCCAAAGTATTAGTCCCAGACTGTATATATCGGCGCGTCTGAAGCTCTCCAAACACTCGACGTTCAACCTGGTCGGGCAGGGTAATCGAATATAAAAATATGAATTCCACGTATTGCCTCCCATCGATCTCGCATGTTTGCATTAGCGGTCTGTATCGCGCTTCGATAAGAATACGAAAAAAGGCGCACTCACGTTTGCTCGAGTACTTCCGGGCTCATGTAACGCTTGCTGCCGAGTCGAAGATCTATTCTGTCGGTCGACAGACGATCCTGCGTTGCGGCCAGAGCGAAATCGGCGATAACGCAGCTGCCGTTATTCTTCACGAGAATATTCTTCGAGCGAAGATTTCGATGTGCCATCGCCGGCTTTCCCTTTGTACCGTGAATCTCCGTGTGAAGGTACAAAAGACCGTTCGCTATGCCCAAGCAAATGTTCAGAGTCTGATGATGGGTGAGCGGATGCGGCGAGCAGCTCAGATGCTCGTGCAACGAACCCAAAGGATGGTAGTGAGTTACAAGCCATAGTTGCGTACAACTCGCGCGACTCGTCATGTCGCTACCCACGTAACCGAGTATGTTGTCGTGACGGGATGGCAATAGCTGCGAATAAACCTCGGTCTCGCGCGACCATGCGGCTTCGTCGCGGGAAAAATATATCTTGACCGCGACGCTCTCACCGTGCCAAACGCCTCGCCATATCTCACCGCCGAAACCGCTGCCGCCGCTGTCCAGACACTCGACAAGCGCCACTTGCTTCGCCAATGTGCGCTGCACCAGCAACGGCAAACCCGAACCCGATCCGCTGGTGAGACTTCTTCCGTCCAGATATTCCTACGAGTTAAAGTGAGCATTTCATCGAAGTAGGGTTTTCTTTATTAAAAAATGATGAAATGTTTAAAAAAAATTACCTTGAGCGTACTATCGCCGGCGGCGGTAGCTCTCAATTCGTGCGACAAGTGATAATTCGTCGTGGATGTCGGCGAAGGCGAGGGAAAGTGTAGCATTGACGGTTCCAGCTCGGAATCCATCAGTAGCTTGTTTCGCCTCGGTGCCAAAGGACGTTTCCTTCGCGTTCTTCGCGCCATGAGGCAAAAGAGAACGCCGCCGGCCACGGCCACGAGACCGACTATCGGGCCCAGGATCGCCAGAGTCAATTTCACGGCGTAATTCTCGCCGTTATTGTCTACGATTAAGAGGATATTATTGCAAAATTAATTTTATCGGCAGAATTCATAACTTCAGTATCATTTATTATCGACGGATTATTAGTTACTAAAGGTTAATGTATTTTATCGGTTGAATGAAGAATAAGAATGATCAAGAAATTTCGAAGAAGTCATTGCTGTGTGTTTCGTTGCTTACCATTCAAACGTTCCAACATCGGAAACGGACCGTCGTTGCACAAGTCAGCGTGGCAACACTCCACATGGTAGAGAGCTTCGTATCTACTTTTCGGAGACAGTTTGTTGCAGATCAGCGGTACTTGATCCGGTTCCGTGGTGCAGGCCCTCTTGACCCTTTCAATACCATCCGATTCTCGAACTCTGGATTTCCAACACTGGGAAAAGTCAATTGTTGAAGAATATTTCGAGCTTTAACTAACAATACTCGTTTGGATTTCGCGCAATCCAAAGCAGAACTATAACATAGAGTAATTCAAGGAAGTCGCGATTGGCTAAACTGAGAAATAAGTGGTCAAGGATTGAATTTACGGGGCTAGCACGACTTTGAAACCACGGTGTCTAGTAAAAGATCGCAAGAAATGCAAGGACTCTGAGATTTTTAAGAAAGCTCCAAATCAATGAAATTATTTTAAAATATGTATTTTTCCGCAACGGTAACGGCAATTCGGATTGGCAAAAAAAATTATCTTTTAACCAGTCCAGAAGCAGCTTCTCAAGACTACAATTTTTGCAGAATTCTAAAACAATATTTTATAGTCGACTTGACGTCTAGTAAAGAATCCCGAATGTACATTTAAATCACCCGTTCATGAGAGCTTGAAAAGTTTTTTTGAAAATTGAAATTGGAGTGAATAAAAAAAATTTAAGCTCAATTCCACGACTTTCAGAACCAAGAAAATTGAATGAATTTATTGAATAAATAAATAAGTAAATAGGTCAACAATATAATAAATACAAATTGTTCTTAGTTCTGTCAATTATGTATCGATCGCGTTAAATCAAGTATTTACGTAACCAACAAAAGGCTCGTGTTTTGCATTTAGTACTCGTTCGAATTTAAATGGTATATGCAAAAAATCCATCGAATGAATCTAACGCAAAAAACATGCCACATCGTCACGGCTCGATGAGAAGTAAAACTTACCGTAACGGCATTGTAACAAAAATCCGGATTTGTGCACTCCCTTCCTTCGCACGAATAACACTTGAAGCGTTTGAGAGGTGCGTTACTGCCGCTGAATCTGGTATTCGATACGTCCGGTATTTCTACCGGTTCTTCGCTTTCCAGGCCATTTTGTTGCTCCTCGAGCAATGGACTATTCGCCCTCTCGCCTGAATAGTAAATACAAATGGTTCGAAGTTATCAAAACAGAAAACAATTGCCAAAAAACACACGAGGATTGAGGAAAGCTTTATTTATCACCGAATCAACTCCGAATAGCGACAGAGTGGAGTAAAATATTGCAATTTTTGTTGTTTTTTTGAACGCGTTTTTCCGCTCACCGCGAACTACATAAAGGGTGGGGAGGGGGGGGAGGAGAAGCGAAATATTGTCGAACGTAATTGTCGGCTACCTGGGCATAATTTCAATGTCAACAACAGCACAAAGTGCGTAATAAATATAGCATCCGCCATTTCTGTTCCGCGTCAAAACAATGGACCACTGGAGTCACGCAGAATTCGCTCCCATGTTGTTTTCACGTCTATCTCTCGACCCGCGTTCGGGAATTTCGAGACACGAGCCAATTCGCAGAGCTGCTCATCGATGATGCACATACGAACGTATTCCGCGTTTACGCTGGATCACATAATCGCGCGACACGGTCGCGAACGAGGGAACGGCCTTCTCGCGCGGCGCATCAAGAGCGAACGTTCCGACTCGATTGGATGCACAGTCGTTCGTAAAAAAAAACACACTCGGATTACACTGAGAAAACTTCACTGACTACGGGTTACATGTGATCTCGTCCGCATAGGCGAGCTGAGCGCTTGTGTGTGCGCCAACGCTGCGTCGAAGAACGCCCTCTCGAATACCAGTCGACCGACTCTCCACCTCGGCGATCGGGAAAAAAATGTTTCTTCTTCTCTCTCTCGCGTGAAAAATCGTGAAAATTACAACCAACGCGTTCTGGTGTTGGCGAAGCGCATTACAACGCGGGAATGAAATGAAACGATCGTTGCGTCATGTTGGCTTCCGCGGGGAAAATATCCTCTTTGATTTTGTTCACGTGCGATATAGAGCTTTGCACGCGCGCTGAACGCGCTCGCGTTTTTTCCGTCTTTTATAGAAATTCTTTTCCGCGCCGAAACTATTATTTACTAAACTCCCATTATACCTGACACTCAATTAGTCTAAGACTCTTTTAAGTCCCTTGGACTAATATTAACATTACAGATCTTTATATAGATTATCAATAAAAATCGAATTTTCGGGTGGAGGTAGAAGATTCGAAGTCCCACTTCGATTTTACCCTTTTAGGTCCTCGATCCCTATAAGTCTTTTTTTTAATACTTTTGGTTGGGGGAGTGAGATATTTCATGCAAGAAACAACTTATGATCTTGCGAATCAGAAGGGGACGGAATGTTTCCGGATTTTTAGGGTGCCCGGTCCATTTTTTTCTTTCCACGACCTTTTTTTCCGCCAATCAGCGACTGCGATAACAACTGAATCTTTGAATATACATAGAGAAATATATCAACGATGTAGCGATTTATTGAATTTATTCATTAGGTGCTCGGAATGTACAGTCATCGATGAAAATACCAAGACTACCGTTCCGTAGAAACTTAATTGTTTATTCATTCTTTTTTTTCTTATTATATTTACAGTGAGCCTGTACAACATATTATGACACTGCGACATGAATGGCTTTTGCTTCGTTACAAACGATTTGCCGAAAAATGTAATTGAACAAAAAGTTTCAATCGTTGGTAATGGAAAATGACGTGTCCTGTAATCATGTCACGCGCTTAATGGAATCGAATGAGACGAATTGATATCTACTTTGTCAAAATAGACTGTTTAAAAATTGTATTTTCGTTGGAATTCAATTGTTCACGACTTTGCTAAAGAAAAATACATCGTTTTAATTTTAGCGTGAGAATAGCGTACGAATGAATCGCCGAATTATGTCGTGGTTCGCGGTTTGAGCTCGTCGTAGCACGATCTCAGGAATATGTAATTCTTCTTCATTGGATTGTAGAATTCGTGGCCCCTCGACCAATCGTAAGAAACGGCGTAAGCGAATATCTGGCCGTTGTGATTGAAGCAGCAACGACTTATCGGTTGTTCCATCGTCTCGGATGGTTTTAGCTTCGTTCGGGCGTCTTTGTCCCAAAAACTGAACGTACCGTCGCTGCCGACGGTCGCCAGCGTTCCGTGAACCGGATGAAACGCTATGTCGTTCACCGCGTATATGTCTTGATATCCGTTCGGCGCGCCGTTCGAGCGATGACACTTGAACGTGAAATTGTCTTTGGGATTCGCCGGATTGACGTACTGTATCGCGACTCTTCCCTCGACACTGCCGAGCGCGTAACCGTTCGGCTGTTTCTTCTTGTCCCTGAAAATCGCGACGCAACGGTGCTGATACTTCAACGGCGAATCGACGCGCTTGAACTCCTGGGGGGTTCCCTCGAGCTGATAGATTATAAGACCGCGTCCCGCGGTTCCCACGACCGCCATTGGATAATCCTGAAAAAAACAAATGTTACATGCATTCCCTACGATTCGGCATTCCACGAATAAGTGAGCTCTTCCCTTCGGAAGCCGAAATTACTTTTGCAGTCGGAATTAATCTCTGAATAAGGCCGTTAATCCGGAATCGTTTCAAGACCAAACTTGTAGCATTTTTTAGGATTCGTCGATTTAAGACCGTTTTTGGAAGGCTCTTGAACGAGCCCTTGAAAAATGTTAAATGTCAATGTACATACAACATCGGCGCAGTAGCATCTCTCCGGCAGATTGATAGTCAGCATCGGATTGGGACTGCGAGTATCCCAAAATTTCAATGTTTTGTCCCAGGAGCCGGTCATCAGGCACGAATAGTTGGAACCTTTGACCCAGTGGCAAGTTTTCACAGGTGCGTCGTGCGCCGCCACTTGTACGCTCTGGTTGGAAGCGAGATCCCAGCATTTTACCATCTTGTCGCACGAGGCCATGAATACTTTGGTACCGTCCTGAAATGGGAAAAAAAAATTTCCATAGGACAATTCGACGGGGACTTCGTTGAGGAAAACCATTTTTTTTTACTAACGTCGCTCCAGCAAAGATCGAAAACGGGTCCACCCATGGTCTGCATGGATTTTGGAACCGTCTTTCCCGTCTGTTCGACTTCCCAGCAGCGAACGTTGCAGTCCCAAGAGCCGGCGACTAGAAAATTCTGACTGATGGACGCCGGACTGAAGGCCAGACTGGAGATGGAATCGTCGGGGGGTGAAACAACTTCGAAATCCTTCATAGGATTCGACGCGGAGGGCGTCGCGCTCCCGAGTGGACCGCTCTGGTTGAACATCTCCGGGCTTCTTCTTTCGCGTCAAAATCTGATAACGCAAATTTTTCTTTTTTGTATAATTTTCGCAACGACTTTCGCGAGACAGGTTAACTCGGCGCCGCGAACGAATTTGTCGAGCTTTGTGTTTACCTCGCGTTAATGTTTGACACACGATTACACACGATGATCGCGTTGCGTCGTCCTCGTGCGACGAATAAGTTTATCCGAAGTATCGTCGTTTATTATCAACGATCGAGATTTCTCGCATTTTCCAAACTCGTCAACCGGGAATTGATGTAAAGCGTGTGTTTATCGAAAGTTCGTTCCGTGCTAAATTCTTTCCAATTCTTTCTTCCCATTGGCTAATGCCGCTTAAGGACGGCGCATGCGCGATGGATATTTCTTTGAAACGCGCCTTTTTCAAATTCGCAGCGCTACGTTCCGAATCCCCGCCGAGCGACTTTTTTCACTACGAATCAAAGGGGAGAAAAGTCCACCGGGCAATCATTCGAAACATACTCCGGCCTTACGTTCCGAATTCTCAAAGCTAAGAAGAAGATGCAAACTCGCAGGTCCAAAGAAACGACGATAATATTTTTCGATCCATTCACTGATTGATAGCACGTCGTAACGGTAGAGTGAAGAAAAATGCACCGGTTGTATTTCTTTTTTCCAAATGCGAGAAATTTCGAAGGAGTATACTTAAATAGCATACAAATTGTTGAATAAAAAAAAATATTCACAATCGCCAGATACAACTCCCTAACCCGTCAAAATAATGATCAGACTTATTGCGATACTACGATTGGTTCTTGCCGTTAAGATGATATTTGGTAGCAGTAATTGGCAGAATGCGCGCATAATCAATGGCGGCCGTTCGATCCATGAGACAAAATCGCGCGCTCCAACAGGCGGCGCGGTCACGTGTCAAAACATTGTTTCATCGTGTCTGATCCTGTCGGTTGTTTCGTTTGATACTCCAGCGCGTCAAGCGAACAATACAATTTCTAACATTAAAGAGTTCGTCCGCGTTTGAAGCGCGGTATTAAACACAACGTAAACATTAAGATGAACAGTGAATTTCGATTTGGAATTTTGTAATTTTTGACACTTTGCGCTGGTTATTCGACAGGATGTATTAACAATGAGTTTGTTTCGCGTCAACGGCCAACCACTGAAATTCGATGTCGTCGGTTTGAACGATGAGACGTACAAAAAAATCGAGGAAATCATTTCGGTAAGTACGAACATGCGATTGATCGTTGCCAAGCAGGATGTTTGCACCCATATATTTTCGCTGACTGAAAACTTTTTACCGTTGATCAGCGATATGACGATTATTTCGCAGGTTACTTTGTTCTTTTCTACAATGTATTGTTTCGTTTTCTCTATTGAATACAGCGCAAATGATCATTTGAAAAAATATGTAAACGATCGAGTCTCTGAATAACGAAACGTACAGATTTATTGCATTTCCCAATTTTTTTTCTCGTAACAGCAATGTCAACTGTTTTTGTTGTTGCATCTTGCAGAAGAACGGCGGCGAGATCGAGCACAATGAGAAACAACCCATAAAGTTCACGCAGCGACTGAAATTCGTCACTTACGCGTTTCCCGCCAGTAAGCTGTACGATATAAAATTCATCATGGATTGCGTCCGGAGTAACACTATCGTCGATCCGGCTCCTTACAGGTGAGGCCAAAGTTGTACCGATAAATTTATTGATTTTTAAAAGATATTTTTTTGATTTTATTATTATTATTATTATATTTTTTTTTACATATTTTATTAATCCAATGGATCGAATGCACAGAATAGGAAAGTCAATGTTGTACGACAATTGCATAATGGATCATTTTCTTAAGGGGCCTCGCAATTGTTGCGTGGAGTGAGTATACTTTGAGCTTTTTGCAATACGTCAATTGCACCAAATAAAATTGACATAACGCAGTGTGGTTGCAATTTTTTCTTTATTTACAGAGAATTCACGATGGATGGTGTGAAAGCGGAACGAATGAGCTACGTCGAATCCAGCGAGAGCATGATGGACGAACAGTGTAACTCAAAAGCGGGAAGGTAACAACCAAGCAATTATCGTAATTTGACAATTTCATATTTTATGTACAAAAAATAAGGTTTCGGAACGTTGTCTCTTCTTACGAGAAATTTTCATACTACTTGTTGCATTATTCTAAAGCTGCAAAATCCAAAGCGCACTTTGCTTTCAGTATAATTTTTTCATTGATTTCAACTCATACATTTACAGAGAAGATTAAGCAATTTCGGATTTTCGAAATATTTCGTTGTATGAATAATATTGTATTTGCTCTTTGGCCTGACATTCGCTTCGATACTTCGCTTTTGGTGTTGCAAGTGTTGTTTTCTTTGTAATGTCTGATAGACACATTAGAACGAAATTAATCAAAAACATAATCTGTTGCAGTGATCGAAGTGACGAGAGAAGCAATGGGCTTGATTCATTCAGAAAACCCTTGTTACAACCTAAGAACAACATTTCACTTCCAGAAGGAAGCAGAACGAATATCTCACCCTCGAATAAGTAGGTAGACCTCGAATGGCCGTGTATTTACGGTCTGCGATATTAATTTTCGAGATAAAAATAAATTACTGCTTCAATTATTCAATCCAGCAGGCATTCCGTCGCTGCATTGGCGGCAAGAGGCGATGGGCCGCGGTCCAACTCGTCGAATCGGTCGGACGTCGATACTATTTGCGTCGGTCAAAGGAGCCAACGCGACAAATCGGAAGATTCGTCTTCCTCACTGTCCGATGACGATGCGGCGACAGCCCTCGAATCTCGACGAAACAGTAATATCAAAAACCATAAAAGGGGGTCAGTTGTACGATTGATTAGGACAACATCTCTAGTAAAAAAAATGTATTGGTCAATTTCATATTTCGTTTTGAAGTCGAGGGCAAAAAATCACCTACGCCGAGGAGGTCGCGATCGTCAAATATCTGGTCAATAATCGCCTAATCGGAGAAGTGGGAAGCGGCTTGCTGGTGTGGTCGCAACTAATCGCGAACGGGGCGAGTACCGAAACTGCACAATACATTTGATACATTCGAACAATCATCGCTAATTGTTTTCCTCATACGCGATCGTGTGACTTATTTTTTTCTTTTTTACAGATCTGTGCAAATCGCTCTCCGAACTCTCTGTATCGCCACTTTCGAAAATACATACTCCCAAGAATCGATGAATTCGCACTTACTGAACGGCAGCTGCAGCGTTTCAGAAGGCTCCGGAATTCTTCGACATAATATTTGCTCGATTCTCGACGTTCCGGCGACTTTTTTAATGTGATTAGCGATCGAATAAAATTCTGTGGCTAATAACAAAGCTGTGCTTACTAATAAAACTTTTGCAATCGACCGGAAGGCTTATTTTTTAGTTGATAACAAAGTCAATGAAATCGATAATAATCGTAAAATGCTATCGTACGGTACAATAAATCTATGGCTATGAAATTTTCGCTGGGACTGGTACCTGTTTGAAAATTTCCCGTAAGCGAAATAGCATCGGACAAAATTTCGCGTGTCCGAGAAGGAAAGGAGGGCGGAAATATTCAAGGTCACATTTCGTTTTACAACAATCGCCGTTTATATTATTCATTTTCTACTTTGCGAAATAGATCATCGATAACTTATCGATAACTGTGGGAAAAATCGTCGAGAACAAACCGCGCTGCAGTCGCGCCGCGTGAAGATGTCTGCTCTGAGGATCCGCCCGGCTGCGCGAACGATAGACAATCAAAAAAGCTCTCGCGCATTCGACACAGTGGTGTGTTGCATTCGTGTTTTTCGGCCTATGTAGGAGTTTGTTTATACGACGTGTCAGACACGCAATTGATCCTAATCAATCTTATCGCTGCGATCCTTCGTCGAAAATTCTTGTTCTTCCGTTTGTTTCACGGTGACTGTTAGGATTTCGTAAAGTTTAAGGAAATATGATAAAAGCCGTGATACTGATCGGTGGTCCCTTGAAGGGTGAGTCTTGACAGGAACAGTTGTTTACGGTTCTCGAACGCCGGAATTCGTTCGATTGTTTCGTACAAATGTTCGTTCGATTTTTTTTTAACCTTTTTTTGTTTTTTTACCATCCCAGGAACACGATTTCGTCCTCTGTCGCTCGATATACCGAAGCCGCTGTTCCCCGTTGCCGGAATACCGATGATAGAGCATCACATCGAGGCGTGTACAAAAATAACGGAGCTGAGCGAAGTGCTCATAATCGGATCGTACGCGGCGAATGATCTGCAACAATTCGTTCAAGAAATGATAAAGAAGTACAAGATAACAATAAGATATCTTCAAGAATTCACGCCGCTGGGCACGGCCGGCGGAATGTATCACTTCAGGGATCAGATAAGAGCCGGCGGTCCGGAATACTTTTTCGTCATGAACGGTGACGTCTGCGCCGACTTTCCTCTCCAAGATCTACTGGAGTCCCAGAAAGAGTCAAAAGCTCTGCTAACGATAATGGCCACCGAAGCAACGAGACAACAGTCGTTGAATTACGGTTGTATAGTATTGGCCAAGGACGGCAAGGTTTCGCACTACGTCGAGAAACCATCGACCTTCGTTTCGACTCTCATCAATTGCGGAGTTTACGCCGTGTCGCCGGACATTTTTCCGACCATGGCGGAGGTTTTTTACGCTAGACATCAACAGGACAATATTCTGTACGTTCAACAAGGAGTGAAATCTGTGACCAATTATCTGCTCTTTGCTCAAAACAAGTAGTTTTTTTCATGTTTATTATATTTTTTCATATTTATTGTGATTTTTATTGAGACATTTTATTATTGTAGGCACACAAACGGCAATGGCAAAGATCCGGCCCACATAGCGTTGGAGCAAGACGTGCTGACAAGACTGGCGGGAACCGGCATGCTGAATGCCGTATCAGTGAAAAATTGGTGGTCCCAAGTGAAAACGGCCGGATCGGCGATATACTCCAATAGGCACTACTTGGCTCTCTACAGAGTCAAACATCCCGAGAGCCTCGCGTCGTCCACAGCAGGACAATGCAACGTAATCGGGGATGTTTATATTCATTCCACGGCGACGGTCCATCCAACGGCTGTGGTACGAAATTGAGAAACATTCCAGAAGCAAATACTGCTGAGCGACCAGTCGAACGCCGATTAAGTCTCCTTTCGTTCTGTCGATCAGAACCCGCTCACGTTTCGCTTTCTCGTAGTGATCTTAACTCGTCGGCGGAAACGGGCATTCAATCGAATATTTTTTATGTCATTTTCCAAAACGAGTAGCTTTCCTTGAAATAAAAACGTTGCAGTTGTTCGGAAAGAAAGAAAATAACGCTAAATCAAAAGAAAACCAAGAAACGTTTTTATTGTAATTGGGAATATTTTCCCGTATTGGACCGTATCAAATTTCGTTTTTCGCCGAAGTTTTTACATTTTTTTTATTGTCATTTGGTTGCTCGAATTTCTATTATACGAAATCCTGTTTGATCCTATTAGTTCGAGGTCGAAGCTCCACCGTATTAGCGAATTTTCATTCAATTTTCAACTCTTCGATTTCGTCAATATTTACTCAAAAAACAAACATTTCAGCTGGGTCCCAATGTCAGTATCGGACCGAACGCGATACTCGGAGCCGGGGTGAGAATCCGGGAATCGATAGTTCTCGCCGACGCTCAGATCCAAGCGCATTCGGTCGTTCTTCACAGCATAGTGGGTCGTGGCAGTGTCGTCGGGGAATGGGCGCGCGTCGAGGGCACGCCCTGTGATCCAAACCCGAACAAGCCTTTTGCGAAAATGGAAAATCCACCTTTGTTCAATGTCAATGGGAAACTGAATCCTTCCATCACGATACTCGGTGAGAAAATGAATTCTCGACCTCCGTATTGCCCGAAATAATCTGTACAATCGACGTCGTATTAATAAACGAACATTCGTTTGTTCTCATTCATGCAGGAACGAGCGTCAGTCTGGCCTCCGGAAAGATTCTACTGAACTCGATCGTCCTGCCGCACAAAGAACTGACGAGAAACTTCAAGAACGAGATAATTCTGTAAAACATTCCATACGATAATATTTGATACACGTTATATATTTCCGACGACCAAGTGCAATGATCAATCGTCTTTTTCGTTTTGTTTGTTTTTCATTGAGACGTCAATATGTACATACTGTATACACAGTAAGACAATTTGTACCATAATAATAGTGAGCTCTAAGTCGACTTTTTTTTCTCGTGCACAAAATTCGTAAAGATATATACAGTCTGCATTTTGATACGACGTTATGTTATTTGTAAGAAAAATATATATATATTGAATATTGTACGATATTGAATATACATTATATATATGTATATATACGAGACTCGATCAAGACTATCGTTGCGCGTGACCCTGAATATTATCCTCGAACTTGAATTCCGCAGCCGTGGATATTTTCGCTGTAGGCGAATTGTCGTAGGTGGAATGGTGTGACTTTACGCGTTCCTCAACAGCGGAGCTACGGTAGCGCGAGTCTTCCCGAGCGTGTATTCCGGAAGATCCTTTCGAGTGTGTGCATGTCCGCGCTCGAGTGTGTGCGTCGGTAGTATGCGCGTAGTGCCTCCTCGGCATTCTACATAAAATACGGTCGTTCGCGTCGAATCAACAGGTAGCGAGAGAGAGAATTCGTTTTTCTCGCGGATCCTCGCGAGATCCTCGCTTCTCCAACTCGAGGCAAAATGCGCGTGTCGACGGAGCGAAATATTCCGTCGTGCGCGTCGTGAAAAATTGAAAAAAGAAACGGGGTGAAAGAAAAAACAAATCTTTTCGACGATCGGATTGTTAGTGCGATCGGATATGAAAGGTATCGAAGTGTTCGTGAAGTGAAATTCCACGGATTCCAATAGGCTCGCTGGACCAGGCCGAGATAAGAGGGGCCACAGCAATCCCAGGTTAAGAATACCAATTCCGTGAATACTCGTCAATGACACGTGAGGAATGCGGTGAGTTGCGCGCGTCCCGTATATACACACACCTAGGCTACTCTTTTCCCCGACACACTCTATGTCTGTCCTGGCCAAAGAGCGTTTCGAGCAACAGTACTCTATTCACCGATCGCGTATTGTCCCTCTCGTGTCGATGAACTCTCAAGGATTCCATGCACACCGCTTCGGGATCGCCTATTCTCTTAATTTGTCTCGCGGGATATTCGTTCGCAAAAAAAAGAAAAAACGGAACTCTGACGTGAGAAAATATCGTTAATCTCATGCGGGAAATTCGTATCGAACGATTCCGCCGATTGCGCTCGCCGTTGAAAGATTTTTAAGGATGAAACTAAAAGTATTTGACCTCGCGATCTTTGCAATGAATCTGTTTAATGAACGTTTCAAAAAAATCAATTCATGCTCGGGAAAATGGAAAAAGAGAAAAAATTTGGGATGCATTCCAGACAATTTATCATTGCCGGATGAGGCAGTAGAAGCTTGCTGGATGGTCCAAATGGGCGACGGAGGCCCATTATGGCCCAGAATCAGCAACTCCAGCATCAGCACGAATTTTTACCTCTGTGCGATGTATTGTTCAACATAATATCGCTAGCCTCGTACTTCTGCGACGTTGTGTTCGATCTGGCGATGGCTTACGCCTTGGCTCATCACAGCGCAGCGCCTGTCGCTCTGTTTCCTTTGAGCGTAACGCTCATCGTTGCTGCGTTGCTGATTTCTCAGGTACAATTATAAATAAATGAAGAAAAAAAAAAAAAAAAAATTCTTTATTCAAAATTTTGATTAATTTCAGGTTGTCAGCGTGAGATGGTATCTCTGGGGTGCGAGGGGAAAGTTGTCGACCAATATCGCGAATACCGAGCACGATTCTAGCCGAAAGAACAAATCTACAAGCTGGACAGTGTGGTGCGTCGTTCTGCTCCATTCGACGCAGGTCGGAGTTCTTTGGAGATACTTCAAACTCTTTATTCCGGTGGACCTGAGCTATGTCAAGCATGAGGTAATTAAAAAAAATATTTTTCCTGTTAAAAGTCAACGAAATTTTTTGGAGAAAATAATACTAAACGTTCAATATTTTCTGTATAATTGTAAATGTAAAAACTATCAAAAAGAAAACCGGATAAAATTCAATTAAATTATAATGAAACGAGGTAGTTGAGAAAAAAGCCGTTTTTTAATTCTATCCAAAATGACTTAATACAGTCGTATTGTGGGCTTTCAATCGTAAAACCAAAATTTCGATATTTTCAATGCATTTTTTTATATCGAGAACATTGTCAAGGAACCCCGGATGATTCAGTGATTTCCTAACATTTCTTCCTATTATTTTTTTTTTTGATTGTACGCATATTTTTGTAATCACAAATCCGTAAAAAAACATTGAGTCAATTCATTGTTGTTATTCAGGTACGAGAGTTGTGCGTATTGCGGCTGATTCACGCGTTCTGCGAAGCGGCGCCGATGCTTCTTCTTCAGCTGTACCTGTTGTCGATCGGAATCGGCAGCGAGAGCGTGACGAAAGATGGGAAGACGGACAGAGTGAGCACGAGGGAAGGCGACAAGCTCGCCGAATTGACCGCGGTTTCTGCGGGTCTGTCGTTGTGGAGCGTGTGCTGGGCAGTGGCGAGTTTCAGCAAAGGAGCGGCGAGATTACGAAATCTGGAACGTCTCGTTCTCACGTGGCTCGGAGTTTTAGCACAATTGGCGTGGCGTCTCGGCACGGTGAGCGCGAGAGTCGGAGCGTTGGTGGCGTACGCTTCTCTGTACGGTGGACAGTGGTTGCTCGTCGTAATGGGGCTTCACTGGCTGTCGATGCTAACTTGGCTGCTGCTAACACCCGACGGACTGTTTCACGGCGGCGAGAGGCTGACCTTCTCCCGAAAAACGTTTCTCGCGTCGTTGCTCGCGTTCGTTTACGTATTCGCTTACGTGAATCTTCACGAGACGAATCATCGACAAAAAATGGTGAGCGTTTGAATCGGCGAGACAAGAAAAAATTAGAAAAAAACTTGCTCTAGGATGCGAATAATAATGTGTTGTCGATTAATCGATCAGGTAATATTCTATACGGTGATGTTCCTGGAAAACAGTTTGCTCATCGGTGTGTGGGCTATCGGTGTTAACGGCAGCGATCTCGCATCGCTCAAGCATCATCCGCGACCGATTACTCTAGTGCTGATCCTTCTAGCGCTATTTTTCGGCGGTCTCTTCTTCATGGGACTGTATTACAGATTTTTTCACGTCAGAAGACTGAGATACGAGGCGGGAGGCCGTATGAATGGAACGAACGTCGTTACGACCCTTTCGAATCAGGTACGTTCGATTAATCGCAGTTATCTTCGTGGAATCTTACATTACGACACGTAATTGGAACTCATTCGGCTTTCAGGACATAGTGGAAGAGAAACAGATCGATTACGGCGACGAGAAAAAAATCGCGTTTGTCAATGGACAGAGAAAGGTGAAATTGAGCAACGGCGGTATTCCCGGTGTGTTCAATTGTCGCTTCGCTAATCCGACAGTGACGAATTTGAATAGGAAGAAAAAAAAGCCGACGACTTTCGTACCACCGCCACCGCCGCAGGCGGCGATGGCAACGATGGGAGACACGAAGCAATGGTGCAACGGAAGTGGAAATACGCGACAGCTCATTCCATTCTGGAAGAGACCATTGTCGGCAGCTGCGGTTACACAGGTAGAATTAATTTTTCAATGCTAATCGCATTCGTCATTCATCGTGCTATCGGCGGGCGGCTTCTAATTTCTCGTCTCGACTCTTCGCAGGACGAGTGGAGCGAGCCAAAAAATAATATCGACGTAGCGGTTGGTTCGTTGAACGTGAATCTTATACGTGAAAAATTACGAGAAAAGAAGCAGCAGCAGCTACGTGAGCTGAGGGCGATTCAGGAGGAGATAAAAGAGGGCAAACTCGTGCCACCGCCGTCCGCATCGACCTCCTCGTTCTCGTCGTCTCTATCCGCGACTAATCAGCAACCACCGCCAAACACGAAACTCCACACTTCGCCCAATTCGCCTTTATCAGCATCGCCGCCTTCGTTAACCGAGGCGAACGGCGGTATAACGCTGACTTCCTGGCCACCGATAAAAATGCATTGTCTCCTGCCGCCGCCTCCCTCGTCGCCCTATCATCCGACCTCCCATCCGGCTAACATCTGGAAAGGCTCGCAGAGGGACAGAGCCGATACGCCGGAAATCTTGTTAGCTCCGCGCTGCCTTCCGCATCACTATCCACACTGGACTCCGTCTGGTCACAGGTAATTTGATTGGGCAATCGCGATTGGAACCGTCGCAGCTCGAAATTTCGCGAGTGACGAGAGAATCCTTTTCTCCACTCTTTTACTTTATTTTATTTCCTTTTCCTTTTTCTCTTCCAGATTGCGATCGAGTCAGAACGGCGAGGAAGACAGTTCGAAAGGCGAGGGCGAGGGGGAAGGCGAGGTCAGCGATATGGAAGGCAGTCAAGTCTCGTTGCCGAGGAGCTACACGCTTCCGCGCGAGTTCAAATACAACAACTCGAACAATCCGGCGAGAGAGCGTCGTGGTCCGGCGAGCAAGCTGCAGCCCTCGCGTTTTTATCTTCCCTCGACGAACAGTTCGGACGGTAAGAAAAATGCACGATAAAATATTATAATCTACCGTTTATTATTCATAATATTATTATTTCATGTTTCGCGGAACAAACATTGATCATTATCGTTGTCCGTTTTCAATTTTCGCATTTGCTTCTCTTCAATATTCTCGCGAACATTAACGATTTCGCATAGATATAAAAAAAAATGTTCTTCATATATCACAGGCGACGTGGACAGCGCCGATAATGAGGAGGAAACTGATTCGGAATTGCAAGTTCGCACGCAAAACGGTTACGGTCTCGGACAGGACGAGAACATGCACGTGCGCTGTTTCGCATACGAGAACGGCGAAGCTCTCGACTCGCCGAACACCGAGGAAAACGTCTCCGCGACGCAAATGGGTTCGCTCGGTTGTTATTTGAGCAATTCCTACGGTCTGCTGCGACCCAATCAATTGCTCAGGACCAAAGTGAAGCACGAGACGAAACTCTGAATCTTCGCGTTGCCCGAAATCGTTTTTTATCTTTTGTTTTTTTTATACTTCGAATCTCAATTCGAGTCTCCGTTGTGAGGAGCCTCGATTCACGACTGGAGAAATCATAAGACTGGTGAGGTAAAACTCCGTGCCAAACTGAGTGCCTTAAAGTTAAATTCGCGCGTTCCGCAGAGAAAGAAAAATTCCGTCCGAAGTGCATCGCGCCCGTCGTTTGCACCGCGTCGAAGTGTACGTCATAATTTATTTTACGCGAGGGGAAAAAAACCACGTAACGAAAAAAAATCTATTTTAACGTACGGAAGATCATCGAATTCACATTTTTTTTTCACGTCGATTGGGTATATATATCGAAGTATTATATTAAGGAACGAGCGTGAAACTCACTTCTTGCGACTATTTCTTATTTTATTTTCTCTTTTTTTTTGTACTTTTTGTAAATATACATATATCGCCCGTTCGTCGGGGAAATTCGTCGAGCAATCGGATTTCATTATTTGCGGCTCCGTCGAGCGTTGAGCCTGTTGGATACCCTTGGAGGAAGATTGCTCGAACAGAATTCATTTTGGTTCAATCAGCACGGCCGAGAATTGCCGAGTCTCGCGCGAGAGCGCGAGAGAGGGAAAGCTTCGTGATTCACTACCTTCCGCCAGTGCCGCGGGACTGTCCGGGGTATATCTCTCATGGTCGATAGGTAAGTCGAATTCCTGGGGATGTATAAGGGCTCTATCGTATCCATCGCGTCCCTCTCCTATGTATAACAACTACATAGGCATATACGCGCGGAAGGTGGATTTGTATCCCACGGCGAGAGCACTCAGCTGCGTCCTGTGGCCATTGACTATTGATTAGAAATTCGCCGAAGGTGAAGGGGAAAGGGAGGGAGCTTGTGGAGAACGGGGAGGAGTGATAGGGAAGAGTGGGAGAGAGCACGGAGGGAAAGGAAAAGAGGAACTATTCTCATCGAGGCTTATAGGCAAAAGTACGAACGAGACTTATTGCCAATCGGAGATAAAACCTCATTCTCACCGTCGACCACCGTCATTGACGTTTCTACAATCACGTTTCCACGCGAAACGAATTCCCGTCCCGCGGGACGGAATGCCTCGCTAATTTCATTCGTCTAATTGAAACCCGCCGAAAAACATTTCTCTGGCGCACAATATTCGAGTTCATTTGTCTCAGATTCTTTTTCTCGTTAAAACCCGCTACAACGAAGACCCTTTCTTTTCCAGAATACCCGCGTGTCGGCAGAAGTTTGAGGAAGAATTATAAGCCGACCGGAATATCGCTCGCGAGTTCGAAGATCGTGGCGTATTTATTTCGCATGGAACTCGGCGGTTAGCGTCACGTACGGGTCATTCATTGAGCGAAATGAAATTAGCTCGTCGGTATTGGATCCCGTCGTTGGATGTTTCCACCGTAGTTTCTGTCTTACCGCACGTTATGTTGAGCCTTCGATCCGAAAGGTCGGTTCTCTCGACGAATCCATGGGGGAGGGCCTCGAAGCTGTGCGCGCTCGGTACGAGACCCGGGCCCTGCGAACTTGAGCGCGCGTTGCCGAGTGCCCCCGTAACAAGAGTATTGCGGTGTTACGCGCGCACGAGGGTATGGCCGCCGTAAGAGGGAGAGAAGGAGGAATACGCGCGTCAGCAGCCTGCGGGGTGGAGCTTGCACGCAGACGGTATACTATAATACCGCGAGGCCACCGGAGGGAGAGAGAGCTTTCGAGCTTTATCCGTGTGTACGAGAGTAAAAGGCGAGACTACTACCCGTTTGTATATAACTCTCTAACACTGTCGAAGCTCGCACGCCTACCACTCCAGGGATCTTGGAGGGGCTTGTGAATGGGTGACGGACCTTGAGTTCACGTTCCCTTTAACGTGACGTGTATAATACAGTATAGCCTCCGGGAGGGAGGGAGGGGAGGGGGGGGGGGGCGAGACCGAGTATATAGATAGAACCCCGAGCGTCTGCTCAGAGGCACACCGGTCAATAATCGGCGGCTCGTGGTGTGCTGAATTTTCAATTTAATCAATGAGCAAAGCTTACCCCGTTTTTCCCTTCGCATTGTTTATGGACCGTGCGGAATAATATAATGATAATAACAACGGCGCTGGAAGATTGCGTCGAGAATGTACTCGAGTCCCGTGAGAAAAATGGAAGATTCTCGAGCTCGGATTGGAGAGAGAGTGATAGTGCGGCGAGAAGGTGGGGGTCGGACATTTAAACTTGCAGGATCGTTATCAGCGTCTAGCCACTATCAGGCGAGGGGAGTGGGTCGTTGATGCAAAGGCTGTATCGTTTTCTTCATTGCATCTCGCAGTCACGTTGAGGCATTCATATATATATGGGCATATGAAAACTACGCGAAACCCAGCGGAGTGGGGGAGACGAGGAGGCACGTCTGCTCGCGGCGAGCCTCCGTATTCAACTTAATATCTACGTGACCACGTACAATAAACACGATCCTCTCACTTGACGTAGTAAATAGAGTACATTCGGCTATATTCGTTTCATTATATAACGGTTGGCGCATCAGCTAATACGAGCGTGCCATGAAATTCGGGCATGTATCGATACTGGTGTCTCGCTGGAAACGCGAAAAAAATTGAGAACATTGGCAAAACCTTCTTTTTCGCTGCGACATTAAATGCGACGAGAAACAATCCAGAAAACCGTCGAATCGTTTGGTTTTATAGAATTTCTAACGCAATGTAAATCATTCATAATCGCATACTTTTGATCGGCAATAGGAAAACTTCGATCTCGCTAAGATCGTTTCGAAAGAAAATACGTGAGAATCGCTGATTAGCGCAAAACGTGCGACAGCTCGTTCGTGCCGAACCGTAATATTTTCATAAGTTCTCGGGGACGTGTATGAGTCTCGGTTGTAAAAGTAAGCAGCAACGTTGAGGTGACGAGAGAGCCTCGAAGTCGAGGCAGTGTCAACGAGGATAGTTCCAGGATCGGCGGGGTGTTTGCAGGAGGCGAGGAAGTACAGGCAGGCGCGTGAAGGTGATGCGCGCAGCAGCGTCGGTGGCAGCGGTGGCAGCAGCAGCAGCAGCAGCGGCAGTGGCGTCAAGCGGGTAGGGGAGAAGGTTCGAGCGAAGCACGGCCCATGTTCACTAGTAGTAGGAGCAGTAGTCGCGAAGTGGCTGTTGTAGTGGCACGAGAGAGAGCTGGTTAGACGGGTAACCGGCATCGGGAGTCAACGTAGTCGCGCGAGGCGATAGATAAGAGGAGAGAGGGAACGCGAAACGGTAACGCGGAGTAGTGCTGTGTTTTGTAACACAAAAACCGAACAAACGAAATATTCGACGCGCCGAAAGAAAAACCGTCGGTGTGCGTGTGCGTGCGTGTGTGCATGTGTGTCTACGTGTGGCCCGAAGCATCTCGGAGGAAAAAGAAGTAAAGAGTCGAAGAGAGCGAGTGCGGACGCGTCGCGACGTTTACTACAGCGGATGCGGAAGGGCGCGTCGTGTTCTCCGTGAATTTCACTCAAGCTCGATAACTATTAACCGAAATCTAATCCCGATTCGTCGCGACGATGGTGCAACGTTGACTGGAACATTGGCACAATGGACGATAAGACGCTTTGTTTTGCCCCGCGAGCGAGAGAATCGAGATGAAACGATGAGAACGGTGGTAAATCCTCGCAACGCAAAGCCAGTGCGTCTGGCAAACGTCTGACGCGCCAGACGGCCCCGTAGTCGCGGTGTGCGAGCCAGTCTAGCGAGAGCCGGTGAACAGCCAGTGAGGCCAGTCAACGAGTTTCACGAGCGAACGGTCTCCGGGACTTCTATCCTAATTCGCGCAATCGAACCTTCCATTCGCGCTTACGCGCACGAACATAATTCTTTCGTAACTCAACGATAACTCAACTCGCACCGCTCGCAACGCGCCTCGTGTGAAAATAACGCCGATTGATCGTTCGCGACGAGCAAGCCGAGAATCAAAATTAAATAATCGCGCGATATCGAGTGCAGTGAGAAGCATATATATATGAATACACGTACAGATACACGCGCGGTTGATGCAATAATGAGGCTCGTGTGACGCGTGTACCAGCAGGAGAGGATTGTGAACGTGATGAGGATTGTGCCGCGACTAGCGAGTCGCGGAGGTTGCACGGCGAGGATCGTCGCGAATTCTCGGAGCCCTCCGTCGTCGTGAACTTATCAACGCTGGATTCGAGAAACGGCGAGAATTATCGCGAAGCAGCATCCGCATTAATCTGCATACTCGCGCGGACCGGAAGTACTCGTGCGACGAAAAAAAAATCCGGGCGTTCGATAACTTTATAAATAAATGTTGTGAAACGCAACGAACGGTAGAAATCACAATAGAAAGAGCGATGCTTCACGCAGGTGTAATCGCCAGTGCACGTTGCATCGGGACACGTCCGAATCGGCGTCGGTTTCCCGTGATTCTGTCGAGGAAATAAATAAAAATCTCGTCGATCGTGTATTTTGTACGAGAAGAAAGCTGCGAATCGGCGTCAAGGATGACGATTGACGATGAGAAAACGAGGCCCATCGAGGAGCTTGCGATAGCGCGTAAAATCGCGAATAACGATAAACTTTATTCGTCGATTCGTCGTTACCGTTGTCGCGATCACGGCGTATCTGGATTTTTCGCTTAGACGCCGGCGAGTGCGTATGGAGAGTTGGAGAAAAAAAGAAATAAATAAGAAGAAAAAAGAGAGAGGCAGGCTGTACGAGAGGCAAGTTGAACCGGCGGGCACACACAGGAAACGGGAAGTGAAATAAAACGAAGTGTGTACAGTGGGTGCTGTGCGTGGTCGGAGAGGAACGCGTGTATAACGACCGATACGGTGAGGGAGGGGAGGAAAAAAAAAAGGAAAAACAAGAAACGAGAACGAGAAACATCGTAGCGTGAAACTACGGTTGAGATTTTAATCGCTCCGTGCCCGAGAGAATAGAATCGTATACGCATTTCGAAGTACGTACTTATTTCATTGCATATATATATATATTTATATACATATGTATATAAGAGATGTATACATATATGCGAGAGTAACGAGGGAAACTATTTACCGAGCTGTTGGAGCATCTGCGGGGTAGTTACGAGATTGACGAGCGCGAAACCGCGCATGAGGGCATATACAGGACCGAAGCGGAAAGCCGCTCGTTCCAGGAACACGGCGATCCGGCCACGAGGTGCACAAGTAAAACAAGTAAACTACTACGCGAAAAACTACGAGGTGAACTACCACGACGACGACGACGACGACGACGACGACGACGGTGAGGTGGAAGAGCTGCGCAACTGGCACGTTCGTCGTTACCACACGGCAAGGTTCCGGCGCCGGTCTGGCCAACACCGACCGTGACTACTAGACCCGGCTGTTCCACTCGGTCACGATCGCAACGCTTCTCTCCTCCTCTCACGCCCCTCCCTCCATCTGCCACGGGGTTGCCCCTCTTTCATTCTATTATTCCTGCTACCTCTTCTGCGACACTTTTTTTCGCCTCCGACGAAATATTCTCTCGAATCGGTCGAATTCGAAGAAACGAAAAATTACCGAGTGATTTTTCACATTCACGAGGAGAGGAATGCGGTGAAATTCGATTCTTTCGAATTGGTGGAACTATTCGATGACGGACTATTCGTCGGCACACATGGAATCCAGTGGTTCGACGTTAAACAAATCGAGACTCGATTCCACATCGCGTAGGCGCATCGTTAACGCTGCTGTACAGTAATTCCTTGTGCAATTTCTATTGTGATATATATATATTTTTATTCGTTGCTTCTCGAGTAATCGGCAAATCGCTCGAAAGCGATCGAGTCCAGTGACGCGAAGGACACAGTGCGGTGACCGTGGTGGTGGTGATAAGTGTAAAAAAAAGATTGACGAACTATGCTGAAATTCTTAACGCACAAACTAAGGACGCACTCGCTGAACGAGGATCCGAATCACGAAAAGGTGAGAATGGTTTTTATTTCATTTTTTTCTTTATAACTCTGCGTTTCTCTCAATTACCATGCTTCGTTCAACTAACTTTCGTTTTCATTTTAATAGTTCTCTCAATAGAACTTTATTTGGCATCTTTACGGCATTTTTTTGCACGAATTTGTTAATCTTGCGAAACACGTCGGTGAAAAGAAGCCCCTGGCAAATCTGCCGTTAAAAAAATTTGAAATCGGTTCAAGAAAAATGTGTTAATCGACTTAAAACACTATCATTTTTACTATATTGAAATTCACCTCAATAGCCATTAGTTCCGCCTCTACAGGTTTCGATTTTACTGCAATTTAACTGAGAAATGTTGAATTTTTAACAAAGGGTCTCAACCATAAATAAAACAATTTCGAAAGATTCTTCTCATTGCAAAGCAATACTTTGAAGTCTATCGTAATAGTAGATGTGATTTCACCCTGTTTACTATTAATTATCATTCAATTAGCAAATTTTCCATGTCACGATTTTGCCTGCTGTGAAAAATTTCGTATTCGCGCGAATCTGGTCTCTACGATTCATCTGAGGCTGCAGTCGTGACTATACGTATATATAAACAACGCTTTGTGTATGTATATAGTATCTTTTGTTTTGACACTGAATATATTCCGAGCGTCACGCGCAGAGTTCCGTCACCTTTCTCTCGTGACGAAACTCTGTCTTGGCGTGTAAAAGGGCAGAGAGAGAGAGATAGAGAATAGGTAGACTCGGACGTTCTCCGTCGAGCAATTCAGATACTACGGCGGTGGAAAGTGAAGAGGGTTAAGAGCGAGTCTGCGCGCTATGCTCCTTTTCTAATTCACCAAAGTACGACGACCCTTATTTTCCCTCCGACGAGAGTGCGTCGTATAGCCACGCCGACGAAGATCCTTTGTTCTTAATCTACTGGCGAACGAGCACGTCTTCCCTATCCTCGATTGTACATAATATATTTCGCAATTATCCGAGCAACTCCGCTAATAGAGATTATCTCGCTAACGAATCGCTCTGGATGGCTTACATGCTGGTGGATGAGCGAAAGCGCGGGTCAGAGAGAAGATATAGTCACTCGAAAAGCGGAATTTGAACGTCTCGAAGGAATCCAATTAATCGGCATTTTTTGATTCTATGAAGAGATTCCGTGCAATTTTTTTTATCACTTCGCCACGATGTATTTCATATACAATATTGTGTTTTCTCAACTATATCTCTTCATATTTATTTCCGTCGGTTTTTTGTTAATTAACGTATTTCACTATTTGTTATTATTATACTATAAACTATTATTTAACTAATCATATACAAGTTCTTTTTAGTATTCACAATTCTACAAAGTTGCACAAGGTTTCCGTAAAAAAGTTTTGTCCCAATAATTTCTTTTGGTGAAATTAATAATTACGTATTACAAAGAGTACAGAGCTGACTCATGTGGCGAAGCGCCTGCAAAATTTTATACCGAGATGAGAATGAGCATTTCAGGTTCGTCATGCATCGCAAGTAAAATCTCGAAGCATGAATGTGTCTTTTCTGTGTATACGTGCGTACGGTATATGTATATGTATAGAAATGTGGGCGCGGATGAGCAGTTGCGTTGATGCGGCTCGACGTCCCGAAGGGACCTACGAAATAAAGAATGCATATCGCGTGTACCACGGTTACAGGTATACCAGTCGAAGCATCGCACGCAGACGCGCTACGATTTTGTCGTCCACTCAGTTTTTTTTCTCGTTACGAACAATTCCAATACGGTCTAAACTTTGCTATCGTATTTTTCCTCTTCAGCAATATTGGAGCAGGATTGAATACCGGAATGTTGAAAGTTCGAAGGCATAAAAGCTCGAATCGAAATATCTCACTGGATCGATTTTACGACGAGTCAATTCACCGAAAGTCTAAATAATCAATAGAAATAGAAATAATCATATGGTGGTTATGGTTTTGTAGGAAACATTACACGAAAGTAAATTGCCATAAAACGTCGGGTTTCCGAAGGTATGCGACAACTCCAGGCTTACTTCCTGATTAACTATAATTGCGATATTCGAAAACAAGAAGGCTGGAGAAAAATTTACAAATTTAATATTCAATTTAATGCATAGGAAATATTTCGGTAGCCTCAATTCCTGAAATTTAGCTCGAAAAACAATCGCATATGCGACTTTTATCCAGTTCCGTAATTTTATTCTGGATTATTGTTAATGGGAATAAAAATATAATGTTCAGGATTGATTTGCGGCTCATTTGTATCGGTTTGGAAGGGAAGTGGGGGTAGGGTGAAATTTTTATCTAGCTTCCGGAGAAACCGACACTACTTTAGACGTAAGCCGCCCGAGGCGTTCGTTAAACAATGTTTGCATCACGACTCGCGTAGATTATCGTGTTTTTGTGCATACACACATGCGC
This sequence comes from Ischnus inquisitorius, assembly GCA_963924025.1. Classification (NCBI taxonomy): domain Eukaryota; kingdom Metazoa; phylum Arthropoda; class Insecta; order Hymenoptera; family Ichneumonidae; genus Ischnus; species Ischnus inquisitorius. The sequence continues at coordinate 10,677,299 of OZ001252.1, forward strand.
ATGGTTATCAAGATTTACTCGATGAGATAAGAGCGTCTATTTATAGCCCTCGTCGTGAAAACGGCGAATGCTTTCACATAATGTTACCGATATGCAACAAACAGTGGCATATCCGGTTTCGAAATTTCTGTATTTTGAAGCTCTCGACATCGATGGGACAACGAGACTTGCAATTATTCAGGCTCTTGTTTCGCCCGTTTCCTGGACTCTATTTTTCTCCCGGTGAACAAAAAAGCACTCGAATCCGAAACGTATCGAAATAATCGATGGAATTGTCGTGCCTTAATGTAGGTTCGCAAGAAACTTTATTTGCACCAATACACTTTTTTTCAACAGATTTTTTTGCCATAAAAAAAATTAGACAACAGGAAAGCGAACAGATTTTTCTATTATTGCTAATAATAAAATATGCTCAGTTTAACTTCAAGCCGGCTCTCTTTTCTCGGAGTCCTTCGGCTCACGAACTCGTCACTTATTTGTCTATCAATAAAAAATGTAACTCGAATGGAATCGAAATTATAAATTAGGTTCTAATTATAAGTACTTTACATTACATTAGTCGTGATTATTAATTGTTATTATTTTGCCTTTTATAAAATTTCCAGAAAAACCATTATTTTCGATTCGCCATTGAAAAAAAAAATTTAAGTTTAATTCTGTGTTTTTCTAACAGGCGGACGACGATCACGATTCGGGCACCGAGTCCGATGACGAGTTTCAGGATGGTAGCGGCATCGCGGACGAGCCCTCGAGTCGTAAGTATCTTTTTAATCATAATTTATTATCGTTTATCTTCACCGTCGTTTCTATATATATACATACATATATATATATCGCGGATCGCGACTTTTATCGCAATCTCGTAATGACGCGAAACGTTACGGCCCGCACGATACGGTTGGTAGAAACTGCTGACGCAGAGATATTAGTCCGGCGAGGATCGATTCGACCCGGCCACACCGCGCGGATGCACAACGCGCCCATCAGTTTCGAGTATTACAGTAATTCTCGAAGGAGCTCGTCGCCTATGATTTAATTCAAGGTCGACGATGACAAAGAACGCCGAGTTCGCACCGTGATTCTCATGATTGTGTGCTCGACGAGTCTCTTGCCGCATCATCGAGCCACTTCGTTGTATCGCGCGATGTGCCCGACTCGCTCGCCTACACGACATTACCGTCTAATAGCGAACTGCGAGCGCCCGGTGTATTGCACTCTCTGAGACAGCGGCGCTCTTGCGAGATCGGGTCGCGTGCGAGAATCCCAAACAATGTAATTAATTCCTCGTACTAACGGGATCTTTCTCGTGAACGCGTTAAGATCGGCGAGGGACCGAGGCGGGGCCGGGGGGAGAAACATTGCATCAGCGGAGCTATCAGAGCGCGATATATGTACATTGTAACCGAGCTAGGCGCGCGCGTTACGGTGAGAAAACTTTGCGAAACGCGATTGCCCCGACACAATTCTTTTCGCCGAGCTTAGAAACTCTTCCTGAGGTTCTTTTTTTTCTAATTTCATACGACTGTAATAATTATAGCGACTGCAGCGCGCGATAAGCTAATTAACTCGGATGCTCGAATCGCGAAATGGTATCCGCCGTCGATCTGTTAAATTCGTCGGCGAACGACAGATCGGGTTATCGCAGAAACGAGCCTCGCGGATACGCTTGCTACTGATTCCGTTCGCGAGCGTTTGGCTCATCGTCTCAACGCCCGGGACATTAATCATTTCCTCGCGATTCTATACGCGACGTTTCCGAGATAGGGATTCGAGGGAGCGTTGCTATAAGTACTCACGTGGATGCCCACCGCATCGCTCGGATATTAATCATCGATACGCCGCGAGAAGGTTCACAGCCGATGGATTCTCGCGTACCTGTGGTCCTTCGCGCGCGCACATACGACGTCGACGACGATCTATCGGTATGAAAGGATATCAGGACCGTACAAAGAGAGGAGAGAGAGGGAGAGAGCACATACGCAAAAGCCCTTGGAACCTTTTGTACCTCGGCGAAGACTCGCGTAACTCGAGTCTGAGAGGCAATAAATTCGTGTTAGAACTTCGGGCTCTGAGCTCGCCGTGTGTCTTAGGCGACTCTTGCCCGAAAAAGAGCTCTATTCCGTTTTTTTCGTCGGTTTTGGGGTTTACCTACGAATATTTTTCGACGTCTGCACTTTTTTAACACAGAATATTCTTAGAGGCGATTCAAGCATCTAAAGAAACTGAAAATGATTTTTTTTCGCCTATCCAGTACTGGACGTAAAAATTGCACTTTACACTCTAAAAATTCATATTTTTTTTAACCTGTGACAAGTGGAAAACGTTTGAACATGCCGCTTTCGGATAAGATGCACTCTGGGGCACCAAAAAATGGAGGGTGATTGTTTAACATATGCATTTTTTGAGTGTAAAATGCAATTGTTATGTACTATGATGGATAGAGAAAAAGATCTTTATTTTCGGTTCTTTTAGGGTCCTCAGGCTCATTAAGAGAGTTCAATGATCAGCTTCACCGTATTTGGGTATCGCGAATAAAAAACATAAAGCCACTTTGGAAAATATTTGTATGCGACATATCATCGCGACTAATGGAAGAAAAATTATCCAATTTCGTTCCATTTGTATATTTTTCTATTAACGCTATTGAAAAAAAAACGAACTTTTTCGTTTCTGAATGCTAATTCAGCATCTCTAAAAAAAGAATCCTTCGATTGGAACACAGTCTCATTATATTATGTTTCGAGATAAGATAAAAATATCATAGACGCAACTTGAATTTTATCCCATCGTTGACTTTTTTTCAAATTGGAGCAAAGCCTTCGATATAACGGAGAATACTTTGGACGATGCATCGACGAGACTCTTGGATGAGAATAATTCTATAGGTGAATGAATAGAAAATAGCTTTAGATAATACGCGAGGGAAAGAGAGAGGAGATGAACTGCTCAATCGTGCGTGACCTCCCCTGTTATCGATGTGAAAGAAAATCAAGTTCAGGCGCACCCGTACGTTCGCGTCGACGAGACACAAACGGTGGACTGGATTGCCCGGTCAGCGAGCCGGCCAATCGATGCACCGATTATCTACCGATGAATGGTGCACTATAATAATCAACCGCTTCATTAACAATAAGGAATCGGATGGCTTGTAGGCCGCGTAGTAAAGCATCAATTTTATATCGCTCGTTTATTAACGAGCAATCGAGATAAATTGCTCGTTATGATTATAAAACGAGAACATTTCTTTGTGACGAACGTAAGAAAAAAAATGAGTAGCAATATACTTTTACGGCTGCCACGAATGATTCATAGGAACATCGATTCGAAATTAAACAACGTTTTTGTACAACGTTTCCAATAGCCGTGAAATAGGAGCATCGATTTTAACTCGGCTATTTGCATCTCATACATCTTTTACAAAGCATTTTGTTCGTTTTTTTTTTCCGATTCTATGTTTGTTTATAGAAAAAATGTATATAAAATATAAAGATAATACGAATAGAATGAAATATTTAAAAGTATACATAAACGGGTATAGTAAAATTATAAATGCTAAGAAAATTACACAGATTTATACGATTGTCCATTCGAAATATACCGAATTCGGAATACGCGAAATTTACCGTAGAATACGATATTTCTGGAGGTTAAAGGAATTCCCATATTTCTATCCTGCCTTCACGCCTTCATTATTCCATACTTCTCCACAGTTGAAATATTTCTTGATCTGGAGAGAATTTTCAAAGTTCCGTATTCAAAAGCATCGTCGTAATTGGTCGGGTACCGGTGCACGGTCGATAACTAGAACTAGAACATCGATCTTAGCTCATCTACGTGCAATATAATACATACATATCATGTGTCGTATATTGCACATATTGTATATATACCTATGCGTTGACCCCTTGCACAGCAGGTGCTCGCCATAAATTCTCTTCAATAATTTATGGTGTACGATTAATTAGGATTAATCGCGCTCGTGCGGATACGGCGCTGCATTACGCAGGTTCTCTTGGGGGTCTCTCTCTCTCCCTCTCTCCGCCGCTTCCTCATTCTCCTCTCTCTCTCTCTCTCTCTCTCTTAGCCTGCTCCGCTGTCCGTGTAGTATCGCCTCTCGTATCTACCTACCGCTGGCTACTATGCGAGCCAAGCCTCGAGCTTTAACAGCGCTTACTATACTTCGGTTATACACGCCGAGTGGGAGAGAGCCTCGATCGGTTGCGAGCCAAGGGGCATTATATACTCTTCGCAACGGTGTTGTGAACTATATAGTATGCAGAGAGAAAACGGTCTCTGAGGCCGGCCGCGTGCATGCAGCCGGCTACGGTCGGTGTGGCGCGGCGGCGGACGCGAGAGCGCGCGGAATTCTTTGTTGGTACGGCGAAGCGCAAACGCCGGCCTGATCAATACCCGAGAGTCCCGGAGAGTTACCTACATACGTATCCACATACCTACCCATCCACCACCTTTTTACCTTCGTTCTCTCTTTCCTCTTACTTCGCGCTCGATGCGCTCTCTTTTCGCGTACTCTTTCTCCCTGTCCTTTCGCGTCGTGAGTTCCACCTACGTGGCGCGGGCTTCGCCCGAGAAATAGAACGGGACCAAGTGAACCCGGCGTGCCCCGTCATTAAAAATAGAAATGCGAAGAAATAAAAAAAAGAAAACAAGCGCGAGAGTAGAGCGAAAGGGAAAGAAGAAGAAGAAGGGAGAGAAAAAATAAAATCTTTCTACGACGTGTAAACGTTCGAAGCAATATAAGATTAGATAGTATATACATAAGGCACGTGCAGAGAGCAGACGTACTTTCGTGTACGCTTCATTCAAGTTCAGGGTCGACCGAGCGCGCGTTATATAACCCGCGTCTCTCGCCTCCTACCAACACCGTCGTACTCTCTCTCTCTCTCTCTCTCTCTGTCTCTCTGTCCCTCTCGCTCTGTGTGTGAGACCCCCCTTCCCGTCCCCCTCCTCTCTCCCGGCATATTAAACCGTTCGCAGACAGGCGAATGTACGATTGTCGCATTCGATTGCTTTGAGAGCACGCAGTCGTTTAAGCTTTTGTACGATCGCATCGACCGACGCGCTTTCTTATCCGAAAAAACTGATATTTATCGGAATTTAATTTTGAGACTGCGATAACACTTGTCTTCGATAATAGATTCGTCCTTGAATTCCGAAAATCAATTATTAGAAAAGTACTTAAAAATTCATGGCTTATTTTTATAATTACCGGCTTTCGATCTTTGTTAATTAGAAAAAAAAGAACAATGGGAAATGAAATAGTTATTTTTTATACGACGAGAAAAGAGGTCGCTCTTAACGGGTGTTATAAATATTCATGTACGATGTGAGGAAATAATTCGCGGATCGAGAAAAAGAAGTTGCAGGAAATTCTGCTTTTCAAAAATAATCGAGATCATTTCCTATCCGTAAAATCTTCTATCGATCAAATCCCAGTTTGGAGACCGATAATAAATTTTCGTTCAGAAACCAAAAAATAAATTTCTAAAAACTGTTGGAATGTTCATAGAATACGTTTACAATGCTTAGCTTCCGATTTTTATCGATTCGAATTGAGACATAGATAAAAAAACAGAAACAGTAGAAATAGTTGTGTAAAATGGGAAGAAATAATTCGCAGGTTTAAGGGACTTACAGGAAAAGTCGCTTCCCCAAACAATCATGGCGATCCTTTTATATATACATGTGCATATATATTATATACAAGTGTATAGTATGGAAGAGAGTGTGAGCTTACTACATAATCACGGCGGAGTGATATAGTAGAGCGGGCACGTTGCCTGTCGTGTACCGGCAACCGCCGTCGCACCGATTCCACCTAACAAATCCTTTTGTGTTCACTGTCTCATTGTCGATATTACAATGGCCGTCACATCCCCTCCCCTGTAATGAATTTACGCTTGGCGTGCGGTGGATCTTAATGTCGTCGTCCTGACAGCGGGTCTCTTACTGGCGCTATTCCATCGTCTCGACCGATATAATACACGTATCCGTAACTATCGCTCGCGCCTAACGCCCATCGATTTTAGTTAATTTCATCAGGCGATGGTCTCTCATCGATACCTCCCTCGTGAACAAAGAAATCAACGTAAAAATATCGTTGAATCCTCAATATTCAACTATTCCTTGGTTATTGCTGTTAAAATAAAATAACACTAATAAATTAACAATTTATTGATTAATAATAACAGAAAAATAATTAAAAGAACTATTTAACTAAAATAAAATAATAATAATTTTATGAATCATTTCAAGAAATGATCTATTTACTTAGTTCTTTATTGCCATAAATGCTCGTATCGGGGCGTTTTAACGAGATGTCGAGATACATTCGTATTGTCTCACGTGGCTCCATTCGTTAATCGTAATGTTCTCGTTGTCTCCGCGCGAGAACGAGGAGGCCAGATGACGCAGTAATAAAGGATCCAACAACGTCCGAATAGCGTGAATGCCTCGGATGCGCGACGGAGCCGGGGCGCGCGTAGTACACTCGTGAGCCGAGTATAGTACGCGCCTGTGTCGTTGTTCTACGTTACGCCCAATTCATCCGAATGCCACGGATATAAACCGCGAGGCCGAACGTATCTACGAGAGAGCCGGAGTGTCGTCCCGCGTGCCGTCCGTACGCTTATTACTACAGTGGTGATTCAGTAGTAGTTCGGAATAGCACGTTATTTAATTCGCATGCCAACCGGCCCGTCGGCCGGGCATGGAGACGAGATAAAGAGAATCGAGCGTGCACCGAGCGACGCGTGGGTGTGTGCGACGGTCACTCAACGGCAGATTCAAAGCGTCTGGCCTACGAGGGCACCCGCGTATGCGCAAGTTTTCTTAGTATCCGTACGCTTCGCTCGTACTATCCACATTCGCGATCGATAGATTGCACGTCTGGAATCGCCACAAACGTGTTATCTGCCGCGAGGGATAATTCGATAGTCCGGCTAGAAACGTTTACACAAGGAAAACTCTACTGTACTATTTGCTTGCAGCTTTGGCGAGGAGAAAAAAGGGAAAAGAACCACGGGACGATATTAATAATTGTTTTGAGTGACTAATGTATTCGCAGCTACCATTAGCCGAGATGGAACCCATTCGATTAACTCGAACGCCTGTTCGTTATGCAAGTAATGCAACCTATTTTTTTTATTTCTATCGTATTGCTTGCGTCTACCAATGCCAGGATTAGACCTTTAAATCATAATTACAGCGTTGATAAAAATGAAAAATTCTTCTTTGTAAAACCTGTTGGATTTTTTATGAGTTTCATTAATATTAAATTGAAGTCATTATTTCTGTAAGTAATGAAGAATCCTCTGGACAATTAATTATGAGCATTGCACATGAACTCAGAGACGCGAGTAAACTTCATTGAGCGATCGCGATAGCCATTTTTAACTTCAAACGCAATGAAGTGAAGTTTATCAAAAAATAAAAAAGTCTCGACGATAAAAGAAATTATATTGAAGATGAACAGTGAAACAATGTATAATTATTCGTATCTTGGAGTCGGAAATTTCCTTACTCAATGACGAATAAATCGTTCCAAAATAATTTGCGAAATAATTATATGTTTTTTTAACTTATTTTTTTTAATACTATGTCGCCCGACGTTGCGCTCTCCTTTCAGTCGCGACATTTTCACCGATTTTTTTTGAATACCCAATAGAACGAAAAAGGATATCGAATAATGGAGTGGACTCACTGATTTCGACGAACACGCGTCACGGGAAGCGTGTATTTAAGTAACAGCCGGTGGATATGCGCGGAGACACGTGAACGAGAATTCGCAAGTTTTCTACTATCATCAGCATGATATATATAACAAACCTGCCCATTCGCTTCGCTCGTACTATAGAAGCACAGAGTAGAGCCGAGTGTATCCGCGGAGACGGTGAACGTGCACTTATTACTATACCCGGTCATTTATCGCGGCAGCAGGAGCCGGCAATGTACGGTCGCACCGGTTGTGTTCCCTCGGCTGAATTGTACACGCTTATTTCTATCTCGTAGAATAGCCGCGCGGCGAAGGTATAGCTCAGGAGCTGGCTCGGCGCTAGTGTAGGTACACGTATATATCTTTTCATATACATAATTTATATACATGTATATATAGATCTATCGCAGCTTCGTCACGCCGTCATTCGCCTTTTCGTAGTCCCTCCTCTCCGTGCTACACTATTTCGCTATAGAGACTTCTGGTGAAGCTTGTCGCTCGTCGTCGTCGTCGTCTACTGTACAGTAAACCGTACGACGACAGTGTACACTCCTAAGTCCTATCTACAATCTTCCAGCAGCCTGCATTATCGGGACGAGCTATAGCAACACCGTTGCCGTTGTGTGTACGCCGACATCACTGTAAGCGCGTACACCTACGTACAGTCGGCACATACGCCGAAGCACGATTAAACGAGAGCCAGTCGAGTTCACTGGCAACTACAGGGTCTGCTCACCAGCTCTTCGAGACCAGACGCTAAAAGAGCCACGTTCTCCAAGCTCTGTTAGGCATCGAGACGCTGCCTGCGATACCAGGAGCAATGCCGATAAACCCTTTGACGCTTCGCTCAAATGTACTTTCGTTTCGTTTCCTATCGTTACAAAGCGAAACTTCGTATCGATATATGGTTTTTTTTCAACATCCCTTCGTGCTGTTTTCGGCGAGAAAAATTGCGATTTTCATGTCAATTTCTTCAGAATGGTGCCACGGTAGTTTTTGATTTTCGAGAAATTTTGAGAAAGTTCATGAATATGTTTAATTGTCAAGATTATAAGAAATCTGCTTGGATGTGCCACCGTTTGCCCGCATTTCGAGCGATAAAGTTCAAACATTCCACGCAAGTCGATGCTTAAGCCTACATTTTTTTGAAACCTCATAGTGCATTTTATCCGAAACCGACATGGTCAAACTTTTTCACTCAAGTTAACACTCGTTAAGTAATTTTTTCATGGAGAACTCTCGTGAACAACATTGAAAACGAAATGAGTCAGCCATGTGCAAGCCGAATTTCATTTTTTATTGTTGAAGGAAAAAAACACGTGAATTTTCTATTTGTTCGCTTATTTCATTGGTCGAAAATTCGTCGATACGCGATATTCGCGTGAACAAACGTTGCGAAAACAAACAAAGAGAAACGCTCATGTGGAAGCTTATAATTAACCCGAGGAAATCGATCGAACGTGTAATGGTCTATTCGGTAGATTTTTTTTTCTCTTCGTTCGATATCGGGGTTAAAATAATAGCAAATCATTTTAGACGAGCGAGTTTTCGCCGACGCGATGACGTTGTTGAAACATGTAACGGGTCGCGTATATATCTATAGTCGCATAATAGTTACATTGTAACGTGACTCAGCTCAATCGTCGCTTTCTCGTGCAAATGAACAGTGTGAAATTTACCGTGATGCACGCTCGATGCGCGACTCGTTCGAGTGTAGCCTCGTATATGTATGTATATGCTTTATATACTTTGTATGCCGATCATCAAGAATCAGAAGGGCGTATAGCGTATAATTTAACGATCGCGATCGTTACGCGTACGAATGAATAACAATCTCAGCGACGAGCATTGTAAACTGAATCGCTACGTGAATTCGCATCCTTGAAACGTATATGGCCTGCGCGCGTTAACTTGCCATGAAAAAAAAGGATCTATTACTAAAACTGGTTATCTCGGCGAGGAGCGAAAATCGCCGTATGGTCGACCGTGCTTCCCTCGCTCTGTTTCGCATTACATCTTCTTCGCGCTATCGCAACACAAAAGCCAAATGTGTGGTAAATTCCTTGAGGGCATTTGGTCGTTTTAGGAAGCTCGTAAGGACACGAAAGAAGGTGAATCGACTCGCACGCAATAATCGCGTGGAGAGCAAAGAATGGCCATCTGCTTTGTGATTACTATCTAATCATTTCTATTCGATAATCTATCCTATTGTATAATTATTCAAAAAATTCCAAATGCATTTCGAAAATATAGGATATCAAATGAAATTTCTTTTTATTATTATTGATGCATTTAACGATATTTTATACTTGATAACAATGAATTTCATAAATTTCAAGAGGAAATAACGCGCGGTTTGCTTCTTCGCTTTCTTTTCATTCTCACATCGTGAGAACCGGATGTACAGTTTAATTTGCCGGCGGTGTTCAGCCCCCAAGATCTCGATATTTCGGGCATTATTGTGTCGCGTGAGCCGCCGACCGACGGCTCTCCGTATTATCAGGCTATCCGGTTGAGAAATAAACAGAAAAAAAATTGAAGAGAAAAAAATGTCCACACGCGCCCGGTTTTGCCATTGCGATTATTCCACGATTCCCTTTTTTTTTCCACCGATTGTCCTGCCGTCCGCGACGATTCCCCGGGGGTATCGAGCGGAATAACGTAGACGTACGAATAGGAGCTTCCACGATAGATTCGGATTATTCAAAGTCGCATGAGCGTGTATACCTCTGGCTCGGCTGATGGGCAGTGCGCGCGAGGTCCCAGACAGTATTCTGTACTCCTATTCGTTCTCGGCAGCTTTCTCGTCCTATCTCAACTTCATCCTTCTTTCACCGATGTTCGATGCACCCTTCCGTCCGTTGGGTCTCCCCCCTCGGCATATTGCGGGGAGAGAACTGTAGGATAAAATAAAACGAAGAAATACCACAGGATATTCGCTCACGTTCCTGCGAAAGAGAGACGGCAGCTGAACAGGAGAAGGAACGCGAACGATCCTTCGCTACTACCACTGCTATATTCACTGCATCTATACGTTTTCGACAATACAATCTATACATATGTCGATATATCTATGTTGTCAAAAGATCTCGCCGCCGTGTTCAAGACGGTAGCACAGACTCTATGCTAAAGTCACGGAGGGACTAAACTCACGGAGAGGTTAAAGACACGGCAGGGCTAAAATCGTAGAACAGCCAATGTCACGGAGACATTAAAATCCCGAAGGGGCTTTAACTCGAAATATTCTAAGTCCCTTTAAGAGGCTCTAGATAGATTATCAGTCCCCTCTTGATCCGAAATATTCTATATTTCCTTCGTCTGGGATATCCCCAGCCTCTTTTTTGGGGGGCGGAGGGGCAGCGGCGAACTCTTTATATATATTGAGAGATATCTCAGTTGTTTTTCTCGTAAGGCCGTAAGCGCGTAGCGTACGAGCCCTGCGCAACCCTTGTATATAATATATATGTGTGTGTGATGTGTACCCGGGGATACGGATGGCGAAGCTATATCGCACGTACCTTATAGATCTCGCGTACTACGCCAATAGCCGATATGTACGATTGGATTCCCTCGGGAAATCAGAGCACATCTAAGCACTGCATGAATGATGAACTCGCTTCTCTACTCGCTCCACTGTACTTCCCTCATTCGCTGCTGGCCGGCCCGATCTTTCTCTCATCCCGGCGCGTATACCATCCACCGTTCCTTTCTCTACTCGTCGCACATACCATCTGCAGTTTCTCCGTTCCTCGTTGCGAACCCGTAGCAACTATCCCTCGCGTTGCTTCGGTATACCGTGCAGTCGTGCCCGTACGAATCTGCGGCCGCGCGCACATCGGCATTGCACTTTAACGCTCCTTCCTACGCTTCCTATCCGGTGCACACCGAGGCAACGGGCGATAATAAACATTTATGTTGGACTCACGGTGATACCCGCGGATGCGTTATAAAGCCTTGCGGTTACCGGCACGTATACGCGGACACGATGCACGGAATATATAGCGGCGAAGGAGCGCGAGGCCGCGGGGATACGCGGGTGGGCGTTTGCACGCGCTTTAACCACTCTTGCTGCGGTTTTTTAGAATGTTTTTTTGTCTCGCACGTTAATGGCTATATCAATGCGCAGTTGGAAATTGAAACGCAGACGAGTCATAATAAAAACGTAATAAAAAATGTGGCATGCCGGGTAATAAAAAAAAATGGGACGGGAGACAATGTGGATCGAGGAACGGCATAAAATAATTTGCAATCGACTTTTCCTCGAAAAGATTAGCTTACCGGCGATTGGAAGAACAATTTTTTCTAAAATCATTATTTCAATAACTTTTTGCAATCATTGGTATGCAAAATTGCCGGTTTCGCCACTTTCTCCATACAGTTGGTTTGTTCATGTTTTTGTCCGCTCGGGAAGTGTTGGGAATTCGCTCTGAATTCCACTTTTGGCTGAAAATTTAATCACAGACCTTCCTTAAAGCTCTCGTGTTACCCAAGAATGACAATTTGTTGCCTTTTAGTTACTATACATTAGTTACTATTACTTTTTCCAATAGTTTTTATCAGACTCTTAAAATAATTCATCACCTTTTAAATGGACTTTTTTTTCTTTTTTGTCGATCCGGTTTTTTCTAAATAGTTTTTGTCAGAATGTACTATTATATTTGTCGATCCTATCAAGATAAACACGGTACTCAATGCCGTTTTTCGTATCGATGCCTTTCACGCTGCTTCAAGACGGGATGTCCGCCTCGCTTTTCCGCCGTATCAGAGAAATCCTCGAGAAGAGGCTAGAAGGACGATCCTGCGACTCAGTGCCTCTTTTCCGTCGACAATTTTCGCTCGGAATCGTGAAATGTTTTCTCCCCGAGCACTCAGACACGATCGAGCATACACTCTCTAACACAGACACACGAGCACGAGTTGTGCAGAGTCGTTACGGGACTTCGCGAGGAAACGACGTCTGCTTAAGATAAAACTTGGATGGCAGCGAGGAAAACACAAGACCCGAAGCGTAAGAAACGAGGGATGACTGTAGGTCAGGCATTCGCACAGAATCGGTCATATCCGGCTGCTCGCTACAAGAAAAATGTCGAAACCTTTCCCTCTTCCTCCGTCGTTGGCCCGAGTAAGTTTTTCGTCGTAAATCGATCTCGTCATGTCCACGCGAAACTTGCCCAATAGAGAAAAAAAAACGCTCTTCAGCTTTAAGAGATGCGGGTTAGCCCGCCCCGATATCGGATGTCTGACGCTTTTTACGACGAACTCGCGACAGTCATTTCATTTTTTTGTCTCCTCGAGCCAACGTCGAAATCTTACGATAGATACAACGCATTTCGTGCTATAGTGACGAAGAACGATGCTAGTGTAGAAAACACCAAAGAAACATAGTCACTCGTGCACGTGTGTCGTGTGTACGTGTATTCGAAAGTCCGTTAGCTAGAAAATAACTTCCTGCCGAGACCTTTCACCGGTCGCAGATGAAGTTATCGAGATCGGGACGCCTTCGACTTTTCGAACATCCGCCGCAGGTGTTGATTCTTGTTTACACACCTCTCGGAACGTAAACACGTGAAGCGGGTCGAGCATTACATTTGTCACTATTCCCCCGCCCGTACTTCCTGTTTTTCATGTTCGGTCTTTCGAAATTGCTTTTGCCATCCGAATGGAAAAATTGCTTACAAATTCGATTCTGTTGAATGAAAAAAATATAGTTTGGATCTGATTGACAAGAGTGGAGGCGCGGTCGGCGCGCGGTTCCGGTGATGACCCAAGTCAAGCAACTTTCCTCGCGGGCAGTACTTGGATGGGTGACCGCTTAGCCGCGCGCTAGCCGGCGCATTAATCGATGGGGCTCATTCTTCTCCGAGACTTTGGTGTTCCCCGCACTTTACGCAGGTGGAAACAATACCAAAAGGTCGGTAGAATTTGGTTGTCTCTACCGGCACGGTTTTTCGGCAGGTTTCCTATGTTTCTGGCGAATACGATGTAGTTAAGTCGGTTGCGAACGCACAGGAAAGATTACATAGATTAGCTTATTGCGTGTAAAGAATGGCAGAAGGATGGGGTGGACCTTGAAAACCCGGAAAGATATAAGTCGGAATTGCGGCGAACCCTTACCTAACCCAACCTCGTTTGAATCTGCATTTTTTCAATAAACTCAACGCAGTGCGTACCACTAAAATCCTAATCTGAGACCTACTTCGATCTTCGAAACGGACGAGGGTTGCTTTCTCATCGTCAACAGATTCGTTCCTTATTCCGCGGAGTCGTGCAGTTTTTTCCATTTTCTTTTCAACCCTTTCACACGGTTCTCTCTCGCGCTGCCCCTTCGAGTTCCGGACTGCGTTTATTTCCCCGATGTTTTTAGGAAAGTTACTATATGCGCGCGAAGAGTTGAGACCGCGGAGGAGGGAGGGTGAGGTGACGTGTATCGATCAGCTGATGGCTGGGTCACGAAGCAGCGGCGGACTCCCGAGAGGCAGAAAAGCATCAGCAGGATATTCTCTCGTTCTCGTTTTGATATTCCGAAAAAAAAAAAAAAAATTATCTCTTTTTTTCCCGTATAAAATTCTACACGTGTGTCTGTTGAATACCATAGAGTCGTTCCACGTCAGCGTTTCTATTTACGATTGGTCAATGTATTCCGCAACACAGCTAGCAACTTTATGGTACACGATCAATGAGAGTGCGAGAGTATGGGAGGGGACGGGGGAACGAGAGGGTGCGACGGGAGTCGGGGATAGACTGTCGATAAAAAAAGCTCGGCCCGTTATTCTCGGCTCTTGAATGATAAAGGCATTGAATAATATCCCACCTGTATAACGCCCCCGTGGTATATAATACGTCTCGGTGGATCCATCGTCCATTCGCATAGTTAGATCAGTGGACGATTTATCGAGATCGTTAGACACGGACGGTTAGCCACGGTTTTGCATCGGCTAAACGGCCGTCGGTGCTCTCTCGCGAACGAATATAACGACCATAGGCCATAGGTATCTATATGAACTTTACAATACATACCATATGTATATATGATATATATATATGTATATATTTGTGTATGGAGAGGTCTGTGGTACGTGACGCGTTTATACGTTTGAAAAATTCGTTGTACCGTGTAAGAGGAGGATTTAGTGTACAGATACGAGAGCTATAGAATACAGTAATAGGGGGAGAGAAGCTACGGACGTCAAACGCGACGTGAGAGAGCTCCATGCATTCGCATATAGCCTCTATAGTACTACTATGTATATTCCGCACGACACATATATAGCTAACACAGTACTACCCTAGCAGCAGCAGCAGCAACAGAGCAGAGCTTTGACGACCAGTAGCATATATTTTTTCTCTTCCCTCGTCGTCATCTCTTGCTACCAGTCGATGCGCCACCCCGCAAACCCTCGCGACTACTCTCGGCAAAGCTTTTCGTAGATTTTTTTTTTCTTCTTTTTTTTTCCCCGCCTCTTTCGCTTTCTCCTGCCGTATATTATTACGTAACGGTTCAGACTCCTCGCGCTCGCATTTATTCGAACTTCCTTTCACGAGGAGCAGCCACGCTCTCGGGGGCACAAACGCGCAGCGCGGATTCGAGGAGTCCCAGGAAATATCTGGCATAGCGAGACTCGCGCTCCACTTGGTTAACACACGTATTTTCTCCTCTCGAGCTTCGCTCCTTCGCCGATAATACATTCTCGTAGAATCGAAGTATCTCGACGCGATTCTCTGCCGAAGTGTGAAGTTCTTGAACTTGTCTTCTTTGTTTTCATGAAACAATAAAGATCTTTTTTTTGTCGAGTTTTTAGTGAAAGGCGCGATCAAAATATTTCCACATGTTGGGAAAACTTATCAAGAAAAAAAGTCCGGTTAAAAAAGAATGTAATCGGAAATTTAAGATACGGACGGTTCAATTCTCATTACGCCGGAATTTCTTTTCTGAAATCCTTACGGTCCCTCGAATTTTATAAGTCTTTTACGTATTTGATTGCAAATTTCTAGACAAATCAACAATTACTACTCAATGACTCGTAATGAATTTCTCGATAATATTTCAAATTAGACTCAATCATAAAGAGAATTATTAAAATTGAATCTACACATCTCTTCCTCGCGTTATTTTCAACGGTAATTACGAAGCTTCCTCTGTACCGAAGCCAATATTAATTAAGTCATTTAATTAGAGGAGAGCTTCGTAATCTACGCTAAAAATAAAACAAACGATCGACAAATGTGATTTATATTTTTTCCCCTGGTTCTTCTACGTATGTAACGATTTTCCTTCGGCTCTTTGAGGTCTCTAAGTACCGCGGACTAGCATGCTGGAGCCAAAGATCCTGAAGTTCGCATGTGAAGTTTTCTCCGTTCGGTACACCGAATCGTATGAAGTATAAATGAACGTTCGTGCAGCCAAATCGTCGAGATACGGATAAGCCGATAAGCGGGGCTTGCGTACCTATCAATCTCCCGGCAATTTCTCGAACTCGTTCGCGCTCTCTCGCGCACATAGTTGTATCGAATTACCGGCCCAATGTCCGTGGATCGAGGCAGAGGTGAAATTTTCGTTGCGCGTTTTGGCCCTCGTGCATCGAGGCGAAGCAATGGAATTTGGCTCCAAACCCCTTTGGCTGAACCCTTGCGCACGTTTTTGCATGCGGTAATAGTAACGCGAGAGTTTACTCGCGGTGCACACACAACGGGCATTCGTGTTTACGTTCCATTATGCTGTTTCTTCCGTTTCCACACTATGCGAAAGAGGCATACATATACACATGTATAGTATGTGTATGTGGGCGTAAAGACCAACGAAATGTAAAATACGCGTATGTGCAACACATTCATGATTCGCCATGTTGGGGAGCCACGCGTTTACCGCTTGGGAGCAGTGAAGAGGGTGTTACCAACTCACTGCAGTGAGATCCCTATCTTTTCCACGTTTTACACTTTCTCACTCGGCCGTCTGTGCTGAGCGCCGGCCTCGGCAATGTAAACGGATCCTAATGAGGGACGTGCCGCGTGGAAAGAATCCGGGGGTTTCACGACGCTGCCTCGAAGCCATATTCACCACTCTCTATGTATACTTGGTTTTTTTCGAATATATATATTCAACCCAAAAGTACTCAAGACCGTCATTTTGTTCATCTTTAAGATATACGAAGAAATAAATTAATTCTTATAATTTTATTAAACTAAATTAATCAGATCGATAAATTGAAATCAATTAAATGACGAATGAATATTATTGGTAATATCCGTTTTCCGAGGTGTAAAACTGTCGAGTACTCTCGAATAGAATTTTATCTGCTGTTGGTGGCGTCATCGAAGCCGTGACCGTGAATTTTTTTTATACTGAAAAAGTGTTCGATTATCTTAAAATTTCTTCGCTGACTCTTGCTTTTGTATTTCATCAGATTCCAACTTTTTTATACTCTTCGCGTGAAGTAAACAGGTCCGGAATTTTCCCCAGTTTCAATGGTTGAATATTTAGTATAACATTTTACTAATATTGATATTAATAATTTATTGAGTCCTGGGATAAAATCCTCTATCGGGCAAGGCGATACATAATCTACACATTTCTAATCCTCTAAACTATTAGTACAACGCGAGCTAGAAATTCGTACAGTAATTCAGTAACGTGTCTATGAAGACTCTTAACAACGTTAAGAAATCTATAAGCGTTGGCGATAAATTCATAGACGCGAAAATAAGGGATGGGGGAAGTTTGATTGTAGCGAGGGATGCCGATGGGGTGGAATCCGTGACGTCGCACCGTTACACTCGAGACGTGACGCGCGATATAGAGGCAGCGAGTAAGGTCGTTGGCGCGCCAACATCTCCGCGGTTCTCTTCCTCTCGGTTTGCTGGAAAACTGGCGTGATGTCGGTTGTATACCTGCGGAAGCAGAGCCTTCCCTCGCCCCTTTCGGCGGCAGAAGCTCGCAGCAACGTGAAGGGGCGAAACGGGCGGTGGACACCCTCCGGTCGCGTCGAGTCTCGCTTATTCATGAGACGCTCGAGGGAGAAGATGTAGCTGACTGCTCCTGGTGCGCCTGGAACCACGCAGCATCTGCCGACAGCTCGATCCGCGGCAGAATCATAACAGACATACCGAAACTCCTTCCCGCATTCGAATTATGCAAAATGATCGCGTATGCCTCGTCTCGCGGCATTATATTAATTAAATAGTTTTTTTTTCATTAATATCGTTAAAGCCAATAATTAGTTAAAAGAACTCATGATTAGATGATGCAAAAGATTTCTTTTCATACAAACTAATCGCCCTACATTAGTTACATTTATAAGTGAAGTTAGTATGAAATCCCGTTTAACCAATCACCATGATATTATTATGAATAAATCATTAACGAGTAAATTAATTAGCATTTTCATTTTTTAATCATTATTAGAACTAATTCTTTATTAATTATTCTTGCCAGTAGCAATCTACGGTTTTTCTAACTTCAATCGTTGTTTAAGAATCATTGTCTCACTGGCTACTATGAGGTACTTTGTCTTTGAATTCCGTAAAAAAAAATTAGTGGATTATATCGAGAGCTCACACAACAATTCGAGAGATCATAATAAAATGGGAAGTATTTTTTGTCGAGCGATTCATCGCAAAGGGCGTTGTGCACCGAAGTACAGTTGCGCGAACGTATTACGCTCGAGATCTCGGATATTCAATTTCTCTTCCTGCGTGCTTGCTTGCGCCACTCCGCGAATCCATTACCTCGGAGCCATACCTACCCCCCTCGGCCGTTCGGTGTTCGCCGCTATAACTTGGCATCCCTCGTGGCTCATCTGACACGGCAAAGTGTCAGACAAACAGGTTACATTATGAACGTGACGGAGAAACCGGTGTCAGAAATCACCTGTCGCATTAGGCCCAGCCTCCTTGCAGCGTCGCCTCTCATCCCTGAACTGTTTCCCGCAAAGTTCTCGTATCCACCGTCGTTCGTTTCAGTAGTTCAGGAGACGCGCGAAGCCAATCGATCGGGTTCTCTCTCGCGTGTATTAATACAAGGTTTTTTTTTATTTTCCTTTATATTCTTTAATCTAATGCATTTCGACAGGACGACAATAGCGTTTTTTAATTACAGGTCACGGGAATGCGAAAAGACAACAAAGAATGATCGAAGCATTTCGCAAAGCATGATAAAAATGTGTAAATTAATGAATTACTAGGCGATTAAGCCATCGCGTGAATCGTTACGCAGTCTTTACAGCTTGCTAATGAGCCCGAAGGAACTTGTGAAGTAACGCAGCGGTGTGCAGTTATTACGCGTGTTATTCGCAAACCAAGGTCGATCCGTCTCGCGAGAGCCCACGCGCCCGCGCTCGGCCAAGCCAAGATAATTATTTGCGGACCGTGCGAGAAACCGATATAGATGAGTGCGCGAGCGCGGGAGGTGCCGGAACGAGAGATATCTCAGCTCGTTGCGTTCTTTGATTCAACTTCACGGGGCATTGAGAGGTCTGCGCGAGTATAGCTGACACGCGACACGTACAAGTGTAAAGTTTTTAGGGTAACATACAACGGATTCTGGAATCTGAATTTTAAATTCTTATACTTCAATACTAGTATCAGATTTTTATATTTGCAATTGTACGGAGATCGTGACTCGAACGATTAAGGTTCACGCTTCGCGCTCATTTCGCATAAGTTCGAGAGAAATCAAAGCAAATTGCAAATACTTCTCGATCTTATAAAAATCTGAAAAAATTCACGCATATTGAAGGTACCGAAAAGATTAATTTTGGATAATAATAATTTCAAAATGTGATTAACAAAACTAATTTAAAAATGTATTTTTTAATAAGTTTCCCAGAAACCCAATTTTTTTTTTTCATGAAAATGATTCTTTCATTTTTCTGAATACGCATGAATTTTTTCATCTCGTTGGGAACTATTTCGAAATTCTTTTCGAAACTCACTTTCGAGTGAGACTGAAACGATACATAGCCTTCTTAAGCCTCGAAGATTAGAGCGAATTCGAGAGCCGCAGTCGCTGAACGATAAATATGCATCTATCGTTAATCCTATAATTCACCCAATGTACCTCGACGGCGAGGCCATGGTTCATGCGTTCGGACGGCTCGCAGAGGAAAAAAAAAAGTTTACGTATTCCAAACTCGCGATAGCCATAAACTAATTGATTAACAAAATCGATAGATCGACTGCGGAGAAACCGAGCGGTGTATTCGAGCCGGGAAGATCGGAAATGAAGAAAGGACCGGTCGCGACGAATTTGCATTTTTCTAATTTTGTCTTCTTTACACTCTTTACAAAAACATGTAACTTCTATAACTGTGTCTTCTCCTTCTTTTCTTCTTGAATTTCGACTTTTTTACTAATGTTTTACGTTCTATACATTCTTCTAAATACGAAAATAATTCGGAATTGATCGAATTATCGGTGTCGATTTATTTGTCTGTTTATTCCACGCCAATTTGTTTATCAACAGTCCATATACTACGTCCCACCATCTTGTGTTAATTCGAACCATTTTTATGGTTCGAATTAACACACGACGTCGACGTCGGTTGACGTCGATGTTTTCACATCGACGTATGTTCATCGTTTGAGTGGTCGCGAAAACCTACATTTTTAAAAATTTTCTCTTCTTTTTTGGCGACGGTCCTATAATTTAGTATCTGGACGTCTGACAAGAAAGCTTTGCATCTCCCCCACCGTTGCGGAATATTCGTGTATCGAGTGTCGAGCCTCGAGTTTTGATTACGCAACGATAGTAACGAGGGATGCGAGGATAGAAATTCAAGAACTTTCTCGTCGGAATTTTCGCCAAAATCGGCGTGGCGGCAGCTTCGTATACTATGTTATAATATACAGCACATATACGGCGTCAGAAACTACGTAGGAAGGGAAAAGGAGGAGCGGAGACGGCGAGAAAGCGCAGGCTCTTATCACTTACACTGTAGTTCGGGCAGGTCCCGACGAGTTGTTCTCCCTCTGTTTGTAGCTCAGTCTGCCCGCGACCTTGCCCAGTATACTATACGGTAGAATCATCGGGGGCCAGTGGAGAGAGGAAAACTCCCACATCTACGTAGTATTCTCCACTTCCTCGTAGTAGCAATAATAGTAGTAGTATTTAGACATTTCTATGCATAACAATAATAATAATAATAGTAATAATCTTTCTATACTATAAAAATATTTGGCCGCCACTGTGTAGGACAATCGAACTTTAGCCCCTGGAATAGTTGGCTGCACTAGCGAGTCTTGGGGGTCTGTGAGACCCCGTGGCCCGAAATATTCTAAGCCCGTTCAAGAACCTCTGCGGAACATGAGTGCGCTGAAATATTCCAAGTCCCCAATCAATATTCTCTATACCAATAATAGGTAATGTTAATATTAGTTTCTCGGGCCGAGAAGAAAACTGAGAAAAATCTACTTCTAAATGAGGATTAAGGAAAGTTATGGTGAAAATTGTCATTTCCATTACGATTAGTTGTGGACGTGGACTTTTTCATACTTTATAGCAATATTTTATATCATGGTAGACTTCGAATAATTCAAGGTAAGGGAGGATGTAGAATATTTTGAGCAATGGGGTCTCACAGACCCCGAAAGGTCTTGGGGGCTCTCCAGTACAGCCAAGAACTCCAGGCCCTAAAACACGATCTTTGTACACGGCGGTGACAATCCTTTCACAATATTCAAAAATATATTACTATAATAGATTACAGTTTCGAATATTGTATAGTAAGTTATTATGCGAAGAAACAGGCACAAATGACGGAGTTGACGCGCAAAACGCGCAGGGCGGCGGAGTCCCCTAGAATGTTGACATAAATCTACAATGGTACAGCTTTTGACTTACTACTATTCTTCTGAACTCCCCGCCGAGGGTGAAGGACCAGAGTTTGAATCGCTCTTTTCGCTTCGCTCGTAATCGCGAGCTCGTCCGCGCTCTCCGTCGTCTTGCGCCCTCGTTCCACAACTGCGGGGAGAAAAGATTCGCGCAAAAAATGTTCCCTCACGTTCGATGCTCGCATACCGCGCGAATTAAGTATGCATTCGACGTCGTAAGTCGGATACTCGAAGAAAAAAAAAAATTCGAGTACTCGTGTAATGGATCTCGTTGGTTTACACGCTTCGAAGGGCAGAATAGAAGGGATTCCGGGGTTCGCAGGGTTCGCGTGCTCCGTCCCTCTTTCGTTCTGAGCGCGCGAGATACGAGAATCGATAATGCAACAAGGGAGAGAAAGAGGCGAGCGATACGGAGATATAGCGTCTCGCTTGTACGATTCGAAATTGAGAATAGAAGGTGCTGGAGGGTGAAAGGGATTCGTAGGGGTTGTGCAATCCCGTAATAGAACACGGTCTGGGCGAGATTCACGCGACGGGCACACGTGAAGGACGTAAATGGATTCATTGATTCCTGTTCCTGTTGTACCTTCGCATCCAATGGGCTATCGTAGGAAAGATTTGGTCGATTTAAAAACAAATCGACTCTTTCTGTTGCATAAATGTGTCGCCGATCCTCTCTCCTCGTCGAAGTTTGTCGGCGAAGAACCATCTATTAACCTTATTTAATACGAAACGTTCAAATTTGTGAGTTGGCGAAAGCCTTTTTTCTTTGTTTTTTTTATTACCAAAAAAAATGTATTTCGACTGTTTGTTGGAAACAATGTGCTGTAGCTGTAGAAACATTTTTCGATAAAAATATAAAACATCACAGGAAAAGCATTTTTTTTTTAGAAGAAGGAATCGTTGAAAGGCATATTAAAAAGAAATTGTATTCGTACTTCGGATTTTTTCACATTGTCAGAACACTGGTACGAAAAATCAATCGCATGGAAATCCAAATAAAATGTTTTCTACTGAAAAAAAATTTGCTCCCAGATCAAAAAATGGTAAATCCCCCCTTAAATAAGATTATTATTGCGTAACATTGTTCAAAGGGTTAATAAAACCGGCCCGAATAACAATTTGCTCACAATTCAATTCTCCAAGAAGCTTGTAACAAGTATAACAAAAAAATACTCCAAAACTCGGTAATTTTGTTGACGATTCCTCTCAAGTGCCACATCGAAAATATAATTTTCCTAACAACCACAGAGTCACAAAAGCGGAATGAAAAAATGTTCAAATACGTATTAGCGAATTTCCATCGTTCCCCGGTTATCTGCAAGCGAGGGATAAAATTTTCCGTCTAATGACGCCGTCGTGGCGCGTAAGTTTCTCGGTTTATCGATTCATTTCTCACCGTTGCCCGTCGGCGCTCGTCGACGACGTCGACGCGGCTTACGAGCAGAGGAAAGCACCGGGCAAGGGTGACGCACGTGTGAATCACGAATTCTGCACGGCGCACTTATGTTTCGCCCATAGCGAGCGTAGCACTTCCACCGCCGTTCGCCGGCTTACTCTCGTACTTATTTCTCGCTTGGCGACACGTGCACCACCATCGGCAGCAGCCGCTCTCGGTGTTCTTCGTTACTGGCTTCGCTGCAGCGAGCCGGGCGCCGTTGCTCTCGACATCCCTCGTTCGCGAGCCAGGAGAAAGTGACGCGCAATCGATTTACAGTTGCGCTCGCCGGCGCGGTGCGAGGAGCGGTGGAGGACGGGAGGGAAGACGCGACATCGTCGTATGTGCATATCCGGCGTTGCCCATGTATCCGCGTACGCCGATCTCTATATGTGGCACGAAGACGCATTGTCTTGACGAACAATATAGCATACTCCGTTGACTCCGGTGTACACTCGAGTAAATCTGTGTACCCGGGGCTGGGGTCTATCTCATTGGGTTGATTCATGCATTATTTCCGATGTGTATGTAATGTGTATATATGTATGTATATAATATATCAAAATGGTTATCTATATGATATATATCGTGTATAATACATATGTTAATTTTTTATACATACATATGAGTGATTAAAGTTATTAAAAATTTGAAGGTCATTGTTTGGAGCTCTAAATTTTGCATTTATTTGGAAATTACAGAGAAATTCGTCAAACAAATAATTGTTACTATCAATATAGATACGTACTCTGATGTCGCAGTACATAACAATCGTTAACACAAATAAAACGATATACTATTTTCCTGTTCATTTTGTATAAGTAGTTTTCAGTATTTTTAATATCGTAAGATTGATTTTGATTAATCGTATTAACGTTGCCGTTGCTTCGTTTTTTGTCTGTCTCACCAGCGATTGAGAGTCCGGGAAGTCCAGGTCTGACCGACAGCGCGGTGCCATCTGACACAGATTTCGGTGCTCCGCCACCGCCACCGTTCGGATTCGGCAGCGGTAGCAATCGAAAGCTCCAGCATCATTGCGAGTCTAGCGAGCGTCTCGACGAGGACGTCGACGTCGAGACGAACGAGCGTTTGCAATCGTCGCGCCTCCAGCAAGCCGGCCAATCGCGGGAACTTCCGCACCGTCACGAGCTATTGAATTACGGAAACGATCAGCACAGCTCGGAGGAGGAGCTCGAGGTGATAAACAGCCCGAAGGTCGTCGCGTCTCAAGGCTGCAGACCGGCGACGGCCCCGGAGAAGAGAAAATGGTCACAGGTGAGCAGCGGTGGCCCTCAAGCTCATTGCAGTAGCCAGGCTCAGGCTCAGCAACAACAACAGCAGCAACAACAGCAGCAGCAGCAGCAACAACAGCAGCAACAGCAACAACAACAGCAAGCTGTTCTCGATGGAGGCGCTACAGCCGCGTCGTGTTCCGCTCCGGTCAGCAGAGCCGGAAGGGAACTCGCTGGATCCGGATCCAGTGACGAAGAGGTGAACATTTTTATTTCAACAATCCCAATTCACTCACGAAACGTGTGGATATTATGCAAATTCTATTCGCAAATCGTTCTCTCGTGGTATTTTTCTAATGTCGTTTACGAAGCTTCTCCACAATAAAGTTAACCAATTTTGGATTTCTCACAGGGAAAGCTTCGTAGTCGAAGTTAAAAAGAAAATTTGATATGCCAAAAATTAATTCTCAATGGGATCTAAAATAAGACATATAAAAGAAAGCGGACTTTTCTTCTACCGATTCCAAATGCCACTGATTTTCACTTCGACTCGCTTAAAATTTGATCCCAGACCATATCTAACAACAATCTACTTATTGGTTAAATTGAGCCTAATATCTGAAAAATTGCCAACGTTAGCACGTTGACAAACCCTTGTGTGCACGCATACATAAATACATTTTTTTAATCACTTTTCTCGACGCATATTACATTATTTTGAGAGTTCTGATGCGAAAACCTTGGACAATTTTTGCTCGTGAAAACAAAGCATTTTTTATGAGGAAACGAAAAATGATGAGTTCTAACAATTCATTATGTTTATCGGTGAATTACTCGTTTACTTTCGCAGGTCCAAGGTTTGCTCGGCGGAAGAAGCGAAAGCGGCAGCATAATCTCGCAGCCCGTGCAATTTCGTACGTCACCGCCCGTGGACGCTCACAAACCCGGTCGCTCGTTGTCGCCACCGCCGAAACTGTTTCACGCCTCGTCCAGGGATCCAAGACCACTGCCGAGGCCAAGATCGAGGCCGAGGCCTCATCCGCATCTTCACACACATCTCGATCATCATCATCATCATTATCATCATTACCATCCGCATCACCATCAGCCCGACACGGACGTCGACGCGTTGAGTGCTTGCAGTCCGAGAAAGAGGCACAGGCCACCGCATCGTCAGCCGAGGCCCTGTCTCGACTTCGAGAAGATGCAGCAGGTCAGTTGATCATGAAAATTGAGTCCGGCGATCGATTACGCTTCCATCAATAGTTTCGCGAAACAAACGTCGAGCGTATTTCCGGTGTAAAGTGAATCGGTCATTACTGGTCCAGCATCGTCGAATCTGGGCTTTCGATCATTAATTTTGCCGCAACTAAAGCGCGCATTAAGAGGCACGATGGCGACGGCGTGGAGCGCATTGCATGATTGATAAACAATATAAGCAACGAGCCATGTCAATCTGTCCAAGCCTTCAATGACCACGGAGAGTTCGCCGGTAGCCCCGGGGAATTGTTACGAAATCGTCGATACCTCTTGTCCTATTTGCATAGCACGCTCGCAACATTATACCGTTATCCGTAGGGCAAAATGTGTGCACAATGCGGGAATAGGATAGCCAGGACCAACCGCGATTCCATTACACTCGACCGAGCGTGAAGTTGCGAAACTCACGAACTCTTTCCGGAAGTTTTCTTTCTAACTCTAGTTATTTTTTTTCTCTCTCTCTCTCTCGCTCTTTCTTTAGAACTCTCCCCGAGCAAACTCGTCGTTTTCTTTATCCTTCTTTCTGTTTGCACTCGCGAATGATGATGAAAATACAAGAAGCGGCGACTTGCTCGCCGAGAGGTCACGCAGCTCGCGGAGGGACTCTTGATATAAAATTAATACGATGAAATCTATTTGGAGAGCGCGTGGAGAAAGAGAGAGACGGAGAGGGGAGCCCCGGACAGAGACTCGAGAGGGTCGTATCTTCTCTCCGCAGGTATGATATCCGTTGGCTCTCGGTATATAGAGAGTGCAGGGGGGGGGGACGGGAGACAAGCGCGAACGACTGGCACATCCAGGAGAAGCCGCGGAGAAGGAGGACAGTCTAGAGCAGCAGTGGCAGCACAAGCAGATGATGTTAGCTTGTGACTAATTAGCCTCTCCCAATTAGCGTTTAATGAGACCCTTGAAAAGCAAATCTCGGCGTCGACGGTTGCGCGACGAGGCTTTTCCATACCTTCCTCTTTCCTCGTCGTCGTTCCCTCTTCAGAATAAGAAAAAACCTTCCTTTTTTTCTCTACCCATTCCTCGCGGCTTTGACGCATTATAATTTTTTCTTTTTCTTTCTTCCTTTCGCTCGTTTATAAATGACATTTTATATATGCGCGGTGTGCCACACTCTAATTGACGTTTCTTGGCGGAAAGTTTTCAAACGATTATCTACGTGCCGTTAGAAATACACGTGACGCAATTGCGTTTTGATTTCGGAAGAAAGAACAAAAGTTTTTTCGGATATTATTAACTTTCGGCCTCAGTTTCAGAGAAAATTGTGTGTCCCAGAATGTTGATTGCAATCTTCTGATTAAGAGAAAAAAGTGTATTATCGCGCGTATTTTTCCCTCAAAAGTTCTACAGAAATTCCCATTTTTTTGCAAATTCCATTGTAGAGCCGAAATATCCCAGTTGAAAAAAAGGGAATCAAAAAAATCATTCATCGTTTCGAGCCAATAGCCGTATTGTCTTTTTTCTTTCACTGACCACAATTCTGTTATTTACAGAACGGACTTAACGTATCAGTATCAATTGTCTGCAATTTTTATTCCGCCTCTCTTCGTTTGATCTCCTTTCGCGTCCGGCTCGATGCTTGATCGAAAATTTAACAGGAGAAACGAAAAAAAAAACGATGCCGGTGTTTGCGATTTACAAAACGTTTCGGAGAGCGCTGATGCCGCTAGTACTACGAACAAACACAAGCGAGAAGCCGCGGCTGTAATTCGCGAGTCGACAATCAACGGCGACGAAGAGACGACGGGGGGGAGAGGGTATGATGCTCGAATTTCAAACGTTACTGCTACCCAGCACACCGGTACCCGCTCGCTGGGTAAACGAACGCATCCGTTTCCGCGTATCTCGTTCTCCACGTCAAACAGTCTGGGCGCGAGGGAGGAGAGAGGTGAGACCCGTGCCAGTGAGGTCGTTACGTGCAGAGCTCAGTCCGTCGAAGGGGGGATAGCGTTGTTTTTTTTATACTTCTCCTCCTCCAACCCCATTTTTTATTTTTTTTTCCCCCCGCAAAACTCAACAAAATTAACCTCGATTTTTTTCCCCATTCGCGCGCATCGAGCGGGAATACAGGATTTCGAGGTATGCAGACCCGGATGCCGTAGTCAATCTTTTCGACGAATGGCTCAATCCGTTAAAACGGCTCGCGGTATCGTTGCGCCGAAGGGCGCGGAGGGTGCCGAAGAGGCGAGTGAATAGTTTCGAATGCCCGGCGCTGTTGAGGTTTTACGCAACGATTGGTAATCGAAAATAGAAATAAAACGAGAGCCCGCGTTACATAAAGGGCGGAAGGATTCTGGAGAGCAATGAGGGAACGGGGAGGTGGAAAAACAAAAACAAAAAAGCTTCGGTCAATACTATACACGATTCGAATGGATTTTCGTGTTTTCATCCTCTTGTCCGGCGTGTCTCTGGCGAAAGCTAACGCGGAGTTGTAGACCAAATTTGTTTTTCCGGCGTTAATGGCAGAAGAGCGAGGAAGTGCGCGCGGGTTTCGTTCCTTTCTCCGTCGACCAGTTTGCACGGCTCTGCTATATACACTCGGCCGGAGTGCAATCGACGAACTCGCCCTCTCGCGTACCTCCTTCAGTTTTTTTCTTCTTTTTTTTTCCAGTTCTGCAATTCCCTTCGTACACACGTTGTAACGGCCAACGAGTTTTACAACTTCGAGCCGAGCGCGCAGTCGGTACGTGTGCGCGACGACGGGAGAAGGCGAGAGGAAATCGCCCGCGAGAGACGGAGAGCGAACGAAAATTTGCTCGATTCCGGGGAGGGACGGCTTTGCAAAGCGATTGCAAAACCCAGAAACCAGAGAGCCGCTGAATTTACTTAACACCTGCTCTCTCTCCTCTTGGGCTCTCTCGCTTAGCGCAAAGTTTCGCTCGGGAGATAGAGCGAGAGAGAGAGAGAGAGAGAGCGACAAGCTTTGAACGGAAAAGGATTCAATTAACTCTCGTGGTTTATAAACGAAACGATTATTTGAATGGAAAATCCTTTCGAGGATTTCGCGGGACCCCGTTGAAATAATATATTTCGCTGATTATGCGATAATTATATTTAGAAGAATTCGCGATGCGGGAGCGTGGCAAAGGTCGATTCTTCGTAAATGAATCGTCTTACACAATCGTCGCGCACCGCCAGCCTCTCGCTAATTAATTTTCCTCTCGCCGATAATGAGAAGAGGGAAACCGAAGGAAGAATAACGCCGGTATCTCTCTCCTTCTCTTCGCTTCCGCCGCTTTTCGAGAATAATATTTTAACGAAATCTTGACGACGATTTTCTCTAACTTCCGCATCGAATGATTCCCTTTATAAAACAAAAATACATTTCGCTAATTAGATTCGCTCATAGAGCTTCCTCATTTTGTTTTTGAGACCGTTGGCTTACTCGTGATGGAAACTTTGTGAGCGACGTTGCAAGCAAAATGCGAATACGATGAGCAAATTAAATTTGAACCATCTTTTCGCGGCTCAACTTGATTCTGCACTTGATCAAGAAAAAAAAAATCAATACCGGTATTAATTTCTCAGTGATCTCAGTACGGCTAAATAGTTTTATCGACCCGAAAAATATGGTCATAGTGTTCGATTCCACTCCTTTTTTTTACCGCGAAAAAAAAAAGATCTCTTCGAAGAAGCGAAAAAGACCTATTTTCACAGACGCGTTCGGGGACAAAATAAAATCTCGTAACACCGGGACTCTTCCCCTTCGTGCTTGAAGGCTCGGGATTTCGACGTTTGTTGAATCACCATAATACATTTATTTAAAAAGAGGAAGAGCGAAAGCTTCCGCGAAATATTGATGAGTATACGGAGAGCTGGGCTTAAAAAAAATGAACCAAAAACGGGTAGAAGCGAAAATTATTGTTGAGCTTCAAGAGTCCTCGAGGGCGGCCGGGTTATTTGGGGCTGTAGTAACAAAAACAACGCGCGTTATATTATTATCGTTAGTACGCGGTGCGCCAGACACTCGGTCTGCATTAAGCTTCAATTCGTTAGGTCGGAGCGCGGGAGCATTTTTAATGTTTTAACTTTCATTTTTTTTTACCCTCGCAGCATCTGGAAAACGGTTCTCTCGTTGCATGCAACCTTCCGGAGAATTAAACGCGGAAGAGAAATAATGAACGTGCGAGTGACGGAGAGGCCGAGATGAACGAGGCTTTTTTTTCGGGCGCGTTTCATCCACCGACGGTAGTACGCGGCGTAGTGGCCGGCAGAAGCATTCAGGAATTTGGACACTTGTCGCAGCGTTTGCAAAATAAGCCGTAAACGCATCAACGACACAAGAAAACGGGGCAATGAAATGCGAAAATACAGAATCGCGAGGAAATCGAAACTTTTTTGGCTCGGTAAAAGTTGATATTTTCGACGTAAATTCGGCGAGTTTTTTTTAAATCTTCGCGATATGAGGGAAGCAGCTGCTCCTCTTGTTATATTGGACGCGAGGGAATCTTCTTTTGACTCGAGTCTCGCGAACACGTTCTCTTTCTCTTCGTGATGTACAACGTATTATAGAGCGTATATTATATATACACACGGATATGGTTCTTTTACGCGTTTCTCGGGTGGCCCCTTCCTCGATTCTCGCTCTACGAAAAAGTATATAGTTTTACTGCGCACTTTCGCGCATGGCGACGAAGAATTTTTACCTTTCTTCGTCGTCACACTTTTCGCTCTTCGCCGCCGATATATCTGTAGATGTGAATTCAT
This sequence comes from Ischnus inquisitorius, assembly GCA_963924025.1. Lineage (NCBI taxonomy): Eukaryota > Metazoa > Arthropoda > Insecta > Hymenoptera > Ichneumonidae > Ischnus > Ischnus inquisitorius. The sequence continues at coordinate 10,707,498 of OZ001252.1, forward strand.
ATATGGGCACCCCGCGTCGCGCTTCTGTCGCGCTTTGTGTATCCTCGAGCGACGCAGTCGTGTCTCGTAGTCCTGCGTCCTTCCTCATAGAGAAAGCTTTTGTTTTGATGAAAGAAATGAAAATTGAGGTTTCAATAAAAGCGCCTTCAAAACGTTCCGAAACGTCGGAAAATCATATTTGGAGAAAATGTCTGGCTGCGTGTGTGTGTGACGAAGTCAAAAAATGTGGAACTTCATAACTTGAAAACGTCTTCAGTTAGCAAGCTGAAACTTCCTGGGTATGTTGAGGCGTAAATTCTCACATTTCGTTACAAGCTTTGTCAAAATCGTTACAATCGTTGAGGTTTTACCCCGTTTTAAAATCTGTCGATAATGTTCGCAGGAGAATTTTATGAGATTTTGAATTTCTTTGAAAATGTCCAATGATGTTTATTTTAGGAAAACATAAATATTTCGACTCAAATGCAAGTTTTTATTTTCAACTCTATTCATTTGGGTCTTAGAATGAAACTGAGTCTTGAAGAATGGTGTAAACTACATTTGCACGCCGCTTCCTAATTTTGTTCTTAACGTCCTTCATAAAGCTTCCTCCATGAGAAAGCCAAAATTGGTTAAGCAACTTTCTCGTGCAGGAGCTTTGTAAACGACGTTAAAAAGAGAATGAGGAAGCGACGTGCAAATTTAGTTTGCACCATTTTTTTTTTTAATATCCCGCTACGTTCGTTCGTGCTATAATATTGATATGCGGGGTACCAGAAGCGTAATTATCATTCGTGACCCTTTTACTGCGGACAACAGAAAGGCGCACGCGAAACACACCGACTTGTCGGGTTCGGGCTCGTGAAAGGCCCGAGAATCGAGTGTAAAAGTAGCCGAGGCGCGCGTACCTGTTTTCGAGTTCGTTGACGAAAAATTCTCGACACCGGTCACCTCCGGCGGTTTCGTCGTGTACGCAGGTGCAAAGCGCGAATAGCAACAAACTCGTTCGCGAAGTTGCGAGAAGCACGACGAGGCGGATACGAAATTATAACGCAAATAAATAAATGTCGACGAGTTTGCAGTCGGCGAAACACCGAGAGTCGCGCGGTGGGAGAGTTTCTATCGTCAAACTTACCGCGTTATTTTCATGTTTGTGTATTCTCCCGAAGAAAAGTGGTACGCGAAGAAAGACGGGGGGGGGGGGGGGGGGGGGTAGAGAAGGGTCCTTCTCGTGTTCCGCCGCCGGAGAGAGATTCGCAAGCGAAAACTTTACCCTCGGCGGTGACTCTATTGTTAAATTCTCTCGAACACAATGGAGCCGCGTCTCTGCGATGCCGCGGCAAGTTTTGTATACATTTAAATTATCAGCAACTATCTCCTCCCGTCCGCGGTTATCACTCTCTTCAACATTTCCTCGGGCCGCCGTGACTCCATCTTCGCGAGGGTCGAAAAAGAAGAAAAAAAAAAAAAAGATATAAGAAAAAACAAACAAACTACCGCGTCGACGCCGACAAGGGTTTTAATAATTCTCCTCTTCACCGTTCGCCTTTCCTCGTGTCTCACGCTGTAATTCATTTTTCTTTTTCCCGCAAGCATCCCGTCTTGCGCGACTCCGTTTCGTATCTTTCTATTATCGTATAAATAATTCACCGAGGAAAACGCCGGATAGCGCGAGTCATCGCAGCGAGAGAAGCATAAAAGAGATTTTTCCTCCCCATCGCGATAAGTAAATACTTTTATTTCGAGGGGAAAAAATAGAAAATAAATGACCTCCGCGCATACGCGACCGGGCATTATCCGCCGAAATTTTCTACCGGCGCGTTATCAATCCAGACGCGTTCTATCGATTCGATTTTGATCCATTCGCGGAGCTGCCTTGAAGAGCCATTAAGTCTCTTCTATTCCATCGGATAAAAATTTCTTTCCGTCACACCGATCTTTCTCCGTCAATTTCGAACGTTCTCCCATCGCCATGGCCCTTCTAACCGAGCTTTTCGCTTCGTTCAACAGCACCAGCGGCTAAGCTATATCAGCGCCGCAACGTTTTCTTTTTATTTTCATTTTTTCTCTCTCTTCCCAAGTCTTTCTCGTTCGCCTTCGCTTGGGTCGCTTCGTCGACAGCCAAAATATGTTATCCGCGTTTCCACATCATCGGCTCCTTATTACACGTCCGTCAAGTCTCTGCGCGAGTCTCGCGCCCCGTTGGTCATGGCCCACGGTAAATACGACACATGTATACCTAAACGCGAGAGTACATAGAATAGGCCAGAACGAGGGAGGGAGGGAGGGACTCTCTCCTATGTACAGATTTTACGTAGTTACGTCTTGATACTCTCAAATCGTTTATGCTCATCGCCACAGGCATGACTTTCATACATTCCTCTTATAGACAAAAATATCTAGCTGGGCTATGAATATACAGTAGAACCCCGATTAACCCCGGTCCTATTAACCCTAAAGAGTAGTTGAATCTCAGAAAAAAAATGAACAAGTCATAAACAAGAACCGAAGAAAGTTCAAAAAACAAACCGGACTACCGGCTTCAATCGTCGAATCGGAGACAATAAACCGATTTGAAAATCGATTAGACACTTGTTTTCATAATATGGTTGAAAATATATGGTTTCCATAAAATAGTTGAGAACTTTTGAAAATATAACAAGAAAAAAAATAAGAAGAAAAAGACTCTTATCTACAAAACTCACAGAGTTATATAATACAGTAAGATGCAGATATTGTAACTTTTCCTAAACTTCCCCTCTGTAAAAGGTTAACGAAAATAATATGAAAACCAAAGACACTGATTACTTAAAAAAACGGGATCAATTCCCAGAACTTGAAAAAAAAATAAAAGGCATACATATTTTTCGGAGCCATCAATGGAGCCAAAGTTCCACAAAATTATGGTACTGATGAGTGAAAATAAAGTAAATAATTGTTATGATCGGAACATCAATTTTCTACAGTCTGAGCTGAAACTCTAGAAAACTCAACGTCTCGATATGCTTTGAACTAACTAAATGAATATTCAATATTTAATTTGATAGCGCAACATTCTTAAGTTTACCTTATCGATTGTTCATGATTAAAGTGCATACCTTATTTTCGACATTGCTACCGGGCGAGGCTATATTTTACTTCGTAGCGACTGCAATGTTTACCGGAATATTGGAATCGTCTTTTTGTCGTGTACAAAGAGACCCGCTCAAACGCAGAGGTCTTCCCCTGTGTACTCGCGATCGGTGCACGTAGCTCGCATTACGTAGTCGTTAGACGGAAACTGAGCGAACCGCGGTATCTCTCGGGGCACGAGTGCATATCGCCCTCGCTTGCTACACTCGTGTACCGTATACACGTATACATTCGCACCCGTAGCACACCGATAAATGCGCGTACAGTAACGCAGTACTGGATACCCTATAGTAGTCCTCCAAGCCGCGGGCAATACACCACGTAATGGCCCTCTTGCCCTATGTGATACGTGAGAGAAGAGAGTAATGAAGACCAAAGAGTCAGAGAGAGGAAACACGAGGCGGCCAACTATACGAGAACCAAGCCAGAAAAACGGGCTCTCATACACCCGCGTAGAATGTTGTTTGCCTGCTCGATATGCCCGCTTGACGACCCTATACTTCATTACCTTTTTTTCTCACTGTATATAGATCTATAAAAGAGTATTACATATCCACTATATACATGTATCTGAGCTTATATGCAAAATGTATATATATAATACACTTGATCTTGGATACAGTCGTATATGTCCTACACAAATGTTCCCGAGTTCTTTTTATGAGTATATATACATATATATAGTGTATAGATTGCATGTGTACATATCGTACGTGAATGCATATAAATACAGGGACGGTGTTTCTCGTTTTCTTTTCTCTCGCGTGTATGCGAGTAGAAGCGACAACGGTGGCGCAGCCATCGTGGTACCGTGGGTGCAGTTGCAGCTGCTGCCTCTCTGCTTCTGGTGCAATAGTTTGGCCCGAGGAAGAGAGCCAACGAACGAACCGAACGAGGCGACCAGGCGAGGAGAGAGCGTGTGTCGTGCCTGGCCTGGAGTACAACTCATAGTACGCTACCGTAGTATCCGTAGTATTCTCTCTTCCCACTTTCCCCTCACCGTCCCTCCGGTCCCCCCCTCTCCCTCTTCACTGTTCGCCTCTGCCTCGTTCGCCTCCTCACCCTCGGTACCATTTCCCCTGAATGGCTGAACCGACCTCCCCCGCATCACCTCGCCTTACTCTTCACCCTTGCAAGCTCGTACAAACCACGCCCACAGCGCCGCGGCCATCTTGCACGTTATGTAAACTGCGTCCTGGGAGGCTTTCTGTGCTCTCTGTGCACACCGAGAGGGATCGTCCCGTCTCGCTTTTCTCTCTCTCTCTCTCTGTCTGGTTTATATCTCTATCCCTGCTTGTAGCTACGGTTTATTCTCTGCAGCGTTTCTCTCTACGGCTTTGCCGCGTACAACGCGCAGTGGTTTAGATAGATAGCTCAGCCGCGTACACCGTAGCCTGCACTACTGTTACTACTACTACTACTACTACTACTATTACTACTACTACTACTACCACTACTACTGCCGCTTCGAATACTGTATAGGATCTCCGCATACTGCCGCTTCGCGTCCTATAGTTTTCAACCGGCTCAACCTATAGTGCAGCAACACTTTCGTACTCGACTCTGCCTTCACGCGCAGTCTCGAAACGTATCGTCGTTCGCCTTGTCTGATCCTTTCGCACCCGTTACCACTGTACCCAGGAGAGGCGTGAGGCGAATCTTCCACGGCACGTTCTCGAGTCAGTTGTACTCATACCACTACCGCAGGCTATAACACCCGCGACCGGTTACGTTACGGATAAGATACATCAACTACAACTACTACAGCGTGTACTCCACTACTACAACCACCACCACCACGTGGAAAATGCCTTCGCCGTACTACCACCTACTTTCACTACTACTTCCGTATATCGAGACGCCGGTGACGTCCGCGCCCTGGCCTTGTCTGATCATATAGCGTCACTTACTACTTATATACGTACGCCTGCCTCTACCCCGGCTTACCCACGCTTCTTGACAATCTTAATCTCGGCGGAAATTTTTTTTATGGCTCTCAGGATTATCGCGCTATGGACGATTGTTTTATTCGATAGTGAATTGTTTATTGCCAGATCGGGAGATGTGTTCGTGGATCGGATTTCTAGTACTTGAGGTCTTGGCTTCTCTGCTCGCTTGTTCTATATATTTTATCGTACTATTTATTTACCGTCGGAGTCCGGGACGGATATGGAGACGGTGGTATAGCGATTGTAGGCATTCGCCATTGCACTACTGTAAATCAGCTCGAAGTTCCGGTGCGAGCCTCGCCGAACGAACGAGCGATATCTCCGTACTTCCGGCCAGCGGCTGTGCTGGATACCCAGCAGCCCGCTTACTCTCCATCATCTCCGTTTCCTGTTCTTTTGTTCGACCTCCTTCTCCCCGCCGCCTTCCTCCGCCGAACGATATACATGACTTCTATTCCCTGCCATGCGTCTTGCCCACTCCGGCTCGAATCCTACGGAGTTCCTTCCTCGAACTACACCTGACATCGAACTCGCCCAACCGGATCGTCGCTCGGATATCGTTTCGGATAGTCTTTACTCCGGTGCAACTCCGTTGAAGTGTGCATGAGGCACTGGGGACGCGATTTATTCCGAAAATACCAGGCTCTACGTGGAGGCGCGTATTTTACTTGCCCGTCAAGAAAGCTATTTTTTACTAAAAAAATTAATCGAGATTTCGGTTCAATAAATTTGTTAAGAAAATATATCTAAATGAGCGATTGCGGCAGAGACTGAAATTAAACCTATATAACTTGAGAACGCCTTTAGTTATCGAGTTGAAATTTACAGGGCATGAATACACATTCGTTTATTATTACGTTGAAAAAAGAACAAAAAAATATGCAAATCGGCACAACTTTTCCTCAATTTCATTTTTACCTCATTAACAAAGCTTTTTTTATGAACAACGTTGAAATCAAAAATGAAGAAACGATGTGCAAATTCAATTTGCATAATCATGCATTTTTTTGTCTTTTTTTTTCGTCTGCTTTCAATGAAATAGTAAACGAATACGTCGGAAATCGCGGAATCCTTCAATTGCGTCGACCGTGTATCCACGACCCCGCGATTATCATTCGAGCTTCTATTGATAGCGGCTCTAGTGTCTCCCTTCGAGGTTTTGTAAGGAGCTCATCTCCGCTATTATACATCCTTCTCGAGATACTCGCTGAAAAGGAAATCACGCAAAGGTTGTTGAGGGATGCCTCTTAGGATGTCAACCGGCATGAATACGAATGTGTTCTCAACGCTGATTACGATCCTTCACCTTCTCCCCCTTCGCGAATTCTTACTCCGCGTTTGAAGATCCTCATTCGCATGTATTATTATTCTCTTCTCCTTCGTTTTTTTGTCCCCAGTCGAGCAGTTTCGCGGCAATAAGTCTGTAACTTGCGCATGATTCCACGAATCGCAATCATCCGCTATTAATGTAGACAGAAATATAGCGCAGACCGAGGGTTCGTTGCCTCGCAATTCCCGCCGTCGGGAATACCGAAACCGCACCGACGGTCTCTTTGTCCCGTACGCTACTGATTGACGAATCAAAATGATGAGGTATAATAGTTGCGGCGAAGAGCAGGATCCTCAGCGAGTATGTTCTACGTACATGACTGCGGTAAACGACCCGCTTGCGAATTTCGCCGACTACGCGAGAGAGCGGGAGAATAGACTAGACTCGGACGATACGAGAGACGAGACACAAGAGGACATTCTCGAGCGTTCTCTCCGATCGTACAAGGCCCACCCCTCTCTCTCTCTCCCTTTCTCTCTCTCTTTTTCCATACAACATTCTCTATATACCTCGTGGAATTTCAATATCGCGCAATTTTTCCTCTCATATCGAAAGCTCGACAGCAGGACAGACGCGTAAAGTGTCTCAGAGGGCCAATCGATACACGGAGTGGATAATATCGAAAAAAAAAGTTGCGTAAAAAAATCCCCTCTCGTCAGAAGCAGATGCATAAAGTTGGGTCAAATTTCTCTGGCTTCTGAGGGAGTCGCGTATGAAATCTCGTATGAAATAGTATATTATGCCGCAAGGGAGGAACGTGCCCTTTTCACCGAGTGTGAAAATGTACTTCCTTCCGAGTGGCGTAGGCTTTTTTTTTCTATGCTAAAATTGCCCATGTTTTTATGGCCATGGCCGACCGACTTATCAGCTAATTTTCTTCCTTCGGGAGGAAAAGTACTAGCAAAGGACCACGTTTCCTCTCGCTGATCAAGAAACACTTCACCCGCGTTCAAAACATGAAGTAACGTCAGTTCAGCGTAGTCGGCTAAAAAACAGATTTTTCCGAGTGTCAACCGCTCGGTTTTACAACGGCTAGACGAAGGCAAAGGGATGTTACAGAGGAGCTGAACTTAAGACGAGCTTCTCTTTCCTTATGCCTTTATTCTAGCCCCTCCCTCCCTTTTGAGCTGATGCTCACCCGACTCGTCGCCATCTTCGCCGACGTTGAAAGCCGAAAGCACAAAGGCACGGAAATGCGATCCTCCTAAAAGCCTAGCTCAACCAACGGGCTTTGCCATGTAAAAATATAATGTCCAAGACGCTTTTGCAGGCAATGCGGTTCACCCGGAATGAATTACTGTATATTTGCCGAATATCGAATTTCTCGCGTAAAAAAATCCTCGAATGTCTCAAAGTTAGTTGGAATTCTCTCTACTTTGAATCTTATTTGAGACCCTCTGTGGAATCATTGGACAGGGGAAAGAAAATTGTGAATCAAAAAAATGATGTATTAATTTTTCTCTTCTTCTAAACATAATTTATTTTGATTTCAGTTGAAGGCGAGAGCAGTGACGGCCTGGAGGCACAGCGGCGAGCACGGAAACGAGCTCTCGGTATTCTGCTGGTGAGAATGGTGAGCCGTGAGCCGGGGATCGTGACAACTCTCACGTGCCTGATCGCCGGTGATCGGTTTTCGGATCTTGTCTCACACATACACAGAAAACACACACACCGAAGGGAAAAGAAAAATCGTTACTCCGCCACTTGTACGCGGTGGCCTTGCGACAAGAAAGTGATGCGGAGGGCGAAGAATACGAAAAGGAAAAAAAGAAGACGACCGCCGAAGGAAGCGAAGGGGCGTCGTGGAATCGAAGTGAACTTCCTCTCGAATCTCTAAAACGGAACTCTCACCGTTCGCCGTTCATTTTTCTACTCGATATTCTGTTCGAGGCGTAACGGCGAGAAAGGGAAAAACAAACCCCGAGACGGAAAAGAGGCCAGGAGGAAGATCGAGAAAGAATGCGTCGGAGACATCGGCGCGGGGAAAACTGAAGATTCGCACCATGCGAGGCGCGTGCGAGACATCCCAGACGACGAGTAGACGAAGAATTCGTTGCACACGAAACGTGGAGGATACGGAGAAGCAAAAACTGTAGATAGTATCCCCGAGAAGAGGCGCGAGTCGAAAAAAAATGTCCCCATCCGATTGATTCGCGGAGAGCGAAGAAAATGAAATTGGAAATATTTAGATATCCGTTTCGTACGTTCGCGCGCGCGTTTGACGCATTTTGCGCGTAAGATTCGCGCGCCAGAGGCGCCAAACGCGAGTTTCGACGGCGCTGATTTTTATAATAAGAGAACAAACGAAACAACTCTGTCGGCTGGCTGTCGCGGTGATGAGAGAGTGAGAAACGGGCGGGGCGGAACAAAAGTGCGTTTATCCGCGCTCCGATCCATCAGTGTAAATAAAAAAAAAATACGTATACGTGCATTCATATATGCACGCGCATGTAAGCAATTGTGTAAAATTGAAATATACGAATCATATTAATGCGGTTACGATGACTATACATAACTATAATATTATTGATATGAAGAAAAAAAACACACTCACACACATACACACATACATGAAAAATAATAATTAAAAAAACTCGCTGATGTACGTTGTGCGTGTTGCGCCGATACGTATTTTTAAAAAATCGTCGATGGTTCATACGTGATAGTGTATAACGAGAATGAGTAATGGGAGGAGTGCACGAGCGAGGACAAGCGAAACGAACGCGTCCCGAGGGACGGGGGGGACGAGGTCAATAATTAATCATCTTTGTTTCATGTTTTTTTTTTGTTCCTTTCTTTCGTATCGTTACTTTCTTCTCGTAACTTGTACATAGATCACATCGAGTTCCAAACGTATTTCATAACGAGATTTATTTCGCGACCAATCTGATGTGTAATTCCAGTTTCGATCCGACTCGACTCGCACTTCAACAACTCTGTGCTTCTCTCTCCTCGAGACTGCGAAAAAAAGATTCTCTTCCTTTTCTCTCTCGAGAGGAATATTTTTTTCTCGGATGCACCACGTAATCGCGAAAGGATTCGTTGCAGTACCTTATTTTTCGGCTATATAAAATGATTCGAACATTAACGAGAAAAAAAAAAATATTAATTCATCGGTAATACAAGTCGGAATAGTTCGTTTACTCGAATCGAATTTTTCGTTGTGACGTCTCTTTTGATTTAACGAATCCCGTCCATGTGTATGCGTGTGCGTGCCGCGGAGTTTGTACCTGCGCGGGCTATTTTATACAGTAGAACCATTTTACTACACGCAAAGATGCTGCCTGCTGTCGTCGCTCGATATTTCCAGTACGCTTTCGATGTCGTTATCTTACCTATCCCGTAGGATTACACACACTAAACGAAGGGGTTCGAGGGGATGGGAGCGAGAAGTCGCGTATGGCTTCGCAGAGCGGAGTCTTTGCGCCGTTCCGACCTCGCGAGAGTCGCTTTGATTACTTCCTCGCGACATTTGTTCCCACCGAACTTGTAAAGACAACACGCAGTAGGGTATTCGGTTAGAATGAACGTTGATCGTGTACATGGGACATGTGAGAATGGGAAATGAAAAAGAAAAAAAATTCATTCGTTCGTTGTGCGTAGAAAAAAAAACATGAAACCGTTATTTCTTATGAGCCCACAAAAGCCATTGGCGGGTCGATAATGAGTCGTATAAAGAGACGAAATAAGCGCGCGAGAATTGCCACGATTGTGTGACTAGGAGTATCGGTTTTTTGGGCCGTTAACCACACATCGAGTCTCATCACCCACTGTGATAGGACAATTTATTATCTCGAAATAAGTAGCGTTTTTTCTCTCTATCTCGATAATCGATTAAAAAAAAAGAGACAAAAAAATATACACGTCGACTTTGTGTGAAAATCGTGCGCGAGCGTCCCGCGGTATGACTGCTCCGATTACCGCGCATCTTCGAGTTTCAATTTAACGTTTTTTTTTCTATCTTTATGCTTTTCCTCTCCGTTCTATCGATTTATCAAAAGTCCCAACGCGAATTTTTTCGTAAATATTCGCGTATCTGTCGCACTGCCGTCGCATCTCTAGTGAAAGAAAAAAAAACGAAATCTTGATAATAAACTCCGAAACAAAACAGTTTTTCAATCCATCCCGGCAACCTTCGAGCAACTCGATCGATGCCGTTAGATTGAACGAAATAGATAATTGTAGATAATAATCATCGTGGACGTTATTCGCGTATAATTAATACCTCGATCGGAATTATTACAGAGAGTCAATCTCTTAGAATGTAATTAAGTACAGATGCGAAGGATGGGGAGGGTCATTAGAGGCCGGGCGATGTAAAGGAAAGGGAAAAGGGCGGCGAGAGACGGCGAGGGGAGACGAGCGCTTGCTCCGTATAATCATCGTTGAAAGTTTCGAGCCAAGTCGAAGATGAGATAGAAGCACAGAGAGAAGTTTTCGCTCGTGTCGGGGAAGTCTCTTTGAGAAATTGAAGAACAGAGAACAGACACACACACACACACACACATACACATATTCACACAAAGAGAGAAAGGTTTGCGATGAGAGGCAACGAGATCGATCCGAGTCGTTTGTGTCCTTCGTATACGTGCGGCTAGTCGACTGTAGTATAAATTAACATTATACATACGTAGAGAGACATTGATGTATCATAAATCATAAAGTAGCAAAAGAAAAAAGGGAAAAAAAAAAGATAAAAAAAATACACAAAATTTCATATTTCATCACACACAGACACACCGGGATAACAATGCAATTTGTAATCTAATCGTTGTTAGCGTCGATGAACTATGATTAAGCGGTCTAATCATAGATTCGTGGCATATCTTCGATAATCATTCTTCTTCTAATCCTCAATCTAGCGTCCCACCGAACTTCCGTCGAGAGCTGTGCAAAAAAGTCTTTCGTTCATTTCGAAAAGCTCGAAAAAAAGAAAACAAAAAAAAGAAAGATCATCGGGAGAGTCAGTCGATTTCTCAACGATGTATATAATTATTGTAAAAGACAGATACTAACGAACAAGAGGCAGAAACAGAATTGAAAAAAAAAAAAATACAATGGACCACTGTGCTACCAAGCCGATGAAAATATAATGCATTACATAACGATACAATACTAACAATACAATACATATGTACGTCGATACATCCTTTTACTACTCTACTCATTAATAATAAAAAAAAGAAAAAAAGACGGAAAAACGAAAAAAAAAAAAAGAAAGAAAAGATACCACGTACTACAACCGAACTATTAAGTAATCATAAAACTACTATAAAACTGTATAACAAACTACGAGACTACTACCTAAACTACTATTTATTTAGGTAGCGATCGTGAGGGGGCGCGTAATAAAAAAAAAGAAGAAAAAAAGAAAACAAAAACCTCAATAATAATTGTGCAAGCAGCAGACACATCGTACATAACATACTATTTTACTATACCACTACAGCTACCATTAACCAGTGATATCGAATTAAAAGAAAAACAAAAAGAAAATCGATTAAGTAGAATGATCTGCGGGCGTCACGTTGTTTCGGCGAGAAATTTTCACGAGAGAAAATACGCGTGTCGTAAAGAAAGAAGAAAAAAATACAAAAATCGACGTTGGCGTATGTTGTATACACGAAACAAAACAAAAAGAAAATAATAATAATAATAGCCGAAAGTGTAATCTTATTTCGCCGAGGTGCGGTGCGTAGATTTTAAGATTATTATTATTACTACGATTAAGAAAAGAAGAAAAAAAAAACCATCAGGTGTAATGGAGAGATGAGATGAGTGCGGTACCTATCGCCAATGCGAATTTGTAATTATATTGTATGAAACTCATGGAGATGTCGTGTGTGTCTCTCGCGTGTTTCCGTACATCATGCCCCTGCCCTGTGAGCTCGCACCTTGTTGTTTTACAAAATAAACGATTGACCCTCGCGGAAGATATTCGTAAAAAAGCCCGAATATCGATAATTAACGCATAGAGAAGAGTACAGCAGCGATACGAGGGCTCTATACTAATCGTAAAAAAAAACAAAAACAAAAAGCAAGTCATAAAAGTGCGTGGGAATAAAGGGAGTATGGAAGTAGTACTCTTTGTTTTTTCTTGTTCTTCGTAATATAAGTGATATTTATAGGCGTGCACTAACAAAAGGATTTAATTATAATTACCAAACGCATAGTGGGATATGACGAAATAAATGTTTAGTTAATGTTCACAAATATTAGTTGAGCCAACTAATATTTGTTAATTCAGGATCGAGGCCGCCAATAACAATAATTAAAAATTGTGTTATATAAAAATGAATCACATCTATTAATTAAAGTCACATCGGAAGTCACGGACAATCTGAATTACGGGTCAGAGATCGGTACGGAAATCGTTTTCAAAGCAACGCGGCACAAATATGATCGCCCGCTCGCTTAGCGAAACGATCGCTTATTCAACTTTCTCTTATTCCCACATTATTAACAAATGTTGCGTTTTTTCGGTCCAATCAAATATTACATAGTTCAACTGATATTTGTTAAGATCGAAAGATTTATTTTGCCATATCCAACTGCACGTTTTGTAACTATAAATAAATTCATTTCTCAGTGCACGATGATATTTCGTTATCGAACGAAACATTATCTCTCGTCGTGTCTCCAGCGGTTTCTCGACGACGGTTTACACGTTTACGATCGATCGTTCGGCAAGGGACGGGGGGGAGGCAGGAGGACGGATAGATCAAGAGCAAAAGATAGAAACCGATGCGAGAGTGGCCAACCGACACATTTCCGGAGACCGTTATCTCAGTCGTGGCCGGTAATCGGTGTCGTAACTTCCGTGTCATCGAGTTATTAAGCCCCGCAACTCGTCCGGCCACTGCCGAGAGTCGAGCCTTCCTTATACTACCCGTTCACCTCCTCCTCCTTCTCCCCGTCCTCATCCTGCTCCTTCGCCCGTCTCTCCAAGGGTAATTAAACTGTTCTTGAAGAGACGTAAACCACAAAGTGCATCTCCTCCTTCTCCGCTCTTTCCATTTACGTGAAAGATTCACCGACGTTGCGACTGCGATCTCGAATAATTATTCGGCTTCGTAAAATCGGTTAATACTCCTCGTTTCACAAGACTATTATCGAGAGGGAACGTATATATCCATCGGAGAAAAATCGCTTCGCGGTCCGCAGCCCCGAGGGACTGCGGGGAATAACATAAATCTCAGAAACTTTGGAACTAACAAAGCCCACGGTAAGTCTGTTACATTTTTTTTACGATATTGAATGAATAGAAAATAAAGTTTTTTGTTCGAAAAAAAAAAACAAACTTTCTGCTGCACGGAGAAAATAATCGATTGGCCATCAAAAAATATATAGTTAAAAATTGGGAAATTAATAGTCATGCATTGTTAACGCCGCTTAGTTGAGACAAGTATTATTGAATTGGAGCAAATGAAGCTGAACAACATTTGTTCATGGTTAAAAAATCCTCTTCGGCTCAATTGAGGCAGTCCGAGCGGTACAGTCCGAGATAATGTGAGATCCAGAGAGAAATCTAGCGCCTAAAATTAGTTTGCTATAAACTTTTTGGCATTATCATTGGGCAAAATCAATCTTTCGAACACCTTCCACTTGCCTGATTTTTTGCAGATTTTTATCCGATCGGGAAACGCTCGAAATTCTTTCCAAATGTCCCATTCTCTTAAATCGTACCGCTCGGACGACCTTAAGATGTGGTAACTATGAATAAACCTTTTTACTTTGTGTTGTCTTTGGTAATTTTAGGCGTGATAGTTAGTACTTTGTAAATTGAAAATGCAACGAAACACCGATTAATCAATTCAATGAATCAACAAATAATGTGCGTAATTAATTTAAAAAAAAAACCTATTTCGAACAAAAACTTCCGTGATGATGTACACATATATCGTAACAATAGTGTACATCTCGATGTGACAAACGCCGTTGATACTGCGAGTTACGCAAAAGTAGAGCGTCGTCGTTTCAGGATTAAGTCTCTCATCCCTTGCACTGTCGTAAATTCCGGTGGGGCGGAATCAGTGGGGGGAAAGGGGGTGGCGGGGGGGAGGTTTAGGTTTATGTAATGCGGTGTGGAGTACGTCGCGATAGTAGTATACACTCTACGTATACAGAGTGTATACTTCTCTATAATCGCGTCGAATAATCCGGAAACTCTTCGTCGAACCGCCCACGGTACGTGGGACACGGACGACTTGTGGAACTACGTAATTCCGTCGGGGAGTTTATTACTTCTCGAAGTTGAAGGCTTTTACGAGGAAGCGTTAGGCCAGGCTCGAACAAACCGCGATCTTCTTCGTACCGCGGGATTATTCTCATGAAGTTACGGAAGAGACACTGAACTCTAAAATTCGCGCGATACATCTTACGATTTGCCGCTCGCAAAACCCGACGATTTATCGATGATTTTTGCATCGATCTACATTCATCGCTGTAACTTCTTTTTTTTGCCGCGAACAAAAACAGCGTTCCGGAAACAAATATTGAATAAAATCGAAATAATGATCTCTCGGATCGAGTGCAGTCGCTCCACGGACGAGAGCCCGTAGACCGAGTTTTACCATCGCGCAAGTTGCAAGCGTATAACGGTAACTCGCCGGATCGGTGTATCCCGAGAGTTGTCTTCGCTCTCGCGAGAGCAACACGATTCTCGTGTTGGGACATTGGCCGCGGAGGAGGGGGCGGAGAGGCGGAGCGGGAAAGGGGAGTCTCGAGAGCGCATTCTCTCTCGTAGTACTACCGCATCTAAATTACTCGGGGAATCCCATTAAAGCCACCGCGACGATCGTACCGGCAACTCGTGCGCGAATGCTCGGCTAGAATGCCCGTTTATACTCTACAATACTCGGTGTGTATACAGGAAACGCGCATTTCAGTATCTATGGAACAGAGAAACACGAGCGCGAGAAGTGTTCTCGGTCGATTTTCAACGTACGCTGAATTTATGGATTTGTTTTCGAGGGAGAGAGAGAGACGCGGTAAAGTAATGTCTTTGCACAAAAGAAATGTATCGGTCGCACAGTTTTCAAACCTTCATAATTTTTGCACCGTCGCCGAGTGCAACAATTGCGAAGGGGGACAAAATAAATCCCTCTAAGGACGACCTTGAATATTTTGCGCATCGTCCCTTTGACTGACTCCTGGACCCGAAAAATGTCAAGTTTCGGGCCTAAAATATTTAAAAAATACTAGTAAATAAAACAATATAATGATAATAACAAATATTAAAGCCCCAAGAAAGATTGATATTCTCTCTATCAATTATAGAAAATACTAATATTAGTTTAACGGACTTACAACGGGAATGAGAATAATACATTTGCAGCGAAAATGTAGCAAAACGCAAGTCCAAGAAACATGGACTATTTGCAATACAAAAAATTAGAAGAATTAGTACTTCGTTAGGCCGACTACTGTAAAAAATACTGAGAAAACGTCGGGTGCTTTAACATTTTTCCATAACAGAGAGAGAACAATCAGCGGCTAGGAGTAGCGTAAGGCGCGAGGTGGTAAAGTCGGCCTCATGAGTAGCCGATCAAAAGACCCTTTCCTCACCTCGCTCAACGATCTCTCGAGAAATCTATTGCGTTCAAATGAAAGGAGCCGACGAATCGGTAAAGGGGACCAAGAGAGAACGACATAGAAGCGTTGGCGCAGTGGAGAAGCTTCGAGCACGGTGCAAAAGCTCGAAGCAAAGAGATACTCGATCAGCACAACCGGTGCAGGCTCACACCACGGGTTCGGACAACCCCCCCGGCCCCCTCGGGGCACACAGGCAGCCGGGAGAAGGACCTCTTGGAAATTTCAACGCGATGGAACGGCGGTGAGGGTTGTTCTTCTCGCACTGGTGCACTTTAGCATGCAAATGAGGTGGCGCCGGTAAGAGATTGGAGTTGCTCCAATACATATATATATGTATATATGTGAGTATATATATAGATATATATATATATATATATATTCGAGAGGTAAACGTATGAATCCCCTTTCGGGTACTATTACACTAATGACGATAGAACTTCGGAAGGGTTTCCTCTATTCATGGTATCGCATAAGGAGTCTATAAAGTCGTATAACTGCGCCAAATTCGTGCAATTTCATTTTGAATTTATTATCAGAAATTCATCCAGCGATATCTCATTTATTCGCTCCTCGAGCTGGGATATACTTGTGTATATAAATTTTTCTTTTTCAAGACCGCAGGACCGCCCGAAGGGCGCGCAGAAAGACAATCGCATTCTTTCGCAGTCTCGGCACGCCTCGTACGAGTTCTTTGGATAAGTCCTCGAGGCGAAATATACTCGAGGCTCAAACTTATTTCGTCAAAAGTATTTCGCATCTACCGAGCGGGGGGTCGGGGCCAGAAGAGCGTGGGCATCTATCTCTATACGTATATACATAGTATAATATCCAGAGGCAACGGTTTGCAAAATTGCGAGAGAAGAGAGGTCTCCGCGGAAAAGGAGTGTGGGGGGGGGAGGGGGGAGGGGGGGCGGATAGGGGTAATACAGGAAAGGAAAAGAAAAGGTGAAGCACGTGCAGGATAATAGAACCGCAGCCGGGGGCGACAACGGGACGATGTGCGCTCTCTTCGCCTCATCCAGCACTCGTTCTCCTCGCGCTCCCCCTCCCCCGCTCCATTCCCTCATCGCCCCCTTCACGGTCTCGACGTCTTTTCTCTCGTCGGGGGATTAACGACCGCGAGAGCGTTTTTGCCGTCGCGCTTCTCTCCGTCCCGTTCTTTCGTTCGTCTCACCGGCAATGTTGCCGGGCGAATGTAAACTCTCTCTTTCTCACGATCACATCGTCCTCGTCGTTCTCCCGTCCAAACGCTTTTTGCTCTCTACTCTCCCCCCCCCCCCCCTCTCTCGCCCCCTTTACCGCCGAGCTCACCTCCCGTGCTATATAGCTCTCGGTGTCTAATTAAAGCGTCGCCGTAAAGTTTAAAGCGAGACGCGTAACCCGCGATACAGCCTGAATCCCGATTGAGGTCTGCGCGGGGATGAAGAAATTCCCGCAGCAGGAACAAACACCGCCGAAGAAGCCACAAGGGGAACAGAAGAAGGGGGAAGGGGGGGACAAAAGGATTCGATGTATTCCTCGGATATTGAACAATCTTGCGGCAGTCTCACATTTTGACTATTCGTCTTTATAAAACGGGGAAAGCGCGATTTTCATTGCTGGTTTTTTCTTTTTGTCATTTTACGAAGCATTAATCGAAGAAAAGTTTATTGGAGTGGAAATTAATGAATGAATAAGAATGGCAGTGGTAGAAATTCGTGGAGGAGGATCATTTTATTTTGTAGCAAGACGATAAATCGTTGTAGTGTAATTGCGGTACAACTCCCGTTTTCTTAAGGAGAACGACTCGCCTAAAAACCAAAGAAAACGAATTTTTTATTCCGTATCTATTACTATACGTAAGAATTGCATTTCAGACTCAAAAGTTGCGTATTTTAAACTATCACCCTGAATTTTTTCGGAGCTCCACAGTGCATTCTATCGGAAACCAGCAGGGTCAACTTTTTTCACTTTTCACAACGGTGATTTTAGTTAACCGCACAGTTAATCGAGGAAAAGTTTGTCGAATCAAATTAATAGAACAATATAAGTGAAAGCGGAATAAAAGTCATAAAAATCGGCGTCGAAGGAAAACCACTTTATTCTACTTTGTTTAATTTTATTATTTTTTCATCAGAGTGATAAAAATTTGTAAAGAGCGTAAATTTTGCATTTTAGCGACCTCATGAATTGTTATGCTATAACTATTGTACTATTCGAATTAATAGGCACCTTTATCGGCCGTCGAGGGAACCGTACGGCGAGTATACTGCTCGGTAAACAGTGGTCCACAATTTCTCGATGTATACACTTTAACTATTATTGTATATAGCGGGACGGAAAACTGTCGTACATACACTGCGTATGGGGAATAACTTGGCTATTGGCTAATAAAGTTTAACGCGAGACCGTCGCCGGCAGTAGGTGCCGGTAGTAACCGAATCGCCGAAGTGCACGCGAGAGAGGGAGAGTATATTGTATTCGGTAAACTTGAAGGGGGCAAAGTCGAGTCCTCTCGTCGCCGCCTATTACGAACATTGGCGAGAACTGCGAACTGTTCGCTCGCATTCGTGGGGATGCCGGGCATTTGCAATGCTGTTTCGCTCATGAGTTCGTTCGCGACTTTGCTAATTGCCGATTTTCGTTTCATCCTCCGGCGTGTTGCGCTCGGGTTCATTCGCTCGCGGTATACCGTACGCGGAGGTAGGGGTGAGGGGGGTGAGGTTGACTTCTCTGGCCAACGCGATTGAAACACAATAGTCTCTCGCGCTTGGAATTCCCTCTCCTTTCGTTCTCTTTCCGAGGGTCGTTAGCAATTACCGTTGGATCGTATCGTTTAGCTTTCTCCGAAGTGCAATAAGCCGAACTCTGGTCAAACAAGTAGAAATCCCCATAGTGCGAAACTATATTGTTGTTTCGCGTCGCAGCAGCCGCAGCAACATTGGATTCGAAGTATATTGCTTTTGTTTCTGGGCTCTGCGGTAATTGTGTCTAAAACCATCGGTCGAGGAAAGAAAATTCTCGCCGAGTGCATTGATAACGACGTCGATCGAGCGGACTTCTTGCGAAAACAATCCCGATAGATATTATATAAAAGAAATTAAAAAATGTCACTCACAAATATTTTTCGGAGCAACCTCTCAGCTCGAAATACGTTTTCATTTCTACGCTCTACCTATTGCAATTGTGCCCAAAATCAATCCGTAAAATAAAAGCCATTCTCGATGCCTCTCCAAGCTGTTGACATTGATATACATTGGTCCGTAGTACAATTAAAGTTATGTCGCAGTGAATTAAAAAAAAATCTTCCACACACGAATGAACATTATCACATATCGAAAAAAGTCAAATCCCGAAAGAAAATAATAATTTTTCAAATACTTCCCGATTCTCGCGACCAATCTTGCGAACTTCTGTTCCGCGACGAGAATAATTTTTTTCGTCCGCTTAGCACTTCCCTCGTTCTCTACTATCCGCGTGCTATATATTACGTAATAAGATTGACCATCAGGGCGATGAGACGTAGGGAGGTACGTCGATGTGGCGCGGAGAGGGGTCAGAGGGTGGGGGTTGAGATAGGTGTTCGGAAGATACTGCGGGATAGTATTAGCAGTAAAGTTTCCGATGCTCCGAAAGAGTGCGAGAGACACACTGAGCACACGGGGACGAAGGGGAGGGGTGCGTTATAACCGTGTAGAATAGGAAAAGAAAGGATGGAAAAGGGAGATGTTAAACGAGTGTATCTATATACGTATACGTAGCGCACGTACGCGGATTTTCGAACGACGTTGGAAGCCGGAGAGAATGAGAGCCAGGCGAACGAGCGCGATCAGCCGATTAGTGACGCAAACGAGCGAGCACACCGGGCGCTTGTCTCACGGATGGCTTCCGTAATCCTGTTATACTTGAGGAAAATTTCTGCTTTATCCGCGTACGCGAGAACGAACAAGTGAGAGATAGACACCGAGGACACGTATATATACACGGAGAGAAAGGAGAATGGGGGTAACTCCACACCCCATTGCGGATTCAACGGATAAAAGATATAGTGCGCCCCACACACACACACGTAAAAGTCCCTCGCGTGTTTCCTTTCGGAGGCGATTGTCTAGCAAGAGGCGCGCACCGAGTAAAGCGAGTAGTATAACGTGCATTATATACATCGAGCGTGTACAGGTCTAGGGCGTATACCGGCCATCAACACACAGTCATGAAAAACGAGAAAAAAAGAAACGCAAAAAAATGATCTGCCAAGAAAAACGAGAGGAGTTCCTTGGCCTTTCTTTGCGAGCTTTTTTTCGACCTCGCGACGACGGGGAAGCAACGAGAGCTAACCAGGAAGCTTCCGAAAGTAATGGTCGCTCACCCTCCCCTGCCGGTGTGCGTCGGCTGCACCTGCTGGAACGAAGCTAGACCATCCTATAGCCTAGGCCCGAAGCATACGGCCGCGATGCAGTAAAGTTTTTTCCTTCGGGCGCAACGAGACCGGCGCACGTACATCCACTAACATTCTTTATATATCCATAATATTCTTTATATCCCTTATACTCTTTATGTCGTATGAGAGTACCGGCGGCGAAGGAGCCGGGACAGAGGGATACAGCGAGGGAACGAGTTCTCTTGGAAGAACCGTGGATATATCATACGCACGGAGTTTATGTGTATGTGTACCGCAATTCGCGTACCTCTTATACCTCGCATCGCGATAATGGTGTCCTTAGGGGAAGTTTAGTACACGAAAACTATACTCCTCTTTCTCTGTATTCTGTACCGAGTCGTGAAGATAGCAATAACGCTTTTCGTTATATACTACAGTACTGCATACATGTATGTATAGACAGATATATCCGCGCATACACACTCGGCGCGAATCCCCATAGAAATTTATATTCTCCACCTGTGCACAGATTCGCGCAGGGGCAACTATTTTTCGTAACCTCGTTTTCTCCGAGGGTAGCATCCCCAGGGGATGCCATTATCGCGCAAGAGACACTCGACGTATTATACGGATATATAGATATATATCGCTCATATTTATATCAATATAGTTATAGTTTTTGCCGGCCATACTCCGCGTCCGCGTTTACTGTATCCGCGTCGAAAGAACTTTCGCTGCCGAGGAATTCTTATTCTGTAACATTGCACGAGGTTTCCTTAAGTAATTTCACGGGCATTCGCGAATTAAGCTCGATCGACGAGAAACTTTTAGTCACGTCGAAAATGACTTTTTTCTATAATTACCGATAATACGATCGATTTCATTGTAAAAATGCAATAAGATGCATATACGGTGGATTTTTTTTTGGATCTCGAAACGATTTCGTCGAAACACGAAATTTTATCGAAAAAATCGACGTCAGAATTGAAATTTCGTTTATCGTCGTTTCGCCAGCGTTGGAGTGGCGCATCGGTTATTTTCGCCGTAGTCACCGCGACAAAACGCTTTTTGTTTGCCTTCCGAAATCGCCACAATCTCGAGCGCACAATGGACCGCCCGAGATATTCCTCGATTTTCTCCACACATCGCGTCTCGCGGACCGTTGGTGAGCTTTCGCCCGTAGATACATTGCAGATAGAGGGACGAAGAAATACCGAAAGTGCCACGGAATAATGTATCACGAGCGGCCAGAAGCAAGGAGAAGACAACGATATATACGGGAGATCCGAAGAGGGAGCGTTGCAACGAGAGAATCAGACATCGGGCGAGCTCCTAAATCTTCACCATGGAGCGGGCACGGTTTATACGGTTGCGCTTAAGAGACATAAACTGGAAAACGAGCGGAGACACTCTCTTGTGGTGCGGTCTGCAAGGGTCGCTCTCTCGCCTGGACGCCGAAAGGGTGAAGAGAAACAGCGGTGGCAGAAGCAACAGCAGCAACGGGTCCCGCAAGCTACCGTCGCGAGAGTGTAGTAGCACCAGTAGCAGCGGTGGAAACCAGCAATAGCAAGAGAAGCAAACAGTTACACCCTCCAGTCTCTCCTTTCACGGCCATAAGAAGGCTCGCGCGGGGATTAATTTCCCGTAACAACGGACTGATAACGCTAATAGAACCCGCCGAGAGAGCTCGCCGTCTCGACGTTATCGCTATACGTATTACGTTATACGTACGTAAGTCAAGCTACTTTACTCGAGTACATATACACAGCGAACGGATAGATAGAACAACGTCGCTCTCGCAATTTCCACTGCTTTAGCCGGTTATATACTATATTTTACCGGCATTCAAGTCCGAACCATACCGCGTTTCTGGTCTTCCTTATGACGCTCCGGGGGTGGAGCTTCGAGCCTCTCTCGTAACAACTATCCCTAGCCCCCCTTCAAGAGGAGGATCTATATGAGTTCCTATATCATTCGGAAACGTTCCGAGGGTGTTAGGGTATAATGCCTCGAGCTTGCAACGTATCGTCCTACATATCTCAGAGTCTCTCCACCCACCGATGAAATACAATAGAGTTTCCTGTCTTTCGCGTCGAATTTTCGTGAAGAGAGAAGAGAGAAAAAGGAAGGAACGAAATAGAGGAAGCGGAAAGCCCACCGGCGTCTCGAGAACTGATAATAATTGGCCCACGGTACGAATAGACTTGCTTCACGGTATTAGCACTTAGTGCGCTCGGTGCATTTCTCTGTACGACCGTCCCGGCGAGCACTCGGTTTCACGGCGCGCGTATGTATACTTGTACATTGGGTATACGAATTGGCCCTTAAGATCTGTTCTAAACTTCTCCCATTAAGCTTTACTACGGGGTATTGCTCAGCGTGAGTCTTCTCGCTGTACTGCTGTTGCTGCTCCACACTCGCGCGATGTTACGCGCATACGGGGCAGAAAAGCCCCGTTGTACACGCGTACTACGGAAATTAAGTATGACGTAAACTGCACCGAAACCGCCTGAATTTGAGGCTCCGCATCATCAAATATACGGCAAGCAAATTAGTGTCATACGCGAACTGAGCTTGGAACATGAAATTTTCGCGATGATTCCCGTTGGGAAATTTTGAATGCAGCGAAAAAGGAACCTAAGACTAAAATTAACGACAATTTTTTATATAGTGTACATTGTCCCGTTTTTTTAACCGTGCATCAAAAATCACGAAAAATCAGTTTGACGTTGGTTTGCGTGAGGTTCAAAGAGAATTTCGAGAAATTCTCAATGGGATAAGAATATGAAAAAAATCAGGCATATAAAAGGTGCCAAAAAGATTGAGTTTGAATAGTAATAATTAAAAAATGTTGTTACGAAATTAATGAAAAAGAAATTGTTCAACAAATCACCTGGCAATTAAATATGGATCATATAATTTTTTTTTTTAATGATTATTTAATAATATTTTTCTTTATACGTTTTAATGAAAATAAATAAATGAATAAATAGTGTAAAATAATTAGATTATAATATTTCTGCAAATCTTTGCGCGCTTTTCGAGCACGCGAAACGATATAAATAAATTCATCACTCGGACTCGAAAATACTCGCTTTTGTATATCGCCATTTACCACCCAGCATATCGAGGAACGGAAGACTACGACTCGGAACGGAATGTCGTTCGCTTTATCGCGGGGCAAAAGAACATTTTTCCAAATGACAATATTTACTCGCGATGCTGTTAGTTCTGGCGGTGAATCTATTCGAATTGCCGTCAGCGCGGCACGAGAAGAAGAGACGCGCCGGCGGCGTGCGTTGCTTCAGCGTCGTCGTCGTCGAACGTTTTCGTTGCGAAAGTGAATAAACAACTGGGTTCTCGGAGTCCGTACTTTCTATAGGGAAAACCGCGAAGGGAGCGAGGGAAATTCGCGACTCTCGATGCCGAGAGATGCGTTCGACGCGGCACGGAAAATTCCGAATTCTGTAATAGAAGCTCGTGAGACGCTTTCGCGGATGATACAATAAAAGTTTGCGGAGCGACGATGACTGAAGATACGAAGAAACCGACACCCCCCGAGCTACGGTCTTTCGTTCGTCGCCGAAACGACTCACACCAAACGATTTCTCTTAAGGCAGCCGATGCGTAGACCCGATTGAAGTTCGAGTATCGCAGATCTTACCAGAAACGAGAGCACCTCATCGTCGCCGGAGCGTCAGATTTCCATCAAGATTGTCTTTGTTTCACAAATCCAAAGTTATCATCTCGCGGCACGCGCCGGTCGAAGGGAAGTTTATGCGGGATCATGAAGTTTCGATAAGCTTCTGCGAGAAAAACTCACAAACGCAGCATTTCCGGAGAATGTATCGCTACATTCTCAACTGAATGTGGGATCATGAGCGAAATTTAAATACTTTCCAATTGGATAAAAATCTAAAGAAATATCTACCATATCCTAAGTCGATTAATTTCGCATAATAATACGCATAATCATTTTTTTAGAATTGTCGACATTCTTTGTTAACGAAAAGGAATTAAAAAATTTTGGATGCGAGTTCAGAGAAGGTCAGAGAATTCAAGTTTTAGTGTAGTGTGAATTTTTTCAGATTTTATCGAATTATCCCGAAAAAAAAAGAAAAGTTTTCGATATGAAAAATCGACTCTCCCAATCATGAAGCGCGATCGCGCGAAGCTAAGACTCGCCTAGCTCGAAGGCCCGCGTGGAACTTTCTAGTTCGAATATAAAAAAAAAAGATCTTTGAAAACGAGGCGCTCAGCGGCGGAAAACAATAAACACCACAGAACGAACAGGAGCCTTCTCGACTAGTGTCAAGTCAAGCAACGAAGCATCTCGGTTGTACTATTAATAGTTCTCTTCAAGCATCCTCGCATTCGTATATAGATAGGCGTGCCCAGCAGACAAGAGTCTACGGTATGCAACGGCCGGCGAGTGTTCAGTGTTCATCGGAATATCACCCGCACAAGAGCTCCCTAAGCCTTTGAAAAGAAGCAAAAATTGCTCTTCATCCAAATCTCGAAGTTAGACCGAACAGTTCTCGAAACCTTGCAAGCCTCGCAAGCGATGGTCGAAACACCGGTAATAGACGAACCGAAAGAAGTTTGTCCGGTATGCAAGAACGCGGCGAAACAAAAGTGCAGCGGTTGCAAGACCGTCTACTATTGCAGTCGGGAGCATCAGAAAATGCATTGGAAGACCCATTCGAGGAATTGCCGATCTTTCAAGCTCGCGACAAACTCCGAGGTCGGAAGGCACTACGTTGCGACGAGAAAGATCGAACCCGGTGAACTTGTGCTGAGAGAAAAGAGGCCAATCGTTGCGGCGCCTCCGCAGGGTACGCCGCCGATTTGTCTCAACTGTTACGTCGTTCTCACGGCGAGCAGCGCGAGACCGTGCGAAAAGTGCGGATGGCCACTGTGTCCGAGTTGCACCGAGCACGGCGCCGAGTGCGACTACACGATTGAAAATCGTAAATCCAAAGTCGTCATCAGCGAATACGGCTTTCCCCATCCGACTTATCGAGCCGTCGGTGTAGTGAGAGCATTGGCTCTGAGAAAGACCGACCCCGAGGCTTACCGAACTCTAATGAGCCTCGAGGATCACTGCGTCGAGGCTGCCAAACAACCGAACGCTTTTGATGTGCCCAACGACGTGGCGGGTTTCGTTAAAAGGTTCTTCAAGGTGGAGGACGTGGAGGAAGCCGAAATAGCGAAGATCGTTGGTATACTTCAGGTACGAAATTATTCATCGAGAGCACCCAAAGGGGAAATTTTGATTAGTAGAAAAACATTTTTCTTATCGTGGAACAAAATCTGTTGGATACTATTTAGATCAACGGACACGAAGTCCCAACTACGGAGACTTCGCACGTCGCCGTTTACGATGTAGCCTCGTACATCGAACACAATTGCCGGGCCAATTGCTCGAAGAGCTTTACCGACGACGGCGGTATCGTTATCAGGGCGGCTGTGCCCATCGCCAAAGGTACGCATACCATAAAAATATTTAATCATCATAGAAAAATGTTGATTTAAAAAATGTATCATTATTTGTTTTTTTATTCCAATATTCAATTATTATTAATATTTTTTATTGCGCTTTCTGTGTCGTGAAAAACTTTTGAGAAAAAATTATGATGAAGGTTTGAATTTTTTTTGTAAATGATAATAAATTGAGTGATGAAGAAATAAATTATGAATACTGGAAAAAATTATTTTGGCGATAGGCGATCACCTATCCATTTGTTACACCGATCCCCTTTGGGGTGCAACAAACAGAAGACATCATCTCTGGCAGACAAAGTTCTTCGAATGCGTGTGCGAACGATGCAAAGATCCTACGGAGTTTGGAACGATGTTCAATGCCGTCAAATGCGTCAAAGAGTAATAATAATAATGATACAATTTCTCGTTTGTTCGGAACATTTTGCTATGGTTGCTAATATATGCCAACTTTGTTTTTTTGCAGGGACTGTAACGGTTCCATGCTCCCCCCTTCGTTCGTAGCGAACGATGAAAAGTATCCCGATTTCGCGTGTCGCAAATGTAACGCCGCGACGTCCTGGGAAGCGATCGAGGCAATGCAAGAGAAGATCGGCATAGAATTATCGTCGATGAAGAAGGACGACGTGAGCGCGTGCAAAAAGTTCATCGAAAAACAGTCGAAGAGTCTTCACGAGAATCATTTTTACAACGTCGATGTCAAATTGGCGCTGGCGCAAATAATCGGACAGCAGGAAGGTGGCTTGCCGGCTGTGCCGGACGATCTGCTGTCGGAGAAAATAATACTCTGCAAAAAGCTCAGCGAGCTTCTCGAGACTCTCGTGCCCGGTGAGCAACACAGGCTTGTGTGAATTTTCCCGCGAAAAATATTCATATCCGTAGAATAATAATAGTAACGATTATTATGATTATTACTATTATTATAAATAAGTTATATCAATTTTTAGCTGAAAATCGAATTAGGGGCGTCGTGCTCTTCGAGATGCACGCGGGTATCGCCGAATTCGGTAGAAGACAAGGACCGGAGGCGTTGCGTGGATTACTCATGGTAAGTGCCGCACGATTGCCGCATTAAAGAATTTCAAAACTGACGAATAGGTCTTTTGATATTCATATTAACAGTTCATATTAAATATTCAATCATTTCTTAATATATCTATCAATTGTGTACTTGCTTTTAATTTTTTTAGTTGGCAATATTTCTCTTGAAAACAATATTTAGTTGACGTTAATATCGCGATATTTTCACACAGGAATCCAAAAAAGTATTGGCGGAGTCCTACCAGTTACTGCGCCACGAGCCAGAAATACTTCCGGAGGGCAAGATAGCGAAACAGGCTCAGAAGAATTTGCGAGAAATCGACATAATTATTCAGACCCTTCTGCAGAATACAGCTTCGCCGACATGAGAGTCAATTTTCTCATCGTGCCTTTGAATTTCGTCTCATAATTTATCCCTGTTCCCGTATCTCTTTATCTTATAATTATTTATTTATCGATGCTCCAGCGATTCACGAGCGACGATAATCAAATACAGTTACTAGACAATTTTATTCACACGAGAATGCTCGTTTCTTTCCGATGTTTTCCCGCATTCGCGCGCGTCAAACTTCTGTCTCTCTGATAATAATAATGTCTCGAAGAACAAAAGGAAAACAGATGTGCTAAACAATCGACGATTTCATCCATCGAGACTTCGGGATTCCGAAAGTTTGGAACTTTAGGCAATTGTAACGATACTCACGTACTCGAGTAACGCCGTTTCGTCATTGGAACTTCGACGATCAACAGGTTGTCGGAGTAAATTACAACGCGCGCGTCCCATTTTTACTCGAAGTTTTCACGCCGCGATAACTGATAATTTATGATTTCGCCGACACGATCGTAGGTTTGTTAGTAAAAACGCATATCTCGGTTACGTACGACTGCGAGACGATGTTAAAACACATGGAGATTAAACGGTTAATCAATCACGTAAACATTTTCGCGAAACACTGCGCGATGTTTACACGAAGTTCAACCGTAGACTCACACTACGCGACTGAGCATGCCCGTGGTGGGGGGGGGGGGGGGGGGGGGGGGGGGGGGGGGGGGGGGGGGGGGGGGGGTGAAGCGGATGGTGTTATTCGGTAGCGTAGTAGTTTCTTTCGGACACCGGTGGAATAAAATACAACTTCACTGCTGCTTTGCCCCCGACAATGGGCCGCGCGGTTTACTTCGAGCGATTGGAACAAACAATTTTATTTAATCGCCAAACGTTGTTTTCCACGTAAATTCCATTTTTCCCGCCACAATTTCGTGTATCGCTTCGCGTGTCGTTGCCCAACGTTGGCAGCAGCGATTAAAGGAACGCGTGAAAGCGAGACAAGAGACATACCCGCGAGCATTGGTGTGCCTGGTGACAAAGGGATGATCGATGTGTTCGCGGATCCACTACCGGAGCGGTGTTCCATTCCGAGAGAAATGAATGTGACGAATGTCGAGGAGACGGTCGTAAACACCGTCGATAAATCGCGCGCGTGCAACGAGGAGTGCCGTGTCTGTTTGAAAAAATGCAACGACGTTTGGGAATTGTTTCGTCAAAGCGCCGAGGATATACCGAGAAAGTTGATGGCGTTCGCCGCCGTGCAGGTTAGAAGTTTCTTTGCGTTCTACCCCGTCTCGATCGCCGATTTCTTTACTTTGCCCGACACGCGAGAGTTTTGCGTTCATTCGTCTCGTCGCCGACGAGACGAGTCGTCGCGCGCGTCCAACTCCCCGAAAGTTTCGTTCATCCGTTTCGAAACAATCGCCCAGCGGCGATCGCCGATTTCTCGTTTGTTTGACAACAATGTTTGCCTTTCAGGTCGAAGAGGGCGACGGCCTGCCTACGATAATATGCGAGACGTGTCGACGTCTGCTCGACGTGTCCTACGACTTCAAGTGTCAGGTCGAAAGATCCGATTCGAGGTTACGCCAATTCCTGACGATGAAAAATCCCGTCATCGAGGAGAAGATGACGCTCGACAATGCCGTTCACGCCACTCTGACGGAGGCTATGAACAACGAAATATCGGGCGAGCGCAACAACGTCACCGAATGCACGCAACTCGTCAATGCCCTGATCGATCCGACGGAGCACATCGTTACGTCGTTAAGCGTTCACAATTTCGCTGCTGACGACGAGAGAATTATATTTCAGATTCAACCGCTCTCCGATCAAGAAGAAACGCCTCTGGAACAGGATATAAATCTCTCGAATGACGCGGTTGACGAAAAGCATCTGACGCTGATGGATTGCGAACAGAATCGAGTCGTCGACGTTTTGATAGAGAAATACGACGTTTTGGACACGAAATGTCTCAAAAACGAGGAAGCGATGGACACGGACGAGAGCGAAATAACGGAGGACGAAAATTCTGATGGTCTCGCGAGTAACGCGCGCGAAAACGACAGCGCAGTTTCGATCGCGGATAATGTGCCGAAAATCGAGGCTGTCGAGCGTAACGCTGAGACGGACGAGAGTCGCTCGAACGCAGAGGCGAAGGACGACGCGTACGGGAGCGATCAGGAAGAGAAACCGTTGATAAACAGAACACAGAGGCAAAAGTGTCCTCACTGCATCAAAACATTCGCAACGAAGGCCGCCCTCGAGAGGCACGCGGAGATTCACGAGGCGAAATTGCGTTACGTTTGTTACATGTGCGACAAGCAATTCTCGACTATCTGCAAGCTCAAGAGCCACGTGCTGAGCAGTCACGACGGTTCGCTGAACGAGGAGAAAGCGATAGCGGTGGAGGAAACGTCGGAATCGTTGAGAACGGAGAAACAGCCGAGAGCGGAGAGCAAGAGAAGCATGAAATTTTCGTGCAAAATTTGCGGCAAGCAATTCACCTATCAGAAGTCGTTCGAGAGTCACGCGAAGACGCACACGGGCTGCGAGGACGCGAAGACGAATGGCGAGGAACAGCCCGAGGAGAAGCGCGAGGAGCAACGCGAAGAGGCGATGCCGGCGTCGGAGGATTCGAACGAGCGCGCTAACGACTCGGAGGACGACGACATGACGGTCGAGGGACTGCAGTGCACGCTGTGCGGCAAATTATTCGCTACTAAGAGAAACCTTAAGAGGCACATAACGACGCACAGCGGTTTCAAGTTTCATTGCTCAACGTGCGGCAAAGAATTCTCGCGGGTCGACAAGCTCAAGGAGCACGAACAGTCGAAGCACAACGAGGAGTTGTTCGCCTCGTCGGATTCGGACAGCGACGACGAGACCGACAACGAGAATAAGAATCACGACGGCAGGGACGGTCGGAAGAAGGTGAGGCGATCGCTGCGTATCTCAATTTTTTTTTTTCATCAATCGCATTCCTATGGGAAATACAATGAATAAGAGTATATTTTCTGTTATTTTTAGGAAAAACGCTCGCGGCCTCATCAATGTCCAATGTGTCCTAAGGCCTTCGCTCAGGAACAATCTCTCACGAATCACATCGAGCGTCACAAGCGCGTCAAAGGCAAGGAGAAGCGTTTTCTCTGCGAAGTCTGCAGCAAATGTTTCGCTCAGAGCGGCTCGTTGGTCGCGCACATGCGCACGCACACGGGCGTAAAACCGTACGTTTGCAATGTTTGCAGTCGTGCCTTCACGAAAAGTACCTATCTGCAGTTGCATCTGCGAACTCACAGCGGCGAGAAGCCGTACATATGCCAGTATTGCAGCAGAGCTTTCGCTCGGGCTAATACCCTCGCGCGGCACATAACAATGCACACCGGCGAGGCGAAGTATCATTGCCAAATCTGCGAAAAGTCCTTCCGACGATTGACGTCGTTGAACGAGCACACGTACACCCACACCGGGCAGAGACCGTACGCCTGCAAGATATGCACGAAGAGTTACAACAACGCTGGTTCGTTGTACGCTCACACGAAGAAGTGCAAGGCGCAACAATTGTCCGGCGACACGACGACCTACACGATTCCCGTTGGCGCCGGTGCCGATCAGAACGGCGTAACAGCCCCGGAGATGATGATTTACTCGCAAAGAAAATTGATCGACGACACGCCCGCGAGCCAGCTCACGCAGGCTTCGCAATTCATGCTCGGCGATCCTCACAATCCCTCGCTGAAGTCTCTGCCGACCAACGTGATACCGCAATTCGCGACCGAGGATCCGAACTTTTGCACCCTCAAGCCACCCTACAAGAATCCATTTTACACGATATATCCGAACATGTAATACAAGACTCTTATTTTATTTTAACACAGAACGGTTTGCTCACCGACGGAGATACGCGATTATGATATTGTATAGATCGACTGAACTCTACTCGATGCGGTAGATTTGTTAACCGTAAGCATCGCCCACCTATCGAGCAATGATTCGAAGAGAAAGCGAGAAGGGAATAACGAAAACTGTTCTTCCGTTACTAACGCGATAGAGTGATAGACATAGGCAAATATGAATTATTACTGTAAGGAAATCAAGCATTTGTACGCCGTTGGTATATGACTGTTACGAAAGGAGTACGAACATTTTTCAATCGAGCGCAAGTACAAGAATTATATACCTTGTAAATATCAAATGGAGAGAGAAAAGAGAAAAGAGAAATCGAAAAAACATTAAGATTTTACATTCGAAGATAGCGGTGATATCTTTCCACGAAATACGATTATAGTACGCATCAGTCCATGCGGATAAGTGAATTTATGAATATTGAGACGAAACATAATATTATTTTATAATAAATTTTATATGCGAAAGATATACAACAGAATGGCGACTTTGCGTTTTTCTCGCGATATCTGGAATTCAACTGCG
This sequence comes from Ischnus inquisitorius, assembly GCA_963924025.1. Taxonomy (NCBI): domain Eukaryota; kingdom Metazoa; phylum Arthropoda; class Insecta; order Hymenoptera; family Ichneumonidae; genus Ischnus; species Ischnus inquisitorius. The sequence goes on from OZ001252.1 coordinate 10,739,138, forward strand.
AGCGGTGAACGCAACGCTGATTGGAGCGCGCTTTCGATCAACGCAGCGACTGAAAGAAAAAAGAACTATCCCTACTATCTAGCAGATCCCCCGTTGACTGTAGTATTACCCACCATTCTCGTGTGGATACGAGTGAACAGGTTAGCTGCGAGAGTCATTCGACGACTTGCAATCGAATGGAGTAAAAACGTTTTTCTTTCGAACATCATTTTCAACTTCACGTGGCAATTTAAAAAGTCTCTTTTGGTTTTGTCACAAGAAAAACCATAGAATGTCTAAAGATACGACAGACATAGCGATATTTCGTTACGAGCCAGCGGATTTTCTCTATGCAATTAGCGACGACAATGCCGAATCGAAATTCGATAATATTCTGAAAGACAAGTGGAAACGTGCGGAGGAAAATGGTATTCTGAGATACAAACTAAATATAAGAGAATGGAGGATACTCGATGGCTCCTACAGATTTCTGGCTCAGGTACTCGCCGATTATTATTCTTCTCGTGCGATGAAGAATTGTTGAAACAAACTTATGGAGAATTCAACGATTGTTTCAGCTCAATCCAGACAGAGCCGCCAACCGACGTGCACCGGAAGAGATTACCTCGATGTCCCAGCCGTTCAACGCGAATAGATTCAACTTTACGAAACTATCGACGACGGAAATATTGTTCGACATCGGGGACGGCAGCGGAAACGACGTTGTGGCCGTGAATGCCAGTCCCCTCGAATGGGGACACTCGATGCTTCTATCGGAACGTCTGAAATGCTTGCCACAACGAGTCACAGAGACTAGTCTTTTGAGAGCGCTGGAATTACTGCTTCTCAGCAATTCAATGTAATACATTATTACGAATCCATTGTCGACATTAGGATGGTTAAATTTTTTTTTTTCAATTGTTCATCTAGATTTTTTACTATTTCGCGAGAAAGCAATTCTGCTTAAAAAATTTGCTTATTGACATTGAAGCACATTTCTCTTGAAAAAAATCCACAATTACAATATATGAAAAATTCCATTTTTACGAAATTCGAAAGCTATAAGACAGTAAACATTTTCTATCGGGATTTTGCTTGTGTAAAAATTAATTTTCCGTGAAAAGAGCACAATAATGCTATGTAATGCAAGCTTGTGATTCCGATTTTTCAGATATCTAAGAGTAGTATTCAATAGTCTATGTGCTCATGCATCGGTCAATCATCTTCACTGGCATCTGTACTATCTCAAGCATCAAATGCTGCTAGAAGATATTGTATGATTCAGATTATTCATAATATTTCCAATCTATCTTAGATATAGATTATTTAACAATAGAGCTTTTTCAGGAACTGCAACCATTCGAGGGGCCCGTCTTCCTGTTGAAAGACTATCCGGCTAAAGGGTTCTGCCTAAAACTATCGTGGTTCGCGAAACCCGACATTGGACAGCTCCAATCGTGGTCATTCGTTGTTATAAATCATCTCCAAGAGAACAACGTGCCGCACAACGTTTGCCTCACGAGATCGAGAACCGATCGCGAAAGGGAAATCTACGACGATATTCGCATCTACATATGGGCCCGAAAGCCGAACAACAGAGTTAAAGATACCGAAGCATTCGTTCCAGCGGTATGCGAATTCTTTGGGCACTTGTCCGTGAGATGTAAGTCGAAACGACGTACGTCGTATCAACGTTGCTAAGCTTGAAATCCATGGGAGAATAATTGGTATTGATGAATTACAGCCGAAGCGGAATATCGAAATTTATCGGAGGAAAAAGTCGCGCCTTTTCTGGAGGATGTGACCGCCGAAGTTTGTACCTCGATTCAACAAGCCTTGAAGCAAACAATTATAAGCAGAATGAATGCCGCATTAAAGGAAAAATGACACTGCAAACATAAACCGTATTATCCGTTCCCTTACGATTGGCTCAAAAATTGATTAGCCCAACGATCAACGAACTAAACAACTTTAAAGAGATTTGGATGCTTAGGATTGCCTGCGCGATTTCAATCTCCGCTGACTGATCCTAATATTCGTATTTTTCTACATCTCTTAATTTCATTCATTTTCTGCACCGAGAAGAGTACGAGATCCGTTTCGAGCGATAACCTTCCGTCGAAGCGGTGGATCGCTTCAACGTCATTGATATGGAAATACATGTCCCGGCGAGCGAATTGATTTATATTCAATTATACGGATATCTCGTACTCACCCCAAGCTGCGTGAATACGTGCGGGCAAGTAGCCGAACAAACGGCAAAGGAATATGCTACGGGGGGTTTATTTTAAGAATGTCTGAAAATACGCCAGCACACCGAGAAGGAGCGTTTCGACGCTTACGCGCCGCAGTCTCGACGCTGCTTCGCGATAGGATCATGGACCTCACGAAATTCGCTCTTCTCGCGATTTTCTCAGTTTTCTTATTCGGTGCGTAAAATTTCGGTTTTTTTTTTATTAGAAATTTTCATTGTCAAAACGTTGTTGAATTGGTATTATCATAATCGGTGTGTTATTTTCGTAGGAGTACGCGAAACAACGTCATGGAGAACGAACGAAAACCGGTACGTCGTATGAATCGTAGATAACATTTTTTAGCAACCACGTTTCCACGTTTATTTGTTTCAAGGCCCTCAAGTTACGATCTCCAGAGAGGACCCGTTTTCTACGAGGCGTATTATCCGGATGAAGAAGGCCTGACAGCACCGGGCCAACAGCAAATTCCTTCGAATGCCGAAACCGAGAGACGATACACAGATCGCGGAAACATACTCGAGAAGACTTATCAATCGCTCGGGGATTCTTCCCGCGGTACACCTTATCAGCAAGATCCGAGAGAGTATCGCGATCAACGAGAATTCGTTGGAAATCACGAAAGCTTTCGCGACACCGCTAATGAATCATACGACCCCAATAACGCGAACGTTCGAGCCGAGACCGTGGCGCGACAACTCGAGAGGATTGTGGAAGACGTTGAGCGCGATACGAATGTAAGAAATTCCGGGCTTTATCGTTCGAGAGACAATACAGCGACGAACCATCGACAGCCGTATTCGAGAGGAAATTACGGTGAGAAATTGAACACCTATCCGGACAGAAGATACGACGAGTCCATTAGCATAATATCGTCAGCTATAAAGAATGGTGCACTGGAAATTTCCGAAGAGGGACTGGCGAGATTGATCCAGGATAAAGAAAGTACAAGGGTCTTGGGTCGAGAAGGGTTCGTCGAATCCGACGATTTTGCTCGACGATCGAGCCGGACCGTGGAGGGTTCCGAGGGAAATTTTGATCCGACAAAACGATCGGTCGTGTCTGCCGGTTCCGGGCTTCGGGACAGAGAAGAAAGCTGGAGAGGAAATCTGATCCGCGGAGGCAACTATCGAGCCGGTCTGACCTCCGGGGACGAGTACGACGACGTGCGGGGTCCGATGTCCGGCACGGCTTTTCACCGAATGGAAAATATCTTCCAACCGCGGCCGCAGGTAATCAGCTACGTGTTCAGCCAGGCGAGAACCCCAAAGAGAGCAACGCCGTCAACTTCGTTAAGCGATGTTTCACAAACTGGTACGAATCGCGGTAACGAGAGACCGTCGAGAAACGACGAAAATAATCTCGTTAACGGCGAGGTCAAGAAGGAAACTCCGAGCTCGAACGGTATGGCAGCCGGCGTTGCTTCCATCGAGGTCAGCGAAGTCACTCATCACAAACATCGACATCATCACGGCGAAAAACCGCGACGCCACCACCATCGTCAGACTGCAACGGGAAATTAATTATTCGATCGAGTACATTTCATTGGAACGACGTATTATTTATTCACTATTATACTGTTAACAGTGTCACAATTCATTTTTAATAACAATGCCAGGTAACATACATATTCTGTTACAAGTTTGGAATAACGATTTTTTTTCAAAGGGGGCTCTCAAGGGCTGATCCAAAGTTTTGATTTCGATCGAAAAACGATTCGCAGTCGGGAATAATTTTCATTCCGCAGACTCAACATTTTTTTGGCAGACTTTTCGTTCCGGTACTTTCGATCCAGTCGGTTGAAAATTTACGTCCATAGAACAGTCAGATTTAACTTTAGTGGAGTATTTTTTTTACATAGAATACTGAAGAACACGATGACTTACAGCACGAATTTACTTTCGTTTTTTAAGATATTCATTAGTTAAAAAAAGAAAACAAGGAAACAGTATGGTTTCCGAGATTCAACAACTATTATGCTCCTACATGAAGATTCAAATGATCTGTTTGTAATTATCAATATTTTTGTCACGAGAGCCCTCGACAATCGTTATCCTCTGTTTATACTATACATTTTGATTTCTACTTATACGAAACATCATTATTCGAACAATGAATTTCGCGATCGGTGACAAAACTGAAGAGTTACAATTTTATTCGAATTTATCGGGTCTAACGAAATGAATCATGGATCTACGTAATACGGGGGATGACTCGACGCCGAATACAACGAGCGTGAATTATGATAATTCCATGATTCTACGATGACAACATCTTCGTTCGTACGCTAAGTTTTCGTCAAATCTAAATGTTCACGAACGAGCATAGAGAGAGGACAGGTACACTTACAATAAGTATCTAATTCTATTTAGAACACAACTTCATTTTGGTGAATCGTCTCAGTTTTCTAAATCTAGGGCTTTTAAGTACAGATCGTCAATTAGCTGTAACATTTCGTTTTTTTTTTTAAGATGGAATAAAAGTAACATTTGGCCGAAGAATATAACATGATTGATTTATATCGAGGATCATTTATGTACCCCTTAGCTCGATTACGACACCCAAGTAACGAACAATCGTCGCGTGTCGCTCACGGAGACGATTGTAGGAATATTTTTCTAAAGATTCCGATGTCTGTTAACCCTTTGAAGGCTCATTGGTAACGTGGCCGCATTAATATTCTGCCGCATTTGAAGTGAATTGCACAGATTTGTAAACAATTTCCTGTACTGCAGAAATTCTCAAAAAAATCTTTGTAAAATTACTTAGAGACGCGTTACGTTCAAAGTTCACAGCGTCGATTTATGGATTTAAACCTGAGTTGCAAAAAAAGTGATTTTCTCTTCCATTGCTGGACCCTTTGGTAGAAATAAAATGTTCCACGACCCTCGTGCGACAAACTTTTTCTCAACCGCGCGATCGCAGGGCTCGTCGGAAATCTCTTTATCGCACTCGTATCGCAATATACTATTTTAATATAGTTTTCCATAAATCCAAACCTTTCATCAACCGCCAATCGAAAAGGTGCGATTGAATTTGAAGTCAATTTTTCTGCGCTCAATACAATGATGTTTCTGATGTCATAAATAGTTAGAAAAAGTATCGTTTCATTTTGAGACAATGGTTTTTTTAAGTTTCAGTGGAAGATAACTGAATCACTTCAAAGGAATAAATGTGGAAAAGCATTATTGACGCGTTATTGAAGAACTATTATTTTACCACGTTTGTAAATTCGCAGTTATTCGACCATCGGATCGGGATCACGGTAAAAGTAAAAAATGCCGGAGTTCTTCGACTCACCTTATCACTTGGCTCGCGAGACGAGCTCTACCCTTACGCGCACTCGCACACCGGCGCTCAATCGTCGCGCCACAAACCAGCAGTGCGATTTTTCGTTTCTCCGCTATTATCTGCTAAAGATATCTCTGTTCGTTACAAACGGACATAATTATTTGTCTATAGAACATATATGTACAAGTATTAATTGTGTAACCATTATTCGTTCGGAATTTGTGATGCATCGAAATTTCCGGCCAACGTTATCTCGCATTGAACTCGGATGCAAGACCTTTTGATTTCTTTATCAAAATATAATTAATACATTGTTTGTTACTGTAACGTTATTCGTGTTTAATTGGTTTATCTTGTTAATGTGTTTTTGGGATTTTGCTTTTTTGTCCGCGAAGTGCGCTTTTTTTTTTTTTGCTTAAACTGTAATCACATTCACACGTTGAACTATTTTCGGTACGATCACCTACTCCGCCTATACCTATGAATTATGAGCTATTTCCAGCATAGTTAATAATTTTTTTCCATATCTCCCCGCGAATTTTCATTGAAACATTCAACTCGACGTGTTTAATAAGTAATTCTCCGGATCCACGGAGATTGCAAACAAGATTTGGTTTCACGACGTAGCGGTAGATTTTTTTTCAACACGAAGAGGTCAGTTTTTTCGCATCGCCATCGGTAGCTCCGATTTTACCTTTGCCACGCCGTCTCGTGTCCATGGAGAATCTCCGTCAGATTTTCTCAGTCGGCAGAAAAACAAAACGAAACAATTCTAACGGGATTTGCGATTTTCTCACGAACAAGTGTCGGTTAGAGTCGCAATGCGATTGGAGGGCGAGACTAGATTTCTCTCCCGCGTAAGCTCGAAGAAACGATATCTACAAAGTATACACATTTTGTCGTATGAGAACGCCGATTCGTCGATAGCTTAAAAAAAGAACTTGTAAAGGAGTTTAAAAAAAAACAGAGCGATTGCTCCGAATTGTTTTTACAAATATTGAACAACTAAACGGTGAATAACAGGATGTAAAAAAGCAAGGAGAGCGTCAAGCCGGCTCCTATGAATTTTCACAATAAAAATTCGGAGTGACCGTGAAGCGCATTATTTTTTCATTTGCGTCTCGCTGTGTTTTGCTGCCTTGAGATCACTTCTAATTTCAGTTTGTTTTTTGTGAGCCGGAGACTATCTCGATCTCTCGAGTCGGAAATTTCTACTCAGTTTAACTCTCTGTAATTCGTTAATTCAATCGATCCGTGAGTAGCGTATTTGGGAGAGTCGTGGTTGAGTCGGACAGACGATGCCTCATCACTTACCTATCTCGCGATATCGCTTCAGCTCATCGAGAACGACTTCGCGTAATTTTTCGTACGCTTTGTCGAGATTATCATTCATAATTATAGCGTGAAATGTGCCGGGAGATTCACCTAAAACGAAGAATTTCTTTGAATATCACGAATTTATGGTCTTTTGAAATTCAAATTTGAAAATGTAAAAGGAAAAATCCGTAAAAAATAAATCAATATCAATATCAATCACGATGAAATACAATCTAGAAAAGTTGAGTTTAATATCACACATACCATACGCGATTTCCGCTCGGGCAACGGACAATCGGCGCTGCAGCGAATCACCCGTCTCAGTTTTCCGTCCCTTCAATCGTTTCTCGAGCTCGTTTATCGACGGTGGTTTTATGAAAACGAGAAATGGATCGAGATCGGTCTCCTTTATTTGCTTGACGCCTTGGACGTCGATATCGAGAACGCACACTTTGCCTATGTCCCTCACTTCTTCAACGGCTTTTTTGCTGCATCAAACGAGTCAATTAGTTCGTTTATCAGTTACATGCATTGGTTCAGGTCAATTTCTTTGGGACTCGTTGTAACACACACCTCGTGCCGTACAGGTTGTCGCTGAAAGTTGCGCTCTCGATGAATTCTCCCATATCGATTTGCTTCTGCATTTTCTCCTTTGTCGTGAAATGATAATGCTTTCCGCATTCTTCGCCGGGCCTCGGTGCTCTGGTCGTATGCGAAACGGAGAATCCAAACGTGTCCGGAAATTCTTCGAACAGGCGCTTTATCAACGTACTTTTCCCCGTGCCGGACGGGCCGCACAGCACCAATGGCCTCGGACCTTTTGGGCGCATGCTACAAAATCCTGAAATAATGTCCCAATATTTTGTCGTCTTGCGTTCGAGTTTCGTCCTCGACGGTAACGAAAGAGACTCAATATATTCGAGGCCATGAAAGCTTATATTTACGTGGGAATGAGATTGAAACCAATGCTAGATAGCTGAAATATGATAAATATCCCAAAAAAATGGTATCTTTTACTTCAGAAATTACGCCATGAATAATAATTAATAAATGCGCAATATTTATTGAAATTCACCACAGAGAACTGCAAACAAAATAAATAAATTTTAATAATTTTTTCATTTATAATTTTTATTTTTTTATCTTTCAACTCAATAATTGTTTATAATTAATCGTAATGGAATCAATGAATTACAAAAAAAATTTAAAGTCAATTGTTAATAAATTATAAACAATTATAATACATTTAGCGATCATGCTCAGCTCAGCGATCTTGCGTTGGGTTTCGATCTCGCGAATGCGAGTTAGTTGAACGTTCGTCACACACACTTTTTAAATTAGACTGTAGTGAAATTAATTCTCCCGTACCTACGCTCAATCTTTTAAAGCCCAACGAGAGCACCATTCTCAGAAGGATCCACCGATCCTTGGCTGAAATATGTTTTTATGAAGCACAGTCTATTTTCTTTTTGTTCAATCGTCGATAGAGCCGAAGTGGTGCATTATTCTTACGCTAGATACGCAGCAAAGTGGTATAAATAGGATAATCGAATCAGCAAACGAGCGGAGGCTCGAGAAGCCAATCAAGCGAAACTCTTCGTCCCGAATGAAGGTCTCTCGTAATTCTGCGTTAAAAGAAAAGTGAAACGATTCCGAAAGAGCTTACAGAACAGTTTCAGACAATTCTCAAACGTCGCATCGTCAATTGAGAAAAATTGTTTATTGAACGGCGCAATTCGAGAACAGTCGACGCTAGTCTATTATTCGCGAACGCATCGACCTACATTTGCGTTTTTGCTGCGTTACGGAGTCATCCAATTGTGTCGAATTAACTAGCGACGAGTCGCTTGATGTAGCGTAAACAAGTTACTTTATCTAGCACTGCGCAATACGCCGTAAACAATAAACAAATGAGCGTAATGCGTAGATGATCAAAAATTTCCCGCAATGATCTTATTTCGCATGTTTTTTCTTATTCCGTATTTCGAGTAATTACCGAACGCCGGCCTTTCGGCGTTCGAAAATCTACTGACCGTGATCCCGGGCTGATTACCGCGAAACTGTCACTCGTCTCGCGCGATACTGACGACAAACTTCGTGCGAAGATTTCGACGTCAGTCCGAACGCGAGTGCGGAGCGCGAGACGCGTGCAAAGATGCCGGACGATAACCACGTTTTTGGCGGAATCGAAAGAAGAAAAAGAACCTTCGGCATTGTCACGCGATTCGATCGATACGGCGACGAACATCGTAGAAAACTTTTGCTTTATCTCAACACTGCGCAATCCGCGAGAAACGATAAATCATTGGTGCAATGCGTAGATTGCCGACAGTCCTGCTTTTCACTCTGTCGCTTTTTCTCTCGTTTGTTTCACGCGCCGTTCCAATTGTTCGTTACGATTACTCGAACAAGCAACGTTACGTTCAATAAGTTTCTCACCTTTGCGGACAAAAGAGGAATTTCGTTGATAATGTCAATTGTCTCGACGTTATTGCGATGAACTTTGTGTCAACGCTCTTTGCGGTATATCCCGATCGTGCGCGGGTACGAGAACGAGATGTGTGAAAGATGCCGGACGTTAACCACGTTTTTGCACGATGAATAGCGCGCATGCGGCTTCGATTTCACGGTCATCGGAAGATTCGGCATTTCTTCTTTCAATCCACCGTGCCGAACGCCGGATGTGCGTATCAGCTGTTCCGGAAAACGCGAGCCGCTTGTATCGCGGGTTATTGAGATTGTAAAGTATTGATTTTTTTTTATCAATTTGCATTCGAATCGTCTTATGACGCGTTATCGTCCATACATCGATATATGTAATAAAATAACGTTGCAGAAAAAAAAAACGTTAGATATTCTAACGCGCATAATATTATTAGCGATTATTGGGCAAACCTTTTTTTTTTTTTCATTTTATCCCTTAACATGTTGCGGATGAATGAAACGACAAAGATTCTTGCGAGAACTGGTGTATGAATTTATTTTATCGTGCGCCAATAATTCTGGATTATTTTTCATGTTTTACGAACAATAAGTTTTACATTTATAGGTAGACGATACATGAATAAATTGTCGTTCGATTATCGGTGCCGAATATTCTATTTCTCAAAATATATGTCATTTGGAATGTTTTGGTGATCATTTTTCTCTCACCTACGTTGTTTTCTTTCTTCTTTTTATTCTCTTACAATACTGACACTCGATCGAATATGATACATATAATAATTACTGCACAATCGAAAAATCAATGAAAAAAAAAAAACATTTGTCTCTCACGGACGTTAAAGAAAATATATATCATTAAAATGACAAAATATGTAAATATTGGCACTATGCGTGTGATCACTGAATCACGGGGCGGGCGGCGACTTGTAGCTATCTATTATTCTCATAATTATTCGTTTCTTTTCTTTTTTCAACGTCTCAAATGTTCATCTATTTACACAATTGTACATCGCGAACTACGGGCGTGTAGCGCAACGATCGAATCGGGTTCAGGAGGGAATCGTAGATCAGAGTTTGTGTGATAATGCACTGTCGGCGTTTTTTTTTTCTCCTTATTTTTTTCCATGAAAATTTCATTTATCGGACGCACACGCATCTCCCAACATTGCAAACTTCAAACGCGTCAACGTTAAATATATACTTTCTGATTCAAATAAAAACTTATCACATTGTGATTTTCGCCAACGCTCGCATCTCACGCTCGCATCTCCCGCTCGCCGCTTCTTTACTCTACGGAGCATTCGTAACAATCGAACATACCGCTCTCACGGTTTCTATCACGTTTGGCGCTTGAAGTTGATTCGCTTATGAAAAAAAAAAAAATGATAAAATGAAAAAAAAAATATTATGATAATAAGGAAGAGTAAGTTCAGGCGTTTCGTGTTACCTGGCATTCTTTCTTGTATGTACAGTACAGAGAGCGCGAAAAAAAGAATAGTCTTAAACTGGCGTCGGTCCGGTAGGCTTGGCCTGAGTTCGACGGCGGGCGAGTTCCGACATGACGACTGGACCGATGTGCGGCGAACGCGGGCTACTCGACATCGCTCTATAAGTCGCAGCCACTGCAGTCTGTAATAGAATATTTTCTTTGAAGTTATTGCGAAACATGCGAAAAGTCGTTAAAAAGCATATTGCTTAAATTGAAACACTAATTGACCTTGAAAACAATTTTTTTATTTTTTATTTTCGCTTCTTTGGCAATTCACATAGTAATGCCGAATTCAAACAGCTCTTCGAAGTAAATCTGACTTGGAATCGATTTCAGTTCCATATCGAATAGTCGCAATGAATACCTTGAGACTGTGAGGATCCCTGTTAATGTCCGGCAAATTTTTCTGTGGAAGCCTGTGCCGATTCGCCAGCCAGGGATACTTAAGAATCGATGCCGCGGTAGGCCGCCGTTGAGGATCAATGTGTAACATTCTTCGAACGAGTTCCTTCGCTTCGTCCGATATTTGACACCATACACCGGTGTCGACGTCGACGAAGCCGGGTCCGATGCGATCCAAAATATCGCTTGCGCTATCGCCAGGACTGTTCGGGAATGGAGTTCGACTGTTTGCGAAAAACAATGGGTTGATCGTCAATATTCGATTTTGCCCGAAACTCGATAGACTGTTAATTAGCAAGATTGGAAGATAAATAAATTACCCAGACAACATTATGTAAAGCAAGACACCGAGTGACCAGATATCACAAGCTGCGTCGTATCCCTGCCGCTTCAAGACTTCGGGTGCGACGAAATTAGCGGTGTAACACGGGGTCATCAGTAGGCCATTTTCAGCACGAAGTTGCTTAGCGAAACCGAGATCGCAAATGCACAGAGTGCTGGGATCGCCTCCCGGCTTCGAATACAAGATATTCGACGGCTTGAGATCCCGATGAACAACCTGCGAGGTGGAGAAACAAAGTTAGTCGTCTGCGAATATACATGTCGGAGATTTATGAAGAAAAATTAATACATCATTCGATAAAATGTTAAGCTTATCGAAAAGTCCCAAGAAGTGGTATTCAATTTCCATCGTACCCCGTTTTCATGTAGATAATGCACGACACTGGCGATAGTGTACGTAACTTCTGCGGCTTCTCTTTCGGTGAAGTTTCGCCGTTGTAACAAACGATCGAGAAGTTCACCGCCCCTCAACAGTTCCAAGACTAGATAGACCCGCTTGTCGTCCTCGTGAACGGCGCGCAACGAAACGATATGAGGATGTCGACCATATCTGAGTAGAATCTCGATTTCTTCCGTCGGATCGCGCTTCGCTTTTTCTATGACCTGTTCATGCCGGATAATAAAAGAATGACTTGATTTTTGATAAATGAGAAGATATTAATATCGAGCTTCGACGACTGGAGTTGAAACAAAAACTAAGTTCGAAAAAGCGCTACGTTCAATGGCTAATACAGTTCGTATGTTGACAATGAAAATAGCTCCGGATGTTTGACAAAACCGCGATAACGATACCTTAACGGCGTATTCCGCTTTCGTTGCTTTGTGAACAGCCAGATAAACCGTGCTGTAAGTTCCGTTGCCGATTTCTTGCTTGAAGTCGTATTCGTCCCGGATCGAAACAACGCTCACGTACGACGGAAAAGTGCTACTTATGCTCTCGCAATTTTTGTGCTCGGGAGTTTTGGCGTGTTCCTCGAGCAAGCCAGGCGCTATGAAGCTGAAGCCACGGAACAACTCATGGGCATTAGCGCTCGGCGGTACCCCGGGAGAATCTAAAAATGCGGCTCCTACATCAAGTATCGGCAATCTTTCACTAAATTACTGCGACAAATTTCACACCAAGCGCGGTTACACACCTTTCGGAGTTTTGCACGTGAATTCGCTGTCGAAATAAAGTGCGTCGTCCTCCCGACTCACTGCCGGCTTGAACGGAGGTATCACTTCCTTCTTGTACAGCGCATTCCAATCGATCGACGAGAAGAAACCGTGATTCTTTATTTCTTCGACTCCACCTGTTGAGTTACAAGCGCTTTATGTTCAGTTAACATTTTTTCTAAATGCTGCTAGGTAACGATAACGAGACGTGAATTCCGGACTGTTTAACGACTTCCTAGAATCTTACCAGACCCAAGCCGATTGGCCGGATTTCTTTTGAACAATGCACGCAAAAGTTCTTGGGCCCTCGGTGAGATGTTGTAAGGCATGCCTAATTTAGCTTTTAAAATTTGGGTCATCGTTTCTTTTCTGTTTGCCCCTTGGAATGGCAGTGCTCCGGTTAACATCTCGAACTGCAATACACGTTTAGTTAATTGCCGCACAGAGCGGATGAACTAATTTTAATATGAGACAACTATTATTCAATAATCCAACCATTAAAACTCCAAAACTCCACCAATCGGCGGCAAACGAGTGTCCCTGACGATTGACGACTTCCGGCGCCATGTACTCCACCGTGCCGCAAAATGAGTATGCTTTACTATCATCCAATGGTTGTTTGCTCAAGCCAAAATCCGTTAGCGACATGTGCCCGTCGGTATCCAATAATATACTGTAATCAAATATTTTTGTTACGAACATACTGGGAGCTCTTGACTTAGTTCAGTCCGATGATACGATCAGCCTATCGGCACTCACTTTTCGGGCTTAAGGTCTCGGTAAATAATTCCCAGCTTGTGTATGTGACCGAGGGCCAGCGCGAGCTCGGCCAAATAGAATTTGACATCTTCCTCGGTAAACATTACCTACGGAATGAAAGTTCTTTAGCAAATAGACGAGACAACACAACGGAGTATCCACTATGTAAGAGTATTGATTAGACGCCGTTTCTACGACGGAGTAATACATTTTATTTTTAGGGGGAATGTAACCCGAGCAAAGTCCGAAAAATTCAATAATCAATCTCCTCGAAAGGCGCTTCGTTGATTTCGAGCACCCGTGATTTTATAAAAATCGATATTTTCAAATTCGGCGGGGTCGCGCCAAAGATCTATTCTGATATCCTGTTTGATTTATTTTTTCAAATGATTTTTGACAAAATCTGACTGGGTACCGGTTCATCAAGGTTTTTCCAACGGCATTCTTTTCACGACTCCAAAACTCCGTTAACTGGCAGAAAAAACATTTTTTGGAATTGTATATTCCTAAACACGAAGAAATCGATCCAAGCGTTTTAATAGTTGCTCTGCAAACGTCTCAAAAATCGCCTTCTTCTCGTTTTCACGTGTAGGTTCCTCTTTAATGCTGTACAATACCGGGTGTATCGATCGGTTTATACTCATTTATCGAAGCTGAATTATACGAATTTCAAGAATGCCTCGAAGTTGCATGCATTGCTTCAGTGCTTCGTGCAGCGTTCGGAAATTAGAAATTCTTTTACGGTTTCGTGATAAGGTTTCGCGGCGCCGCGACACTGAGTAAGCCCTCTGGCTCTCGAACGACGCGAATTATTTTCATACAGAAACGAAAGATGAAAAAAAAAGCACATTGAATATTCTTTAGATATGCGAATATATTGACCTCCTTGGAAAGACGAGAAAAGAGATCCCCACCTCTCAGAAAGTCGAGTATCAGGTAAAGCTTGCCCTCTGTCTGAAAGGCATAGTGCAAACGAACGATGAAAGGATGTTCCACATCCACGAGAATGTTTCTCTCCATTTTTGTTCGCACTCTGTCTTGAACTGAAAATAACGCATTTCCGCTACATGAAAATCAGGGCCTATCCAGAAAATTTCAATTCTATTGGAACCTATTCAAGATACACCAAAAACGTTTTCTTAATCAAATAATAAATAAAAATTCGAAAAAATTATGTTTAAGTTTTTAAATGTACACAAAAATTAACAATTCTTCTGATCCAGTGCCAGACTTCAGTACAGAAAAATCTTTTTTTTAACAATTAATAAATTAACAAAAACTTGATGAAAATTGTAATTAATTTTTTTAATGTACACAAAAATTACAATTCTCTCGATTGAGTACGAGACTTCGGTACAGAAGTACAAAAACTGAAAAATTTAGTAAAAATAAATGAATGATATTTATTTTATTATTGAATCATTTTATAACGGAATTCAATTACGATGTAAAAAAATTACCTTTCAGAGTAGCTTTTCTGAGTACTTTCATAGCGTACAGAGTTCCTTTGTCCCTTCCGACTACTTTGCGTACCAGAAAAACCTGTAACGATAGAAAAAAATGTGAGCTATACGAAACATCGGTTGCAAAACTTTTCCATATTTTGCCGGAAATTTTGGAAAGTTCGACGAGACCTTTCCGAAGGATCCTTGTCCGAGAACTTTGAGAAGCTCAAAGTACCCCGGTTCGGCTCTCTCGTGACCATCTCGCACGACTTCGCGCAGTTCGATCTCGTGAGAGTCCGGACATCCGTTGGACTGAGATACTACGACGGTACCCGGGGCGGTCATATTTTCCTCCTGGTTCTCAGCTGGAAGAATTTCCCGAGCTTGCTGTTGATGACAAAATTACAATGTAATCCGAAAAACATATCGTGCGTCGCGCATTCGCGAGATACTCAATGAAAGCGAGACTTGATTTTTTTTTTCGTCTTCTTTTTCCCAATGGCAGATTAATTGATTGTGTACCTTTTCCGTTACATGTTGCTCATTCCAAGGAACTGTCAGAGTCGCCAACGGCATTATATGTGCTGTCGCGGTTATTTTCTCGACGATAAACGATAATGGCGATACTTCGGCGATGTCGTTTTTGTCGGCGACAACATTGAATAATTAACTTTTGTCGCGACGATAAATGTACTTTCGATATCACTTGTGGGCCCCGTACGAACGATCAACGTCGCGAATTCGCGGTACACTGGAACACATCGGGCATATACAGCTGCTCTTAACGCGTCTGGGCCGCGGATAACGAAGTTATTGTGCTCGGGCGAGAATACGTCGGGGGATGTCGTCTCGCCGTCGGTTAC
Source organism: Ischnus inquisitorius (assembly GCA_963924025.1). Taxonomy (NCBI): domain Eukaryota; kingdom Metazoa; phylum Arthropoda; class Insecta; order Hymenoptera; family Ichneumonidae; genus Ischnus; species Ischnus inquisitorius. The sequence continues at coordinate 10,754,877 of OZ001252.1, forward strand.
GTCGAAATTCACCCGGTTATTCGCAACAGACTGCCGGCGTCGCGAGACACGCAACGACATTCACGCTCGGACTCGACGGCCGACTGGAGAACACGACCGACCGCGCGACTTCCCATTGCTCGAATGTCTGGTGAATTCGGTCAGGAACGTAGGGAGATTTTTACGAGCCCGCGAATGTTTCTCGTGGAGCTGCCTAATCATTCGATCTTTCGAGCGACCTTTCCGAGCATTCAGAAATTTCGAATAATATCGTGCCGTCGCTGTTTCACTTGTATTTCGTTAATAACATTTTTCGGACGACGCTGAGGTGAGAAGTTCTACTATTCGTAATCTTCGTGATCGATCGCGGAAATGCTCAACGGTCTTTCTCGACGAGTGTTGATATCGTTGAAAAAATATTATACCCAATGTCGAATGCGATCGTATCTGGCATTTAATCGTAAAGAAAGAAATGTAAGAATAACAATGGCACACGCGCGGGACACGGCACTAGCAGACGACAGAAAGCTTCGCGTCCGTACGAGAAAAAGACCGCGCGGACGTGTAGTCGCCGCACAGTAACTACAAAGGTAAATCGACTTGCCGACTTAAATACTTAGCTGTTCATTGTTTTGTTCCTTAAAGGTTTAAACATTTTGTAAAGGCTCCTGATTTCTAGTCTATTCAGTCGTGCATTTCATGTAGACTTCGATGGATTTCGGAATCGTATTGAATCTTGGCTCGCCACTTGAATCTTATCTATTTTATATTGGACCTTCTTTCAAGGTCCACTCAAGTCTCCCCAAACTAAGCTCAAACGTTGAATACAAAAACCTTTTTGTCCGACTCTGACGTAGAATTATTTATTTACAATCGTGACTGTATCGAAGAATGTGATAAAATAATCGGAAAATAAATCCTACGGCGTCACGGGCTCGAAAGTAAACAAAGTTAAGCTGAAAATCGACGCTGTTACTTCAGGCGCGCTCGATGCGGCTTATCGTACGCGACACGTAAGTTGACTCGAACCTATGCAACCCTTTACTTTACGATGGAGAATGTCGAGGCCTTTTGGACTTCGGTGTATTGGAAAATCCATTTTCGTCGGTTACTAGTGCGAAGAGCTATTTATTGCACGGCTTTCGCATCGGGAAGACGGCATTTATCAATTAATGTCGCGATAAAATTTTATCATTGACTCAACAATGACATGTCTATCTCTTATTATGCTGTTTCTTCTCGTGCATGTAATTCACGAGTATCGGCTAACTCCTCGCAGGAATGAGATCGCGAGCGGGAATATTTTTCCGTAGTCAGCGACTAAAAATAATATTCTAATTTATCCATTAATAAGTATAAACAATTTTTAATCATAATAATAATAAATTAACTTAAATCAAATAATTATTTATTTGTAAATAAGATTTAAACAATTTTTATTTCATTTTTATTGTTCTGCAGACTACAATGTCGCATTTCTCACGCCCGACTGTTGTATTACCGTACAAAAAGGAAAGAAAAGGAAAGCCCAACGATGTCGAGACGCATATAATCTCGTAGATAAATTGTGGATATATACACACGGCCTTATCGCGAGAGATTAAAACTTCGTCGATTACTTCGATGATCGTACGTTACAGACGTAATATACCGCAACTATCGAAACGCAGCGAAATACCGGAGTAGTGTTCGAAATCGATCGGGACAAAAAGAGAGAAGGAAAGGAAACGAAAATGCCTCTAACGTCGAGCGAGGCAAAGTGGCTATCGATGCTCGCCGTGGGCATCGGTAGTTTCGCGATCGGTGCAATACCCGCGTGTTTCGTATCGCGCGGACGTGTCGTTTCGCGCAAATTAATCATATCCTCGCTCCTGTGCTTCGGCGGCGGAGTCCTCTTGGCCACGTCGGTACTTCACATGCTCCCCGAAACTCGTGAACTTCTGCCGGAATACGCCGAACTAACGTTCTGTTGTGGTTTTCTGCTTCTTTATCTTATCGACGAAATTGTTCACTATTTGTGGATAAAGGAGGACGTGCCGATTCATCATTCTCACGGTATTTTGACACTGGAAACGGAAACGGTGCGAAACAAAACGTACGTTAAAGTTGGAACGCAGACTTTTTATGTTATTTTTATAGTTTTGTAAAAAAAAAAAAAATCGAAAAAATTATGATGTTTGATTGAAAAATTATGCAACGACTTTTCGTAGTCAAACGCCTCAGCGTCCATCGTCCACTTGCCTCTATCACGGTCTACCGAATCGCAAGCGTTATCAGGAACAGATCGACCGCGACGATATCTACGAAATTGGATTCAACGCCGGCAATCGAAATATCGCGGGCACTTCGGGACAGGACGGCATCAGAAGTTTATCTTACGAAACTACGGCCAATCGGGCCAATCTTTTGGGCACCAGCACCGCCGTTAATAAGCCAAAGGTCACGCGGTACGGAAGTCTGTCGACGCTTTCGCCCGCTCCTTCGACCTGCTGCCCGGACGACGAAACTTTTCTTTGTCATGGAAATCACACCGAACCGTGCGCCAATACGAGCACCGGACACGTCGGACTGTCCCTTGCTTTGACCTTTCACGCGGCCCTCGAAGGACTCGCCATTGGACTGCAGAGGGAATCGTCCGAGGTACAGAATATTTGGAAACAGTCGATCGTTGCGTTTTGACGCAACGGCGAGATTCCGAGAGAATTTTGAACACGTCGCAATGTCATTAAAATCTGTAAAAACGCTGAGAGCATTGATTTTGCGTACGAACAATTGCAAAATGTTGTTAGAAAATTGATGAGAAAAAACCATTTTTATCAGAAAAAAGTCAGGTTACTGGATAATTTGTTAAACAAGCTTTTTTTTAAATTAAGTTGTTAATAACTTTCTGAATTTATTAGGCAAAACCGTTATTTCGAAAACCTCCCATATTCTTGATTTTGTTTCAGATTTTTATCTTATGGCGAAATCCTCAAAAATCTTTGTGAATCTCATTTCGGCCAAAAATGTAACGATGCAACGTCCTTTACGATCTCTAATTAATACTTATTTCAGTTAATTCTTTCGTTTCTCGCGGCAACGATTTCAAAATTGCTGCACCGTTGAAAAAAAAAGCGGAAACAAATCGTGCAAAGTAATAAATATCGATAAGTATCGCTGTAGCACAATACCATTGTTTTTTTAGGTTTTGTTACTGATGGGAGCGGTCGTTTCCCATAAATTCGTCATCGCCTTCTGTCTCGGATTAGAACTCGCCGGTTCTGTGACTTCCGTTTGTCGAAACCTTTTTGCTATAGCTCTCTTTTCCGGTGGTTCCGTGCTTGGAATCGGTCTTGGAATGCTCGCTATTAAGGTGAAATGAACACAAAATCCCCCATTTCGATCTGTAACGATTCGGCATTTGAAAAAATGATTTATTAGGTGGAGCACAGTTGGGCCGCTGTTTTGATTCCGGTACTTCAAGGCCTCGCCGGCGGAACGTTACTTTACGTTACAGTAAGCGAAGTACTGCCGAGGGAAAAGGCGCGCTGGCACAGGAACATTCGTCGTTGCGCCGGTCTCGTTCAATTCTTCTCCGTACTTCTTGGCTTCAGCGTCGTGTACTGCCTAAATCGATATTTGGGTGAGCAACAATCGTGAACACTTAAACACGATGCATTCTTTATTGCTCATAATTTATATTATATTTTTTTATGATTAACTAGTTCTATTTCTTTCCCTTCAGATTTGCATCATCACGTAGTGCCGAGAGCCTGAAAATCTCCCACGAAGCAACTATGCTTAAAATTATTGTTTATTATTGCAAACTTACAAAACGCATTGAATGATCTTTTATTTATTTTTAAATTTTTGTCTGACTTTCAATTGCTCACAGTTTGTTTTTTTAATGTTTTTTCTTTTTGCGTTAGTCGAACAATGAAGCTTTCGCGCTTCGTTTGAGAATAAAATCAACGGCCCGCTCCGCCATTGCGATTATCACAGAATTCGGTGTGCCCGATATTGGAGTCGGTAAGACACTCGCGTCTATTATTCTCAAGTTTTTTATACCATGAACCCTGAAATTCATTCGAAAACTATCAATAAAGAGAAGGATTCTATCGTTAGTTCGGTTTTTCTCTAATTTTTTTGGATTTACCTCAGTTTATGATCGACGACGGAATCGTTAGAGTTTTGACCGATCCTGCACGTCCCGCCAGGATGATGACCCGTGAGACTCGCTGTTCTTACCACGCATTCGGCGTACTCTCGATCGCGATAGTCTTGCCGTAGATGTTGACACTCTTCGAGATCGGGAATGTGAACGTTCGCTCCGATCCTTCTAAATTCGTCTGTCTCGAGCGTTTCAAGAGCTAAATTAATAGCTGCAAAAAACACATTCAGTGAATCGTTGTGTAAACAAAATATTCGTTCTAATAATGACGTTTCTCATAGACTGTACCTCTTCGAGTGCAGGCAACGTCTGCATCGTCTTCGAGATAAGCGGGCTCGATCAGCGGCGGATCTTGAATGTTCTTCGATCTCAGAGTTACGTTGCCACGACTCTTCGGTTGTATACAACTGGCCAGATATATAAAGCCCTCGTGTTCCGTGTCGTTATGCGACGGAAACAGGGACCTGAACGTCTGTCGATTGAAGAATAGTTATAAAAAACAACTTTTCGAATTAACAAGAATTATACGAAAAATCCTTTTACCTCGGTCTCGAAGTTGGCGATGTCTTTCAGAAGTTTTTCATCCGCTGACGCTACGCCGAATAAAACGATAACGCTGTCGTTTTTTCTGCCCATCCCCATTATTCCATTAGTCGCTAATAATCCTTCGAATTTTTAAATGAGAAAAAAATCAAAATATAATTTTCCATGACGATAAATCGAGGTTATCGAAGCGCGTTATATTCACCGTCTTCGAAGACAAAATATTTTATTATCTCGGCTAGGGTTTGCATCTTTCTGAGAGTTATGCTGACCGGCGCATCGAGATTCACGTAGACCGGCGTATTCAAGTGATCGAAGAGGTTCTTTCCCACTTGAGGAAGATCGCTGATTATTGGTATCTATGATTGAGAAATGAGCGATTTTTAGTCGCGCTCACGCCGCTGCTTATTAAAAAAAAAAAAAATTTAATTTGCTTACTTGATGTTTCTCAAGTTCTTCCGTCGGTCCGATTCCCGAAACCATCAATAACTGAGGCGTATTTACAGCGCCAGCGCAAACAATGATTTCTTTGCGGGCTTCTATTCTTCCGGGAGTTCCGTCTCGGTATTTAACTTCGATACCGTGAGCGATTGAGTCGTCGTCGACGAGTATCTGTCAAAATCAAACCAAATTTGAGTTTATAAAACAACAATAATAAGAATAATACATATATATTGTTTTAAAAATAATACAAAAATTATTTTATTTTGTTAAAAAAATGTATAAACTTTATAAGATCTATTATTTTTGCGTTAAATACCGAAAATATCGATTGAGAAATATTAAAAATATTGAGATTTGGGAGATTTTATAAATTTCTTTGAATTAAAGAGAACGCGAAGAAATGGATAATTACTTCGTACTTTTGTGACCAACGTATTCATGAGAATATGCAAGTTTTTTCGGTTCCAAGAATTCTGCAAATATGCATGATAAGTACTCCATCGGGCCCCGCGTTTTATTGTGTTGCTCGCTCTTTTGAGAGTCACGTTTCCGGCGAAGGAGGACGCGTTCAGACTCTCGAATGCGTCTATCAATCGTCCCTCGGGCTTTGTGCCCGGCAAGTGCATTCTTTTGGCGACTCTTTCGAAGTACGGATACAGATCCGCGTGAGACCATCCGCTCGGCCAATGATCGTAATCCTCCGGAATGCCGAAGGAGTGAACGAGATAATTGAGTTGACCACTTCCGCCCAGTCCTTTGCCACGAGGCCACGATTGTTTCTGTGAAATACGTAACAAAAATGTTTTATTTTCATTTTTTCGTGATTAATGTTGCATAAGTAATTTTTTTCATAACATAATTACATAATTAATTTTCATTACATAATTAATTAATCCTCTCGACGAGAAATACTGCGATTCAGTTTTGTAACTCCAATCGGCCGCGGAGCCCTGGATCAGGGGAGCTGCTAACGGCACTGTTGATAGCCAATTAAAATATCCTCCGGCTTCGATGAGAAGAACCGTGACGTTCGGTACCTCGGAAAGTTCCGCAGCGACGACACATCCGGCTGTACCGGCACCAACTACACGAAATTAGAAAAAAAAAAATAATGGTATAAAATGCTAAACGAAAATAAAAGCGTAATATCAAATTTATCGAATTTTCTGTTCCGGTCGAGAATCCTTGATTATGACAATTTTTTACGGGTTACTACTTTTTTTAAATTTAGTATATACGATGCGAACTAGTTGACCGTCACTGCCACTGTACGTAGCCGATGGCACAATGTATTCTCACCTACTATATAGTCGTAGCGCTCCCGCGGATATTCGACAATGCTCTTAGGCTTATTCACGTTATAGTGATAGACGAGCGATAGCATTAAAATTGCACTGGACGCGACAACGTAATTCCACATGATCAAAAAAAAATAAACGTATCGTCTCACTGCGCGGGTACTACAAGGTTTCGCTCGTTTTCAGTATATAAGTCGAGGAACTGAAGTTTGACCGTTCGATTGACCCTTCTTGTCACCGATACGCGATACGGATAGTTCAGTACTAAGGTATAATTGCAATATTGGATTAGAGCTACTGGCCGAATCGATATACGTATCTGAAGTGGAGAAAGTCAGCGATACCTTTCGTATATTCTTTACCCACGGACAGCGGTGTTTCTTTTTCTTAATTTCGGCGCGAAGCTAGTTTCATAAAACTATGCTTCTTCGTTGACGAAATTAATTTAATATATGTACACAGTTTGGGCGGTTTGCGCAGATGTTTTAACCGTCGGACAGCGATCTACTTTAGCAACAACCTGACCGAAGTCTTTGAACGGTTGCGAAATGATAAATGTTGAGACCGTTTAAAATGTAACGTGGAATTCTGTACTCATGTTATTAGTTGCTCGTCACGAAACTCTTGTAAACCAGACAACTCCGAATATCGAAAATCTCTCACGCCTTAACTTTTGTTGATTACCTCTACTCAATGAAAACGACTAAACACCGCTAATTTAATCTGCAAAATTGTAAAAACTCCGGAATTTGATTACGCACTGTGCTGCAATGTTTTCCAAGCCTGTCCATCTTTTGGTTTATTTCGTTTGATATTCGCGTTTTTCTTCGTTCTTCTTCTTTCTTCAAGTTGACTGGAGTTCAGGTAGTCGCGTTGTTACCGACGAAAATACTCTCGATATCGGTGTAGTTCCCCCCCGACGGGCAAAGCGCGAACTATCGCTCGGGCACTCCGCGGTCGCACGTTGAAGCACGCTTCGCGTAGCTCCGTCACTCGCTAACGCGTAGCTACACAAAACATGCGTATAGAAACGTGTTATTTTTGCTCGTCCCGGATATATCCGGGACACGGAATTCAGTTCGTCAGAAACGATTGTAAAGTAAGTTACATCGAAATTCCTTCAAATTTATAGGTAACTCGTCGATTCCGGCGTTGGAACACTCCGTGCTCGGTGCACGTGTGCTTGTGTTGACAGTGGTTTTTTGGTTATGATCATTTTGTCGTGTTGCATCGATTGACGGATAGGATTGCGCACAGTTGCAACATCAACGCAAATTCGTACAGTTAATCGATTCTGCACCGTAACGCCAAATGCTACATCGCTATTCTAAATACAATAATGAAGATATTTAAAAAAAAATGTTGATTGACATAACCTCAATTTGGAATTGAGCATTATCGAAAGAAATGTTAAAATTGCTCGAAAATTGATTTCTTAATTCCTAATAAACCTTATTGCATGCATTATTTACCGTGCGAAACATTGTTTTTATGCCATTAAAATTTTCATACAAAAATTGACAATGTAACGGATTAAAAAAGGCTCGTTTAATTGCAGTATTAATTCTGTTCTTTTCTTTGCAGATCTTCAAATTCTGTCGTTCGAAATGTCACGCGGCATTCAAAAAGAAGAAGAACCCAAGAAAAGCAAAATGGACAAAGGCGTACAGAAAAACGGCAGGCAAGGAATTGGCTGTCGATCCGGCGTTCGAGTTCGAGAAGAGAAGAAACGTTCCGGTCAAATATAACAGAGAGTTATGGTCCAAGACTGTCGAAGCGATGAAGAAGGTCGAATTCATCAGACAGAGAAGGCAGAACACGCACATAATGCAACGTCTCAGAAAGGGTAGAGAACTGGAACAGGACAGAGACGTCAAGGAAGTTCAACGCGACTTGGCGCTCATCAGATCGCCCGCCGCCGGTCTCAAGGAACGCCAGAAACTCGAAGAATCCATCGAGGACGAAGAGAAAATGGAAGACTCTGACGAGGACATGGAGGCTGAGGAAGTCGCGATTGCAAATTGAGAAGTTTCAGGTGCTAGCATTATTACCTTGTTTTCTACTGTCTTGTCGATCTCTGTCAATCGATTAAACATCAAAAGTTCATTATTATCCGGAAAAAATAAATGTAAATACCATAACTACAAAGATGATGAAATATGTCATTATTTTACTTCGACAATGAAGTGCTCCTCAAATGTTATTCGAATTTTTGATGATTATGAATTAGTATAATTTTCTCGCCGATAGTTACGTTTCGGAGCTATTTATCGTCTTACGTTTCCTGATGGAAAAAATAAATCGTAGCACTCGGTAATACAGGAGGAACCTTCAGAAAAATATTGAATTCGATACTTAATTTTTTTCTATTGTTCACGTGCCGCGCAATTTTTTTGTAAATGCTATTCCTTGAGATATACATTTGTCTCGGTCTATACTATATTTAGCTCGATAATATTGCAATTACGTGCTTGAGCAATTTCGAAAGCGTATATTATCAATATATGATTATCTCTCAGCAAGTAAAGTTGAAACAATTATTTGCGTTGTTTTTTTCGCAATAAAGATCCACGGCAAAAAAAAGTGGCCGATAAAATTGAGTGTATGGAAATGAGAGTGCGTTAAAATAATTGCGGGTAGACGACTCGCAACGTGTATATCGCCGTTTGGTACTCGACGACGATCTCGAGGCCCTTGAAGCGGTATGTCGAGATTCCTCGCGCGTAGATGAGCTCTGAAGAGCACTTTAGTCTCTATACCGCGTGTCACTCTGGACAAGGTCAAGGAACTTTGGATCGAAAACCGTAAAGCAAGGTCCCCTCGGCGACTAATACCATCGAGTATCCCTCTCGTTAAAACTTTGGCCCACTGCTATATGAGAGTCCCGGTGTCGCGAGACTCGGAGAAATAGGAATTCCTTCATCGGAACGCCGGGTCCATTCTCTAGTTTCACGCTTTACCTTTCACCCTCGAAGCTTCGCGTCTATTCGCCTTGTTTTACTTTCTCTCTTTTTTTTCACCGAAGACCGTTAAAACGTTGAGTGCCCGACGGCTCGTGATTTTTTTCTACCTTGACGTACCAAACTCGTATTCGGAGTCCGCGCGCGGAGATTATGCTAATCGAAGACCGCGACGCGTTTCGTATTGTGTATGACAAAAAAAAGGGCCGCGCTAATCGAACATATCACGGTTATCGTTTAACGACCCAGAGGACCGAAAGAAACGCGAATAAAAATAAGAGAACAACGCAAAAAGACCCTGAAAAATTGTATTGTGAAAGATTCGCAGGACCGCGCATATTCGATCACGGAGGTCAAGGTCATTTATCCGAGTAAGTGAAATCCTAAACATTGATCGTTCTACTCGCATAACAATCCCACTAAAAAAAAAGGTACCCGGGTGTTTTTTAAGATTAAAAAACTGAGGATATTTTTATCGTTATGCAAGATTTTGGATTGAACTTACGTAACGCAAGTGAGTACGAGAACGTTAAAGGAAACGAATAAAAAAAATACACGTACGGAGAATGACGAGAGAACGTTCGTGAAGAATGGAAAAGCCACGAGGTGTGAGCCTCGATGATACTGCAAACACTCGTACCATGTTTCAGCAATTACCAGGCAAACTCGGCTCACTGTTTGCCCTTCCCGAAATGTGTTACAAAAATATAGTCAGCTACCCTTGCGCGTCACCGGAGTCAAAGCGAAGGTTGAGAAAAAAGAAAAACAAATAGAATAAATAATACGAAAATAAGCGGTCAACGCGACGGAAAGGTTCATCCGATTCTCGGCGAGATTTCGCTTCGAAAGCATGAGTTTGCGGATTCGTTTGTGCGGACAAATTCGCCGCTCCGCTCAATCCGAAGTTTCTTCGCTTGCGATCCTCTACGCTTTGTTTTGGCCTAAGCGATTGTTTGCACGATTTTGTGTAGAATAACATGTATTCCTTCCTTGGAGTGCAAAATTGGATTGCTTTTGGCGGTGCAAATCCGTGCGCTGCTATGCAGAGCCTTTGCGCAAAGAATGCGAGATATTTTGAGGAGGGTTCAACAGAAAATCCTTCGTTTAAAGAATTTCGAGAGCCTCCAATTTTCCTCGTCGAAGTATTTGGAAGTCACGAATGTCTTTATTCGCATTTATTCGGTTATTAAACAAAATTAAACTCAACATTTCCGCAACAGTTTCCTTTGTATTCATTTTTTTTATTAGAAAAATATCCGAAAGACCTTTTAGTAATGCAATTCGAAAAAAGATTAACACTCACCGACGTTCTTTTGTTGGAATCCACTGAATAGGCTTCTCGTACCATAATAAAAACAACCGAAGCTCGCGCGCAGCACCGACACTTTATCAAAACATAAACACAAAACACTCGACTCAACTCGTTATAATAGTTCCAAAGATCATTTTATTGGGCCACAGAGAATTTCGCGAGTGGCCACAGGAGTAGCGAAAAAGATGTTTTGGACCACACGTTAAAAAGATTCGGCGCTGTTTACACAGTAAACACGACCAAATAAATGCTCGTCCTTGCGGGGCAGAAGGTGCTCGCCAGTCGTCCAAAATAATGTTGTTGCGCCTGTTATTGCATTGTTGCGAGACTTCGCTTGCGATATAAAAGAGGGTATTATAATATAGAGAGCATCGAGCTGCGAAGCGTGTTATTGAATCACCCGGTGGCCCGATTTTTATAACACACACGAGATTTTATCTGGCGGAGACGCTGATGTGCGAGTCGTTTCCTCTTTTTTTTTTCTTCGCCGAACAATGGGCCATAGCGGATGTGTTTCTCGGTGGCGCGGGCATCAAGGCGATATCCTCTTGCCAAGCTGTAATGTATTATTTTGCCATCTGCCCAGCGCTCCGATCGTTTCTCGATCGTTCGATGCAATTAGGTTGAGCTATAGTGACGCCTTGGCATATAGGCCGTGCATTAGGTGGATTACAGTAACGTAGATCGAAAGCCGAGTAGACCGGCGAGGATACAGAAATCTTTGCAGCTTCCCCGACGCGGAGGGGGCGATCATCGCGAGGATTAGTGTCGTGAGGTTGCCACGCCGGTTTTGTCATACAGAAAGAGGATCTACAGGGTCCAGATGGGAACTCGCGAATGTGAAAAACGCGACGGAAACATATATACGATAGAACGTGAATCAGAACGGCTATCCTTTCATCTGGATAGCTGTTTCATCGGAGACAACCTACCGCAGACCCCGGGAATAAACGTAAATTGATAAACACGTTTATTTTCAACAACGGTTTTTTTTTTCGAAGTCTTTGTTACTATCTTCAACATAAATAAATCAAACAATACATAACATAACAATTGAAAGAATTATCATATTTGTACATATTTTTGTTTATTATTTATTGCACATTATTTAATTATTCGTTTGCGAACAAACGGTGAAACCCGAAAAAAAAGAAATCGAGTATGGCGGTCGCTTGCGACGCTCGTCGGGCGAAAACTGTTTAGGTTTGAAAATCATCCGAACCCCTCACGTGCGACGCCGAACAAAGAATGCGTATAATAGTTTAACGAGCGGAGTGTCGGCGGCTTCCCGTCTTGTGATAATACACAATATTGTATTTTACGGCGCGAGAAAAAATAAAAAGTCCCAAAAGCGACAAAGCGCGCCAGGGGCGCGCGGGAGGGAGGGAGGGGGGGGGGGGGGGGGTTGTTACACACCGACTGCGCAGTGTCGCGTCTATAAACATTTAGTTTCGCTCCGGCAATGCCACGGTGCATCTCGCGTCTAGGGACAATATTATTTTACGTTGACCGCATACAGGGAACGATGGACTTCTCCCGAAAAAAAAATACAATTCTCGTTTCCTTCACTCCTGTGTCGGCAAAGACTCGAGAATCTCGTGAGTCGATGCGTCCTTCGGTAGCCGCGAAAACTAAAACCTTCGCGTGACCGTAAGCGATATCGGGTTTTCGAGGAGGTGTCGAGTCTAAAGCGTGCGACACTCCGGCCCGACACCGAATAACTTCTCCGCGCTTCCTAAAACCAGACCAACGTATCGAACTGTGTTTAATTCAATTTCAATGTTGTCCGTTATCGCAAAGGGGCGACGCGAACTTCGCAAATGCCCCGTGGCCCTCGCGTCGTCGTTTTATCTCATAATTCACACCCCGCGCAGATTCGAGCGAAAGTACTGTGGAACTTTTTATCGGTAACCAAAATTCATTTTCAAAACGCACGTTTTGTCGATGACGCGAAGTGGTCCATTAAAAAAGTAAGATATTTTATTTCGGGCCGGCGTTACCTTTCCTCGTCATAGAGACGCCGCGGTCGAATAAACAGTAGTTCGTGAAGTGATAGCGCTATTGTCGCGCCGCACATACACAAACGTCGACCTCTGGTACTTCGAGCCGAGGTCGAAACGGCCGCGGTTCGTAAAAAAAAGAAGATTAATATGCGATTGAAGATTATTCTGGACGAATTATATTTTTAAAACGCGTCGAGATTTAACTCCCCCCCCCCCCCCCCCCCCCCCCCCCGTGTAAACAACAACGCGTGAAGGTCAGTCAGTAATAAATCAGAAATCGCGGAAGCAATCGTGATATTCGAGCGTACGTAGTGAGTGAGCGAACGTCAAGACACCGGCAAAGAGACGAGGATTTTCGAGTGCGAGCAATCCAAAGATATGGCTTCGAAGTCTCATCTCACCCTGCTACGACAAATCCCGCTCGTCCACAACGATTATCAAGCAGCAGAAGCAGGAACGGCGCGGTTGTGTACCCATCCTAGCGTATCAAACGGTAAGCTACATTTTATACTATAATATTCCACGCGGTCTCGAGTCGTGCGTACACCGGCGTAAAAAAAAAAGAAAAAAAAGGTAATACGGTAGAAAAGCGTTCGCACGCCGTTCGTGAAGGTGCGCAACACTGCGTACTTCGTGCGACTCATCTCGAGAGGTCCTCAATCACATTTCCGAGTCAAGAGAACTCAGGCAACACGTACGCGCGACGTTGTTGTCTCGGAACCTCGCGCTCATCGCGCGCGCGCGAGCGTTTGAGCCGCAGTACCGCGGAGCCGGCGACGAGGCAACGCGCGTAGAAAAGTCCGTCGCGCATCGCGACGAGGATGCATCGTGACACTTTTCACGCGCCTCTGTCCAATCATCGCGAAGAAGCGTTTATCCAGCAGAACGCTACGGGCGACGAGGATGAGCGGGCCTCGTACTACGTTTCTTGATCTTCGCGTCCTTCCGCTGTTTATCCTCGACAGGCCCGAGTGGCGCGCAGCGCCTTTCGCGTCGCGCTTACATGCCTGTAGTACCCCCGAGCCGATGGCATTCGTACGGAGTTTCCCTTGATTTGCATTAACTCTTAAGAACTCTCGTGATCGTACTCTCGAGCTCTTGACATCTCGTCGCGTCAATTTTATCCCCTTGTTGATGCGAAAAAAAATTTGAGAAAAATCCCCCGCGAGTGTTGCAAATTAGCGTAGAAAATAGCGCGCAGGATGAGTGGAGCGCGAATGACGTACTCGATTTTTCTTCCGATTTTTTTTTTTCGCGATAAGTAATTTTGCTTCTACTTCGTGCGTAATTCGCGGTCCGGTTGTCGATGCCGGGGAAAAAAGGGTTATAAATTCTTTAGTTGTATAACAATAGTTTTTTTGTGTTTTAAGAATTTCCTTCGTTCTCCAAATTCGTAGGTACGTTTGTTCTCTTGCGAACAATGCGGCACGTTTCGTTCATGTCTGGCCCACAGAAAAACATAATGCAGACGTCACGTCGGCGTGTCCGTCGCGCGTCTTGGCCGTTAAAACCATTTCTTTCTCGCTACACGTTATTACACACGTACGAATACTCGCAGGGCTTTTTTACGACGTGGGCTATGTCCGATCGCGACGCGCACTCCCATGCCCGAAAAATCGTTTCGCGTCTTCGATGATGTACTAATCCGGCATGGAGCTTTAAACTTTACGACCCGAAGGCGGCTTTTGACGCTCTGTCGGCCAGAACGCAACATGAAATTGAGTAATCTTCTGTTCCCGCACGTTTCACTCTACGTACTTCTTGCCCACACCCCAAATGAAAGAAGGATTGATCCAAAGTTCTTATTAACGTTATTATTATTGTCGGCATTGAATGAGAGAAATGGTTAGGAAAGTCAACGCGCTTCCAATCGCTACTGTTTTTTTGCGAACGCAAAATGATTGCAAATGTTCTCGAGAACTGATCGATTATTATCTATTTCGTCCACTAATTATCTGCGATTACGATTCAGCCGATCAGTCTGCGAACAACAAGATTCTCGACAGTCCACTGGAGATGCGCTACATCAAGCTTAAGTTCCGAGATCCGAGCAATAAATTAGTTTGACTTTGGCAGAGACGATCGAGATCGTTCGGCATGTTTACCGCTCGGGTGATGGATCGACCTCGCGATAAATATAGAGCCGATTCATGAGAATTCGGGAAGATAAAATCGTCGAATAATTCATAAGATTCTCGTTCTCGCGATTCCCATTGCTCGATAGACAATCGCCAATGATACAATAATAATATTCATGATATAATGAAAATCATAACAGTATTAACATTTTAATTGCCAACTGAGACTCGATTTTGTGGAATCAAGTTCTCGAGAGAATTGTCTCAAAAAATCAAAACCATAATCACACGCAATACGAGTTGTGCGAGTCCGCGGCTAGTCAAAGAAAGAAAGAATGCCATCGGTCGCGAAACACCGTCGCCGAAAGTGCAATACCCGGTTCCGTATCTTCGACAGGTGACAATCAAGCCGTGCCCCGTCGAAACCCGCGTTATTTCGCTTTTTAAAACGTCCCCGACAGGGCCGAGAAAGAAGAGCCGTCGCGACGGCGAAACTCGAGGCGCAACAGCCTGCCGCAGACGAGCAAAAGCCGTTCGTCCCGATGGGTCAGAGGCAGAGGCCTCTCCAGTCGCACGTGAATCCGATAGGCGACGCTGTGCGCCATGAATAAAATATCAAAAGGTTTGTTTATCGGTGTATCCGCACACACGGCGAACGTACCACGACTGTCGTGAACACGCGAAAAATGCATATACGTATACAAGAGTATCGCGCGTTGTACGAAGTACGGTCAGGTATTAGCATTCTCGAAATGCACTAGAAAAATCTTTCGGAACGCCGAGAGTCATTCCGTTCGGGAGCCGGCGAGCGACGAGAGTTCGTTCAACGACTCGGGACGAAGCGACGATGATGCGAAAGTGGCGGTGCTTCGTCGCGAGGACACGCGAGCAGGACTCGAGCGAACGAATAATAACAACGAACGTGCTCACATCCCTAATATCTCTAATCTCTAGTTCAATCAGTCGGTTACCGTTGGCCGGCGTGTTCTATGCCGTCGAGTTATTCGCATTGCACACGTCTCACGTATTGCTAATTTATGCTCGTGCTTCGAAAGCAAATACGACAAACGGTGTTACGAGGGCTCCTCCGGTAGTCCTGGGTTTTAGTACCGTACAATAACGTTCTAATATACATATAGGCCGGCGTGGAAGAGACGTTTGTAGCGCGTAACTCGAAGTTTTACTACTGTGCTTCCTTTTTCCTTTTTTACCCATGATAATGTAAAAATACCGGCATTTTTGTCATTCGACAATATTACCGTATTTTCATCGTCATGCAACGGTAATGATACAAGTTAAAAAAATACGAAACGATCGGGACGGAAATTGATACGAGATATTCTACGTGTGCGTTTCGTAGCAATAGGCACTCGTAACTCACGCTTTTTGCATCGATATTTCATTCCACAAAGATAAATTCACGAAGCTCGTTCATTTTATTGTCGAGGATGAAAAAAATCGAAGCAACGAGCTCGTTTCTCGGTAAAAAGTTCGTTGTACTTGCGGGGTTAATGATGGTTACTATCTCGTTCCGAAATTAGCATTCGAATGGGTTGGATATTACGTATTTTTATTTCCGGCGCGGCGCTTTCTCAGGCGCACACAGAGCTTCGCGCGAGGGCTATATAAAGTTTCATTTATGGAAGCGAAACGACGGTGAGGTCAGGCAACACTCGCGGTTGTCCGTAACGACGTCCAGCTCGTACTTTCGTTCGTGATCTTCTTGTTCTTCTTTCGCGTATACCGAATGTGCACCCCGCACATAACCGTAAGATCTTCGCCGTTGTGACTTCTCGCGCGCATCCGTTGGCGCCACGTTGTCCTACGCTAAACACTTCACGGTTAAATATTACACTCGAATCTCCTCGTGTGTCCGTACGCGTAACATAAATAATATACCTCCTCGCGAAATGTTACGAATGGTTATAACGCAGGACACGCTGAATTTTAAATGAGAAAGAGCGATCTTATCGGGATATATATTCTCGTTTTTTTTTTTGCGGTGCTCTCGCTTTTTCGAGAATTTCACGAATTCGTGGTTTCGTTCGCAAAATTCGTTTCGTGTGTGGGCCGGGAATCGGCTCTGTCTCATGACTTGCATCTTTCGGAGAGATCCCGACGGATAGATATTTGTAGGCGCGATTCGCGTTGGGAGAGCTCTCGGAGATCGCGAGGGGTCGCCTGATTACTGGAAAGGAGGAACTCTGACCTTTTCTCGATTACTTAATTGTCGCGTTATTGATTCAAGGGTTACTTAATCGTACAACGAAACGTAAAAAATGAAAAGTCAAGCTTGTCAACGATTTTTAAAGCGTTTTTGAGTTTTTGCTTCCAACGATTTAAAATCCTTTTGAAATCCCAAAATCTATGCCTTAAAATCTATGCCTTAAAAAGGGAACAAATCGTGATTCTCTTTATAATAAATTGTAAAAACTGGTTGCGGTATCGACTGGTCTTTTCGGAAGAATAAATAACTCCCGATGATTTCGTAGCAAAATTATGAATTACACTTTGATTTATCATTAATTTAATTCAATTAATTAAAAACCTCTCGCTGATCGCAAGTATAATAATTTCGTCGATCTCTCATCATTCGACACGAAATTTCGCGTCGGGAATTCCAAAAAATGTTGTATATTTAGGCATCCGCCGACTCCGATATTTGAGAGCGCCAAACGATACGTAACGTTTCAACGATCCGTGAGAATTTACTCAATTTTAATTCCGCTCACCGAACTCTCGTGTGCGCGTCTATTTCTCCCGTCGGGTCTAAATTTATGCGAGACGCGTTACATTATATGGAAATTTGCCCTCTCGTGTCCGTCAACCGTGTATTTCTCGCTCGTACCGAAAGAACTTATAACGCCTCGACGTGGAGTATTCTTCATTTTGAAAAAGACTTCTTTGCTTTAAATCCAAAAAAAAATTATTTCAGTCGTACCAATTATAGTTTTTTTCATTCACACATTGTATCGCGTATAGAGCTTGGCTACCGGCATTTCTTTTCGGTGCAGGCAGATTTTTATTAATGACCGTGGCACAGCCGGAACCTTCGCGTGTTCCTCGATAAATCAGCATCATTAGGCAATTGGTCTCGGCCGTCGCGCGCGGATGGAATCCATTCCTGTACTCATAGTAGTAGCGGTTTTTTTGTCTCGTGCCTCGCTTGGCCTTTTTTCGTTCTCCAATCTTTCTCTCTCCCTTCGCGTCGGTGTGTCCGGAGCACTGACGCGAGCGCACTCGCGAGATTTACACTCTGCTCCCCCCCATAAAAATATGTATCACGTTGGGTCGTGCGCGAGCAACGCGCACGGTCTCGCTCTCGCTCTCTCTCGGCGCCCACCTAAACTTCTTCTTTTCCTCATCGTTCTCTTTCGACTCGTCTCTTTCTCACGGCGGTCTCGCCCGTTGCCGCTGTCTCGGCATCCGGCAGCCCCTTGACCACTCCTCGAATCGTGAATTACAAGGCCAGCGAGAAAACGAAACATCTTCTTTCTTTCTTTCGCGAACAACGACGCCGGAGCGGAACGGTGCCGCGAAACGTTTGCGTTCCTCTCCCTCGGTCTTCCTCTTTGGATACTTTCGCGAACGTCGTCGAGACGATTATGCGGACCGCGGCCGGGGCGAGCCCCCGTCCCCGACGGGCATCGCGCAGCTTCTTTGCTCTCTCGAATCGCTGCGCTACGGCGTTTCCTGTCCAACGCGAACAGGTAGATTGAGTCGCATCTTCGGAACGGAGAGCTAGATTGCGTGATTAAGCTCCAACGTCTATCAAGGACCTCCCGCAAAACCGCTTCGGTTATATTGTCAAGAGTGGTAGATGACGAATTGAAAAATGCTTTGAAGAATGATGAGTTTCAAATTTTCCATATAATTTTTTTAAAACTAAATTAGATTTTTTTGTGTATGAATATCTTCGGCAAAAAAATTGTTTCGACTATTTGTTTTTTTTTTAAACTTCTTTGATTAACGAATGACTATTGTCTTTAACGGAACGAAAACTCCGTAAACATATGCCTAGTTCGGGTCTCGCAATGTGCGCGAGTTCGCTTGTCTTTCGTCGCACGATCGTCGATCATGGTCCGTTTAACAATGGCTCCAACCGTGTTTAATGCAAAAAGAGTCCGCGCGCTGGTGCCGTCGAAGAAGCCGCTGGATCACGCGCGGCGATCCTATCTCAAAGGCTCGAGGTGTGAATATCCACCACACCCGAAGATACCGATCTTTCCGGTGTTATTTTCAAACATATGTATACGCGCGGGTATAACAAGGATATCCAGTTGATACGCGCCATCGGCCTCTCGGGTTTCGCCGAAGAAAATTGATTGAATTTTTAATAAGCCGTTGAAAAATCAACTTTATCGATTCATACTTCACATTAATGCTATCGTCTTACATCGACTAATAATCAAATATTACATGAAAAATGAATTTCATCGAAGCAACGAAATATTTTGATTATTCGGTTGGTAAACATCGAAAAGAAATACTCAATACTAACAACAACAAATAATAATAGTATTAAATTTTTCCATAACTAGCCAGAAATTAGAAGCAAATTGTTTTTCAGTCCATTTATCACATCCCTAAATGTGATTACATTAGGGGATAAATACCCGCGATTATTTTTGAATCATTCGCTTCTCGTAAGAAAAAGAAGAAAAACCACCCATTGGCCCTTTCACGCTCAAACGCATATCTCGAGCTCGAGAAAGAAGTCGGCGTCTGGACCTCGCGAGAGCCCAAGTCCCGCCGGGAACATCGACGAACGTGTCTCCTCTATCGCTCGTGTTCCGCGTTGTAATGTAAATATTTGATTATTTCTAAAGCGCGTCAAGAGAAATGCGTGAGAAGGAATGCCAGTCTCGTTATATACTCGCGGACTCGTTCGAGGCGAGTCACAATTTCCCGGATCTCTCGATGGTTCGGTTTCAGTGTGTCTATTACGTATGATATATCGGTCACGAATTTATCATACAGTATATTTTCATCTTTCCAAGCACCCCGAAGAGAAACGCTGAATATATAACCGTACAAAATATTTATATATATATATATATACAATTTTATATATAGAAGTAAAGCATTTAACTGTTATGACCTCCGCTAGTAAATTTACGTGCGGACACCTTCGAGTCATTCCATCTCGAGTTCTTTCTTAGGATCGTTATAATATCGTATACCATTCGATCGGCGAGTAATCGATCGGTCGTGACGAACGATATTGGCAATCCCGCTATATGCCTTCTCGCAATCGGCCCCGTTGCTCTTGTTAATCTTGTCGCGGTCAGAGACACCGCACTATCGGGCCTCTTCTGTGTACCATTGGATTAATCTCCACTTCGATGCACTTCTCCGCTCGCGCAGGTTAACAACTTCGATATATACCTCTAAACGTTGTATCTCAATAACTCGTTACCACGATGGGGCGTGGAGCTAACGTTTCCGGAATCATTGATCCGTAGCATCATCGTTTTCAAGCCTCCTTGTTATTAGTCAGTGTCTCGCGCGATATACACCGGCGAACGCGGTGTAAACGTTGGAACCGAGCGCGGACTCCATCGCGTCTCGAGTTACGTGAGAAAATCGTGTCGTATCGTCCGCGCATACCACGGGAGGGGTTTAGATGCATTGCGATTCTTTATTTTGAAATAAAAACATTTCGTACCCGAGAGAGAGAGAGTCGAGACAGTCCTGAGAGCTTGTCAGCGATCGAACTCAGCGAGACGAAACAAAATGCTCGTCGACACTGTAGTGATTCTTCACTGACGCCACCGAACTCGATCCCCCTTATCTTCCCGTCTCTTCTTTCTCCAAACGCACTCGAGAGCCGTGGCGCGTCGCTATTGAACACTCGAACGTGGGACGAATTATTTCAAAATCGACCTGCGTGACATTCTCGCTCCGCCTACGGAATAATCGGAAAATGTTGCACAAAAGAGATACACACAATTGTGAAGTCGTAATTCGATTAATCGCCCGCGATTATGGAAAATAAAATCATTAAATCATCATCCGTCGAGAATCTATCGTGGCTCTCATAAAAAACATTTTTATGCCTTGCCACGGGGTTAAGTTGGGGTATAATTCGATTCGACCAAGGAAAAATTGTGGATAACATAAGAAAGGTTTCCACAACTAAAAAAAATTCGAACAGGCTGAAAAAAATTGCAAAAAATTCGAATAAATTTTAAACAATAAGACACAGCGGAAATAATTCAGACAAGGCAGCACAGTCAAACTTTTTTCACTTGTCGCAGGTTTCAGTGAATTCCTTCACGCAATGAGAATAGCGGCGAGTCGCACCGATTGCATTGAGAAATGTAGCGATGAATAGAATCGTATTTGTTATTCGCGAAGTTACAGCCGGCAATTGTGGGACCGCGGGAGTCGATGTAACACGTATTCGCGGTAGAAGTATTTCTCCTCGTTGTTCCCCCTCTCGGCAATCGTGCTCTGATGTCGCTCGATCGTCAATAAATCGTTCCGACCACCTCTCGCGAGAGAGCGGTCTCGCCGCGGCCGCCTCACGGTATCCACCGGGCCCTTTTCCACTCGTTCGCGATTCTCTCCACCTCCTCTCGTTCTCTCTCTCACTCGAACGGCGATATAATCGATCGCAGCAATATCGTGGACAAATTCCAATTACGTTCGCGCGCCAGCGAGAACACGAGGGCCGCGCATATTCACGCCCAGTCAGTGTGGGCTGCTTGGTAACTCGAGGAGCGTTATACATACCCATGTATAGATGTATCGTCCTATATACTATATGTATACATATTCTATATACATATATATCGCACCATAGGTGTACATACAGCAATGTACACATTATAGGTGTGTATAAACGAGACGAAAAGAAAAAACTGGAAAAAAAACGATATAGAAAAAAAAATCAGGAAGGAGCCCCCGGCGCCGCGTGCTGTTTAATTTTAGGGCATTACGTTCACGGGCGGCGGCAGCCACAAGACTCTCTCACCTTCTCGCCTGATGGGACTAAAGCTCGGACTAAAGGGTTCCGCGGATCTCGCTGTTTGCCAAGATTATTATCCACGAAAAAAAAAATAGTGCGGTAAGAAGGGGAGAAATGATGAAAGAATGATGAGAATAGGAGGGGAGCGACGATGAGAGACGAAAAATAGAAGAATATGACGGAAACACAATAAGGAGAATAAAGTAAAAGGAAATGCAGGTATAACGAGGAGGGCCGTATCTTTCTGCGTAGTGTGCAGAGATCATTGGAAGAGGAGGTCGCGCATTGCGTTTTAGCATGTTCGGGAGAATTCTCCGTTCGGTTCGTCGCTCTCCGCGGAAGGGCGCGAGTTTCGCGAATTTGTTCAGCAGTTGAAATCATCATTAAAAAAAAAATATAAAAAAATAATACGTCATCGGTACTGCAATACTTACAGATTACAAACATCGTTTTAATTTATCTTTATGTTGAAGTTGACTTATCGGAAACATACCACAAGAATCTTATACTGCTATTTCGTGTTTATTTCTTCTTGCATTTCTGCTCTTAATATAATTACACGAATTGCTTAGAAACAGAATAACACGTATTCCTAATAATTTAACGCGTGAAACGATCTCTTACTCGCCGTGAAAGTGCGTCTTTCTGCATCCCAGTCGACGTGATCGAAGATATTTAATATCTACATATAAGTTTACGATGTAAACGAGCTTAACCCGCGGAACGTTTTACACGCTAAATTATGCGGGTATACGCCCTTACGTTTCCCGGAATTGGATATGTATTTTTTTTCCTCGGGTGAGTTCTTAATTTCCGAACGCGCGAGACACTTTTCGCGCATGAAACTGAATATGATTTGATCGCGCGAGCGCGGATAAAGTACACGGGCGTGCACGGAGACGCGTGTACTAGGTGTGTTAGGTACATCGCGCGCATATTTCGTATTATAGCGTACACGCATCGCGCCCGATCGCGCGACGTGTTAATTTGCATCTGCACGCGAGACCCGGTCCTCCACCTGCTTCGTCGCGTACCTTATATATAATCCCCATACGCGAATGCCCGCGAAAGAGTCGCATCCGACGATAATTAATAAAATTTGCCGGAGTCTCGATGCGCGCCGCGATACACACGAGTGCGCGAATATTATTCGTGATTTTTTTTTGTTTTTTTCATTGCGAACTCGAGACACAGACGGGACACATCGATACTTATTCAACATGTTAGACTACCGAGGCAGGAGAAGGACGACGTAAAACCGTGCAAGTACTGGGATTTGCGTACACCGCGAATGCCGGGGTGGGGAGCGTACGCCAAGTAAAGAATATAAAAGTACTTGGTATTCCCGGTTTACCTCGATGCATCGCGTGCGGTTATAGTACACACGAACTCCGATGGAAGAACTCAACACGCTCTCGATATCTCGCGAAACGAGATTATTATTTTTTGTTGTTCTGCGCTCGACTGCGTACGCCGCCCACGCATCAGTGGAATTATTCGAATCACTTAAATTTCAATTAAAGAATCGAGATTTTCTCTTTTATTTTACATTCGACGACAGGAACGAGATTAATATGTGTAATCGATATCAATATTTAAACGTGTAAGCTTTTTTTTTAATCAGATTTATTGCGGGTAAAAAATGTTATTTAACCATTACCCGACAGTCTTCCAATGTTTTGTTTATAAGAAAGAAACTGAACTATTTTAATCGATTTGTTGTCAATCCCCGCGAGAATCGATCGGGTTTCGCGGGACGTTGAATTGATTACTTAGACTCCTGTTTGCGAAAGACTGTTTATAAAAAAAAATTGATCAACAGTGCGTACGTGGATTTAGAAGCGTTTGTTGGAGCTACATTGGTTAACGGTACTACGATCGATACTTAGTATCAAAGTTCAGTCGCACCGGAGAGTCAACTGTCGGCGGTAGTCTCGATGCGCGGCGTCGCGACGATGATTACATTGATTATATTAACAGTGCGATAGAGTCGCGTTACGTTAGCGTTAAACGGAGCCCCGGGTGAGGATCGATTGCTCGTACAACATCCGGCGATTGATTCGAACGCCGCGCGTATTCAACGCTCACGCATTCGATCGACGGTTCCACACACGATCGCGCGAAGTATAGCAATGAAATATCGTATTTCCGGTCAGAGAACATTGCTCGAAATTTCGTCTCGTATTGCATTGCTTCGTTTTCATTTGTCACGGCACGAAAAACAATAAGTAACAAGACCTAAAAACATTTTTTAGAATTCAAGAAAAATATTAACTTTATTGTCATAGAATTTATTAATTTTCCAAATTAAAATTAATTTTCGAATTTATTATTATTTAAAAACGTACAATTTATTTTTATTTTGTCCAAGATTGCGAGAAGCAATGTATTTTTTAGTCGTTTTAATTTTTTTGTATGCACTCATTAAATACATATTCCCGCAATGAGTTGAGTAGTCTCTTATCGGATAGGGTGAGCATTCCCTGCATTACAGGCGTGTTCAAGAGGCTCCCCTTGAATTTCAGGAATTCGCGCAATCTTGTCGTGTGTGGAAGCGTGCGGATATATCGTGCAGCGCTCTCGGCGCAAAGCGAAAGCAGGAAAGCGGCAAAGTATCACGGTGGTGTAGTAGTGTGCCGAGAGTCTTTGGCGGCCGATGATGCGTGTGCACGGGCCGTGGGTAGGAAAGCCTGAGAGGTTCGGCCGCCGCGTGGAAATAAGTAGCTTAAGAAAGACGGAGTTCGCGTGGCGGAGATTGGTCTGACGCGCGGGGTAGACCGTATACAGAGTGGGGACGCGTTTTATGCAGAGAGGATGATACCTCGCTGCGGCGTATCTACGCCGGACCAGGTGCATCTCGGACTCTCAAGCTCTCGCGAGGGCTCGTCGAACTCATCCCGTCGGGATCGCAATTCCACATAGAAACTCAGTGACGCTAGAAACGCTTCATAGTGCCCGCTATCGCCGAGGCTAGGTGGACCGTCGGAAGTATCTGAAGGCCATCGTTCAGTCGTTCGTATTTCGAAATTTTCGTGCCCGCGGTAACTAAACTTCCTCCGCGAGTTCTTCGAACAGAACAAAAGAATAGCGACAACAAAGTGACCTTGAAAAAAAATGTTAAACCTCGCGTTTCAGTGAGTTCTATGAGCAAAACTCATTTGCAAAAATAATATTAAAAAACGACAGTGAAAAAGTGCTAATTCTTCGGTACTCTTTGTCCGCGACGAAAGTAAAAATTTTCGAAAGAAATGTCGCATCGGCACAAAGAAGACAAAAGCATTATTCATCCGTTAATCATCGAAGAAATCGCCGTTTCGTTGGGCGTTGTAAATCGTGAATCGATGAAGTCAGAGTGAAGTGCGATGTACGCGGGGAAAGAGAAGAGAAAACAAGCAGTTCGGTTCTCGGCTCGCGATCGATGACTCGCGAGGAGATCGTCGGTGTCGGTGGCGCGTCGGTTATCACGCGTTTCTACGTGGAAAGAAGTAAAAGAGGTGGAATAGGTAGTGTGTAAGGTTAGATATATAGGTGTAAGCGAGCGACGGTGAGACGATGGTCGCCGTTGCTGGTTCGCCTTTGCATGGTCCAAAGCAAGGAGTAGTCCCAGACAGTTCGCGTGGCCGGAGATTGGTCTGACATCGTCTGCCATCGCTCGTACGAGAGTGGGGGCGTGTGTTATGCAGGATTTAGGGTTCAACGTGGTGGTAACACCGGCGGCGCGTTGCTGGTGCTCCCCAGCACCGCGAGCTCTAACGCTCCGTGGCTGCTGCTGCTGCTGCCTCGCTCGACGCTGCTTCGCTCACAGCTCAGCAGTCTTCGGCCCTCTCGGTGTCTCGTATGGCCATGCGTCGGCTCACTGGCGGTCCGCAACATCCCACCGAGTCAACCAGAACGTCGTCGTACCCCGAAGCGAGCGTCGCCGCCGTCGTCGTCGTCGTCGTCGCGCACTACCGTTACCAAAGTCAACGGTATCGAACGACGCTCCACGAGATCCCGCGACAAACGGATCGCGCGCACCCTCGACGCGCGCGCAACCCCCGCGACCACGTCGCTCGTGTCTCACGACTGTCGCGTTTTCGGCGCGCTTATCGGGACGTGTCGCGCAAAAATCGTTCCGCGTCGACGAGAAAGATTGATATTCACCCCGGGGTCAACGAACGATTTCTCTTCTGTTTGACAAGCTCGGAATAAATTAGTCGCGATGAGGAATCAAGTAGCGTCAATGATAATCTATTATATTGCACGCGCCTCGTGAAACAAGTGGAAACGCACATGCGTTGGATCTTTTTTTTTTTTTCTTCTTCGTTCTTTTGACACTCGATGTTTGTCACTTCGCCAGCTGTAAAAATTCGGTGACGAGGAAAGATAAGGAGAAGAAGAGTTCGACGCGTTCGGAAGATCGACATCGATCTTTTTTTTCTTTCACTGGAAATACGCGGCGCAGTACAAACGCGCAACGAGTACTCACGAAACACGGTAGCTCAGCTTTTTTGTCGTGCGTGTTTCGAAGTGCGTCGACAGTTTTCGTGTTAATTTTGGTCAAAAGTGAGAAACAAAAAGAAAAGGGACTGAGTATTTAACAAATCTTTTTTAAACGTGTTACGAGATTTAAAAGGAAAAGAAACTTTCCACGTTCGCGACTTTTTCTCAACATATGTTTGTGTCTCGCGACGCCTTCAATGGAATAACAAACAATTTATTATGGTGACGTGAGGAAAGTGAATAACTGTGCGGTGGGACCATTCGGTAATTCGGGCATCGAAGTGTCGACATCGCAGCGATAATTCAACGCGAAACGTTTGTTTCGTTCGCCGTCGATGCCTCGTGACAATAATGACAACGCAGTAACTGATTCTTCGTTATTCATTGTTGGCGACAATCTTTTCCGTGACACTTTGCTTTAGTCGCGCGATCGGTGTAAACTGCGGCCGATTAAAAAAAAAATGACGAAACCTCGTTTTATCGCGCATCATTACATATCGGGGATTCCACGACGATAAGGAAGAAAAACGTGTAATATCGAGTGAAACTTCCAATATCTTCGAAATACCGCGTTAATTGTAAAAAAAAATCGAGTAAATTGCTAAATCGGAGAAAAAAAAACGAAAATCGGAAGGAAGTAAGCGAAGATTCGCGGATCTTACGGTAGGTTCGTTGATGCATTGACCGAGGTAACTAAGATCGTTGGGCAGTTATGCGCTCAAATTATGCGTCTCGGGGCCTCGGTGAAGCGGCATAAGCGAGCAACTGTGAAAAGGGGCCCTCTCGCAGTTACACGTTTACACTTACGGATAATCTGCTGCACGTCCCACGTTCTTTAGCCGCGCTTCGTAGAGCCGCTACTGCAACGAGCAGAAAAGCAGAAGCGTCAGATCGTTAACCGCCGAACGGGCCGAACGTTCGTATCGGCGCTTACACGCTCTTCGGTTTCTTCGAGAGTTTTCACGGGAACGAATTAGTTTCTCGCCACGTTCGGATCCCGCGGACTCGGAGTAATTTGTTTTCCTCGACGCCGCGCCAGAAATGAAGTAACCGCAGAGACTGGTTGAAAATAGATATTGACAATAAACAAATAAACAAGAATAACGAGAGACTTTTCCGTATCGTTGATCTTCAGTTTATCTCATCGTTTCAAAGCCGTTGTGGAATGTGACGAGAAAACTACCGAATCTTCATTCTCGTTTCTTGTTCTCGCGGCAATCGGTCTGTCGTCGAAGTGCCGACAGTACAGTGTCATCGAACGTGAATAGATCGGTCGTTGTATTTACGGAGTATACCGGTGGAGTGAGCTAGAGCGTTCCATTCACGAATCGACGCTGTTCGACGGTTGTGTCCGTTTTTAGTTGGTTTTTTTTTTTCACGTTAAGGATATTCGGAGTTTTCAAGACTATCGACGTTCCGAGTCGAGATCTCTCGTAACGAGTTTTTCGAGTTCAGTTTCCTTGTTTTTTGTTGATTGTTTACTGCATCGGGATCCTGGAATCTTAGCAGACATAGCCGATCGGTGAGTAACGCTATCAATTTGGCATTAAAAACGTAGATCATTGTAACAACCGTTCTATTTTGATCGGATATTAAAAATTGTACAGATTGGAAATACATCGTATGATAATTTAATACGAAAACGCTGGCAATATTAAATATTATTCTGTCGTTGAAAAAATTACGCATATATAATGACGACTTACAAAGCGCGCAAAGTTCAAGTCGACGATCGAATCGAATTAATGTTCGCGTTTATTTCCGATTGTAATATTCGCCGTTGCAATTTGTGTTCGATCGGTTATCGGTTACTGATTCTTCAATTATCGTTATTACAAATCTCAATACCAGTTATTCTATGTATCGAGATGAATGTCCCACTGACCGAGTTCCCATTCGAGTTGCAAGCTCAGACGACAATGTACAAAATAATTTTTATTCCAACGCTTGAAAATGAAAATATACACTTTGTAAATTCCTCTGACGGAAACGACAATCATCATTTTTCGAAATTTGAGAAAAATTGGGAAAATAATGGAAAAAATTGCGACCGCCCGAATAGGCGCCACATTCGAGAGTGGCGGAAAAAAAATCTCGGTATGGTTTCTCCCGTTAATCGTGGCGTATTATATGCCAGTAGTGCGCGCTAGCCACTATCACTTTACGCCTCTTTTCGCTCGTTATATTATTGGTTGGTTGCTTAACAAGAAGGCTGGCTCGAAAGTCGATGTGGGAATGAATCCTATAACCGAGTGAACGTACGAACGTGTCAGCCAATCGTCGGGACTTGCGTTTACCGTACAAGCAACCAGTCCAATCGGGCCCGATGAACGTTACGCTACCATAACTAATATCGCATCGAACATGTATTTCGCCGCGTACTCTCGTAAATCACCGCGGCTATTGAATGACGCTTCTTCGCATAAAATAAAATGCAATAATTTCGGATAAAAATGCAATTGATTCAACGGAAATTGAGGAAAATTGTCGCGTTTATTCGAATCGGCAAATAATGCAAGAAGCGAGAGGGCAAATAAAATAGAAGTGAAGCACGAAAAAAATTAAGTTAGGTATTTATACGCTGTTCAAGGCCTAACGTGCACTAGACGATAGTAATGAGGCGTCGGTATCAATTATTCAATCGAGCATTACCTATCCGTCTCGATTGCAAAACACTTGAATTATCGGCGACTTCGACCTCAATTTAGAGACGTCCGGTGGCAAAAAGTCTTAAAAGAAAATCTACATTGAAAAAAAGAACACCACTGAGTCGCGAAAAAAACAAGGATTTCTTTTCTCGTTTCCAGTTTAGGACAAATCAGCCGTAAAATTGTTAATCAAAGCAAAAAATTCTTGAAAATCGAGGTAAAAAAAAATCTTCTGGTAAATTACTAAGAAAACTTGAGGCAGCGGGGCAAAAAAAAAATTTTTTCGGCCATTACCAGTCGTAAAATTGTCTCGAGCGCGCGAGGCGCGCTGATATTGCCGGTACACAAGAATTGATGTATGTACACATCCAGAGGATTCGCATGTAAGTGAACCATAGTGGTGCTTACCGCGCACCGAGAGCTTTCGGCACGTCGTGTATCTTGAGTTCCGGTGGTTGTAATTCCCGGTTGGACCGTAAGCGAAATAATAAATCGGCGACCGGTGAGAAATGAATAAGAGTAAATAGGAAAAAAGGAGAGAAAGAAGAAATCGCGAGAACGACGAGAGCAGAGCGAAGAGGCAGAAGGAGACGAAGAAAAGGAGAAAGAAAGAAGAAAAAAGGGGGTTAAAGAAAGGAAGAAAAGGTGCACCGCTCGGTTCGTTCACTGTAGCGCGACTGTACACAGATGAGAGAGGTTTAAACTCGTGATCATAAATCGCGGTCTCACCGTTTCCACGGGTCACGCCCCGTTAACGCGCGGGTTAACCCGCGAGTCCGCCCATTTTCGGCTCGGATATACACTCTGTATAAAACTGTAATCCACGTTATATAGTATACGTACACTATATATATCGGGCTATTATACGCGTGGAATACTCTTTTTCTTCTTCTCTCGCTTTGATGGGACTCGAGATGGAGGCAGCACCACGACGAGGCACTCCATAACGATTTGAGATCTCGAAGGGGTTAAACAAACAGCGAAAACGAGTGCTTCGGGTCTCTCACCTTTATCGACGTAATGGCTATAATTTCGACGAAGGCACTAACACTGACTCCGCGCATCTTTGCTCTCTAACATTTCTAAATACTTCAACGTCAGTCGCGTGAGATCGGTAAACACTTTTGTTTCTTAACTCTTTTTCTTTACCCTGCAGAATAAAATAATATTCGGTGAAAGAAATGTTTTTGATAAAATAGAAAATTGTCAATATATTTAAAAAATTGTTTAATTTTGTTAATAGAGTCACGGACTTTTATTTTTATTAATTTGGTCTCCATCTTGTGTGGGATTTTCATTTCAATAAAATTCGCAACGATCGAACTCCGCTAATTCATTGTATTTTACGTAACACAATTGAGGCAATATTCTATTAGTGACTGAAGATGTCGAAGCGAAGCTTCGTGAACGCTAATCGAATCGATCGGCGACCGCGATTGCTCGAGAGACCTCGGAATATTCATCAGCATGGATAATATTTACCATCTGTCATTCTCGAATATCGTTGATCGATCGTTGTTTGTCGCGTGAACCAATTACGTTTCGATTGAGTACGCGGGATGCTTTTGGTTTTCGTTGTTCTTCTCTTTTATCGTCGAGAAAGTTTCATCGCGACTCGATTGTTCTCGGCTGATCGGAGAAATGATTCTTTTCGCTATTTCGCAAGGACGAATTTTTTTCTGCTTTTGAGCTCGTTGTTCTCGAACGAGCAAAAGGAAGTCCCGAGTGGGTACCGCGTTGCCATTCGAGCCGGAGTCAGGTGTCGAGGTTTTATAATGCCGAGACGAAACCCCCGGCGTCTTATTTCACCTCTCGTGGTCTCGAGCGAATCAAATTGGACGCATTAAAAGACCAACCAATGGACCACTCGCGAGTCATAAAAGCGTTTTTATTTCGAGTAAATAAAAAAAGCGCAAATTCCGTAAAAATTCGCCACTTCAATTGCATTCGACGTAAAAAGTCGAATGCACTTTACGATAAACTTGTGGAATATAATTAAAAAATTGAGAGCATTGCGAATTAAAAAAATAAATTAAGTATTGAAAAAAAAATGCCAAGAAAATTAATAAGGCCATCTTTGTAAAGGAAGATTTCTTCGCTCCATAAGGTATCAAAGATCCCGTAGCTCGGTTAATGCGATAACAAAATTTGTTTAGCTAACGTCTGCAGGCCTCAAAACACTGCGGAGGGGTATATAACTGTAGCGAAAGTCGAGACGATGTCGTGGGTGGCTGGCTAGTCGTTTGGATGCATCTAGCGCGTATACCTATAGCGGGGAAGCCCGAGGGTAGCTGTGAATGAAGCTAAACACGCGCTCTTCTACTCAATGGAGAGCGAGAGGGGTGCCACTGAACCGACGCGTGGCACACCACGTAGTGTATTTTACACGCGTGTGTGTTTATACGAATGCCCCTACGATCCTGAAGAACTTCGACGATTTGACACACAGCAGACATTTTCGGTTGTATGCAAGCGCAACACACTAGAAATGCTTGGCAACATCGCGCATAGATTTTTCACATGCACACGTTGCGGACATCACTTTTTTCTTTTTTTTTTTTAAGACGAGACGAGAATTGGAGGTAAAATAAGAACAACTTCCGGGTCTGGAATAAAATGTACTATAGGGCTCTAAAAAAATCCGGAGTGATAGTTTAGCATATGATTTTTTGTGCGAAATGCAATTTTTATGTGCAGTAATAGATGAAGAAAAAAAAAGTTATTCTCTGTTTTTTTGGGTGACTCAGTAGAAAATAGGATCTTCATCGGAGCCCGAGATTCCTCATCCGTTGTCTCGAGTTACGTCTGGAAGCCCGTTTCGTTTCCGTGAACGCGCGACGAGTCGAGCATTAGCGACGATATGAAATCGGTGATAATCGCGCGGAGGGTTACAACGAGAATACAATCGAATCGAATCGTAGCCTCTCGGATCGGCGTGCGATATGTCACTGTCTATATTTAACCCTTGGCGACAAGTAAAATCGAATCACACCGTCTTATCTCTCTCTCTCTATCTTATACATGCGAATCTTAATCGATAAATCCGGCATTGTCGACTACTACATTATCGCGATTCATTTGCAATTGGAACGGTCGAAGCGCGTAGGGGAGAGCGGGGCAAAATGGCATACCGGGGCAAAATGGTACAAAATGGTAAAATAAAGTGCCCCGTATGATAGAATCAGGGCAAAATGGGACAAAAGAAAGTCCCATCGAAGTAGATTTTTTTGCTGTCGCATTTTGTCCTAATACCATTCTGCCCTGGTCCCATCGTGCGTGAATACCATTTTGCCCCGGTATGCCGTTTTGCCCCGCTCTCCCCTACATTGTATGCGACTGTTTTGTTTTTTTCTTTTCGCGACGCCGCGTATCGTCGCGATTGTGAATAAGCCTCGCGCGATGACAATTTGCATTGAAATGCAACGCGCCTCGAAGAGCCGAAGGAAACAAAACCAACATTCCGATATTCGCAGGTGATCGGCTATATAGGCCTAGCGTGATTCTCAATTCGACTATCCTACACGACGCTCCGATGAGTATCCGAGTGACGATAAATAATCATAAATTATATTGTGCCCGTATCACTCGAGGCTTCGAGCTCGATAAAGCAAAGTCAATAGATTCCTCGGCGGGGTCATGGACGTGTCACATCGGGGCTTAGGCGGAATTTCCTCGATCAGTGAATCACGTTGATTTTTTTTTGTTACGGAATTTACGAGATTCAATCGCCGGGACCCGGTTTTTCAGAAATACGAATTATTGATCGAATCTTTAGACGAAATTAACAACGAAATGCAACAACAAGGCTTTTCGAAATATCAATTGTGAATATTTCTTGGATCAACTGACGTTTGTTAACTATAGTTAATGAATAATTAACTATGTTACAATAGTTAATAATTCAAACTAAAAGGAAGAATTGTAATAAAATTAGTTGGAAGACGTCTGGAAATCCCCTAAAAATCTTATACTACTAAATCTTACTAAAAAAGGATTTTTTGGACGGTTGCTAATACTTCAGGATCATTTGTAATTTTATTACAATTCTTCTTTTTTCAATACGTCGAAAAAACATATCGTCTCCTCCGATGCCCGTGCATCGAGAGACACTCAAACAGAACCGTGCATGTAAAATGCGACTTCGCTCACCCACTCGTTTTGAAATACAAACTACCCACCGCGAGTATATACCTCTCGAGAAGAAATCGTCTTAGTTGTTTACTCACGTTCAAAAATACACTGCATTGGCTTGGTTTTCGTCTCATCGCGCGCAATGATTCTTCGGGGCTGGCAATTAGTCGGGACGTGATTTCTTTACGACGACAACAAAAAAAAGGGACAAGAGACCGCTCGCGAGGCAGCTTTGAAGTGAAAAAGTATTCATTGGATGCGCCGCGAGGAATATCCGATGTGGCTACTGCCAAAGCGATAGTTTATTCATCGGAGCTTCTTTTATTTTATTTTTTTCCTTCGCACGGCCATGTAGGCGCTACAAGAACCGCGGGTTTAGTTAAATGCATCCGCGTCGACGTACGTGCACACAAATACGCGCAACTCGTACACTCACACATAGACCGGTAATTTTCACAACCTGGTCTCGCCTCGGTGTGGGCCTTATCTGGAGAATGTTCGATAAAGAAGTGGCCGATAGTGTTTCTCGGTATTCCCCTGCTTCATTCTCGCCTTCGTCTCTCGCTATTTTCTTTTTGTTTTCGTTTTTTCATTCTTATTCTCACGGGGAATAAGGAAACGATTTCATTGTACTGAATTATTTCTGATGTAGGATGACTGTCTGAATAGTCTGCGAATATATTAACAAACGCGAATTTTTCTACACGATCGATGATCTTGCAACATTGCTATTTGATTATAGGCACGTGAAATTAACTCGAATTATCATTTTTTACACGGCCAGTGCGCTACGAATTTCATAGCCCACTTCTATTTTTAATAATAAACAATGTTTATATTTTTTTTAACCAACTTTAGATTATTACAAAAAAAAAATAAGTAAAAACCTAAATTTCTGCAGATTTGTTTGCAAGAAATCAGATTTTTACTGCACATAACAATAAAAAAAAGATAATAATTTGAGAGGTTGAGAATCTTTGAAAACTTTAACAAGAGTGCCCACGGAAGGTCCGAAAAATATCCGTGTTGACGGAGGGTTAACGACGATGACCGAAAAAAATGTATCATCGTATGTAGGCGACTGCGAATCTCGTTAACGAATTATACGGATTAATTGACATTTGCCGGATCGAGGACCATCGAGGCTTTAATTGGCGGGCGAAATGTCGTTTCGTCGCGATTGTCCGTCCCGCGAATTCTCGCATCGGCAATTGCCCCTTCCGCGCCTCGTCGGTCTTATCGAATCCGGGAGAAGACTTTAAGCCGACATTCGCCGCGTCATGTGGCAATGAGCGTTGCGAAACGCATTGCCGGAACATATGCGCACCGACGTGGACCGGTAAATTCGCATTTTATTTTTCGGTAATCCGAACGTTCGGCAACATCGGCTGCAACTCGCGCTGACGGAAAAGGAGCCTGGACGATAATTGCAAACGTCCTGCCACGAGAACCGTCCTTCGCGAGAGATCCACCGTTCGTTTCGGTCAAGAACAGCTTTTCATTGTCACTTTCGCCGTCGCGGCCTTTTAGACGATTCGAATATGTCGAAAATCGTGAAAACAAAAATACAGTATGCCATTCCGGAAAAAGCGTAATAAACATGATTAAAAAAATCTCGATCAACCGTTCAACCTTTGATAATTTTTTCTATTTTCTTCACTTGACTTTTTAAAATCAAGTGTTAAAGAGGAAAAAAAAACCTTCGAGATGTCTCAAAACGATAATTATACTTCATTGTAATGACACGAAACTGCAGATCATCTGGCTGCGATATGAGAATAGGTCCCTTTTTTCCCCAAACTTTACCTGAAATGATTGAGTGCGGGATGACTACGCTCCGGTATCCGATACTCGCAATCTAACATTAGTATTCGCATGTCATTCGTTTTTGTTTCCCACCGCTCGCGATCGTCATATTTATTCTCATATCTTTTCCGCACTGGTCCCGATTGTCGCGGCGGGTAGCTCGTTATAATCCTTCACACTCGTGGCCCAAAAATATACCACATACTGCATCTCGACGTGTCTTAATTCTCACTGTCGTCTCGTTTAAGCGTTTTCCTTGATACGTGGGGGTCCCGACTGGCGCGCTTTTTTGTCCTATTTTTTCTTTAACCAAGACTACCGAGAAAACACAATTAAGAGGGAGATCCGAGGGAATTCGCGCGTAACGGAGATAATTAGCCTTGCACATCGGTCACGTTAATTGGGATGTTCTGGGTCGCTGTGGCTAGCAAGCACTACCGGCTGTTCCTCTTTACTCGGGCATGCCTCTCTCGCGACATTCGAACGCGATTTAAATCCCATGGCAAACGCTACAGTCGTTGGCGATGCGGCAGTGATTGCTCCAGTGATCCCAATGGATGTTCAAAGAGAAGCAGAACCGCCAATAACTGGTCGTTCTCCTTCTCTTGAACTGCCAACGACCGAAGTGCTTTCCAGCGACTCAGAACTTGAAGCAACTACTTCCATAGACTTGATATCCGTAGCCGCTGGAACTCCGCTTGAACCGTTCAAACCAGAGAAATTAAACGCGTGAATCACATTTGCATTGATGCGTGTATAAATCGGTATCCTTCACATACCGAGATCGTTGGCTTTCTTTCGCGATTGATTCACGCACACACGCGCGCTCGTCTCTACGACAAAATTATACCGAATGAAATTTTCTAATTTCATCTTTGAAACCGGCGCCGTTTCGAACTCAACTACGAATCCGAAGTTGAGCGTACTTTTACCTAACTTCTAATCGGTGAAAGTTCTCACTCCCGAGTCAAGACTGCCTCGATGGATGAATTGTCACACGCCGGCCGTGGAAATCGAGGCGTGAATATTGTCATGGGTTTTCATTGAGATTTTTTCTGACTCGATGTTTATGTCCATTATGAAAGTGTCATCGATGCCTCGAAGACTGAGGTTGAAAAAAAAAAACCAAATTGTTATTTCTTTAGTTGCTTGTTTGATTTCTTCATCGCAGATATTTTTTTCAGAGATAAGAAACGTGGACTGATAAACCGTGTCGAATTTGATTTTTTATATTATTAGCACATGGTTCAAGAATAATGGATTGGACGATGTTAAATCGATAAAAGACAATAAAAACACCGTAATTCATAAGAAATAAAAAAATTATCAGAAATGAAAAGGAATTGTCTTTGAGCATAACATATAGATTTGCAATATAATTATCTGTGGGTTTCAATTTTGCCTTTTTTTTATCTGTAGGGTACATTGCAGATTTTTTTGCAAATATGTTTCATTTTTTGTAATGGAATTTCGAACTCATATTTCACTATGATTCGTTCATAAAATAATCCACGGCCATACACGTAAAATAACAATATTTTATCAATGAGAAAATAAAAGTGGAAGGCGTAAATTCCGTGAATAAAGAGGAAAGGTCGTGACTCAAGTGGGCGCGTTTGGTCCCTTTGCAACCGAGAAAAATTAGCAATTTCGGTCTGACTGCGTTGCCTCGACGTCGATATCCTGCTGGAGCGTCCTTCGTGAATTCCGAATACCGAAAGAGTTACTCCAACGAGTGCTTGGATATGTGTCCGCATGTGGAACATACGAACTCGATAGGCGCTCGGGGGATTATTGCGTGCGCGTCTTGTGTGCCCGTCGAGCGTTGTGTACACTTTCACTTTGAATGCTGCGTATGTGTACGACGTGATCCCTACGTCGCGTTACGTCTGTTTGAGCTACAGGCCCTCGAACGAACGTTGCGGGAAAATACATGTGCGCGCTTGAGGAATTTTCTCAGGAGTTTCGTTCGGTCGTGTGTCGAATTTGGTAGCGCGCATTAACCCTGTCCCGGGAACGTAATTCGCTAAACATTTTTATTTTTATTTTTGTCACTGGAAAGGGAAACTGAAATTCCGAGATAAAAGAAAGAGTGCATCATCAGTGAGTGATTGCGCATGTATATATTTGCAAGATAAAAAAAGGAAGGACATTATCTCCGCATCTCGGCTGGATGCTTAATAGTAATTCAGGCTTGTCTAATTAAAATTGTCATTGACTCGAGCCATCTTCTTTTTCTTTTCTTTTCTCTTTTTTCGTTTTTTAAAGAAAGCAACACCGCGAATTGATCCGGAGCCGGCCGGCTGAGTAAATTATTCAATCGATTGCATTATCGATCGGAGATACTCCGAAGAGCGTCGCGAGTCCCTCTTTGGACTCGTGTTCCCCGCTGGCATTTTCGCGATCATTCCGTCGATTAACGAAGCTAATTGCTTTCTGCGCCTGTATAGAAACCCTCGTGTCCGCGCCGCGCCGCGCCCCGTCTTGTGATATTCATCGGAATAATTAGCCGTCGTTCGGAATATTGCAAATTAACGATCTTTAGTGTATTGGGATTACCGGGGCTCTCGTTTCCCATTGGGAATCGTCCATACCGTATCTGTGCTCCATCTTCTTACTCCTCACTGTGTCTCGCGCCGAACGAGGAAGGCGACTCTCGTAATTGGGTATTCGTAGCAACCTATTAGCGAAAAAAAAAGAACCCACGCGACATTTCCGCCTATAATTTTACCGCCGAGTGACCTCAAGTCTATAATGTTATAGCCGTTGAAAAAATACCTATAATAAACAATCAAAAAAAACTGTTCATCGATGCAAATTAACGATCTCGCGACGATTAGTCTTTATTGCGTTACGGAATGAGGAGAAAAACTGTTTTTTTTTAACAAGTAGCGCGTACGAACTCCAATAAAAAAAGAGGGTCGTACCGATTTATTTTCTCGCCGTGGCGGGCAGAAAAGAAAGGCTTCGACGGGTTCTAATTGAATGGCGATTAACGTGTACTGTAATATGGGTATAAGTTTCTCGGCGCTCGGCGAGCCGCCGCCCGGTTGCTTTGTTGCTGGTGCGAGCACACCGTTCTATCCTCGCCGAGAGTCTCGCGGAGGTAAAGTGATTATTATAAAGACGTTCGCGGTAAGTTTACGAGTCTACGGGGGCCGAGGGAGTTGCCTTACAAGGAAGTAATAGTAGCAGCCGCGGGAGTTGAAAGCCCGTCGAGGTAGCGGGCTCGCACAGTTTCCGAGCGTTCGCGAATGCTTCTGGTACATTCGCGCGTCGCTCTCGTGCTGCGTTCGCTCCGCGCGTTTTGTGGCCTCTTGTTAGTCTCAACGCCGAGAGGATACGCTCGAACGCGTTAACCCCCGCGTTGCTTGAGAGAAAACGAGAAGAGGCCCTCGAGGAGACGAGTTGCCGAGCGATACTTTATCCTTTCATGATCCATCGGCTCTTGAACGAGACAAGCCTTTCCTCAAACTGAAAACCGGAGTCTCCTTTCGTGTTGCAATCGATCGTCTAACGTTTACAGCGTGAAAAGGCGAGAATCTGCGAAATGAGTCTCGATTGAGGAAGAGCTTTCCATTGACCGATTAATTCCATACCAAACAAATCAAACTCCACAATTACATGATAATGAAACTAAAAAACGTATGGGCAAAAAACATATATTATGAGTATATGAGTTTCGGTGCACTTATATAGTAATATATATTGCCGAAATATATAAAGATATCTCTATAATATACGAATTCTCATTATTTCACTGTACGATAATGAAAAAATCAAATTCACGTTCTCGTCGTTCGATCGTTCGGATTATGAGTAACGAATAAATCTGCGCATGGGTATCGTTCTATCGGCAATGCGCATCGATTGCGGATGATTTCCGAGCAACAAAAGTAACTCGAGCCGATGCATTCAATGAGAATAATAATAATAGTTCGCTGGAGCGACAGAAATAAGTAACAGGGTGCGACTCGTGTGTCTGACAAACTGCACTCTCGTCGGAGCGTTAATGCAGAACTGGTACGTGTGGTACCAACCGCGCGGAGCATCGTCTTCAGTCATGACGATGCCGAGACGATGCTGTATGCGAGGTCTCGATTGCCCCGAGCAAAGCGCGCTACATATACGAGGGGGCTTTACGTCTGTGCCCGCTTCTGCTTCTCGCCCCTCGGTGAAAATTTACGCCAAGGAGTTCTGCCACGAATTACGGTTTCGTTTCTCCTACAGCATCGGAACTTATAGCGCACCGGGCCTCGACCGGCCACCGTCGAGAATCGTTGTTCGATCCTCACCGGCGAATAGGTGTAACAAAAACCACTCTGTGGTTATAGATGAGTTCTCGGACACGATATGGCCCCCGGTGCGAAAAGAAAAACCACGAAAAATCCCGCGCAACGCCCGCATGCATATACTTAAACATGTATTTATGGATTATACATAGGATACACGTTGCGCCAGTGGGTGTTCTCGTTCGACTCGAATCTCTTTGTGTCTCTCCCACGCACGCCCTCGATAAATAAGATCCATATTTACAACGAAATGCGCCACACCGGGGATGAATAAAGCTTGCGAATTTTCGCGAAGGCGAGATACAGTATCTCACTGCCATCACTCTCGTCCTTCGGGCATGCCTGTCGTATTAACGCTCACACGTGTTACCGCGCTTCGTGGACACTTTTTTGCTCGCTACTTCGTCTTCCTTTCCGACGTCGCGTTGGAAGAGACAAACGATTTTTTTATCGGAGTCAAATTATTAATAAATCACGCATTTAAATCTTCATTGCAACGAGGTACTGCAGAGGGGTGTATTTCGAAACCTCGACATTTTATGTTAATTTTCATGCATTTTTTATGCCGAGACGAATATTTTTGTAATATATATTTTTTACGTATATTTCTATGTTGAGCGTGAGTAAAAGTCCATTAGACAGTAATTTTCATTTTATAAATCGGATAATTCGGTCCTTCGTTTTCGAAGATGCTGCACAGAGTATTATCTAATCTGTGAATTTGCCGAGTCGAAGAAAACTCGCTTCAATTCGTTCCCGCAAAGAGTCACCTTCTCACGATACTTTTTCGGGTTTCGCTCGTCCCGGGTTGTTCGGCGCGTACTCGCATACAGCGGACCACCTACGCAATCTCGAACGATTAGCATTCCGCAATAAGTCAGAGAGCAAAGGCAAGGGCTCGCGAGGCAGAGAAAGAGATACAGAATGGGAGCCCGTTCTCGACGTCGGTTTCTGGCCGACGCCCGGCTATGTTCAACCGCACCTCGCGTATCGCTCAGAGCTATGTGTGTTCCAACATTATCGGCTCATTTGATTCACACTACTATGCGCCTCCCGTAATTTGGGCCCTTCACGCGCGAGAGTAATGGCGAAATCGTCCGGCTTCAACCCCGAGGCATTCGCTCCATGAAATGCCGGTATAAAACTTACTGCGTCTAATCGGAAGGGAATAAAAGCAAAACAGAGCGAAAAAAAAATTCAAAAAATTGAGATCAGTGCCTCGAATTTGTGCCGAGCCCTCTTTACCGAACGACTCGCTGCACCTGCCGAATAACATTTTATGGACTCGATGCGAAACTTTATGTCGTACCGCACGAACGCGATCAATTCAATGAAAATAGTTATATGTTTATTTTCTACTCGTTTCCGATTTCTCTCTTCGAATCTCGATATTCGTTCATTATCTCATTAATCATGTAACATTATCCGCAATGAAAACCAATAATATCCGTCCCAAAAGATTATATTTCATTTGCTTTATAACTTGCAAAAGTCATGAATTGTTACCGACCGCGGTATGTCACTTCGCCTTAAAAGCACTGATTAAATGGCAACGTGAAGAGCTTAGAAAGTATGCAAAATAACCGACAGCGATAGTCAATAGCCTTTTATCAGTCCATTAAAATGCTCGAAACATGGACACATTTGTCAAGCTGATAAACTGTACATGCGTTATAAAAGGTGTTAATTTGATGCTCTTAGCATCACCTGTCGTGCAAATGGACAGTCATTTGTAACAGGAATAAAACTAAAACAAGCATACACTATAATACCGAACTTGAATTCGTGTTCGAGGTGTGTTGTTACACGTGATACGATCCATCGTCGAAAGAGCTATTTTTCGGATAGCGTGTGCTTTCGAAGTCTCTCACGAACACGAAACTTTTATTGACCGTCGTATAAATCGTAGATATTAGCGTAGAGTTGCTTTTACTCGCGAGCAGACGGGTTGGATTTCTTCGCAACTGCGCAACTTCCTCTGCTTTGGATTCACCTGATGGAATAGGGCAATAATATTGAGTGTCTATGGTTCAGCGCCTGTTCTCGTGCGTCCTGTGGGCCGGAAGTTAACGGTGCGGCGCTCCATTTCTTTTTTCATTCGTACTTCATTTTATTCCATTTTTTTTTTTAACACGCCCAGCTTTTCGGCCCCGTTATCGTCCATGATCTACGATCGGATGGTTTGTCACGGAGCAATTTACCAATTTGTTTAATAGGGTCTGCAGGCAGATGCGATTACAACGAATGGCCGGAGCGTAGGCTCGCCGAAGGGAAACGAGGGTTTGTTAAACGAATTAGGATCGAATTACCTGGTTACGTCGAGCGAATCGGGAGTCTCCCTTGCCGGAAGCACTATAGCCAGAACTCTAAAAAAAAGATCGTCGTTGCTCATCCTATCGATTTTTTTTTAAATCGCCATTGCCATTTTACTATACGGAAAAATTCTAATTATTCTTACTAGGTTTTTAACAACAATAGTATTTTACATATCACAAGTTAAAGGAAATGAATGTGTCCTTTGCTCATTTATAAATTATGCAATAATAATAATAATATTTATTGAAATATTCTTTGAAATGCAATATTGCTCGAAGTACGTAAACTATGGAGAAACAGGGCAGTTCACGTGGGCCCAATGCGACAGATGAGAAAAAAAAAGAACGAAATTTAGAAAAAGAAAGTGGTACATAGACGGGGTCTTTCCGATTTCTCTCTCTTTTTTTGTTTTACAACGTGACGCCGAGCGTAAAATTTTCGTCGGCATATTCCAATGTTTTCCAACGGTCTCACAACGGAAGCGGCACTTTTGGGACATATGCGGTCTCGTGCCGCTCGTGCCGTTCGAATGCTCCCAGTGGCACTGACCATCTCGGCGTGACCTTTTACACCGCCGAAATTCTGTATCCCTACCATCGCGCAACGCGGCCGGCGACAGAGAGAGAGAAGCCCACCATACAGAATTTTTGCTTCTGCCGGGGAGTGACGGGACCGTTCTATCGGGGGTTTTCCCGTTTTCCGAGGAGCGAACGGAAGGAAGATACTAGTACGCTTCGAAACGTGGTATCGGCGTGTTCGACCGAAAAAAAAGTGCTCACTCCAAATCGCTAAAAGAAAGTCCCCAATCGTAGAAACTTTCCAAGAATTTTCTTTTCTTTTCACATTAATTTTTTTTTTTGGTAAATAATTTTCGCGCCCGACTGTCGCGA
Organism: Ischnus inquisitorius; assembly: GCA_963924025.1. Taxonomy (NCBI): domain Eukaryota; kingdom Metazoa; phylum Arthropoda; class Insecta; order Hymenoptera; family Ichneumonidae; genus Ischnus; species Ischnus inquisitorius. Next base: position 10,797,182 of record OZ001252.1, read on the forward strand.
ATGTTTGAATTATCGCGGAATTAAACGAAGGTCGACGGTGATTCTATGACTCAGTGGTGATAAGTTGATACTTCATAATTATCGACAACCGTGACACAACATCACGCCTACAATTATTGTTGTGAATAATTTTTTATTTTTTAAAAATACGATCGTCAAAGGAAATCAGTAAGCGCAGTTTCGATATTGCCGGGAGTGGTTAATCGTGTTTGTTGCTCGTGATTGTGTTGAGTTAATAATAATTGGAACGAGGCGCCGAGCTGTATAATATCGACTGGATTTCTTCAGCGCCGGCCGACGTTCGAAAAATTGTGGGTGAGACATTTAAGCCTGGCAATACACGCAATGCATCACTGTGCGCAGCGCGCGCATATCCCTTCGATTTTCCGTGCGCGCAATCACCTTGACAGTTATTTATTGGCACGTAATATAAATGTTGGCGCCGTTTGATCCGTCGTGCATGAGTTGAAACTCGCTGTATTTAATCATTAGTAAATACACGGAGAGGACAAGCCGAGCCGCAGTCGCGATCGAGCGCGCTCCGATCGACGGCGAAAGAGGACATGTTTATAACTGTCTCGATGGTAATTCACAAGGATCTATTAATAGATCGGCCGACAGGACAAGGCGCCTTGGCGATCCCGTGGCGTGCTGCTCTGTAACTAATTGTTATCTACCTCATTTGCATTTGCGACTTCTTGACCCGATACTTTCGCGCTCAGGTAGCGCGCAGGCTTCAACATTGTGGCACAGTTCAAAAAAGGGCGAAGCGCTTTAGCGACGTGACGAATTTATCAAATTTACGACATCGAGAAGAGATTGCTCGAGAATTTTTATCACGAAAGCAAAGCTTCCTCTGCGATGAAGCGATATCGTTGGAATGCAAAAAATGTTTCGGGCGATTTGTGGCTTACGATGAAGCGGCCGGACATGGCCGATCATATGGGCCATTTTTCAAGAATCCCTTTTCACGAAATAACCTACAACGTCTGCGCTTATCTGACGTAATCCTTTCGAGACGTAACTTCGATACGCACATCGTGAATACTGTATAAGGAGATCGACGAATCTTCTGCTGAATATTTTTTCATTTCATTCGAAGAAGCGTCGTCGTGCACTGGAGCTCGGTAGCCTCAGTGGAGTGGAAGCCGCGACGAGCTTGTGAAATCACGAAACGGAGGATAATCTAAAAATTATTACAGTCGACGATGGTACCGGAAAAAAAAAATGAAAAATAAGGAGGAAGACGCCGAGACCGAAGGGTAGGATGGTCGGTTTTTTCTTTCTCGGATGTTGAATAACGCGAGGATTAAAGCGTAGGTATATCAAAGCCTAAAGCGCAAGATTTCCGAGGTACGCGGCTCACACGTAAAGCCCCTTGTGATTTTAATCTTCGAGTATCTCTCCGTGGTGCCGGACGGCGAGACACCGCGCGTGGCTCGCTCGCCCCGAATGTGTTAACAAATTCTTCGCCTTTGTCGCGATGATACACGCGTACTCGTATTTCGTATGCTAATGCCACACTGTTACAGGACATATACTTTCATCCGCAAAAGTATTATCGAATTCCACGCGCGAATTACTCACATCCGCGTGGATAACTCTGAGGGCGTTCTTTGGAACGCAGAAAAATACAGGAAAAAAACCAGAGGAATCTTCATAATGGGGTGATTCATCTTTCATTTGTAAAACACATTTCTTATGATTTTTTTAATAATTTATAATCAACCGGAGAAAAACGTTTTTTTAAATTTTAATATAAATAAGAAAAAGTCAAATATCTTCGCGAAAAACCGATCTCATTCGATTATTCTACAAGCCGCTAGGAATTAAAATGAATTATTAATCGACGCAAGATGAATGAGCTTGCCGAGTACTCGTGTCGGAGCATGCAATACTCCATGGAACTAAACTAATGTTGAAAATACGCAAAATTGATTAAACATTCGACGTATTCGACGGTGGGATAAGTCGATGATCGCAGATACATTCGAATCGCCACCGCGAATCGCGGACGATACTCCGGGCGAAAAACACATCGTATAAATGTGCATCGACGCCTGTGTGCGCTTAGTAAATTTCTAAGCAAAGGACTTTGAGTATACGAGATGGGCGTTGCTCTATTCGCGAAGAAGCGAGCCCGTCGCGAGGCTGATTTACACGTTGGCTTTAAGACATTGCCTTAATTACACAGCGATCATTTCCATCTACGTGCCTCGTTTATTTATATCCATAAGACAGTGATTTACCGCTTAGAGTCGTTTGCGTCTCCCGCCGTTGGGGAAGGTTTGCTTTTTTTATGCGTTAAATACGAACAAGCTTCTTACCTGCACGCTCCTCGAAGTCGGACGAGCGCAGTCGCACGACCGCAGTTACACGCGTAACATTCGTCTCTCTAACAACATCTCCTGTTACTTGTGCCACGGAGGCCTGAATGCAGGTGTAAAATCGTTTGCGATTATTTAATGAGCAACATCCGCCAGCAACTAATAACACGCTCGTTTATAATTACAATTTGTCTCTATCAATTTGCTGTTCCGCCACGGCGACGAGCGTTACGACTTCGTTACGTATTTCCGTGGGTGTGCAGGTTGCGCACTGTACAACATTCGGACTGACCGATATTATGCTCCAAAATCGCTACAATCATTTTTGTCATTTGAAGATATAAAATTTACGTCGATGTCTCTTTCATAAATCATTTAAAAAAATTCAATTCAAAGTGCCTATGCAAATTATTGCTTTCCATAAGCAATTGCGGCTTAATTATGGTAATGATAATTAAATTACCATTATTTTGGTAATACGATTAACAATATGAAATTTTATCTATGTTATAATTTTGTATACTCCATTTTTTTTCATTATAAAAAAAATATTCCGCCACATTCCAAAGCGACGAGCTCTTCTGAAATGCGCTGCGCCGTATCTCTCATGAAAGAACATTTTCGAACTCGAATTACCCGAAGAGAACCATTCAAAATAATGAAACACGGGAGAAGAGCGATTTTAAAAAAAGTGGTAGATGAGAGTAAAGAAAGCGTGAAGGACCGGGGCGCGTCTCGCGGCGTCCGAAAGATTACTAATTGAACGAATCAATCGTTTCGTCACTTATCGAGTCATTGATCGCGGTACCGAAACCTTTTAGACCGGTTAATGGTGTCAGGTATCTCGATTTACGAGCCATTTTGCCCGATAACAGCGTCGGCGTCGTCCGCAGCCTGGACCTCTGTCGCATGACACGGTCGCGCGTCCTGCTATCGCCTACTCATACCTATATATCCGTTCGTATTATACGTCTCCGCGTCGGATCCCGCGTATGACTTGGACCGGCTGGTTTGTAGGCCCCGCACGGCGCCTTTTCCAGTATTCCCGAAGATAACGCCGCGTTATAGTCGAGTTTGTTCGAGAGCGCAATTAAAGATTAGGTTTGCATCGATCATGGAATACCGCGGTAATCTGTGTACGCGTATATCGTACACAGCGCCGGCCGGCTTATCAGATCGGTGCCGCGTGACTTTTTCCTCCTTCATTTTTACCTCTTTTTAATTACTCGCGCATAGCCGCATGTGAATATACATAAATATCGTATATATCTATATGCCTCTAATTCAATTATCGTTATAAATGTTGAAGCGACTTTGTGACAAGCGGTGGAGTCGCAGAAACGCATTCGCGTGTTTAACGTTAATATATTTCTGGTCGCTATCTATCCGTCTGTACTATTAACTGTGCTTGTACACGCGAGACGTCCGGCCGTCACGCCAGCGGATGTATCCCTCGCCTCGAATAAAGTTCTCTTCGCCCGATATCCGCGTATCTCGCGCGAGGCGGGCAATCGTCAGCGATCCAACAGATGAAACGCTCCTTCGTGATCCGTCGAGGAAAATTGTAACGCTTTGGCTTTTGTTTATTTACGCCTTCGTCGAGCGCGGAATACACGCAGAGATAGCCCACTGCCAATGCGGTATGCGGTCACGTCGCAATACCAGACTATTTATCAACCTGAGTTTATCTTGGCTGTGTTTGGCGCGCGGTAGTTCGCGAAGAGGTGTTCATTACCGACGGTATGTATCTTGCAACCGCAATGTATCTTTCCGCAGTGGCGTCACGCTTCCTTAAAAAAAAATTTTTTTTTTAAGTATCGGCTCCGAGGCTACCGCGTGTCTTATTTATTTATTTATTTATTTATTTATTTATTTATTTATTTATTTATTTATTTATTTATTTATTTATTTATTTATTTATTTATTTATTTATTTATTTATTTATTTATTTATTTATTTATTTATTTATTTATTTATTTATTTATTTATTTATTTATTTATGTAATTATTTATTTATTTATTTATTTATTTATTTACATAGCAGCATTGACCTTGACTATATACCGAGTAACACAGAAATCGCTAAAAGCACAGGTGGGTAACTCTTCGCGGTAAACAGAACAAAACGAGAATTCCTTCGGCAACAAGTATTCCGTGGCTGGAGAAGCAAAATTCCTATTTCTCGAATGTCCTTTGGACACAGACGTGGGTCGCGAGTATCGGTTTTTGCTGTAGACAATGCACATTAGGACAATTATCGGATGAGGACTTTTAGTACAAGACATTTGTGGAACTTGCTTGTGGGAACGTGCGAGCGTCCTGAAAGTCCTCGTCCGCGCGCGGTGACAATTCGTCCCGTCTGACGCATCGCGTCGGTATCCTTGGCTAAAATTTTAGTCTTTACACGGTGTGTCTCCGACGGGGTTTATACAACCAATTATGGTTCGGGGGCTGATACACCTCAAGACCAGACTCCGCGCCGCGCGTAACTGTGCGGGTGCACACCTACGTCGGTTTGTACAGCCTTAGTCAATTCTGCCTTCTACCAACACGAATCATTCGAGGCATAGCTGAGGCAACGAAAAAAAAAGTTACGTGTCGCTTATAACGCGATTTCTTCTGCTCCCCATCACATCCCTCATTATAACATTTTATCCGTCAGCTACACGACTCCGCGCCGAACAATATTAGAAGTAAATCGGCTCGTATTTCAATGTATTCCAATGATAGGTTTACGTCGTTACGCTCCTATCATTAGCGCGCTAACTGGCAACGATGGAAATACCGGTAGTCTCGCTACGTTTGTACGCGACACAACCATTCGCGATACATATAAATATAACGAACTCGGCCGAGATGCGTAGCTCTCGGAGTTTCGATATTTATTCCCTCATCGATATATATTCCGGCACGCTCGTTTCGACGACGCGGAGCGAAATAGAGCCGAGCGCGCGGCTCGCCGTTTGTAATAAGCGAGAAAATCAACTCTCGTTCTTCCGTTGTGAGATTCCGAACCGCTTCGAGAGCTTTTTTTTTGCAATTCAGCCCCGTACGCGGTGCGTTCTCTGCCCATCGCGATATGATCTTCCGGCCTAGCGGCATATTAAACAGCCAGTAGTTAACGCTCGCGGCGTCGCTTCTTCGGGTTCGCTCTTTCTGGAAGAAGAGAAGAGCCGTTCGAGTTCCCGAGCTGGTTGGTCATGGGATACAGCCTGTTTCGATTGCGATCAGGATCGAGCAACGCTAGAGTCATCGATATCGAACGGTATATAATGTCGTTCCTTCGATGTCTGCGACCGTTTTGCTTCGGGCTAGGGGTTGGTCTATGCTCCTATACTGTGCGTATGCGCATATATATATCTGTATACATGTATGTATGTATCTAAAACGATACATCGGCGCCCCGGGATAATCAGCGAGTTGTATCTCGATATGAACATATCCACTTCTTGTTCGGTGGTTTTATTTTTAATTTCGTCCACTCGCTCGAGGCTGGGGGTTGGTCTTCGCAATCCACACTTTTGATAACTTCAAATGGTTTGTATTACTGGTGATTAATGGCCGATCACCGTTTCGCGATAGGAATTAACCATTTACGACTAGCGAATCAATCGTGTAACGCTTACCACAATGTCGCCTTCATGGATGTTAAGTACCATTTTCGGAAATCTACCTTTTTTTCGTACATTGCTGAAATTTTACTTCTTTCATAAAATTCAGTGGTCCTGGATTATCCGTAAATTTCTTCGGCTAGTCCGGGAAATCGGTTTCATCAGACACCACGTTTTTCCATGTAGGTTTTCGCCACTTTAATTCTATCAGAGCAATCTGGCCTGACGATTTTCCGATTGACCGACAATTGAGACATAAAATAAAACGTGAAGAGCGATCGGCGCAGTGCAGATACGAGAGACTTGGTTCAGTGAGACATATCGTTCGCCAAACGTAAACGGCGAAGAAGAAGAAGTAGTGGCAATAGTAATAATGCCGAGTTGGGTCAGAGAAGTGCCGAGGGCTTTACAGGCCGTTTATTTCCGCTCCGTTGGCGCTCTCCGAACCGTGTCACAAGAGTGCTCGCGCGGATGGTTCCCTATATCTATACCGTACAAGGCGCAAGAGTATGAATGCTATAGACACAGGGCAACTGCAATACAGTGGCAACTTAGCGGGAACGTCCTCCAAGAACTATTGAGATCCCACGGGTTCGTAAATCACTCCTCTAAGTGAGTTGATCTGATTACAAAAGCTTGTAAGACCCCACCCGCGTGGAATCTTTCCGTTGCTTAAGGGATGTTGGCAACGCCTTGAACGGGCTTGTGAAATTTCTCTGTGGACGATCGGAGCTCGAAAATCTGGTAATGCCTCTCCAGGTGTAGGTGGGCTAGATTATATCGCAGCATGCCCACAGCGCGACGAAAGAGAACTTTCTTCTTTCGCTCTTCGTTATAGAATCCGATCCGCACTAAAACCCTTTCGGTGTTTCGTCTTATCTTTCGAACAATTCTCGACACGCGCCCCGCTGCCCGAAACAATTAATCAAATTTTTTCCCCCTTCGTATCGACCAATCATCATCGCTATCGTCTGTATGCTTGTTTCGCGCCAATAGAACGTATGAATGACGCTCGCGCACTTTCCGTGTAATGGCGCAGCGTAAACAGATACGAATCCCGGATAACGCGAGTGTGTCGAAACTTTCACATCCGTTTTCCCGGGTACACACTGGCCGCAATTATCGCACTTGTGCCTTCGACGACAACGAGAATAACACGAAAATTTAATGAATCTGTTTGCGCAATGGAATCCATGGCAATCTAAGGCAGGACCTTCTGAGCGAGCGGAGCAGGAAGTAGCTCTACGGAACGTTCGGTCCTACAGGTGTACTTTTATTTCGACTGTACCAGAAAAATCAGGGAGACGTAAGTGCGAGATAATTGGATTAAACGCCCGGTGGGCTTTGTGTGCCCCTTATAAATCAGTCCCGTAATACTTAGCCTTAACTTACCGTTGTAACGAGACCATTAAAGTTCTCCCGTACGTGATAACTTCCCACATACGACATCGCGCTTGCACCGCTTGTGTATAAACACTTTTTTCTCATGTCGCGGCTACAGTTTCTGACTAACGCGTGACTAACGTCGTACTTGCCAAACACCTGCTATGTATATTTAGCGCAAAGTGCGCTCGTACTGGCATAGTCAAGGGCAGACTCGATTTTCGGACGATTTTTCATAGACATTTTCAGATACCTGAGTAAAGTCAGCTTTGCGTATAAAACATTTCATATTTTTCCCCATGAAAAAATTTCTTTAACGATGAAACAATGAAAGAAAAATAATTGTGTAGTTTAAGTATTTGCAAGGTGTTATTTCCGTTGATTATATAAATAAAAGACAAAAAGCAAGGTTGAAAAAAAAAATAAGAAAAACATTTTTCGAATGATTTACCGAAAAAGAACGGAAATCGAAGCTAAACCATCGCAAGCTCGGTGTACGCGCATTGGCACCTTCGAGCTCTCGAGGCGCGTTAAGATTCTATTCAGCATTGGAGAGCCGAATGCCGCCGCAGAATGTGCAGCTCGTATAACACACGGCGGTATGAGCAGCTATATCGGCTCGAATCTTGTTACGTGTGGCCGGTGTTGCCCGGCTCCACTCACACGTGTACTCACAGTTCGAACGAGTGAACCGTGCATTAGATTTTCTTTCTTCTATTCTTCCTTTATCAGCTGCACGACTCCAATCTTTATCGTTTCGTGAGTCACCGGCAAGGCTTCGCTTGGGAACGGCAATAAAATTAAGTATGGCAACGAAACTCAACCGTCGAAGTATCGAAATGAACCGAGAACATCCTGGTTCGTATCGGAACACTCACAGGAATGGACGCAGAATCCTTCTGACGTGAGCGGAGATAAGCTTGAATCTCAATTCGTAGTTTCTATAACGAAGGAACTTGACGGGACAGTTCGTTCGATGGAAGTCAAAGGAGTCTCCTCTCGTTGCGGGAGAGTTATCTCGCACGAGTAATCGCGAGATGAGCGAGGGAGCGCATCGTTTCGATGAGAAATCGCCGGCGAACTCGAAACAACTCACTCAAGAACTTCCACTGGTACACGAGTAGTGAGAGGAAGGCGAAGATGATGAAGAAGAAGAAGAAGAAGAGGCCGACAAGCGGCATCAAGCCGCAGATCCGTGTGCGCCGCTGCTCCTGGGATCGAGAGATCAAGACCCGCGCCTGCAGCATCTTTCTATGCTGCGCTCTTGGATTCTCGATCTTCATCCTCGAGCTCTTCTCTCGTTCCTCCCGTTTATATATATATATATATATATATGTCTTTCCCTGTGTTCTCGTCGTCGTCTCACGTAGGCTCCTCCGAGTTCCTCGTGTTTGTCGGCTGTCGCACTGAATGATCCTCCATACCCGTGTTTTGACGCGATCAGTGGCACAAATTCGGCGTATACAACGTCGACCATTGTTCCATCTTGATCGCGTGTTAAAAACCATGCCTTTAACTCCGAAACTTCAAAACCGACCACCGTGATTTCTTCGTGATTTCGGCATTCGAACGGTATAACTTCGGTTGGCCGGGACAAGCGCGACTAAAATGCGTACGGATGATACGAAATAGATCATGTGTTTGTTTTAGACAATACAGAATAAGATCACCATAGATCTCCTGCTGTATCTGACTGTCAAACCATTTTCCAAAAGATTCACTTTGTTTTGATTATATTTTACCGAACTTGAAAAAATATCGCGCTTTTGGGTAAAATGTTTAATTCTTTGATTTTCGCATGATTGCGATTGTTTTGTTTTTTTTTTCGATAAAATTATCGACGAAAGACGCTTCGTGCGAAAATTCCGATTTTTTTTTAGAAGAAACTGTAAATTCGCCTTGATGAAAAAGAACTTTTTTCGCCCAAACAATATGCTCCAAAGGGTTAAGTAGCGCACAGGAAAATCCGTATCGGCGATACAGCTAAAACATAAATACCGACATGCTCAGCGCGATACGATCGAGTGCGTAGAATGTGCGTTTCGCTCACAGGCACGTCGGGACTTTCATACACGCGCAATCATCGCGAGCAATGCAGGTATCTTTTTTTTTTTCTTCACCTACACACTTCTTACCAATAGCCGGGACGTCGGCGTGCGCCAATGCCCGCCTGCCTCGAGACTATCAGTCTATCGTTAACGAGCGAAAGAGATTCCGCGCTCGCGGCGCGGGGACCAATAAACATTCGCTAGCTCGCTCACACTCGCCAGTCGCGACGTTCACCGTTCAGGCTGCGCGGATAATTTTCCAAGGATATCCGAGCGTTGATTGGTAGTCCGCCGGACCGGGAGGCTGTATTTATCGATAGTTATAGACGCGATCGCTGACAGAGTCGAAAGAACGGGCCGAAGCAGCGGACCGAAGGATCGGCGACGCGGATCAACCCTTTCAACGCGAATTTATGGATAGAAAAAAATTCTCCGATATTTCGCAATATTTGCAGACGCCGAGGAAAAACCCCACGCGCTTTATATCTCCCGACGGGAAGCCTTCGTGTACGCTTCGGAGCGTTATTCGCCACGCTTACCGGTTGACTTCACGCCCCGGCCTTTTATTCCATTGTTCCGATCGGCGCGAATACACTTCGTGCGCGCTCTGTGTTTATCGTTAAATACTTAATATACACCGCGGCTAGCCCAAGATCGTAATCGATGTTGCGCTACTCTCGGGGGGGCCCCTCCACTAGTGACTCAATCGTATCGCTCGCAAACCGCCTTCACAACCTTTTACCAATTGAAGCTCTGGTACTCGCTGATATTTATACCACGCCGAGGCTATCCATGACCAATCGTTGTTAACTCGATGCAAAATGGCTCGAACGCTATCGCATCGGCATTAACGCCGGAGGAGGTGTTGATATTTAAAGTGAAGAACGATCGACGACTGTGCCTCGAAACATCGGTAGATCATCGAGCAATTTTACTCTTTATCGAGCTGCTTCCTTCATTTACATCACTGTTTTACTGAGGACAATTAGGCGCCTTATGATTTCTCGTGGTGCAACGAAAAAAAGTAGGACTAACAAATCAATGATTAAATAAATTGTTCATTTTTGTGTTATTACTCGAGTTGCACTGCACTTGTTCCCATCGTAGTTTTAAATGTCCCCAACCATTTTTTCGCCATAAGCTATTACAAATTGTCCATAAATAGTCCATTAAACAAAAAAGAAGAAACGTTTTCGCGTAATCCTTTGAGATATTGGAAAATCTATCAAACTTTGTATTTAAAAGAACTAAAAATTTGCAAATTCAGTATGGTCGAGCCGAAGAATATCCAAAAAATGGCCATCGATTTGCAGTTACAGTCGAATAATTCTGCAGGAATGCTTTTTTTTATCCACTGTCGAGCCAACGTCGTTTCTCGGTATCGGTAACAATGCACATGTGCCACCGGGTCTCGTTCCGAGTATCATCAGTTTATTGCTGATATTTTGTCTACGCCACAAAGGGGCACGGGAGGATGGCGGGGGGGGGGGAGGTTCTCCTTGTGAGTCGCGACACATGAATTATGTGAGCTTTTTAGCCTACCTTCGAACCCCTCGCACGTTCTCGTGTGCAACGATAGCGGATACCTCTGGACCGACGGTATGCTATAACAACGTTTGTGTACATAAGCTTCGGCAACCGTGCTGGACACGCAGTTGTTCGCCAGCACCTGTGCCGGTTGACTTTTAGCTGTGTCGGGAACATCCTGAAGGTCTAGCACAAGGGGCGCTATTATTATTCATCGAGGAGGGCAGGTGAAAGAGGCGAAATAAAATAGAACGATACACATATCGATTCCACTATTATCGAGCAAATATAGAACAATCACGACGCATAAATCATTCATCGAATTCTACTGTGAGCTCCTATTATAGACTTCACAGCAAAAGTAAACACTCGACGTCGTTTGCGCGACTTGTTTCCGATGGACTTCAGAGAATTCGGTCGCCTGCGACTGTGACTCATAAACAAGACGGTCGAAAGAATGAAGTTTTCTCTCGAGAGTAAACAACACGAAATTGTAATTAACGTGGAGGAAATTGAATAAATTCGATTCGACGAAGCGTTAGCGGTAAACACAACGATAAGATTGGAACGTCAAAATACGAAATGTATCAAGTTACCTTTCACGAAAAGGAATGATCCAATTCCGTTCACGAATCGCGGATGACTGGCCGATGCAGTTTCGTCGGCAAAGCTTCACAGTGCCGCGGTGCACGGGCGGTTAATTGAAACACGATTTTACGAGGCTAATCCGACAGTCGAATAACGCCCGGTCGTGTTTCGACTGTACGGAGGCTATTTTGTCGTCTCGTTCTCGTCGGCGAGTCTTCGCATTGTCGCGACATCGAAGCCTCGGTGGTTTCTTGTAAGTCGTGTAATTCTTTCGAACGTCTCACGTTGAATTCACGCTGCTCCGGAGACCAGCGGGACGATATCAAGTCCACTGTCGTTTCGATAAATCTTACGAATTTATTCATGCACACGAGCTCTCGAGACACACCGATGCCGTGTAGTATACACAACTGAGGGTTGGACTAAGACGGCTCAAGAATTATTAATACGCTTCTTCTTCTTCTTCTTCTTCTTCTTCTTCTTCTTCACTGAAACAAATAAAGAGCAATGGAAAGGCGACATCGCTTGCTCTAAATAAATTAAAGCCGATGTCGAGATAAGCGCTGCTCTTTGGTTCTCTCGATAAACTTAGTGTCGGCGCTTTTGGCAGAGCAATGAGCAAAGCTACTCGCAGGAACAAAGACATTTTTCAATGACGAAAGCGTACAATTTGGTGCATCAAGATGACTCGAAATATTCTGATTTAATTGTTCATCGCCACTGGTATTATTTCGAGACATGTCTAGATCGTCTCTTTATTATAATGAGGTCGAAATGAGGTCTAAGTACGAAAAAAAATGACTTAAAATTGTTGAGATATCGGCTCACAGATTTGATGAATGCATTTCCCGTAGAAAATAAAGTATAAAAAACACATAAAGAAAATAAAAAATTAGATTGAAAGACTGTGGTCGGTGGTCATTTGGTATTGTCAATAAATCACTCTTAGTACTACTGAAAGAAATGCATAAACATGCATAAGCTCCACGTGCACACATATATGGAGTTATTTTTCCTCTTCATATCTTATTCACCGATTCTCTTCTCCAACGCGCGAGACGGCGACTTCATCTCGTCAGGATCGACCAATCGATTGCTGATCGCCTGCCGCACTATCGTCACCCAATACATTCGCTATTATAAGCAATCTATTCAACATTTCCGAAGACATGCCTCCCTAACTCCACGTTATGCGCATGAGTTCTCGCGAATCGATACATTCTTTGTGAAAAAAATTAGCACGTTTATCGTAGGCGCGCGAACGATCGCTCGGGTCGTCGGGAAAACGTTTATCGGCAACTTGGCGCCGGTGTAATTCGCCCGACGAAAGACGCGATGCCTCGAAAACGACGCCGCGTTTCTGGAAGCTCATCAGCATCGTCACCGGACTGACCAATGATGTGCGCATCATCGTCGCACACATCATACGCGCGCAAGAACTAAAATAACGACATGCGTTATATCGCTAAAAGACGCTGATGATCGTCGAACGTTGCCGGGACGAGTGCGTTCGCGAGCGTCCATTGGGAATTGGAAGATTTTTACGCGCGTGGCACGTAAAAGTTGAAACGTCAGGGTGGCCTCGATCGCGTCATTCCCCCCGTTTTCCTGGGCTCGTTGCATCCACGTCGTATCTCGCGAGACGCGATAATCCGGAAGAGGAGAGAAGGTGCCACGACGAGTTTACGGGCAAATCGGCGCCGACTCGATACTGCCGACCGGTCGTCTCGCGTTTTCTCTCCTTTTTGCCATTCGATCGATAATCTTCATTGCGAAGATCTTCGATCGTCGCGAATACGTTGAGATTTGCCAAGGATCATCGGCAAGAAGTCGTCGTCATTCAACGCATTTGGATCGAGCCGCGCGAACGAGACATTTTAATTTTACAAAGTCGCGCGAGGAAACCGAACGACGACGACGAGTCTGAGCGGAGATAAGCGCTCAGTCTTCTGGCGATAATAAACTTGGCAACTTATCGGTTTTCGCGTGAAAACCGAACGAACGGATCTCACTTTACCCAACGCTTCGCGACGATTGTTTTGTCACACAAATTTGCAACAATCTCTTCGTCGGATTAAGCGCTTCAACGCTCGGAGTAGGGACGAAGCGTTTGTTCTTTTCAAGGGATTTCGTTCGAGGGATCAAATGGGCTAAGATTTTTGGTTATCAATTCCCGCAATCAGTTTGCGATGGAATCGATAATGTGGCTTGTCTGTATTCGCATGGGACAATCCAGGAGATTTAGCCTATGGTCTGAAAATCGCTAAAAGTCTCGCTCGTTCCCCGAGGGTTCTGTGTTACCTTCTTCCCGACGTTTCGCGGTCGGTTCTCGGAGAGGTGTGATCATGATATACTATATACTGTGTTCCGGCGGGAGCCACGTTAATTATTGGGCGCAGTTTTACCCGTTTTTTTGAATATTTACCGCCCGACGAGTTTGTTGACCCGAACCATTCAAGGCTTCGCTCGCCACGGAACGAAGTCAACGTTGATGAAGGGAATCCTAAAAGGGCTTTCTATCATCGATATTGTGTAAAATATACAAAACAGCTTTAGTCATCGAATAGTGTAGAAATCTCAAGGATATTTTTTTCTACAAAAAGAAAAGGCAAATCCATGTTACAACATTGAAAGGAGTGAGCCTTCATCAAGGGGTCGCGAAACGACTCCTCGTAAATGTTCTTCGTTGATGGTGCCAAGGTACGAGCCACCGACTTTGGGCGCAAAAAAATTGAATCATACTCAGCGGTGGGAGTGCATAAAATTGGCCAAATCGTCGGCCTTAATCCTAATGGATTGGCCCGAGCTACTTCGTGAGTTTTACGACTGCCGCGGCGCGCGTTCCCGTGCCATGCTCGAACGAAACGGCTACCAGAGAATCAGCCCGAAGGGCCTGAAAACTGGGCGAACTGCGTATATATATAGATATATACATGTAGCAGGCAAGGATTACACCTGTATAGCAGTTCGCTACACTCTAACCAGTGATAAAATTCTCCGAAAGGTTGTCTTGTCCTCCGTGGCAAATTATATTTTTACCGCCTGTGTTAAGCTCCGCGAAGAGCCGAGAAACCGACGGACGAACTCTTGCCGTGTAGTCGTCAGGCTTTCCTGATTTTCGTCGCATATTCAGGTGAGTCGCTTTGAGGAAAAAAAAGTTATTGCAAACACGACGCAACTTTTGACCCTCTAATTACTAGCTGCCGCAATTGGGACTACTTTGAGGTTTGAATGAGAGAAAAAAAAATGGAAATAAGGATTCCGGAGTGGCATCGGAGAGCGTTATATGGTAAAAAAAACCTGATGCAGTTAACAGTCGGCACGTGTGTAGTGTGAGACTTTTTACCGGATTTCCACGCGGACCTCCCAAAAAGAGCTCGAAATTCTCGTCACGCTTTCCCCGTGGCGACGGAGGAAAGGACTCCCCCGTGAGCATGTGCCCGACAAAACACATCCGTAACTCGTCGAATCTCTGTTCTTCACGTATCCTCGAATTTCTCTCTAAACGGCCGTGGCCCGACGAAGCGCGTGACTAATGTTCGCACGCTGCTCGCTCCCCGGGCCTGGCTCGAATATCAAAAATTCTCGAGAGTCCCTAATAGACCCACCGAAGAGTTCGAGCGACAAAGCATCGTTAATTTTCACAACATACCAATCCGGAATCCAACACTTTTCATTATATCGTCGCTTGAAGAAACCAAAAGAGGGCCTCTTTTTTTTTGTAGTGATCTCGGAGTCCTATCGGTCGACTAAATGATCCTCGAACGAAACGAGTACAGCGAGAGGCGAGGACGATGAGTTTGGTTGTCCCCTACTCGTCACTCCTCGTTAGATGTGTCTCTTGGGACACAATAAAAATTCACTCGGTCATCCTGCTTAATCCGTGGGACCCGAGCGCGCAGCGCTCTCGGTCGAACGCCTTTTTTTCTTTATTCGGTTCGTTCTTTTCGTCGTGCTCGTGTGTGCCAACATCAGCTCTGTGACAATATAACTATCTTAAAGAAGAGCCGCGGTGAAGAGGCTACGAAGTGTCAACCGCCGCTCGATAACGAGGAGTTATGACGACAAATTGGAGATGGGATATTTCGTAAAAATATATTCACGATAAATCGTCGCGCGTTAGCGTCGCAATGAATTCCCGTCGATTCCGATAAATTACGCTCTTCGAGGAGCATTCGTTTGTATCAACGAAATACATAGCGTAGAATGTCGCGCTCGAAGCGGGCGGAACTATTGAGAATAAATCTACGAGGATTTACGACGTTAACGACTGATAAATACGGATTAAGCGAGATTGAGACTATCACGCCTCGGTTCTGTGCGCTATAAGCCGTTCGAGAATTGCAACGAGTGCCACTTTCGTCGGCGACGTATACGGTAGGCCACGAGGCTTATGGAAAACACACTAGTTTTCAGCTGTAAATAATACTTTTTGGGATTTTTTTCTCGCATATTTCACAAACTAAATCCAGGAAGTGTGTTTCAAGGCGTTTCGCAAAAATTTTACGATTCGATATTTCATGCCGGTATCCCGGCTCGTGAATCCTCAAAGACAGCCTTATGATCCCTTGGACAACGCTTGCGAATCAGGCGCGACTAAAGTACGCCGTCGTGGGCTTTCGGAGCCGGCACAACGCCTTTAAAGTCGCTCTATGCAGGCGGTTTTATTGTTATTTTTTTTCCTAATAACACTATACCGATAGAGAAATCGTAGCTCAACAATTGACGATCGGTGGACTCGATATAGAGCAATCGTAAATTATCTACCGAATACGGCGATGAAATGTACGAGGAAGAAATATAAATCAAAATATTGCCGACCGAGATAGGGCGAAGTTTCGGAGTCGTGAAAGGAATCCTACGTTTCCACACCGCGACGCCTCGTAATTTTTTTCGTGAACGGCGAAGGTTTCACGGCTCCGTACCCGGATATTTATTTCTTTTTAATCCTTGCGTCTCGGGGCACGAGTCATCTCACGAGCTAGCGTGAAAGCCGAACGGTCGAAGCTCGCGAGCGAGAGTTCTCGAGAGTTTTCGAAGAGAAGCACGTACCGTACGCGGTGAGTTCTCTTCTCGGGGTCTCGCCCAGCTACGGCGATCTCACGCTTCGTGTGCGGTGCCCAGGGTCGCCTCTCGGCCGACTCGCTGGACAACCTCCGCCGTAGGTGAACACAGAAGACGGACAGGACTTAAATTCCGAGAGGAACACATTAATGAGTCTACGTCGACGAGTACCCACGCACATTTTTTTTTCATCGTTTACTTCGCTGCTAATTATCGGGGGGATGTTGAGCCGAGCTCGAATCAAGTTTACAAAAGCCACAATAAAAATATAGCTAATGCGCTAGTGTTATCGAAAAAATGCATCGAATATTCCATTCTTGTAATAATAGTCACGATAAAAAAATTACTTGTAACGAATTACAATTTATTTACTTATAAATAAATGGTAACAATATTTTTATTATTATTGTATTGAATTTCAGGAAAACTGACTTTGTTATGGAGATTTGTAACAATTGATTGAAGTGACATTTATCGAAGTCCGGATTCAATGACAAGATTCATACCGATTAGTGCGATTCGCCAATGAATTAAGGCTACGCGAACACGCGATAAATGATCATTACGTCATTTTGCTGTCGTCCGAAAGTATTGCCTAGGAATGCAAATCGGCCGTCGCGAGAAACGCTCGACTACGGCAATTTTCTCTCCATAAAACAAGAACTAAAGTTACAGAAGCACCGGGTGTCGAATATCCCCGAGCGGTGCTTGCAGTTGCATTAAAATTCATCGAACGTTCGTGCCGTTCAATAGTAAATAACTGCCATAAATACGCTTACTTCGAGCCCGACGTACCTTCGGCTACCCGAGAGAGTTCTCGCGGAGGTTTCTCGCGTTACCGCCGAGAGATTCGTTTCGACCACGTGGCTCGCCAGATACGGCGTCGAAATGCATCGTCGGAGTCAACTTCATTACAGGATCTTTAGTCGAAGATATTGCCGAGGTCGAACGAAGAGGATTGTGACGGGCGCGAGTAAAACAACCGACTAATGAGGATAATCGTATCTTAAAATGTTGTACAAAATGTTGCGAGACGTCGACTCTCGCATTCTTGCGGGACGAATCTTCGCGCATAAGCGCGCGCGACGTCGCAACGTGGCGCAAGTTGCGGAACTTAGTTATCGTAACGATCATCGCCTAATTGCGCAGAATTGCAGCTAATTGGCAACATACATTGTAACAAAAATATGCCGTTCGATTCTGTGCTCCATCATCCGTATCCGAATGGTCTGGATATAGTGTCCTGCAAATCAAATTCGAAATACGATAAATACCGGTGATAATGGAGTAAACTCTCCGCGGACCCCGTTTTCCGTTGACTCCGCGCTTTCGCAGAACAACCTCACTCTGTTACCTCGATTTTCAGTCTCGCACCTTGGAATGTCGCTAACTGGGTATGCAAATACTTGGCGCGTTAGTGTTGCACTAAGCGCAACGTACTAATACCTCATTCCTTTTGACTCCTGCGAGCGATGGAATGAAATAGAGAATAAACCGATGAGAGGGGGAGGGAGGTTGCCATTTAATGGCGCCAGAAACGCGGAATGCCTGGCCGCCGGCGCGGCGTCTCGGTGAGCGCGGGGCACGCGAGAAGTCTGTCTGTCTGTCGTGCTGTCGCTGCGCCACGCGCTACTTGTGCCCGCGTTTATCCGCCGCGGTAGCACGCCTTTTTGTACCCTTTGGACACGCGGCGTGATCACTCGCTTGCTTTATTATGTCAGAAGTGCCGACAGCAATGTATATAACACGCACCAGAACGCGCTTGCAGACTTCTGCGATTCGCGATTGAATCCCACCACGCAAACGCAATTCTTCACTTCCTGCTGTACTTTATATCTAATAATGAACGCATAAACCTCCATAATCTGCACACCGCAATCGTACGATAAATGTCGTCTGGATTTGTGAAGGATCATTCACGTTATACGATAACAAAGCCAGAGAGATAGAGAGAGAGTGGATGGGGGACATAGTTTTGAAACTTTTGTCGACTTAATCGAATTACCCGGAAAAAATAGGGAAGGCGATTTTATTACTGAGTCTGTGCCTCATCCCCTTAATAAATACCCTCATTTTGGGTATTTTCAACATTTTCGAATATTGAATATAGTTCAATCTATTTTTTAATCCTCTGCACAATTTTATAAGCACACGATTCGGTGACCAACGATTTTGTATATAAGCATTATCTTCATCAGAGTGTGCAAGATCTACGTTGCGCGCCTAACTCGCGATATCGCTGATTTATGATCTATGACAGTAGCCAAAGTTTGAGCGGCCGCTAATGGCACGCATGAAATTCCTGCGCGAGATTCTTGTCCGTTCTGCATTCTTCTCTCTTTTTTTTCCTCACTCTTCCACTTTTGTGATACCTGTCTATAAGCACGCGCGACGGGAGCGCGGTTGAGGACAGCCCATAGATTTATAAACGGGCGGCAACCTCAAAGGGCTACCCGAGCCGCGCGTCGCTGGACGTTCCAACTCTTTCTCAAGCACGGCGAGCGTTGACGTACGAACCCGTTCGACCTGCTGCTGCTGCTGAACAGTGTTCACCGCTCCCGACCACCTACGACATCGCATCATCGGCGGAAACGCACCGGTGCACAGGTCTTTCGTATTACGGATCCTTCCTTTTTGTCGTGAACAAACCAGCGGCAGTCAGAACGAAGGACGGGTATCTCGCCACCCGGGAAAACGTAACTCCGCGGATGATCGAGCGCCACGGCCGCGGCACCCTGCTGAGAAACCTGCAGATAAGGGTCGGCCTTCTCGTTCGACCAGACGTTCTCCCGGTTTGAAACATTCTGATTGGAAAAGCGACTACCGCGAAGATTTCAGATCCAAACGTGTTATTTCATCCTTAAGGAATTTCGGTAAAAAAACGTATGTTCTGGACACAAAAAACGTATGTTTAGGACAAAAACAACTCGTCGTGGAATCGAATCGTATTCGATACCAGGCGATAAATCGAAATATATAACAGGGGATCATGTCTAAGGTATTTTTTTCTTTTGATCGCACTTCGAAGGGTATCATCTCAGCAGCATCACAAGTCTCGTCTCTACAAGAATGTTCAGTTTATGTATAATTTGCAGCGATTACAAGACCAAAGTAATTCTTGAAAGAGCTGCCGGAGCAGACACTAAATCATATGTCCTAGATTAAGCTGACATAATTTTTCTCGACGTGAAGTACCCGACGATAAAGAACAGCGAGTGTGACGGTCTTGATTCTAAAGATTATAGTGGATATGAGTACACGTGGTCCCACTTTTATGTTGACACTGTAACGGAGAAAGAGCGAAAAAAAGCTGCCCCCTGCCCAGTGAGAAGTCGAGTAGTAGCCGTAATGAAGGGGTCTTTCGGGAATCTCAGAGAAAAACGAGTTTTTTTCAACGAGTCCACGACACCTCGGTCTGATTTACAGATCGCTGGGAAGGCTCTAGAAAAATTTCCCATGAGCGCCACGCATTCATCATCGCTTCTCTCGAGTCGGAGGGCCCCCCACACATGGTTCCGATAAAATCCTTGCGAGTCCTTAGCTGTAGGATTGTTTCCTCATGCCAGGTCGTTTCCTACGTAATATGGGATATTATACAAAAACGCGGCGAACATCGGTAACGCCGGACCGTGAAGTTTCCCGAAGTGTGGGAAAAATTAAATCTTATCGTCCGTGAAGAATCATTTTATTACCGAATTTCCATCGAGAAGTCTCCGGCCAGATAATCTATTAGGATTTTAGATTTTCAAGGCGGTGTCGAATCTAATGGTCGGTATCTTAGGTTTTCACTTCCTATCGTTTATTTTCATCACGCTTATCGAATATTGAATTTCTAGGCGACGTGAGAAAAATATTCAATTGAAACAAACTCGGTGACTAGCAAGTGCTCTCCAACGTTACTTTATCACAATTCTAAGTATTCCTGAAACTTACATCCCAAAATGGATTATTTCCGTCTTTGTTCGAAATTCAGTGATAGCATTGGATGGCAATGCAAGTAAATCAGTCCTTATTTTTTTTTCAAGACATGTTTAGCTCATTTCTGTGTATACAAGAGCTCTTCATACGCTTCTTCTTCTTTATTATGTCTGCGCGAATTATCGCCCCGCGGCAAAAAAAGCCGTCCGGTCGTACTTAGAATTCAGTCGCCCACAATGGACCGTCAAGTGTCAGGGAACTGTCAGGTTGTGGCTTAGCCGGTCCGCACTGGTACTTCCCCATGCGCGTCTGCGTTGCCTCAACTTTGCAAGAGTGTCTCACGTCCGCCGGCAGTCGGAGTGCGGTTTTGCCGGGGCACTTTCTGCGCTCGGTCTACGTTCATTCTTTAATGCCATTCGTACACAGCGTCGCAAGCGTTACGAGTGTCTCTGCCCTGTGTTGCGTTGGTCGTCAGACTCGTATTCTCGTTTTTCGCTTGGCTCACTTGATTCGCGGCGTCGTGCACGAAACTCGCTCTCTCATAGAACTTGTCATCTTGTCTCGCACGCGCGTTTATAATGCGGCGCCTCATGCCTCACGCGCTCCCGTGACAAAGACTGATACGCATTACTCCGGTAATTCACCGTGTGACAATGTTATGAACGCACCTCGTTTAACGAGCATTCAGGTGACGGGCTGCTCAAATCCAACGGAGAAGGACAAGGTAAACCGGAAGAGAAACGACACCAGTCGAGAATGCATTTATCTCAGTAAATTTCGAACCATTCATATCGTAAATATATAGATTGTTTATAGAAATATTATTATTAATAACATTGTTACTAATAATATTTCTAAGCAATACATTTTATTGACTTTATTGACAATACAAATATTATATTAATTAACTGCTTAACCAGCAACTTAACCAGCAATCCGTGCGAACAGTACTAAAGCATGAAATGAGTTATGAATGCCGAAGAATCGTAGTTCTGACTTCTCTTATTTATAAACCCACAATAGACCTGCCGGAGTCAGTCGTCATCTGAAGGTCTATAATTAACTCACGACTGTTACGTCTGGCGGTTTACCTACATTGAAGCTAATAGCAGTCCGGCTTTCGCCATCCATCCGCAATTCATCGGGTTTACAACAAAAGCGTCGTGGGGATTATCTGATTCATTCGATTGTGACAGAGAGTGATAACGCCGCGTGTCCGGCAGTCCGAGATCCGAGTAACAATGTTACGGAGCCGCCTTGTCGGTTAACTCTTATTCAAGACCAGTCGCTCGCACAGGGTTGACTTGGAGTGGTTGTTGGTCGCGTGTGCCAACGAGCCTCGAGTCGAGTCGGACGTGAGTAATATGTTGTCGTTTAGCGGACGAATCTCAAAGCAACGTTCTCATACGCTCGGCTCGAGAGCGCAGCCCCGCTTCGCTCAGCTTTGCTCTCAGTGTGACTGCACGCCACCTTAATAACTCGTTCAACATCGGGCCGACGGTGCGTTAGACCGATCGTGCATTGTCAGTGATGCTTGATTACACAAATAGAAGAGACGGTAACATCGCATCCTGGCGCCAGCACAAGCTCCATACTATGCGAAACCCACACACGGATACGGAATAATGTAACCACGCGAGCGGACGGGGTTGATCCTTTGATCCCAACCGATTAACCCTAATATTCTTGGTCGAAATTTAGACCCCTTTTGATTGAATACTCGCAAGTCGGCACCCTAGTCCTCGCCGGATAAATTCGAGACGCTCGCTTCCGCGAAGTTAACTAATTTACCGCCAGACTGAAAAAGGTGGAGCGCCTATTGTGGGTTTTGCTCCAAATTGCAGTTGCCGATTTTATTTTTTCCTCGGCATCAAATATCACGGTGTTTCGAAGATTTTCGGTAGGAAATGTAATGAAATCTTTCAGACATTTTTATTTGATGTTGGAGCACTTAAAATATTAAATTGCACCTATTTAATGTCTTTTCGAAAAAGTACGAGAGTAAATGAGTTGATTTTTTTTGCAAAGTGCAAATTTCCTAGAATGTATCAATTAGTCGACAAAGTTCCTCATAAACCCGACGATCCGATGCATTTATGGTAACGAATTTATTTTCCGACGGAAGTTCGCCGATGACACATCGCTCCCGGATCGTTCGGGCTGAACAAACAAATTGCAGTCCGCACATGACACACACGGGGCAGTTGGTATGCCGACGGATTTCAGTGTGCACCGTGCGAAGATCGCTAACGCAACGACCGGACGTTTTCCTCGAAACGATTTCGAGAATACGGAATCGCGCCGGCTGCCACGAGAGAGTTCACGGACGGCCTTTTCAACAATTTCGACGCTACTTAGTAATACGCCACACAAACCGAATGCCTTTCTGGCATCTCGTCCGTAGTGGACGATTGCGCCCCAAGACCGAGGAAGACGATGGGTAACCATCGCCCAGTACCGTCAATAAAAATCTCTTCCACGAAATGGAAATGCCAGACCTTGCGAGCCAGTTCCGGCGCCTCTCATCCTTCTTCGCCAGGGCTTGGCTTATCTCGAAAAATTATTTGCAGTTTCGTTTGCGCCACTGAATTCGAGACTCGAGTCTCTGTCTGTTGAGCGCGCGCTACGCCAACTCTAAAAATCCATGTAATTGCTGTGAGAAAACGTCCGCGGCCTGTGCAGTAACCCTCCCTTTGGTCGGCCGTCGAGATGAGAAATGGTCAGGCGCCACTCGACCCGAGAATCTCTTCGACGAAACCTTTCGAACCCCCTATCCGTCCGGTGTTCCTCGAGCAGGATCAATTGTTTGCTTAGGAAAAGGGTGAGGGGCTTCACGCGCGCACCTCTCATCCTTTGTTTCTGTATCTTTTTGTTGGCTCCGCAACAGAAAAATGAGTTTGGTTATATACTCAGGGCAGTCAACAACACGCCCACTTTTCACGGTACAAACGAAGAGTCATCTATTCGAGGGCTACCGTGGCCCGTAATGAAGTATCCAGAAGCGACCAGGTATAGCATTTAGCAATCTACACGATTCGGAACATCGACAAACTGCGAAATATGGCAGGATTTTAATTTCTTAACTAAATATCACCCTTCGACGGAGTCTCGGCTCGTGTTTCTTTTTTGCTTTCGGTAAATGATTTTTTGTATCCGGAGGGACGATGCAAATTGCTCGGTCAGAGTTCCCTTCTCTAACTATCAAACCGAAATCATTCCATCCAATGGGGGAAAACTCTGAACAAAAGTAACCATAATATAGAGTATACTAAAAACATTCATATGGCATAATAATAATTCCAAAAAGTTAATTTATTACCTTCTGTGGTTTAATATGAATTTTTTCTGGTTGTACAAAATCGCGTCTTTGGAAATTTTTTCATTGTTGTTTGCCAATTGGTTCGACCGATTGGCTGGAAGATTGTTAATTGTAACAGGCAATGCTTAGTCGATCGCATCCAATATTCGTGACGGGGCATTCATTTTTGAAAAAATAAACTTAGGAAATATTACAAAAAGAATGGTATATATTCGGAAGAGTTGAAGAATCACTTCCCGGGAAAACTTTTTGATTCACCGGATGATGGATTGATCAATCTTTTTTACCTAATCTATCCATCACTTTTTAGGATTACAATTTTACAAGATTCGTTTTCTTCCTGCCATATGGTTGTTTCGTTCTCCAATAGTTATCCCATTACGAAGTATTAAAAATTCCTTCCAACGATGCACTCTCCTGAACGAATCCACAGAATTATTAATTATTGATATAAATGGATCGAAACTCGTTAACTCTCGGGAATGATCGAGCTTTTTCGTATCATCGTCGGAGTTTATCGTTCCGCTTCGTCGTGAATTTCATCGAAACCGTCTGTCGGCGATGCTGTGATGTCCCGACGTCGGAACATCGGGATCTACGTTCAATTTCGAGCAAAAGTCGTATAAGGCGTATAAACCTTATCATATCGTTCGTGCACATAATGAGGAATCGGTTGAGTATCGCTCTTCTCGCTGATCGAGTGAACCGGTATCCCTCGCGGCTCCTCTATCGCATCGCGAAGTGCCTCGCGTACCTTTGAGAGCCGCAGCGGCAGAGCGCGAGGCAGCTAAGTTGGCTCGGAAGCCAAGCGCGTCTCCGTCGTGCTTCGAGCTTTTATAGTGCACGCGACCGGTACAACTAAAGGCTTATTATTAGCCGACGGTGTCAACTGGATTCGCATATATATAAACACGCGCAGGAGGGTAACGTAGCATGTGCAGCCGTGTACTTCTCGTGCGAAGCGGGTAATACGCGTACGATGGTGCACTTTGATTTACATCGGCTGCCACATATCGATAAGCGGTGCGTAATACATCGCTCGCACTTACGCGAGCCAATCGCAATGTTTCCCTTGCACATTTCGCGCTGTGGACGCCGCAGACGTCAGGTACAAATATACATTAAGCGACGCGTGACACACGTCGCATCTGAAGTTTGACCAGGGAATACAAATACACATCTAACCAACGCGCGACAGCCGTCGCGGCAACGGCGAGTGTGTATTAATGATCGACAAGCAAATGCCCCGGACGAGCGAGAATCGCCGTCGGCTCGGCGATTCTCGATCAACGACAGTTTGAATGTACAAATACAAATGGAGAATCGGAAATCGCCAGCCTCGGTGAGCATTAATATGTCTTCTTCGCCTTCAGCGAGATATGAATTTCGGGCTTGCTATGCCAAAGTGGATCTCAATGCTGGATCGTCGTCGAGGCTAAATGCGCGAATATGCACAACAGTCAAACTGAAAGTACTGTGCTCAAAATCTTACCTAGCTTAATTTAGGAAACAAAATAAATGTTCACCTTTTGAATTTTTCAGATTTATTCCAGAGCATGTTTGAGCGATTTTTTGAATATCTGATTCGTTAACTGATTTTTGAGTACTAATTACAGTAGAAATAATATTTAACAATACAAATTGCTCGTAATGTGTTGGTCTAAAAAATTTAGATGCAAATTTGGTCAAAATAAATCATGTTTTGTCATTTTTCAAACAATTCATTCGCGATTTAATTTCTGAGCGATTGAATTGCAAGTACAAGGCCACAATTTACGATTCGTTGAAAAAAAAATTACGATAAAAGTTCAATGGAAAGAGATAAGGTTTTAACGGGCATCGCGTGTGACTAGCGCGTAAGGCTTTATCGAGACAAAACTCGACGCGTCGCCGATTTCCTGACGACGATTTGTTTTATTTAATCCAATATTCATCGAAGCGTTGATAAAAGCGATCGATACATTCTGTGTCGGGGAGCGATTACCGATTCCCGATCGAGGGAACAGATTATACGGATTACGGAACGGAAATCGGTATTTATGCAGATTAGCAATGATAGGATGTGAATGTGAGTCTTATCGTTTTTGTATTATTAAATGTGTATGTGAATACCCATATACGTATAACCATCGCCGCGTTTCATGAGACACGGTTTTTGCACAAATCTTTCTGTGCAACGTTGCTGTTGTCGGATCGTCGATACTAATTCGATAAGATACCAATTTTTTTATGCATCGCGGGTGGATCAAACTTTTCTATATTTAACTAATTTATCGACAACGTCGATTGATTTCTATTCTTACCACAATAGCGCGTAGTTCAAAGGATTAATAACGAATCTCCTGAAATGGGCAACGATCAAATTGCTAGAACAAAGAGAAAAGAAAAATTGCGCACAAAGAAATTCACAAACCGTTTATCGTATTATAGTCTCGAGGAGGAGAAAGTTTTGTAATATGTCTCTGAGCAGCTGCAGGTTTGAACCGAAGCTTGGTAATCGATACGATACCTGAGAAGCATCGGTTACTACGGCGACGAGACGATCAGCGTTTGATCCAGGAAGACACGAACGGTTCCTACACGATTAATGAATTTCCTAAGCCTCTTTGTCATCGAGTATCTTGGGCGGCAAGGCTTTGCGACATTCGACCCGATGATAGTAAATATGTCTTGTTTGTTAAGGTTTAGTGTAGAGTCAACGCGTGCGTTGCGCGATGCGAAACGGATAAACGATTGGGCATTTTTCCGACCGTTGTGCCGTCTTTATAATTAGCATAGCGACGTGGAAAACACGGAATTTAATCAATTTCATTGATGCGATTGGATGGCATTCATTTAAATCAACACTTTTTTGAATCAAGGAATCTTCTAACAACGAGAGTCACCAAAAGTGGGCAATCAAACCGAATTTTTGATTTGTTTGCCGAGTTTATTCGATTTTCATGTAATTGGTTCAATCGGCAGGTTGTTGAAATAACTGTTCAACTTGGAATCAAGTCATTAACTTGTTGTTGATGGAAGTCTACATCTAATTTAATGTCCTGAGTTTTACGACCTGGTCGTCGAGAAATAGTCACATGTATTTATAATACATCGACATTGCTTAATTCGATTCCATCAATTAAATCCGGATTGATTCAAGCTTTTCTTTCCGTGGGGTGACGAGACATAATATTTATGTTCATGCAAAAACGCACGGCGCTAAAGTGTGTTGGATGTTTTTCTGCAGTTTATTGGAACGCGAATAAAATAAAGAAAAACGGCATTCGTGGGATCGTTAGTTGCTAATGCCTTACATGAAGACACATGGCCGATGTGCAAACACGATTGAGTGGTATATATAGCGACCGCAATTGCGGTGTAAACTGTCGACACGACGAATCAACGATTTGTCACTGTTAACAAGCGTTGGAATGTAAATAGCGGGTTTGCGGTTAGATTTATCGCACAAGCTAATTTTCGAAGGATAATCTGTTTGCGCCCACGCATTGTTATGTAGAACGCTCTTAATTAAACTTGATTAATCGTAGAACATTGCCAGAATAAAAAAAATTAAACACATATGAATAGAACGTAATAACGACCTAACATTTTTCTTTACATTTCACACAAACTTGACAAATACTACTTTCAGCGTAGACAACTATGACATACATTACATGAATACATAATTACGTAGATCTCCAAGTGAAATGTACAGCGACCCTTTTTCCTTAATGAATAAGTCTAAAAGACCGAGAAACAAGCGAGTCAACTTTATAGCATAATCACCAGACGCAATTAAAGCGTGCTATTAAATTAATGCAGTATGAAATTTTCATAAATTAAGGTAGTCCTTGCGTTACAGTCTGGTCAAAAGTGAGTTTCGTCTCAGATGCAGCGAGAATTTCCACAACTTCGCGATGGAATTAAGGTCTGAAAAAAAAGCAAGCTTATGGAAGGTCCTGAACAGATTGACTTAGCCTAATTATTATGCCAAATCAATCTTTTCAGCTTTTGTTTTCTTTTCCCATATGCTTAATTTTATTCAGGTTTTTATTCCATCGAAAAGTGTTCGAAATTCTCGCCTCAATTCGCGTGAAGCTCGCTTTTGGCCGGACTGTACGCAAGGACTGTCTTAACAGGCTGTAAATATCATGCGATAAGTCGGTCAATTTTTCGGGAGGAGTAAATTGGAATACAGAAATTAAAGTGGTACCTGCTCGGCAAAGTACGAAGGCCGACGAGGCGCGGTGGAATAAACCGGAGAAAGAGTTCAGAGTCACGGCGTTGTAAATTATCAGCGTTCACAGAGCGGCCACCCACGTTGCTCGCGCACGTATATTTCGAACACTGCTTACCGGAGCTTCAACAGGTTTCTTTGGCGATCGAGCTTTGAATTCCGGAATATTTGAGATGTTTTGTTTTTTTTTTTTCTTCACGAGTTTTGATGTAATATATTACACGAGCGTAGTCCACGCGGCAATCTCGAGATCGTTATTTCGAGACGCGATAGAGCCTCTAATTAATCGTGTAACAATGCTATTTAATTCGAGGGGCGACGATTCTTTATTTTTTTTTATATCTCGTCGAATGGCCGCGTTCGGAGAATGAAACTCTTGGAAATTTGTATCGTGTATTTATAATCGAGATGGAAAAGACGAAAAAAAAAACCGAGTTTATCGAACTTTCTCTGAATTCTCGGTGCTACTGCCTCGCTTCCACATCCCTTGGCTACCTCCGGTTCATCAGCGCCTTATCGCATCTGATCTTCTCTCCAGTCCCATTCCTGCGTCAACGAAACTTTGTAATAAAAAAAAGAAAAAAACAGAATCTGAGCATCACACAGAATTCTTGTTTTCTTTTCAGATAAACACCGACAAGTTGGAACGTACGCGCGATCGAACGGAAAATATATGCTGATTCTTGATCAAGAGTTGGTATATGGTCAACTTACAAAGCACCGGTGAGTCTCGTACCTTTTTCTTTTTCATCCATATCCCTGAAACGAAATGCTTCGACATCGCATCCGGTAAATTATTTGTTCCTCAAGGCGGCCGATTACGATTTATCGTCGGAATTGACAAATTTTTATCGACGCTTTTTTTTCTTCCTCTCCGATTATTTAATGCGCAATAAGCGTGCGTGGTCCTCGGAAGAGGCTGTTCGTCTTCGTGCTCTCGCGTCGCCGCGGAGTTTTCGAGCCCGGCAGGTTCGTCCCTCTCTCTCTCTCTCCGTACTCGATTATTATTCCGGCTGTGTCGTCTCCGGCAAATTTTCAGTCACTTTGCGACGTAATGAAGTTACGCCGAGCGTTACAGCTTTCTTTGCCGCTTCGATTTTTTACGCTGTGTTTGTATGCATTATGCAAGGACGCGGCGCACCGGCAGATACACCGGTGAGAAGAGCTGTCTCGTTGGCAATTTTTTTTCTTCGCGAAGACGGGATAATAACAGGGCGGTTTGATAAAAAAAAATGAAAATACAAAAAACCAATGGTCGTTATGAGGTAGGAGAACTCGTTGACGCCTATATTATTCGAGATGGGCTCAGTTGTCGGGGACTGTGTGTGCAAACAGAATCAAAAGTGCATTTAACTTCGGTGTCATTTGCGTTCAGATTCGATTAAGGAGTTCACGCTATATCGGGCTCAAATTCATGAATTACGGTTGTTGTAAATATCAGTAAAAATTCGTATTCATATCTCAACAGAATGATAAATATTGTAATCTTTTACTGTTAATAGTATTTCTTATAATAATTGAATATTAATTAATGATTACTATTATTATTATTATTATTGATTCATTTATCAATTTATTAATTAATTTTCTCGTTTTTCTTTTTTTTTTTCCAATTATTTTATTAATGGTTACCCCTCTTTAATGGCCTGGTTCATCTCGAAAATATCCTGGAAAAGTTCTGAACAGGTTCTACAATTTTTAACGGCTCTTTTACTGGACCACATGTTGGAGTAACGTTCGAGAATTAATACGAGGCCAGCTCGCAGCGAATAAGTGGTAATTTAGACACGAAATTCGAATGAAAGTCAAAACTGTCGTTCCCTGTGAGAAAAATAGAATTTATCGCGGCACATGGTTTCTCAGAAGAACCAATTAACAGGTGGAAAACTATTAACAAAATATATTCAAATTTTATTTGCAGTTATTTTAATTCACTCTTATTTTTTGCGCATTTATTGCTTTTTCGACCTCTAGAATCGAGTGTCTCGTTTTATTATTATATTTAGCCACCGGCACTTTTCCAGCTGGCTTTAGCATGCCGCATCATAGTTTAACAGACAACTCTGCCTCGTTCAAGCCCACGCCAGCTTCGTTAGGGGCGTTCGTTAAGACTCACGGTCGCGAGGCGCGGTGACCAAGGCAAAGTAATAATTGCATCCGCAGTCATTCACGGATCATTATGTTTCGCATCGCGAACGAGAATTAAAATAAAATAATTCCGGGGCAAAGAGATAGTGACTCGACGATCTATAAATCACTAATCCCGCGTCGAGTTATCCCCTTTACAGCTTGATTGCTAAATTATTTCAATTCGAAGCGTGCGATCGTGTCGAACGCATGGGAAACAGTGTCGTTAAAGTCTCTCAGTGCTGTTTCCTCGGTTCGGTGGTAGCAGTCGACGTTTTGCATCGATGAAGCTCGATCGGCTGGTACAAACTTTTCGCCAGTCCGTAATTCTCCGGTACCGTTATCGCCCGCAACGTGGGCTGAACTTTCCGGTTTTCGCTCGACTCCACTGTCGGACTGGTAACCGAACCCTATTGTGCGTCTATCTCAATTCGCAAAGGCGGCCCGACGGGGTTCCGGTGAATCGAATGTCCGCTCTATTTACGCGTCTGCAAAAAAAATCCCAGATTTTGCATTACCGGAAACTGAAGCGCGCCTGGAACTTGATTCTGAAACGCCACACGTGTTTTTGCATCTCTTCAAGGTCACAAATGGCTTTGGGAGATTTGGTGTCTCCGTTGTTGTGAAAAATTGCAAAGAAATCAACGAAACGATCAATCTGCAAAAAGTTTGAAGAAGTTTTTACAAATCAGAGAATAATCTCCGGTATAGTCGGAACGGCTTTTAATTCTTTCTTCTCGGTAATCAACTGCCTTGAAGACTGTTTTCCAATCAGTAAAATTATTCCAACTAATCAGATTAATCATTTTTCTAGTCTGGGTTTTCTTGCAAAGTTTTTATTTTGCCTTAGATTTGTCTCTAAGAGAATAGTCATGCAAATTCAGATCGAGCAATTGAAAGCTCATTATCAGTAATGCTGTTGATTTACGCGTTTCAACACTGTTTCTCGTCCCGAGCGCCTACAAACATAAATTGTTGATGTAGTTAAACGCGCACGGCGTACACGCAATGTCGATGGTGGTCATGCATCGCGAGTTTCAATTAGCTCTAAGAAACGTAAATAGTGTAATTATTTTCCCGGTGGGGACCCCGGATCTCCCCCTCGCGGGACTGTCAAAGACGCTGATAAGAGACGCATTAGATTTTACATACTTGCACAGAACAGGCGACTCGGAGAATCGCCGATTAATCATTAATTCCCTCTTACTTGACGGAGCATTTAAGACGTATTATATTCAGTTAAGTGCACTATCGGTGATACAAGGCGATCATTTTTTTTAAAATAATACCCGAGCTAACTGAAAAAATATAACGACAATGCACGTTAGCAGTTAGTAATTTTTTTATTGATGATGGATTACTTTTATTCTGATTGCGTATACGAAATAATACTCGAAGGTGTTGGCTCTGACGAATCTCCTCAAGCCTGCAGCGTAATACGATTCGTCGAGGGTCTCCGTGGCGCATTGTAAATTTTAACGAGGAACCGATTCGTTGCAGCGAATCTCCATCCGGTCGTTCTCGTTAAGAACCGTCCAGTCGTTAGTTATCGCGAGGGTTTCTGTCTCGCGAGATAAAAGGAAGCAAAAACTGTAAGGAACGCGAACGAGGGACTGGAATTGTTTGGAAAGCGACAAGCGCGGTAAATCATTAAACGACACACGTTCACGAGGGTTATAATATTATGGTCGGATGGAAGGGTGGGGGCGAGTTTTTTTACCCGATTGAAAAAGCGTACGAAGCCTCCACGGCCCTGAGTTTAATCGTAATAGGATTAAAGAGGCGTGTGATGCAACGTCGAGCCGATCCGACGTACGCGCGACGCCTCGGATGCTGAGAATGCTGAATCCGGTGTCTGACGATGATAATAAAAATAAAAAATCAAAATGAGCACGTCCTCGCTTCCCTTTGCGGCGAGTACTCGACGACCGCAAGTGAGTTTCACGCTACGTTAGACCGTGGAATCGTTATTTAATTGCTCAGCTACGCGCCTCCCGAAGAGCCTCGATTGCCGTTCGTTCTCGGTCAGCCAACGTCGTTTGCATTCTGAATCGATGAAATTTAAAAGACTCTCGAAAAAACGCGAATCGACGATGACGATGAGGAACGCTTCGGAACTCGGCATCGATGAGTTCCGGGTCGCGGAGTTACAAAGTACCGAGTAGAACTGAAGAGTTCTCGGGTCTGTTAGTGAAATTTGAAGGAGACTCGGTCAACAATAACAAAGTCGCCATCCTACCGTAATCTTTCGAAATTACCAAATATCCGATATATTGCTCGATGAAACCTTTGAGTTTAAAACTCGACATTTTATGAAATTGCAATGATTTTTATTGTTATTTTTCGTTCAATCGTGCTGTGTCATCAACAATGATAAAAATAATAATGAAGCTTAGCTTAGTATTTTATCCAGTATAGTTTTCCTGTTATGAAAATGATTATCAGTACGTGTGAATATGTGATACATGTTACCTTCTAACGAGTATAATAATAGTACTTTGTAATAAAAATAAATGAAAAATTGCATCACCGAACACCGTTCAACGATCAATTTGCCATGATTGATCGTTTAAAAAACGTACGCCCATCTCGCGCGAATAGGTCAACCGTTCCCGACGAATCATTGATAATTTTCCATTAATTCCTGACTTCGTTGAATGTTGATTCGCTACCGATTTGCCAATGAATACGCGACGGCATTCGAATCTCCATTCGCCTGTCGAAGACAGATAAATTTCGTCCTGTCGTAGCTTCGTCGGATTGCGCTGATCCTCCGGAGTGCCGACGCCTCCAGGCCTTCGTAAATTCTTCTCTGGCGTCTCGAGTCTGAACCACGCCTATGAAACTTGCATATTGTGCAAATAGCGAGGAATCTTGACGTGAGAAACAGAAGCCTAGAATCTTTGGGTGGAGACTCGAAGGAGTACGCGGCATTCGCAATAAAGTCGCGTGTCTCGTAAAGCTCCTCGGTGAGCGGCGTGCGGAGATTTAAATACGTTATATATTAAGCCAGGGACAGAGGCGAATCAACGGAGCTTTGAAAGCCGCAGACAAACGGGAACGATGTAACACAAATCGTCGCGGCCCTCGTGGGTCACTTGTGTATCATTCGCAATCGCGCGTGCCCGGGTTGGGCGGCGCTTTTAAAGCACGGCCGCACTCGACGACACTTGTGCAGTCGCCAAGAGAGAAAGGTTGTAAATCAAATTACGCACTCGAGTGTCGGGGAATGATCCGAGTGCAAATGTACAATGTCGTGTACAATGCCGCGGTTATTATAATGTATACCAACGATAAACCAG
Organism: Ischnus inquisitorius; assembly: GCA_963924025.1. Taxonomy (NCBI): domain Eukaryota; kingdom Metazoa; phylum Arthropoda; class Insecta; order Hymenoptera; family Ichneumonidae; genus Ischnus; species Ischnus inquisitorius. Next base: position 10,830,618 of record OZ001252.1, read on the forward strand.
GAGCTTTTTCTCTTATTTCAATAAAGAATGAAGGTTTTGTCGCTGTTATACTGAATCCGACATTTAAGAGAGTTCGCGACGTGCAGTAAATTCAATCGAGTAGTAAGCTGGATTAGAGAGTACTCGCTGTATTATTAATAAAAAGTACAACTTTCAACGTATTGAAAAATAGCTTATTTTTTGCCAATAAATCCACGGATAACAATCAGTTTGCGTGATTGAATTCGTACCTTTCATACAATTCCGATTGCTCATTTTATTTTGTAAAATATGTTATATGAATTGAATTTCAATTTTAAAACTAGTTTTAGCTCTCCCGATTAATCATTTTTCCCATTGCATGTACTTCCGAATTCTCTACATTCGTCAATTTTTTATACCGAAGGTATCGAGCGACGACAATTCTTTTTTATACAAAATTTTTAAAGGAGGACGCGTTGAAACCTAATTAGCTATGCGTTCCCCGAGCCTAACTTCACGCGGCCATGCCCGTATTACATCGAACTCGGGAAACGGACGCTTACATTTCGACACGGAATCCGGCGCCGTGGGAAAACTTCGGTCGATATTATGTGTGTCCTTGCTCTCTCAAGGCACCTCTCGGCATCTCGGCCGAGCAACTTCTTTACCTCTAACATTAGCTCTGCAGTGTCTCGTCTTGAAGATCAAAGAAAAAAAATGAATCTGTATCGTAATTTTAAACGAGCACAATCATCGTCGCGACCGTCGCGCGAGCATGCCCGTGCATAACTGCATTGGTCGCCGAACGCACGAGAATCCGCGACGTGTTTATCTAATATCCACGACCCGCTTAATTGTCGCGCCACCAATAATGAAACGGAATTTTGCGCGTAAAATTATTCCGATGGCTTTAACCTTAATGAAATTCCTTGAAAGTTTCATAGGACCGATTAAATATTAACACGAGCGCAAGTCGGCGTCGCGAACACGTTCCAAAGTGATTATCCTTCGTCATCCAACACGTCTCATAACATACTTCTTGATGTTCCGTTCCCATCGTCGTAAACGCTTCGTTCTCGTATGCGAATCTTCTTGCGAGTCGTTGAGAAACATTCCGCCATTAGGCAACGCCCACGTATTGTGTTATAAAGAATAAACAACGAATCATAATATTAATATGTCATCGTCGCATTTGCCAAGGAAATTCTCGGAGCAAACAAGGTTCGTTAGCTAAATTCACCCAACGTTCGCACCGGTTCTACTTCGATTGGATTAAGTCTTAGAGTAAAAAAATCGTAATTAATATAACGAATAAAAAAATAGTGTCATTCACATGGCTTTTTCCTTTTGTCATGGTCTTCCAAGCTCTATTTGCAAGAAAGTACGTTTATCACTTTTAGTTTCCTGAAGAGAAATTTTCTTCGAAAATGCAAAATAGTGCGAGAACTGAACTGAAAATCTGCACAGATTTTGCTCAAATTTAGTACCGATCATTGGTTTACAATACTCCAAATTTGTACTGAATTTGAGTTGGATAATTCAAAAAATGTTCGAGCATGTTTAAACAGTTCGAGCGCCACTATCCAATTTTCAACCACGTCTGATTTTTCGACGTTTCGGTACATTCTGAACACGTTTACATAAAAATATATACAAAAAGAGTTTCTTGAGGAAGCACAAACTGCCAATCGATTTGTATTTTGTTCCGACAGTTCAGAACGATCGTCCATAGAAGCGTCTTCAAAGTTGTTTCCGTTTGGCGATCGACATGAATCTCGTCGCTGCGGTTACGAACCCGCACGTGTTCGTGGCATTTCGCTGTTTTTATTACAGTCTTCGACACTTTGTGTGTCTGCGGTTGTGAGATTTATACTCTGCAATAAATGCATCGCCATCAAAATCGACTGTTACGATGTAAACGGTTTTTTCGAATTCCTACTGCAAAAAAGTGTGCTCTAAACGACGACCCGCCGAGCAAAACTTGACCGCAAGAATTCAGCGTTAGGACAATGTAAACTACATCATGTCAGAAGCTCGTCTACATGAAAAATGGCGTATTGAGAATGTATTTATGATTTATGCAATATTTTTTCGTCGAAAAATAGTGTATTACAGATATATTTCGACAGTAATATGCATCACAATTTATGTGGCTGATATATTAGATACTTCTCCGTTTTCTTGTCCTGGTAGGCGGTCGAGAGTTAGCACATTTCAATTAATTTACAATCGTTAATTGTAAACCGCTTCCCGAAATTTCGTACAACAAAATGTTATGCGATCAAACGTCCTAAGAACATTGTGCCTCTCATCGGTACCTGATTTGTCACTTTTATCCCTTAAGAAGTCGGTTGTTAAGGAGACTTGGCAACAAAGTTAAAAATACATATCAAAGTTGCATCCGACTAAACTCGGTCGTCAATTATCCTCTCGACTTATCCTCCAAGCGTAGAAGGCTATCCACTTCGTCGGTGCGAACATACGACTTGGCGATTTCTTAATCCGACGCCGATAAAAAAAAAGACGAAAGCCAAAAGCCGTCATAAAGAAACAGAGGAACCAGACCAAAAAGAAGAAGTCTGAAATCTCTTTTTGATACGTAATAAATAGGTGGACATAGCGCGAGCGGGAACTTTGTCGGATCTTCTTCCAATTGATAACCCCGCTTTAAGTGGCAACTGGTTGTTTCCTTTTTTTTTTTGGGAGCCGTTCCGTTCTCCGGTTTCACCGCCGTGTGTCGTTCCGAGATTCTGTCTCATTTTCTGGCTCGCTCGATGGGTTTCTCGGCCGATACTCCCTGAATTCTCTCGGCGATATAACGTCCCGCTCATGGGTTACGTGGTTCTGGTCGTGTCTCCAGCTGACCAGCCGCGATCACCATTCACAAACGAACCCAGCATGAATGGACACCGGCAACGGCATCACACACGCAGAATCCTCGCGGACCGGACTATCGTACGACGAAATATCATTCGGAATTTATCTACGTCGTGTATATACCATGCACTCGCCGTGGAGAACATTATGAAAGCCGGTTATGCCGAAGGTCTCTTCCCAAATGGCGAGAAACAAAATGAACAGATCGCCGATCGGACCACCGCGAAACCAGCAGTTATTGCATTGGCGAAATCTGGCTCATTGATCTTTTCTTTTTTTTTTTTTAATACGGAACGATGCGAATCAGAAATCTGTCTCCTTACTTTCTTTTATCAGAGCATAATTTCGGATCGTGGATAAAGATCAACGGCACCATGGCCGAGCCGATCAGCACGACAAAATCTCTGGCAGCGAGTTCAGCAACTGTTCACATCACAAACCGGTCAGCTTCAACCTGCGCGTTCCGAGGAGATGTGACATCCGAAAATGCGGCATCGACGGACTTTCGTAATTGCCTAAAAAAAAAATTCTATAAAGTATGGATAAATATAAGGTTGTCCCCGTCCGCACCGATCATCGACGATTTCCAACTCCGTGTCATTTGCATTTGTCAATCGTCGAGTAGGAAATTATGCCACTTCTACATTTTACAGTTATTATCGTTACGAGTTTTCGTCGGATCCGACAAGCCGGCGGATCGGGAATTCTATATTCACCGATATCTGATCGTTTTCTTATAACTCTATTCGCTCTTTGGCTCGAATTTCACATGCCCGACAGGCCCATTATTCGTGTAGCTTATTCGTCGGACTTCCATAAGGATTAGCTTCGATATGATTGAAGTCCGCGGTTGCCCTTGGCAACGCATCGAGTTTCAAGTTTTCGCATAAATGCTCGAAGCGAGAATCTAGAAATCGTCGTTTTGCTTATCCTGAATTGTCCGAATGTGTTTTTTCTCATTCGCCTTTCACGGAAGTTATGGCCAGTGGCTTTGGTACATTTCAAAAACGATCTGGCAGCCAAAATTCCCAGCTTAGTCCAACCAAAATAAAAATCATACGAACAGTATTAAAATCATTGATTTTGCATCATAATGATTTCAAAAAGTTGTCAAAAATTCAACAAGTGAGTTGGATTGAATTCATTCAATAAATCAACCTACGCTTTTTTTTTTAGCAAAACTTCAATTGTTAATTTTTCCGAGTCCATATAAATATTTTATATTTTTCGGGAAAATCTTTGATCAACATCTGCGAATATGTCCGGCCGATTGCGCGGAAATTTTTCAAAGTGTAAGTGCTTCTCTGCAGTACAGTGCTTCTTTGATCTCGTATCCAAAATTCGAGACTTTTCATTCACAATGGAAAAAAAAGTTCATCTCTTAGAACAGCTTCAAAATTTTACGAAGCAATTTCTGCGAAGAAAAGTTGATGCGTTAATAACTGTTTGGCATTATTATTATGTAAAATTAATCATCTTAGGTCGTACTTTCGGCTGATATTGTAACGATACGGCTTCCTTCAGATCGTTCCGAATCGCAGCAGCATTAAAATCTTGAATATGTAGTTCCCATGCGAAGACTAGTAGTAACGTGACCTTCGACCGGCATTCACGTGCGCGACGTATTGGAGGTAAAGACAATCGTGGGTGTGATACGAGCGAGATTTACAGAACGACTTAAGGTTTATTATATCGCGTTGCGTGCGATAATGAAGTACTCGACGGTGCTTCGTCACAGCGGTTCCGTATGGAGAATTCTCGTGCGCGCACTTAATCGCGTGTCACCCTTGATAAGGGTGTGTACCGTGTGTGCTTCGATTGCTGCGGTGCACAAAAATCGCAGGGCGGAACGAGCGCGGCTTTTACGATTAGCGTTCGAGTACGCATTTCTCGTGCTTGCTCTACAGGCATTTGTGGGCGTTTTACACCCGGCAGCAGTGCCCGGCTTGCAGTTTCGCTAGTCTTATTAGACTCTTTCTCGTGTTTGTCGCGAATGCGAAAGGCGGTAATTCCAAGAGACGGAGGCCCGATCCTTAACCACAACGAGAAGCTTTTACAGCCTTTCTCTCTGATAAAGAGAATCACTTGCTGTATGCCCCAGAAATCTGTCGAATTCTGGGAAACATCCTAGTTCTTCAGATCCATCAAAACGATTTTCCAAATGCTTGGAACAATTTTGGGCATCAAGCCAATGGAATCTTCGAATTTTGAGTTATGAAGAATCACCCGACGATTTATTGAAAATTATGGCTAAAAAGCGACAAACCAATTTTTCTTATAATCATTGATGCAGCCTTTTATCCGTTGATGTGGAACGTATTAATCAGTCGATTTAAACAGATCCAGTCAGCTCTCGTGGGAGCAGGAAAGAAATAGCCAATACGTTGGCAAATTCGCCTCTCTAGTCGATGTCCTCGAGACCATCGTAGGCTTTTATCGCGTGAAATCAGGTTCAGCGGCGCCGCCGTAGCTTATTCCTCTCTTGATCCTTCGCGCATTTTATACACTGTTGCTTGTTCGAACGAAATCAAGACGGGGGTGAACGGGGGAAGATTGAATTAATTAAGCGTGTCGCGCGCGACCGTGCGAGCTTCTTAGACGATCGTCAACGAGGACGAGCCTCTTTTTGATCGTTTCGTCTGCCGTCCTCGTCGTCGATAATCCGCTAGTCGAGTTTCGAATTCGCCGAAGAGACCGTAAACTTCTTCTTTTCTCGCTACGATGAGAGGCAACGGCGCGCCCACGTAAATCGCGAGGAGAACGACGCCGACGACGACGACGACGAGGGGGATCGTCCCGTGGGATACGACGGAAAGGAACACAGAAACTAGCGGAGCGAAATAGCATCGGAGAGACTGACGGCTGCCGATAGCCACGTCGAGATTGAGCCGTAAACCTGTCGGTCGTTTGCTCGCTCCGCGGTCTCGCGCTGTGTGCTTCTCGTCGAGTTTTCGATTTATGCGTCCGATGCATCGACGTATACAAGTCTAGGTACTTCAGATCTCCGGGCGTAGCCTCCCGTGTCGAGATATATAGATTATATACTATACTGTAATAAGATTCGCTACGGGCAATACGAACACGGATTCAATATCTATGCATGAATTGCTTTGGACGCGCATACCATTAGGTACCATCTCTGCGGCCTTGCACGGCATTTCTCACTGAACCGTTTTTTTCATCTGTACCATGTACATCTCGAGATACGGCTCGCGATATTAAATGTGTTCGCTACGCACATGCAGCAGATATGGATAATCGAGATAAAATCCTTTTTATCCGTCACCATGAGCTTTTTACTTTTGTCCAAATGCTTCAAAGTTTCATCGGTTGCGGTTTTTTAACGCATACACTTTTTTGCGTTCATTGTATTCTTTGATGTGTCGTTGAACCAAATGAAAGTGAGATTCCGAGCGAGTTTCGAATACTTTTCGATAGGACAAAAATCTGATAACAATCCTATGGAAGGTCTCGAGAAGATCAACATTTCTTACGGTTCCGGATGAAATGCATTGAAGAGCTTCAAAAAAATAGTGATAGTTTAACATATGAATTTTCCGCGTGTTCAGTACCATTTTTTTCGTGGCATCAAAACACGAAAAAATCCTTTCGGATGTCTCGCGAGAGGGTAAATTGGTTATTTCTCATTAGACATGACGTACATCACCGTTTTCCGCGTAAATAAAGAGTTCGCAGTGTCAGGACGGATTATGAAGCCGAGACTCGACAAGCTGTCCGAACTACGGTAATAATTGCGGTATTCCTTCAATCTCAATCCAGTCTCGAGGCTTTACGTCTTCGCGGTGGTACGGTCTTTACGATACCCGGAGTACCAGGCAAAGCGTACCATCCGGGCCGGCCGGCCGGCGAGAATCTCGTCGGCGCGTACTCTACTTTGCCGTATCTCTGATGTCCTACCATTCGTCCAAGACGATGTAATTAACGGTGAAATTAATGATAATAAAATAATTACAGAGCGGAACGAAGCGGGCGCCGGTATTGCCTCTCCGTTCTGTCATGTATATATAAGGGTACTGTGTATATGTGGATCTTATATACAGAATTTTGTGTGGCATGAGACGAAATTCTGAGCAAAACGCACATGCGATGCGTCTGCACCGCAGTCTTTTTATATGTTCATGGCAAAAGCCCCGCGGCGACCACAAGATAAACTGGAATACTCTTAAAGTGAATACGCATGGATATGCCTGGGAAAACTTAAATTCCAACCTGTTTTCGAATCGACTTCGGAAGTTAATTTTGAATAGGTCATACATTGAGAAAAAAATATAGTGGGATCACCAAAATACTGGGTTGAATACGCGCAAATAAATATTTCGTTGATCCGAAAAGATTTGTTTGCCTCAAATATTAGTTGTTTGATGCAAAAAATTATTCAACGAATTAATTATCTTCTCGAACGAACTAAATATTTAGTTGCACGTATTGATCGGATGGTTTTGTCAATACAATCAAATTTTTTCTCCGTGTATTGTTGAATTCTGAGCAATTCGGCGATTATTGGAGGGTGATGAACGCCAATGAACATCGAATTTCAGCGGAGCGTGTAGGAGTTCTGGAATGAAAGACGATTGATAAAGAAGTGTGCCAATAACTCGTTATTGTGAAAGTTAAAGGATTGCAAACGTAGGCGATTTATCCTGCATGTTGCCTCACATTCTCTGCTACACATTATTAGCTTTTCTTAATTCGCGCTCCGAGGAATGATCGATTGATTGGTTCAATCGGATAGACGTCGAACTCGAGATCGACGTATCCTTGAGATGTTTTTTTTTCTTTTCACTCGAAAAAAGAAGAGAAAAATTGCGTATGACATTCTGTTACGGTTATGCACCGGCACTGAAGTGTCGTCTCTGTTCCTATCGTATTTTCTCTCTTCAACTCTCGAATCACCGACCAGGGCTATGAGTACCTGGTGGCATGATACCGGCATATCAGGCATACCTCTCGAAACATATCGACTGTTTATTTTCATTATTTTTTTTACGGAAATATACACTAGGCGTTTATCGAGAAAGTAATACTCCAGTTATCGATGCTGCGGGAATTACATAGAATTCCAACTGTATCGAGAACCGGGTGAGCTAAATTCCAACATTTTTGTTTACCGACATTTGAGGGGAAAGTTCGGCAATTCGAGGTCAAAATTGTGTTTCATTTTCTCGTAACGGTAAAAATTGTTTTATTCAAAATTTCATATACAAAAAATCCTAGGTCGCAGTATAGCATGTGCAAAGTTTCATTGCTTTTACTATAACGTTTTTTTCATTTATAACAATAGATTTCTACAAAAATCCTCAATAATTGGACTTGAGAAATTTATTAGCACATGAAACAAATGATACCAATTTTTTTTCATCTATAAAAAATATTGAACGCCCTTCTAACGGGCGCTATCTTAATCATATACAATTGGCACATGGATGATTCTATTTGCAAATTTTTCCGATAACCATGAAATTTTTTCCCTCTAATGTCGAATCTCAAAACTTTTCCACAAATTTCTGCTCGATCAGATCTGATATACTTTTGCTACTAAATTCGCACTTACATTCGCACACACGGAAGTAGCCGCGTCGGGCGATTTTATATCCTTACCGTAAATCAGAAAATAATGTTATTCCCTACTGGTATTGAACGAACGAGTTTTGCCACGGTCCCGTAGTATAAAGAGACAAATCACGTTCTGAGTGTTCCAAATTAATTTATAGCCAACATATAACATCGTGCAAAAGAAGCAAAAAAAAAAGGAACGTTAATCGTAACTATTTCCTCGCGCGATAGAATTCTCCATCTAAGATCGTTTAGATACCGATGGTACGCGCAGTTATATAGGTACTCGGTTGTGGCGCATACTCGTTGCAGCGAAACGTGCTTCAACGCCGGTGCACGTTGCACCACACGTTCGTTAACGAGAACTCTATAGCCCCAGTAACATTAATGACCTACCCCGATCTCGCGAGTTGCCGTAGTTTAACCGAGACAGTCGTCGTTTTGATGTCCATACGCGCCGTACGGCGCCTATAAACGCTTCGTCGGGAACTAACGTATCGAAACCGACGTTCTCGTCTGTGATTACTCGCCTCGTCTTCCTCTCGTCATCGCGCCATTTTATCCCTTGATTTCAACGAACCTCACCGTAACCTTCTTCGACTCCTTCCTTGCTGACGACTCGACGCTCTTCCATCTTCCCGGCATTTTCCACAGAATAATTGCAGTATCGAATAGTCGAAGAAATCGCGCTATCTTTACATTTTTCTATTGTTTATTTATTTATTTATTTATTCAATGCTCATGGCTTGTTCTTGGAAAATAACCAAAGACATTCGTTGTATACGTTTTTTCATCCTCTTCCACGACATCATTGTAATATCGTACGATCGAGCAAACATTCCATTCTTTCATTATCATTAAAATTTTTATTACCTCGGTCGCACAAATGTTGAACACGATTTTGTCGAATCAACTTGGTGTCGACAGTTTCCTTAAAAGATTGACTAATACGTCACATGACGGATTAAACCAGGAAACTCGTGTGAAATCGTCATTCAGCTTGATGTCGAATTCCAGCCTTGAGAAGATGAGACGCGTCGACTCTTTTCACTTTTACCTCGTGCCTGTGCCAATAAGCACGCGGCATCTTTCTTTTCGTTCGTTTCGGCCATTCGCGAAATTCATCCAGAAGCTATTAGTGGAGATTTCCTACACCCGTGTCAACGCCAGAATACGACTTTTACACATTAAAAGAACTCGGAGCGAGAGAGAAGGGGAGCGTGAAACACGCGCCACTTCCAACAAATGAGATACAAGAGTCTCGATCCTCGAGACGTCCATGCTCCTCGGCGGCTCGGTAGAGCGCGGCATGTTATGCGGTATGAATAACTACTATATACGAATCGATGGAAGGCGTGCTTTTATCTACATCATACTGGATGTGAGAGGCGTCGTGAGTGAGCGCGCGTGGCTTCTAAACCGACCAATCGATGATTTGTTTCGTAGTCATCAGCAGGTTTCTCGTGCGTGTCTTTATGAATGATCAGCTAAGGATCGACTACGCGGGAGTGGCTGCGAGCAAACGCCTCGATCATGTTGCCTCAGCCGTACAGTTGTAAATTCGTACCTTTATATACACATGATATATGCATATATATTTCCGCGAGATATACCATGAAGCTGCCGGCTGCCTAATGATATCATGATTTATTATATACTATGTAAAACCATTAGAACTTCCGCTGGCTCGATTCATCGACTCGAAGGATTCATCGTGTCTAGACACGAGCGATGCGATTCATTCCAAACAAATAGCTCCGACGATAAGAAGTAAGCGGATATCTGTTCAACAGTTTAAAAAATAATGTTTTACAAGAATGAGGCAATATATTTTTACTTTCTCATCCTGCGACGACGTGCGGAAAAAGTGAAAGTGCTGCAACCGTAAGAAAAAATGCAGACGAATTCATGTTTTTGCATAATATTTACAAAATGTTATTAACGAATTTATGAAAAAATTAATTGTTTAGCAAATTACCCGACAAAATAATCTTTTTTGACTCGTAAATTTTTCTGAATACGTATGGTTGCATTCTGAATTTTGTGTGATGTTTCAAACTTGCGACTTCATCCAAATTTCAAAGATAGAAGTTCTTGCAGCGCTCGCGCGCTAAGCGCCCTCAAGTTTTTTTCTTCTATACTGTGAAAATTCTTCCTCATCGCCGCAACTATTATTGACAAATTTCTCCTAACTCCCATCTTTAACACTTAATTATTCCAAGTCCCATATAAGTCTTCAAGACTAATTTTAATATTCCACAGATTCATGTAGACTGTTAATCAAATCAAAATTTTAGGCCCAGAGAGGTCGGATATTCTAAGGACCACCCAGACGTTTCGTTTTTAGTTCCTCAGTTCCTCTAAGAAAGACAGAATATTTTTAGTTTCGGGGTGCCCAAATGTAAAAGGGAGATATTTTTTGCAAAAAGGAATACAATATGGCGAGCCAGCAGAGGATTTAGACTATTTCCGGCGAAGGAAGAGTTTCGAAAATTTCGAGCTAAGAAAGGACTCAGAATATTTCGTGTCATGGGGTCTCATAGACCCCTAAAGCCCTCCGAGCTCTCCAGTCCATCGACGCACTGCAGGGCTCGAAGCTCTTTTTACATATATAGATACACTTATACACATAAAATATAGTTTTCACACTATTGACCTTTTTTTATTAAAAAATTGTTTCGTTGGTCAAGAAACTGTCGAAACTTCTGTGTAACCAATGATACTCGTCACGATGGCTGCATCGGAATGTCCATTACTCTGCAGATTCCTCAAAACGGATATAGCAACCGTTGGGTAAAGATAAGATAGGCTTGTGCGATTCCGGCGTTCCGCAATCGCGTCTCGGATGTCGTCTAGGAGAACCGTTTTTCGAAATATCGGGGCGCCACGCGATTTCTCAGATTTCTTCGCGAAGAAGTTGCGCCGGTGTCGTCCGGTCGCCTGTGTCTACGCATACATGAAAATTCTTATCGGTAAACTTCAAAGTGTTCATTCAGTCGAACGCGGGTTGTCGTGGATATCTCGTCGCGTCGACGAGTCCTCGCGCTTGTATGTGGTTCTCATTCTTATTTTGTTTCTACGAACCAATATCGTCCGCATAGTTTCTTGTTTTCTTGCTGACTTCATCTCTTGCCGTTCGGATTTGGTTGTTTTCGTAGAAATCCGAGACACTCCGAGACGCCGTAACTCGCAGCTAATCGCATCATCTATACTGCCGGGTACAAGTACCACTCGTTCTGAACTGGCCCGTGTAATCGCGTTAATTAATATACCCCGTGCGTATACGCGTTTAATTACTTCGTCAGCACACACGGCCAATCGTCACGCACGCAACACGCGAGCGTAAAACCTTCGCAGATCTTCGCAAACCTCATTAAGAATTACACTACAAAACCGTCATGATATTGTTAACTTGCTTCTATGCGCCCGTTATATTCACCCCGTGGCGCATGAAGAATATGCTTTCATGGCTTATATTTGGGGGTCAAGATCGTGCAATGTGAGCTTGAAAAATCAAATCTCACATTCGGGGTACTTCGAGAAATCCACGCCCTGAGGCCGTTTTTTATATTTTTCTTATCAATTCTTCAAAGATGAAAAATGTTATTTATAAATAAATATTCCACTTCTTCTACAATTTAGAATATTCGAATCTGGCATTTTTTAAAGATCATCAGAACACCAGGGCAGAGAAACTATTGTATGGTTATAGCACTATAATTGTGCACAATATTGCGTTATTTGATAATAAATAAATAAATAAAAATAAATAATTGATTAGGTATAAAAAAAATTTTAGCCTGAAATCACCGAAGTTCTCTAAAAATCATCAACTCGAACGGTGTATCGAGGATCCTCGACGAAATTTAACAGCAGTGAAGGAATTAATGTAATTTTTCTATTTTAATTATTTCAGATCGGTGCTCTAGCCATGAGACGTATCCGAGCAGGTGGAAAACGACGAGGAGCAGATGTAGACAGGGAGCCAGGAGTTTCGAATCGGTATCGAATGGCCGCGATATCGTTGGTGGGAGCGTGACCTCAGCGTGTCCGAAACGTCATCCTCGTCAGCATCGTTCGGGTCGATACAAGACATCGATCCGGGCGCATCGAATCTACGGCCTACCCGCTGGCCTGGCCAGCTACTATGCGAATTGAAGCTCTTCGCACCCTCGTCGCGGTAAGTCAAATTATCACTATTTACTCTTATGCACTGAGAAAAGGATTTATTTATAGTTACCAAACGTCTAATCGGGCATGGCGAAGTAAATGTTTAGTTAATGTTAACAAATATCGGTTCAGCAAAACAAGATTTATCAACTATTAGCAAATGTTGTTAAGATTTGTTTGGTCCAATGAAATATTAATTGGTTTGATATTTGTTAATATTAACCACGCATTTATTTCGCTATATCCGACTATACTTCAGTTAACTACAAATAAGTCTTCCAAGACCTCGTGTGCGGCATGCAAGTATAAGACACAACTCTATACGGCGATAGTGTTCTAGAAAAATGTGCAGTCTTCGAAAGCTAATTAAGCTGTTGGGACAATACGAGCAAGTCGCGCAACGATCGAGCGATACTGAAATAGTAATTTCCAGGGTATGTGTGCGTACGAAGTACCGGCATGTCTCCCCGTGTTCTCGTGACCGTAAGTCGTAAACTACCGCCCGTAGTCACTCGTTATTAGCATATTATTACGGCGCCGGGAAGCTCGTACACGGATAGGACACAGGTATATCGATCGAATGATAATCAGAAGGGCCTATCTTCGTTATTCTCACGCACAGCGAATACGTCCGTTTCATTATCGTCGCGCTACGTGTTTATCTATACGAATACGTCGTTCGAATGCGCGTGCAGACGCGGAACGCTCTCGTGTCCACGTCTCACTGTCCGGCCGATAACACTGTATTCGTACAGTGTGGTCCATCGGTGAATAGAGCCGTAGAAATTCAAGTTTCCTTGATCCTGTCACCGACGGATCGATAAACTTTGATGATTACGGTGCTCGCTATATCGCCTCGGCCGGGGTACCCGCGTATCGAGGGGGATACGCTCTGCATGCGGTCGAGTCTCCTCATCACCTTTTCTCATCATCGTCTCGCGGTGTCTCGGCGCATTACGAGAAATTCATTTTAGGCTCTTAAATCACGAGGATCCAAGCGTCTTCCCATCGATTTTCATCTCCCGATCTCTCGCTCGATTCTTTAATCAATTCTTTTTAGTTTTTGGAAAAAAAAAAAAAGAACGGTCGGCAGACTCGATTTCCATTTCAATAAATTATCGGATTCTTTTTTCGATTAAACCGTAATGAAGATCTCGAGTGTCACGAAGCCGTTTGATATACTCGTGAATGGATTTGGGAGAAAAACGAAGAAGTTCGTAAACAGTTTTCGTAGCGAATGTAGACCTCGCATCCCCAAAGTGCGTAATCTCAATAAATTAGAGACCCGAGAGCAGCTCTTCCGAATGCGCTTTGAATATCTTCGCCGCGTATCGAGCGATCTATGATTATCGAAAGAGCCCGATGGAATTGCGATGTAGACAAATGTTTTCCAATTAAAATGAAAATCATCTTTTTTTTTACATGAACACCACACCCATTCGACGCGCGTCTTGAGAATCGGCCGGGCGTATATGATTTATACAAAGTTCTGTAGAGTCGTTTATCTATCTGTTTTCACCTTTCATGAGTTGAATTCCAAGCCTGACCGTCGAGACCTCTCGTTTCTAATCCCACGAGCTAAAGATTCTTCTTGTTAACTTTTCATCACTTTCAAAACGCAATGCAATTTTTTGCACACTTGAGACATTTATTAAATACGGAAACGTCTTGATAAATCACTTCATAGTTCGAATTTTCTTAATTTCGATCAGTATATTAAAACACAAAGCAATTTATTATCCTTTCATCTACCTTCATATTGATGGAATTTAATAAAAATTGCGGCAATTGGAATTGCAACACTGCTTCCTCTTAATGGCCATAGATCATAATGTGATGATAATTCAACATTCGGCCAAATTTGAGCCCGATATTTAAGAAACTATGAGATTTAGAATGAAAACAAACCTTAAAAAAAAAATTCTAAATGTATAAAAAATTGTATTTCTTAACGGATTTACGCCAAATTCAATCCCAAAACGTGCCTGATAATAGTCTCCTTGTAAATCAAATTTCAGCCAGACTACTAAAAAATAGTGAAAAACAGACATGCCGTAAAAATCAATTTTCTCGACGATTTAGAGTATTTTGAACATCCTGGCATAGAATCCGAATTTTTTTTTTCGCGAAAGCAAAGTTCCTTTCTGAGCCCAAAATACAAAGACCATTAAAAAAAAACCATATAATTTAGTTTACTCACCATAAACCATTATGTTCGAATATTTCGAAACTAATAACGCGTTCCTCTATCTTAGCGCCATCAAAAACCTGCAAAAAAAATGCCCCCAAGTATTTTACCAGCTCTTGGGATCGTAATTGCTTGCGCGACTCGTACATCCGACACGCTGAAGCCTTTATCGTCGCAACAAAGAGTTGACGAGATTGTATACACGTAATACACGAGAACCCGGAACAGATGGAAGCTCACATATTTATTTTTACCCGCTCGAGCCTCGCGACAATCGAGACGATCGGGAAAGAAGTTAACGAAGAGCCAAGGGAGACAGCGTTCCGCGCGGGGTGGGTAATCGTGACTCGAGATCGATATCTCATCAATCTCGCATACCACAGGCTTCTTATCTTGGTCGGTATTACGTGAAAATCCAGAGACACGATCTAGGCATAGATGCCTCGCGGTGATGCACCGACTTTTCTCGTTGATCGTCGATCGATTGGATGTTCGCGCGGTCGCCGTGATATTGATAAATGATTATGATCGTGGCTGCGCTCGTAGCCTGCACCGTCTCTCGCTTGTTTACGCCTATATATGCGCGTATAAAATCTATATCTATATGAAAGATAATTTAATAATGGTGCTCTTGAGCGAATAGACCGTCACACGTTTAGCACAGCCTGCCGTATATATCTCGTGTGTCTAAGCAGGAGGCTCAACCTCCGTATTAACTATGCTAATCGTTATGTTCCTTTTTCTTTTCTTTCTTCTTGCCCTCACTGTCGTCGATGCCGATATATTTAACGATAAATAATCGCTTAACGCGCTGGACAAACGCCTAGCCACGATTACCCCCATAATCTGTACGCGTTGTGCGGGGAATGTAGGAAATCTGCGAAAGTCCCGAGCTCTCCACCGTCTTCGCTGACCATTAGGGCAATTTGTGGGAATTACATCGACGACAGAGGTTGACATTCGGCAAGGATCTTGAAGATCGGATCTTCGGTACCGGGCATATTCTATACATTTATTCGAAACATAATACTTTTTTGCCGCATTTTCGTAACTGCAATTACAATTTTGATAGAAAAACTTCGATCACAATTTTTTACACTAACAATTTAAGTGTTTGGAGCATACTTTCAGTAATTGACAAATGTCACGAGTTTATTCGAACCATAATCAATTTTTTGCCGTATTTTTGTAACTTTAATTACAATTTTAATGGAAAAACTTTGATTGCAATTTCTTACAATATCACTTTGTTTTCTCGTTGATTTTTCGCTGTTTTATTCCGCAATATTTGTGAACTTATTGATTCGATCCTTTCAGAAATTTGCAATGTCTCTCTTCTCTTTTAGTTCGATTTTTTTCGCAGATCATGCGGGCCTCGTAAATTCGAAACAATGTTGACGGCTAAGCGGAGCGAAGTGCCACGCGAAGTTTCATGCATTCTTGCTCGTCGAAGCTCTCTGTAACCCTCTTCTTTTCTCGCCCTCTCTTCATTTCCCAGTAGGCGAAACATTTGCATACCGGATGACAGTGGGATTTACGAGTCGGGAGCCGGTTCGCCGCGCTTTGACGACCCTCGTGCGTCTTCGCTGCGTGGTGCTCGGCGAACACACGCAAGCTTCACTTTAAACCCCGAGGAGCAACGGTGAATCGATTGAAATTTGCCGAACGGAAACACCGGCCATAACTTTGTGCCCGTCTATAACTTTACTTGCGCGCATGAGAACGAGGTGGGTAACACGCGTGAGGCGAACCGGTGCAATTTTTCTTTTTATTCCGCAAATTCGTTTGTTGCAAAAAAAAATCGTCCAATTGAAAATTATGATCATTGATGATTTCTTATGTAAAATATATTCAGAAAATAGGAAAAAGTTATATATACTATTTTGTCGTTTACAGTAGTAATAATAGCAATATATTATTATTTAACAAAAGAAACTTATAAATAATAGATTATCAGTTAATTTCATGATTTAGAATTTTATACATAATATTAATGATTGTATTATCTAGCATATTATTATGATTATATTAAAAACTGTATAAATTTATTATAACATTTCAATATTTAGTTGTTTTGTTATGTTGTGTCCGATTGGTAAAAAATTTGCCGGACTTTATTTCCGTACAACTTCGTCAACCATGTGACGGTATGACGGAACTTCATTTTTCGATTACCCTTCAAACTCGCGCGTCTGCACGCGTATCCCGGTGCATAAAACAACGTGCGCGTTTCGAGAAGAATAATTACGTCGTTTAGTTCGCGTTTATGCACTTCGCACCGCTGCGAGGATGAGCTTCGCTCATTCGCGTTTCCTCCTCGTGTAGTTCGCGCTCATTCGCCACGCGCTCGTATGCATTAGCATTTGAGAATACGACGATTCGTCCTTGTTAGGCGCGGTGTTATACGAGGCGCCTTTGCATACCGATCTTGTTATGCAGTGAAAGTTTAAGATATCGACGATGCACCGAGACCGCCCCCCTATTATTCTAAACCCGACGATTGCACAATCGCGTCTCCGCCTCCGACTCTTCTAGACGCTCCCCTTCGTTCATTCTAATTTAAATTAATCTTCATTCATAGATTACAATGCAATGGAAACGATAAATTTTCTGCGCTGGTGCGTATGGATTATAGAATAAAGTTGTTGCATAAATCGATATTAACTTCACTGCAAAAGTACAATTTCAGGTCACTGCTGTACATTGATTCTAACATATCAATAAATGCATAAAATCGTCGGGTAATAAAATTTAATTTTTTTTTTACAATTCGCAGGATATTGAAATTCCATTAGAGTGAATGTAATTTAACGTATATGATTGAAACTTCATATACATTATATTTCTGATCATTATTCGTTAATTTTTTAATATTTTGAGCAGTATTTTTAATGCGAAAATTGGTACATTAAATTCAATCAAGAATTATGATGGAAAATTATCCAGTATATTAAAAACTGTCATCAATAATTCGCTTTCCGCGATTTCGTTCGATTTCACGACAAAAGTACATTTATTTTCTATTAAAATTGTTCATCAAATGTATTGTAACTATTCACACAACAATTTTATTGATTTTTTAACAGTTATCGTAAATCTGATTATTCGCCAGGGTATTTCCTTGATCGCGGAGTCAAATCGCAAAATCGAACGTTAACATGATTTATGATGGTTTTCGATGGACCTCTCTTCTTCATTGTATGCAAAGAGTCTTTGTCCGTTAAATTATAGCGAGAAATGCGCCCCTACCGAAGACAGAACGAAGTTTCATTCCCGAAGTGCATATATCAAAATTTTCGACATTTCGCATCATATTTTTATTTGCATCAATTTTATCATCCCATCATTTCTCGTTCTCTCGCGCATGCAGTTATAACGCGACTGCAATATCGTCGTATACCAAAGTCGAAAGGCAGAAAAGCGACTTAATTATACCGCTGGAACATTTCCGCGCGCGCGAGTTCGTACCAAGTTTTACAGCCCCCGGTACTCTATGATTCTCGTTGTGTGGGAACTTTTACTGTCAACCATAAACATCTTCACCCGTCTCTTCTCGGCTGTGCGAAAATCAACCAGCGAATGGTTAATTAATTGGCTCGCAAATTATTCTCGTACGATTTGCAACTGTTATTATCAGACAACCTGCGATATACCGTCGATAGCGCGAATAAATTATTCGTCGAACGTTTTATGCCCACAGTCGTTAAACCGACTCGTGTGATCGATGATCTTTCACACAAACATCGGCGTCTTCCTCCTTCGTAATTCTTTTCGTCGCGTTTTTAGCGAACTCAATTTCGATAACTCCGTTCTACGATGATTGAAAAATTGACACTTTTACGCGACTGTAAATTTTTTTTCCGGCGACTCAAGCGCCTCAAATACTTGGCTCAATATTTACTTCTTCATGTTATAGAATTTTTCTCTTGTAATTGATCGTTTTTCGCGAGCATGGTTCTTTTTATTATCGTTTATCGATCATTTTCTTGCATAGGATCGAGGCTCGTGTGATCGGTAGAATAAGAAATTGATAAAAACGAGAATTTTCTTTTCTTTCGATTCACGCGCCATCGTTTTTTCACGAGGTCCTTCATATTAACTGTACACTCGCGTGTAAAGCGTGAGCACATACGCGCCTCGAAGGTATGAGCGCATCGGTAGATGTAATTGTGTGTACGGGCCGGTAAACGATGTGAACTCGCGCGCTCACTCACGAAACTGCGAGGTGACTAAGTAAATGTTTATACATGTCAATCATAACTGGCGAGAAGCATCCGCTGTCTAAACAGGCCCCGGGCTATGACAGCGCGCAACGGCCGGGGCCACATGAGCTCGTCAAAGTATTTCTTCGAGGTGTGTACGTGCGCGCGGCGCTCGGTAGCATTTATTGTTCCCGGCACGTCGAACCGCACGATGAAGTGCCTTTCGCTGCTTCTTACTCCTCCGTCTTATGACGGGTTGACGACTGCACTTCATAGTTGCTCTTCGTGCGCAGTTGTGCCCGTCTTAACACTATGAAAAATGATTTTTTTCCTCGAAAATCTGGTATTCCAGTTATTCGAAGTAACGAATTTATCTGGTTTATTAATAGTTAATTGGAACAAGCTAGTTTCTCAATTATTAATATATATTCATGTATTTTCATTTTTTTATATCTATTTATATACTTTCATTTTATAATTATATTTTTTTATATTTATTCCACTAACTTCGAGTTTTTGAGGTGCTATAAAAACTGACGTCGATAAAAAGTACTGAACTGGAAAGAAGTTGATTTGTAACAAGTTTTAAACAATTCTAAATATTAGAATAAAGCTTTCGATTCAGTCGGAGAATGCGGATACACTAATTGAACAGGCACTTAGCCAACGCTATCGGGGATTTTTTTTGAATACGTAAAATTATTAAAAGCTTCATTTTCCTTTTCATTTGGTGCGCTTTTGCAAGATTTTTATTTCCCATGGTATTTCTTTCGGTTTATTGTTTATTCAATATTTCGATTGCGGCGCCAATTCTTTTTATTTCTTGCCATGACACGACATTATATTCGTACACGCACATTTTATGCTACTTGCATTTTTTATTTACAAAGATGAATTTCTTGCAATCCACGAATGACTTTACGAACGAAAAGCAGGGACGAATTACCGAACAACCGGGCTGAGGAATACTCACCTGGATATTATCTCGAGATGTCGAATAATGACGAAACGTCGACGTGTTGAAACCACCTTTGGCATCGCGCAGTAAATTAAGAGAAGTGATCTTTGCGCGACGTTGACTCTCGACTCTCACGAATATCCTTTACAAAAGCTATGCTAATATGATATAAGAGGATTTGCTTCGACTGCCAGAGTAAATACGAGTCAAGCTTGCGCCCCGTCGCAGCTCCTCACCGATTTCTCACAGACATTATTGCAAAAGGCGTTTATCGCTTGCGAATCGTTGAGTTTACGAAAAGGGAAAAAAGCAACAAACAAATTTAAAAGGAAAAAGAAATACAAAAGCTTGCTAGCCTATCGTACCTTTTTCTGTCTTCTGTAAATAACATTAAAAAAACATGTATGTAAAAAAAGTTTATCGAGAGAAAAAACGTTCTTTGATAAGTAATTTTTTTAAAAGACAGATTAATGCGAACTCTCGATTATTTTGTCGTTCCTTTCAGGGAAGGGTAGGCAGGTCAATAGAAAAAAGGAAACGATCTTTCCGGATGATCGAATGATTTTCTCGAGATTTCGAATAGAAGATCGAACGACCCGTTGCCTCTCTCTGTGGCCGCATATCTTGCATTGTTAACATTTGCGCAACGAGGTTAATTTTTTAAATCCTTTCTTCGGTAACTCCGTAATCCTCGATAAACGAAGAATAATGAAAAATAATGAATTACACAAATCCGACGGATTAGAATGCATTGACCTATGGCGTGGAGGATTTGAATGAAAAAAAAAAATCGACCTCACCCGTTCGTTGTCGAGGTGCGACGTAACACGTGTAATTTACTGCGAAAGCACGCTGATGAATTGAAAACGGGTTCGCTAATCCTGGCGCCACGTTTCACTCTGATTTTACCGTCTGACATTCCCGGCTCTCGTACATGCGAAACATAACTCGCATACACAGCGCGCAACAAACACAAGCCGTTGTGCATAAAGTCCACCCGCGCAGCGTTAAACCTGTCGAGAGATTGGTTGTTCCGCGGCTACCTACCAGGTAACAGGAGTACCTGTCTATGCGCCGTATCGTCGACCTATCGTAAAATACCTCGACGTGTGTAAGTCAACGAGACAAGGCTCGTACGAGTTTCTCATTCGATCGCTCGAGCCCCGATCTAGTCACAATAGCACAGTTGTAAATTCTTATATTTTCGAACTTCATTCGACCCCCGACGTAATTTCGACAAAAAAACTGCCGCACTTCATCGCCCACTTCGAAACAAAAGATAACTTCGATATTAAAAAAATACGAAAATTGAAGCCTCGGTCGTGGTCAATTTTTGTTCGACATACTCTTTTTTTCGCCGTGGGTTTGTAAATTAGCGATAAATTTGTTGGTCCGTAAACTGGTTAAAAATACAATTCGATTAACACTTTTTGCCGTTAGATTGACATAAGTTAGTGAGGGGAAACGAGGCTTAAAAAATCTGAATAAAAAAAGCCATGCTTCGATCGGATATTGAACAAAATAAAAAGAAAAATTTTGTCCCATAATAATTGCAGAATGTGAATGTTGTTATTGACTCATATACGCTCGCAAGGTTGCACGACGATTCGGTCAGATCTGTTTCCTCGGGCTTCGCATAAATCCCTTTGGAAGAGCGTTTGCTTGGCATACACGCGAATTACAAACTAACCCAGCAATTAAAAGGAAAGTACATGAGAATTCGGGCGAGTCGAAGCGCGAGGGGAGAGAAGAGTTTCTGCGGCAAAGAATACTCGGTGAATCCCGGGACGCGAGACTCCAGCACCGCCTCGGGGCCCTGTTTTGCATAAAAATCATAAGTCGAATTAATGTTTTCGCCTCCGTGCGAAAAGTCTCTCTCTGGAGGCTCGCCGACGCGGTCGGAAAGTAAGACGAGAAAGAGCCCCGGCTCGCGCGAGAAACAAGACTGTCCGCGTACCGAGGCATATCAAAGCAATTCGCACGCGAAAAATACCCCCGCTATCGTCGAAGCCATATAAACCTTGTGGCATATTCGAATCGGCCGCGGCGTGACTAATAGCCTGGTTTATTACCTCTTGTCCGTGATCTGTACTCGCCTGGGAATGAAAAAAAAAAAAAAAATTTCACCTCAAAAACCCGTCCCTCCAAAACACGTTCGCCGCTCGAGATACGTTATATACACACATTATTGTACATATGCGCAATGTTATACGCAGCTTAATATACGATAACGCGGGGAAATACTTTAATGATTCGCACCGCGACGGCACGATGAAAGAGTCAACTCAATAAACACTATTGCGATCTTGTGAAATATTCTCACACGCATTCGGACTCAATTCTCATCCTCGGTTTAATTTTTTACCATTTTCTTTTTTGTTCTTTCACGCTCGTTATACAAGTCTTTTTTAATGTATATAATTGCATACGCACTATTTTACAACGCGGTTGTTATACGCCTGTCTTTTTGTCTTTTCTTTTTGTTTCGCGAAACACTTAAGCATATATCGGCGAATGTCACTGATTTATTGTTACAGGTGGTTTTGCTGACCGCACTCCTGTGCCCGCGGCTTGCTGCCGCCAACAACCTCACGTTATCCGTACCCTCTCGCAAGTCGAGGGAAATTTCGTCTCAAGGAAATATCTCGCAGTGGTGAGCAATAATAACGATACCGAAAGATTTTTATTTGAAAGTTGTTTCGATTTTTTCCATTTTTAAAATTCTTTATGTTATTAGTATTGATTGATTAATTGATTTTTATAAAAATATAAAATCGGTGCATCTTTTTTTGGTGTTAAAAATTGTTAAGAATAAAATAATCGAAAATGTTGAATTATTATTGTAATTGTAAAATTGTAAAGAAACAATGACAAATGCAATTACACAATATGTAATTTACGAAAGCGCTGTTGCGTTATAGCAATGAAAATAAATCGCGATTAATGATTATTCTTGTGTTCGATTGATTAAATTTGTTGCGTTTGCTTTGCAGGGAATCGGAACACGTGGCATCGTTGAAGCGTCCCGGGGGCTTCACGTATCGCGAGATACAGAATCTGTTGCGTCGCGAGAGCGGCGACGAAGGTGCACCGGTCGAGTGTTGCCCGTCCGTTGAGGAATTGATCGATCCGGTGGGCGGTAAAAATCGCGAGGGCCGATACGTCGAGCTCTATCGAGATGGCGAGAACAAACAGGTGTTCTACGAGTATTCGTGCAAATCCGAGGTTCTCGATCAGCCGTGCAGATTCATCGATCGCAAGCTCGCCAATCAATCGATATGCGTTCAAAAGTTCTCATACACGTATGCACTCGTCAAGGATACCGGAGCGAGAGCCCACAAGGTACGATGCACCGAATGAAGAATTTTTAGGGATCGGAAAATTGCACAATTACTAATCGATGATTATACGTCGATAATTAAAATAATTAGAATTTTCAGCGATAAAGAAAATCAAATAATTATTTTAAAGTGATTTTTTTTTCTTATCGATTAAAATTTTAATTATTCTAATCATTAGTTAATAATTATTTAATTATTTTTGGGGTAACTGAAAGACAATTCGAAGTAATAAGTTTCCTGTTTTTTGGCGATAATTTTGGACAATTTATTTAATGTTTTCTATTTTGTGGTATGTTGATCAGAGGGGTTCGATCGAGGGACACAGACATCGGCACGGAAGAGCACCGGACAGCGTTCTGCCGGACATATCAACGAGTACAACGCCGGGTACAAAATGGAACCTCGACTATATACAGGTACGAAGCGGTTGCAGTTGCCAGCTCCGCCCCAAGCCGAAGAAGAAGAAAAGCGTCTCGTCACCGCTCCGAGGGAAAAAGTCGAAGAGCAAATGGCGAAAGACGAGGGAACAGGAGAACGACTGGGAAAAGTGAAGGTCAAGCAGAAGAAAAGAAAAGGTTCCCTGATTATCTCGAACTGTAAAGAAATTATTCTGAAATATATATTAGGTATTTAATTGAAGAGAATCCTCGTTGACAGTCTTCAGCTCTCCGACTTCGAATTCTCATGGGTTTTCAATGTTTTTTCTTTATACATTAAAACGTTGCTTCGCACACCTATATGTATATAATATATACTTTATATTATGTATACAAGCGGAAAAAATCTATGAGAATTTAGCTGGGGATTTATCATTAAAGGAATTGAGAAGCATCGACTTTTACGAATCGTAGATCGATGCAGGAATGGGAAAAAAACTATTTTTTTTTCGTTGCTTTTCTAAACGCGTTCTCGCAGTTTTCGCGTGTCGTTAACTAGAAAAAAAAGTTGATTGCAATGAATCAATGTATCGAAAAGAGATTCAATAATTATTAAACGAAAAATAAAATCGCGATACTTTTGTAAAGTAAATGAAAAAATATTTTTCGACGAATTTAATCCCATTAATTCATGAATCTTGTTACCAGTATCGAACTTTTATGTTCGTGGTTGTCGAGGAACGGCTTGTCAATTTTATGTACCATCTCTACGTTGCCAGAAATGTATTTATTGTGAATTCCAAAACGAAACAATTTTTTAAGCGTTTTTAGCTTTTTTAAATCCGCCATTCGGTCCACTATTGTTTGTACCAATTCGTCGATAACAAAAAAAAGTACGAGGCGTAAATAAAATTTGAATAATGATTCGGAGTTATAACGTTGCGCGATTCGCGAACGCCTACTCGACTAAACCGTCACCGTTAGAACGTAGATAATTTTTATAAGCGGCCAGTTCTTAATAATTATTTTGTATATTACAACATGTTCATCTATTTAATAACAATAACAATTAGTCACGATAATGATAATAATATATGTTTACTACGCAATGAAAAATTTTGTACGATCTTAAACTAACGTTCGGATAGTTTAGCTTTCTTTTTTAATTATTCAATGGATCTGCGTGCAACTCGGACATTGTTTATCCGAGGGCTAACTTTTAAGCGCTACGAAAATATTCGATTGATACAAATCGTACCATTAATTTTACGTATATTTACCCTGCGCACAGCGTACGAGGAAACATAGCAATGTTCACGACGACGCTTGTTGACAATCATGACAATTTGTATACATAAATTCCTTCTTTTTTTCTCGTAATAATCGTCACAATGTACGATCGCGATGGTAACGGTGATATATCCATCTTTCGTTGCGTCCACGCCGTCCTTGTTATCATAACTTCTTTTTTTTTCCTAATAAACAAATTCATTTTGTGTCCCGTCAACGATCGATTTATACTTGCCAAGATAACTTTTGCACTCCCTCTTGTTTTTTTTGTAATACCTTTTCCACGTGTGTATTTCATATTTATTTATTAATGCTTGGAAGTGTATCTACAATGATATTACGTTTAATCTGAGTGGATTTAACGAGTCTTCATATTTGTTAATTTTACGAAACTGCAGCAGTACCACGGAACTTCCAAATTTTTGTATGTATTATAATATAATCCTGTATCCTTTTAGGCTTTCGCAGATTCATTAGCATTTTTCCTGTACTGCCATGTAAACTTTGTACATAGATATCATTAATACAATTATTATTAAAGTCATCGAAAATTATAAATACGCTTATCCTCAATATCCCCAATTTTTTTTTGGAAATTTCCTACATTCCTCGAATCTTTTGAAATGTAAAAATTCAATAACCGATTTTTCGGGCCTTAGATCTATTTTTTTCCCCCTTAATTGGACGATTTCGATCAAGCGCCCCGATGGTCGATCGAACGCCGCGTTTTATTTTCTTATAACGGTACGATAATAGCAATCTGATCCTCAAATGAAAAATCAACTGAAAAACAACGCGGAATTAACATTCTTCATGCATATATATTTTTTTTTTAATAGAACATTACATAGCACATACTTAAATACTGTCATTGCCATTTGAATTCTTGGACTATGGAATATTTACAATTAGGAAGAAGGAATGCAATTAATTGAAAAAAAAATGTTAACGATCATGTGTAAAATATTAACTCCGGTATTTGGCCATCCTCGAGGGACGTTCCGTTGTTGTCGCCGGCCGCGAAGCTGAACTGAAATCTCACTTTGTCTTTGCCCGAATCACAGTCAACCGTTACGCGACGCAAGCCCTTAGTTCCGTAGTGCGAATCGGGACCCTGAAATAATCGAATCATTGACAAAAAAATTGAATAATTCTTCTCTGTAAACTTTAACTAATTTACGTACCTTGAACTTGGCCGAGGCAGTGTATATGGTGTTGGCAATAATTTCTGCGGGTTCCTTGAACATCAAGCGATAAGTATAGTTGGAACCGTCGCAGCTGAAGGTTGTCGCGTTAGTGGCGATGACCTTTCCGGAAGCGGTGTGAATGAGCTCTATCAGTACTTCGTATTCGGCCGGACCGAATGCACTGCCGTAAACTCCGTAGCCGATGAGAAATATCCGTCTATCCACGCTGAATCTGCAAAGCGATCGAAGAAAAGAACAATATTGATTGTTCGATTATCAACATTTTATTTTCGTTCGATATCAGCGTTAATTTACCAACCGAATCCGATCACTTGTACCGCTGTAACCCCATCGGCGATCCGTGTTTTGGAATCTGCAGACTGTTAACTCCTTTCCCAACATTCGACATCGCGGCATCGCCTCAAACCCCACCGGAGGCTTCGGATTCACGGTGAAGTACAGAAATAGCGAGACGACCTGTTTCGAAGTATCGATCGAATTAGGAACAACGATAAATGGCCATTAACTAGGATTAAACATTATTGTGATTACTCGCCTCTTTGTCAGTCAACAGCCCACCCTGTGCTGGACCAGCCGCGAATTCTTCGACCGACATCAATGGAAAACGCACCAAGGACAATGCCCGTCCCAAAACTGATCGCTGATTCTCCGGAGTAACCGGCAATTGTTGTCGTACACATTCTGCCTCCGACCATCTACGGGAACGTCATTTGCAACTTACACATTATTCTTCGCAATCGGAATAATTTCTGGTCGACAATCAAACAATTTTTGCACTCAGTTTACGAAAAAACAAATGACGATTAATTCATAATTCCGATCATTTTGATCTTGTTATTTGCATTATCAGTTGATCATGATAATAATAAATTAAGATGACTTTAAATATTTATCATTTTTAAACAAAAGCAACTTTTTTGCTCGGTCGTTTCGAATCGAATAATGAATAATTGTTTTCATTAATGAAAATATTCTTCGAAATCCAAGTAAATTGACGATCGACGAATGCAAAATTTTCGTTACCTCACAACAGCCTGGAATATCTTCGATTCTCGGATTCGCAGCGTGTCTCTTTCGAGCACAACCATCAGGGTGTCGATATCGATGTCCGTGAATCCATCGGCGTTGAGAGCGTCGGTGGTAAATTCGTCTATGGTATCGAGGCACACAGACGCGAGTTGCGGCTCGTCGAAGAGTCGAGCCTGGGTGAGCAACAGGAAAGCATTGTCGCTGGTCAAGTTGCTCCGCAAAAATTCGACGCAGTGCTTTTCCAACGGCGATACGGCGTATTTCTTGGCTGTGTAAAGGGTCGTCATCACAGTTTCGGGACCGATCTGCAGTTGATCGGTGTACAGGAAGAGCAAAACAGCGAGAAACGCGACGGGCTCGACGTCGGGAACTTCGATCTCCGGCGACGCGGTCGCGAGAGTTCCGTTGAACATCGCATCGAAGACCGCACTGCCCGACGACAGAACTAGCTTGTGAGCCGGTATACGCTGCTGCTGAGCACCGCGACCGACCAAAAATCGCACGTCAGCCAATATTTCATTATTGAAGAGAAAGGCGAATCTCTCCTTTATCGTTGCTTTGCTCCCTTGCCAATTGTACGTCGCCGATGCCGAATGATGAACCTGAACGTTTTCCAAGGGCGAGTCGTTCGAGGGACGAGCTTCGAGATGCAGCGTGTTTATGGAGTTGCTTGGCGGTCGACTTCAACATTGCAAATAGCAGATTTGTATTTATAATAATTTCGAATCGTATAATTGATTCAAACGGAAACGGAAAGAGTGCAAAACTAATAAAAATACATTTTTCCTTCCTCGATTTTGATTTTTTCGTCAAAAACCTAACAAAAAAAATGATAATTTATAATTAATTTGTTTTTCTTTATTGCTGTTTTTTCTCCTTTCTATGTTCGAAGAAACGCAAAAAGAACTGGATTATTTATATTTATCGGGAAAAAATATGATACAAGATTGTTTGAATAATTAATGTAATGTAAAATTCGATTCCTGCTAATATTTTTAAATTCCTAAGATCAATTTTTGCGCATACTTGTCGATATTCCATGCTGACGACTCGCCACCCCTTCCCGAAGACGATGACGGCTGTTCCTCGTCGCATCCAAAGAGGAGCGAACGCCTGGCTCGAGAGAACATGACTATGTTCTGAACGTTCTGTGGTGATGGCGATGCGGCTCCCTCGTCACCTGCGTTTCCGGCGTTTCCTTCATTCTGACCCAGATTTAGATCCTGCGTTCGCGATCCAAGATTCGATACGTCATCGGCGGAAGACATTTTCATCCAGACAGAGCAGAACACTTTGCAAAGATCTATAATGT
This sequence comes from Ischnus inquisitorius, assembly GCA_963924025.1. Lineage (NCBI taxonomy): Eukaryota > Metazoa > Arthropoda > Insecta > Hymenoptera > Ichneumonidae > Ischnus > Ischnus inquisitorius. The sequence continues at coordinate 10,859,105 of OZ001252.1, forward strand.
TCCATTTAAGGCTCCTGAATTACTGTAAAAATAGCTGCGTTTTAACGAACATCTTTTTTTTTTATACAACGTGATTTGCGTGCAGTTATCAAAGCTTCTTGCCACATAAAATAACAATAAAGCTCATTTTTTGCCTTTATTTTCATATTGAATTTATCAATCTACGTCGAATCTCATAGTTGATGAAAAAATTGTTGAATTCGCTCGGTAGAAATTATCAGATTTTTTTTATACTTCCGTTTCAAACTATTATCGTTACGATTCTGCAACTCAGCTTATCACGACTGATAAACGAAACGTCAATAACGAGTACAACTTACTTCGATCAGATTCGACGAATGGTCAGCCGACAAAATATCGCTGTTTACGAATAAAACAAAAGCGAATCCTTCCCGACTTCGTTCACTATCTGCTGCCCCTCTCGATTGTTACATGTCGCGCTGACTTTGTTATTGCGATTGGCAGCTCGCACGACCACATAATCACGGCAGAGTGTCAAACTACCGAATCGCAGAAAGGGTTAAAATTCAATGACGGACGGAGCGTGCGATAACGATGTAATTGGGGAAACGTGAATGCCCGAGAGAAAAGCCGCAGTTCGCCAGTCGCGACGTCAGAGGTCGCGAGAATCGAATTCCTTTCGTCGGCACGGTAGAAACCACGCGACCGAGGAACAGCGGAGCCGAAAGAGCAACGTTTTCGGAGGAGCGACAACACTCGGTGGGTACGAAGCGCTTGGATAAAATTGCGCAAGGTCGGTTCGGCGAGGCATGGATCCGTGGACGTCCATGGTTACGCCTTGGCATCCACAGTGTATCATTTCGTTGCGCACAGGAGTGTTTATCCCTCCGACATTACTGCGAGTTGTTAACAACCTTTGTTGTCACGATTTTGCTTGTTTTTCGTTCACGACGTCGTATTATTTCTCGCGCGCCCTCGACACTCCTTCACGCACCGCTAAATACCTCTACACCGAGTGTCAGTGTTTTCGTCTGCTAATATAGTTTTTCTCGTAAAGAAAACAGAAAAAAAGATCTCATCAAGCAGGATGCGGGAAAATCTTTGCTCTTTGCGGATTCGGACGGCTTTGCACGACTACGTCGAATCTCGTGACGAAACAAGATGTGCAGCCTCGATAATACGAACAGTTTATTGCTATCGTGGTCTCGAGGAACACGCCGATTGATTGAACACAAACGGATACGTTGAACGCAACATTCATTCATTGTATACTTCGAAGATCTTCAGCAAAAGGTCAGTTTGTATGGGACAATTTGATTCACCCGATTGTTTCGAAACTTTGACAATTCACTGCTATTTTACATTAATCCATGTTCGAGTCTAAAAACAAATGTATACTTTTTTTGATAACGTGTTTTTACCATAAAAAAAAAACATTGAATCGAAAGCTATAAATGTCGGTGCTTTCGAAGCATTCATCCGTACTCAGTTGCGTGACTAGACGATAACGCGATATTCAAAATATCGAATATCGATATTAAATAAACGAGTGCAAAAAAGATTGAATGATAAAAATGTACCGGAAGCACGGGATTGTCTTGTTCGAGGTCGTTATGTCGTTTCGCGCTCATTTTAAATAAATTCGAGAAAAATGAGAGCCAATTGCAAATACTTCTCGATGGTATAAAAATCGGATGAAATATCATGAAAAATTATTAACAAAGTAATAAAAAAATTAATTATGTAACAAATTTCCCGGAAACCCATTTTTTTACAATGAAAATGATTCGTTCATTTTTCGAATACACATTTTTTACGATGTTTCAATTTCCTTCGAACTTTGGGTCTTTTCACACCTTTTTACATAGAAAAAAAATTCAAAGCGAATTGAAAAATCTGAAAGAATTCATACGCATTTAGAAAAATGAACGAATTAGTTTCATTTAAAAAAATGGCTTACCGGGAAACTTGTTGAAAAATTAATTTTTTTATTGATTTGTTAATAACATTTCGGAATTGTTATTATACAAAATTAGTATTTTCAGTACGTTTAATACGAATGAATTTTTTCAGTTTTTTATAACAAATCGAGAATTATTTGCTACTGCTCGCATTTTTCTCGAACTTATTCGAAATGAGCGGGAAGCGACATAAGTAGCTTCGCGATCGTATTATTACTCGACTAAAAAGTTTACATTGTTATTAAAATCGAAAAAAACAACAGCCACTAAAGTCTACCGGTGTCTCAGCTAATAAATCACCGAATTCCACCCTCTGCTTGCAATAATCAACAGCTGATCGATGAATTATGTAGAAAAGCAAAACCACTATTTCTCATCGACAAACGATTATTATCGTAATTCTTCTCCACTGCGATCGAAAATAAATAAAAAATTGCATTTTCTCGCAGCACCGACGATGGCACGTGGAACGAAAGATTATTGGGGCGAGAATGCATCGTTGTTGGAATTCCACTTTGTCGTATCGTCGGGATATCGAAAAAACTGGACGAGTCACGGATAAGCCAGTTGGCTTCGAGTCGCGAATGCAATACGAGCGCGAGTCGATGCTCGAGGCCCAATATTCGGATTAACGATGATCTTCATAATCTCGTGAATTATCGTTCGCCAAATCATTCCGACGAGCGAGTGTTTGCCAAGTATTTTCGACGCAAAGAGAAGGAACCGAAAGTCAGAGTGTGATTGATCGACGAAAAATCGAGGAACACAGGGCAAAACAAAAGTATTGCGCAGCAACGGTCGTACAAGCGAGAGCGCGGGAGAAAAATAGTCGAAGATAGAATATGGAAGAGCGAGAGTCATTGCCGATGTTACGCGAAGCATTGTCGACGTCGTTGTCTACGCTATTCCCTCCGCTATCGCAATCATCGCCGTTATTACCGCCATTAAGAAGATCACCACCGGTTGGCACGAGATAGCGGCGGGGAATTGAGCGCGTCTTTGCACAAAGGGCATGGAGTCGTCGCCGGTTGTCGACACGGGGGCATGGGAGGACGCCGGGGATGTTGTGCCGCGGAACCAACCATCGGCAAAGGGTAGCGGAGTCGGCGATGCGGAAACACCGGGCGAGAGAAACAAGGACGAAACTGCCGATAGTTCGGGCAGCGAAGCGGAAACGGAACCCGCTCGAAGCTTTCACCGCAAGCTCAGCACTAACCGAGCAATAAAAAACGCGGTGAGACTCATTTTTAAACTATTTTTTTTTCGTTTCTTTTTTTTTTTTTTCGTCGGCGACATTGAGATTTTCCAAGATGACCCAGTTGAGGTAGTCCGAACGGTACATTCCAAGGTGAGATTTAAAGAGAATTTGAAGAAAATTCCAAACGTTTCCGAATGGAATATAAATCTGAAAAATATCAAGCATATGGAAGGTGTTCGAAAATTGATTCTGCGTGATAATGATTCCAAAAAGTTTTTAACAAATTGATTAAAAGAATTTTTTCTTAACAAATTACCCGGCAACCTGACCTCTTTTTCTGATAAAAATGATTTGTTAATTCTTCTTAATACATAGGAATTTTTTCTGGATTACCGAATGAATCGTTGATGAGCTTTTTTACACATATTTATTAATAACACACTCTTTAATTCGCGGGGAACGAGAATAGAAACCTTGGAAACATAAAATATTCTGATACTTTTGCGAATGAAAAATAAAAAAGTTTTTTTCGTTACGAGCTAAATTTTCGTTTTTAATGAAATGTTGGTGTTGGAAAAAAACGAAGTTTGAAAATACTTTCTATCACCGCAGATATGTTGGACAAAGGAAGGTTTTCTGATGAAGCAAACCTGGTCGTTTCAACGATGGCGAAGAAGATACTTTAAGCTGCGCGACCGGACGCTGTATTACGCGAAGGACACGAAGGTATGGCTTGAAAATTGAGATTACAAACGATCGAACGATAACGATAATTATTCTTCGTTGATCTAACGATTCGGCGAAATTGGCACGTTACGTGATTGTTCCAAGAACGTCGTAGTATTCCAATTAGCACGAGATATTGTGTAACGAGAGCAAACAATGGTCTTTGCGATCTCACAGGCTGTTTGTGCACGATCTTTCTGAGAACGACGGCCAACGTTGAGGCTTTGCTTCAACCACGCTTCCACGAATCTGTCATACTGCACTAATAGACCTCGAAAAAGCCTGGCCAATTATCGATTCTCCAGATTGACGTCACCCAATTAAGATTTCTATAAAGCCATCGTCGGCACGGCAAATACATCGTTAATTTTGCCGTTAGTGTCCAAAACTGCGACGATCATTAACTACGAAGCCGCATTTGGGAAATCAATAACGCAAAGTACCCGAGTTAAAAATCGAAATGAAAAAAAAAATACTGAAATACTGTTGAAAAAAAAATATAGAGTTATTTATTCGCGATACGAGCATAAATTGCACCAGCGACCGGTAACCGTTGGATCTTCGAAGATAAATTTCGGATCATCTTAAGGTAAAGTGTCTTATCGCAGTCGGTAATGAAAACTGCAATTTTTTGTTTTCAACCATACTGAAATTTCCGACTCATAGGAATTGAGATTTTACTGCAGTTCTGTTACATGCAGCAAAATCCTATTCTTTTTTGTCCAAGGTCGTTTCAGTATCCTCGAAAAAAAGGAGCATTATCGTTTTTATTACCGACCGTGGTAATGTCTTGACCTTAAACGAATTTATGAACTCAATCGATAAACTTGAACGAAGAATTCTTGGACCTAGTAGAAAAAAAATTTGCACCGGAATTGATCAATTTCTTGTGTGCTTACATAAACTCGAAAATTCGATGATTTTTCTTCCCTATTTTCATCGTTATCCCGATACAATATATTCAATGCTACGGCAAAGCTACTTCTTGTAAGAATCGGGAAGTTAATTGTTCATAGATAGAGAACTAAGAAGAAAAGGTTTTAGGCATTAGAGTTCAGCTCGTCAAGCAAATTTCGGACACGTTACAAGGACATTTGTACGTCGTTTCGCACGTAATACTAATTACTCGTTCAAGCGCCACCGCATAAATTCTTCTTCGTCCGGTCGCGCGAACGTTTTGTTCGTTCCTCGCGCGAGATTAGATCCATCGGCGACGTTCTCGGTGCGCGTCCGTGAGAGCTTTCTCGCGGACGCATTCAACGTCGGCGAGGAGTTTATGAACAAAAACGAGCCTATCGATTCAACGTGGTAGGCTCGCGCATGACTACCATTTCTATACGTCTCACCGGTTTCTGCACCGAGAAAAGAGGCGGATAGGAGCGACGAGGCGAAACCCACGGGTGGCGAATAAAAAAAAAAAAAAAAAAAGAAAACAGCCTCATTGTCCCTCAGCATGACAATGCAAGCGGCTAGTTGGAAAACTTTGCGAAGCGCAAAATCGATATATCCCATTATGCTGTTGATTTCAATGAGTCCTTCGCGTACCAGAAAATCGCACCTCGATGTTACCTTTGCACTTTTCTACATTTCTCGCGTTCCCGAAGGAGCTGCGGATCGGCGAATGCCACGGACGGAGCTTTTTGTTTTATTCTTACACTGAAAGTCCGACCAACATCCGGCTTATCCGCTCGTTCCAGCGACCGATATACCCGGCGATGCGAAAAATGATGAAACGCATTAAATTCGAACGTTTCCTCTACATTCCTCCGCCGCTATTCGCCGGCCCAAGGATATGCGAGAGTATGTCTATTAACTTTTTATTTTCTCACGGTGGCGAAACCTCGCGACGAAGGCGAATGCTGGAAAACGGAAGAAATTCAATCGTAGGATTCCTTATTCTTTCTTTATTCTTGAAATTTGAAGCGGCGCACTTTCCGCTGATCCCGTGACCTTTGACGCACACTGGTCGACATATCTTCGCGCGCGTTATCTTCAAAGCTGAATACAATAGAATAAAAAAAAATGGAAAAAAAAAAATAACTCCCTCGACCCAATCTGGGATTATCATCCCAATGCGTACCAAACATTCGAGGATTCCATTGAATTTCGTATGCGGCACAATGCTTCCGCGTATCACAACGCTCGCGTCGATAAATCTGATTTGAGATACAATTTCATGAAATCCGGATGCATTCTTTTTCCAACGAAAATCCGTGTTAAAGTTTTGACGAACAGGTTCGATTCTTTTTTCAGTTCTATCGTGATTTCGTTCATTCTTTTTGTGCGCACGATTATCGGGTCCAAAAGGACTTTTGTTCCGAAAACACTTCGTTGGTTTCTTTTTTGTTGAATTTGTCAGAACATTGCCAGAAGTCCATATTAGTACATTTTATTTAAATAGAATCGAAATGTAAAGGAAAAAGATGACGTTTGCCCAATTACAATTCTGGTTTGTTAAAGATAATGGAAGTTACAAGTTTTTCAAACAGAACTAAATGGAAAAAAAACATTTTTATCTTTTTAAATAACTCGTCGAGTATCGAGTTTTTTTATCATGGCTGTTTAGTTTTTAGCGTTAAAGTGTAGGTTTCGGTTTTCCATTTTTCCTATTATAGTGCCTATGCAATAAACGAACGTTGGAGAAATTATAATAAAAGGCTTGAAGTCAAAGTCGATGAAAGGGTTAAACAATTCGATATGATTATAATTATTTCGATTTATTATTATTTATTTATTAAAAAAACATTATTTGAAACGCATTATAGACACATAATGTTTATACAGACAAATAATGTTTTAAACATTATTTATTTTGATCTATTTCAAACTATGGGCTTAAATTTCAATTCCTAAAACGTGATAGCAGAATTAACTAACCAGGAAATTTTAAATGTTCGATATTACTTCGTCCGAGTCGTCCAAAAGACGGGAAAACTCACTTCATTTTGCGACATTCAACCCCGTTGGACTCTTCTCCTTTAAATAATATGACATTAAAGTTGCGAAAAGAAAAGATCCACGGCAACGGCGGAATGTGGGGAAGGAGAAAAATTCATTGAAGACTCTTGGCTCGTCGATTACAGTGTGCAGATTATCGCTCTCATCGCTTCCCTTAGAGGCACGCGCGTGCACCGAAGCATGCAATCGCTCGGAGAGTAACGAGAAATATTTACCCTGATCAGCTTTGCTGCGGCTTGACTGAACACCGCAACACCGGTACGTAACCGGGGTTAGCCTGAAACTGTAGCTAATACTCAGAAGCTTGATAAACATACTCGGATTACCGTATCGCCGAGCGATCTATCGGCTGATGACCGCGCGATATTGAACGAAAATCCCCCATAAGCGATAGGAGACTCTTGACCTCGATGAGCTCGAACGTTCGTAACTCGTGAATATGAACAACAAAAAATGGTACATCAAGCGTTTAAAAAAAAAATGAAAAGTTCATGTGTGAAAAATCGATTAAAACTTATCGGCTAAGGCAAATTATAAAAAAATGAAAAAAATGCAATAGATAAATGGGGGCAGTTTTCTGTGATGTATGCCCAATTTTTAGTTTGTCACAATTTGCCTCAGCCAATACGGTTTAATTGATTTTTTCTATTTTGTTGAATCTTATTTTTACGTATTTGGCGTACTTTTTTTCCAGCAAGTTTTCGATGAACTGATCTAAACGCCCTACAGAATATAACTTCTTATAATGTAAAGGGCTTCTGTGAAGTACAGACACCGATTTTTTTAAATTGGCGGAACAGTTTCAGGCGTAACTGGGAGCTTTTTGACCCCTAAAGATTGGGCAGAAAGATTGACCCCTAATTATATTTCAATAGTGTCAACCATCATTTCATCCGATGTTTTGTCATTGAAATACATCGATATATGTAGCGTTAGTCTTTTTTTTTTTATACTTGGCTCCGAGACGCCACCGTGCGTCTTGATTAAAGTATTTGAACCTTACATTATCGTGATAGCAATCTTAAATGTTACAATCTCAGAAAACGCTCAAAGCTGACGAAACAGTCTGATTGTCTTGCCAAAGATCTATCGATTCGCGAATGAAATATATTTCGCGTATGTTTGAATTGATTTTCACGCGTGATTGATGAAAAAAACAATCTGGCCCTAGCGCATAGACGACTTCATTGTAGTTCGGGATTTCTTATCAGTCATAAATCCTCACCTTCAAATGGTCCGCTGAGCTATAAAAAGGTCGGGCAAAAAAAGAATTGCAAAGCAGCGTTTGAGTGTCATTTCCACGATTATTCAACGAGAAGTATTTTATTTCTTCAAAGAGAACACTTCCGCATTATTGCTGTTAGTAAAGGAAACCAACGTGGCGCGTGGGTTGCTAAAAGTCTCCGAAAGGACGCGAGGCTTTAATTAAATCTTTCGGAAATATCAACATTAAAGGCCGTATATACGTCACCATGCGCACCAACGCCCGATACCACTGTCGGTTAACGCTATCGAATGCGTTTGCATAATTTTTGAAAGGAACCTGATTACGAAGCCGCGCGTTATCTGCGCCGCGCGATTGCCCAAGAAACGGGACTCGAGGAAGACTTTCTCGAAAACGTCGAGATTGCAAATTGCCACGCTACGAGGAAGGGTCAACGTTACGAGCAACTTCCACGGTTATATCAATATCAACCGAATCTACCCTCGGGAAAGCTTGCAACTTATAAAAAAATCGATCGAGCGTTAACGTAGAAAGTTTGACAGTCTTACGTCGGCTTTTAGACGCGGAACTTCGACATTTTTACGCTCGTCTCTCCCAATCTCCTTTTTGTTCGTCATATCCGTGGAATCCCTTCATTTCCAGAAGTGAATTTGATTTTATTGATTTGATGAAATTGAATTTATTAAAAAATCCTTTTTCGAAATATCGACGGTATTTAATGGGACGATCGGTTAATAATATAGTCAAATCTCCACCTGCAAAGAATGGCCACAGATAAGATCGATTAAATAAATAAAGTTAATTTTTCAAACGCAGTATTCACGCAATAGTAATGAAGAAATAGAATGAAGATCTAATCATTTTTTCACTAATTTCTAGTTGAAAAAAAATTTATTTCAAAGTTAAAGATACATAATTATAAAAAATGATAAAGTAATGTGTCTGACAAAGGTGATAAATTTTTAATTTATTTAAAAGAAATTAATTTCTTCTTTGCTAATATTAAGATTTAAAACTGTATTTTTATTTTAACTTTCATTTTAGTTTATGTAACGTAAAATTTCAAAATAACCAAAAATGTTACGCCCCAATGCGTAGGAAAGCGTCATGAACAAATTTAACTAAAATACGCAGGAAAAAGTGCAGGGTTGCGAAAAATAGCGAACGTATTCGGATTGCCCAATAACACCGGAAGGCAAATGTGCATTACGCTTATCGCATACTCCGATACGCGCCCCCGTACAAATTTATCGAACGTATCGAGTGAGCCGGTGTTCCGTAATTATTATTCAAAGACTTCATTATTATTATTATATTTATCGAGTTTTAATTAAAATGTTTACAGTCCCTGACCCGATGCCTAAATAATGTGCAGTTTCGCGTATAGCAACGGATTCGCTTCGACCTTTGCGGTCGCAGCGTTTCTCGGAATACTTTCGACGGAAACGCGGCTCGAGCGCGCTGTAATTCCGTCATTCGGAAAAAAAAAAAAAAAAAAATTCTACGCAATCATGAACATGGAAGTGAGCCTCGAATTTTTTTTTGCATCGCGAAAAACATCTTAGAGTAAATAAAAATATATCTTGGAGGAAGAAAAAAATATCTTGGCGTAAAAAACATAAACATCTTCGGACCATTTAGTTCTTTTTCATTATAAATGACGAACCTATCTCTGCGCCGCGACGTCGGGAATAAGAGGTCTCGATATATCATTTCTCGTAATAGATCAATATAGAGCGAGTAACGGAGTCAATGAAATTCTAGTGTTTCCCTGATAAATGAAGGATAGTTTTTTGTCTGATTGAGCGCCTCTTCTCAGCTTACGCGAGATTCGGCCCCCGGATTCCCTTACAGCTTTGTCGAAAAGAAGTTTTCCGTCGATCCGTGGGAAACGTTTCGAGATAAGAAAAGCCAAAAGCGTCTGGTGCTCCTCTCTCGGATCTGAGGAATGCTCGTTTTTCAAGCGTCAGAGGGACGCGGGGGGAGGACAGGGGAGGAATAGTACTCAGCCCAAAGTGACGGCACAGGGGAGCGACGAAAGGGACAAAAAAGGAGAGAAAAAAAGGAAGGAAATAAAGAGAGGAGCGAAGGCAGAAGCTCCGATATACGGGAGGAAGAGACAGGACGGCATCGCACCCCTCTGGCGCTGAGCATCATCGCAGTTCGTGGCAGCCCGAGACCAGCCGAGGGTGACCGAGGGCGGGCCGCGAATCTCACTCCGTCGCACTCTGGACGATAACGAGGAAGCGCCTCGCCGGCAGAAGGGAAACTGACGCGCGCCAGCCTCACCGCCGCTCAGTCGTGGAGGAAACGTTTCACGTTCCGGATCGGCCGGCCTGAGAAACGGTGAGGTCGAAAGTTCGCGGCCGACCTCCACCGGCCTCTTGTACGTAATTAAAAAAAATAGAAACAACACAAGATTAAAAAAAACAAATACTTTCGTAAAAAAAAAAAAAAATCTAATATACTCTAATAACTAATAAATAAAAATTGTTATAATAAAAATAATAACGTTATTTAAACGATCAAAAAATAATAAAGAAAAATCTACGCATACAATTTAGCGGTAAATAATATATGAAGAAGAGAACCTTGAAAACCCAAAGAAGCGTTCGCGCTCGAGATCTCACGCTTTACTTGCGACAAATGGCATTCGATCGTCGATTTTCATAGAATTCGAGAAATCGATATAATTATTCGATGTCTATAAACTTGTCGTCGATAATATATATGTGAGATTGTTAAACGATAGTCGATTAAGATTGAATCCACATAGATTAGGAACGATGAAAAATATGATTTGTCGACAAGAGATAGTTTGGGCAAACAGAAAAGTCGGAAAACACATTCAATCGAATGTTTATGTTTCCCGTTAGAGAGGAGAAAAAAAATCAAAAGCCGTAAACGAAGAGGCGGCGTTCGAGATTCGCGCGAAGGGGGTGGTTACAAAGGGTTGCGAGAGATATCCGTGTAACCGTCCTGGGAACGTCGCGCACGCGATAGGTCACACCGGGCGAGGAGAACACGAGTGAGCGGGGGCCGAATGAGCGCGTCTAGGTCAAACACGGGCGAACGATCGAAATGCAGCTTCCAAAGCCAACGGCACAGCGCGGAAGCTAGGAACGCCGCGTGATGATCGATCAAAAGAAAAACGAAAAATAAGATGAGCCCGTCGATGTTTGCGTCGATACGTCAACGACGCTCGAGGGAATAATCAAGTGTCATAGATTGCCTCGTTTTCTTTAGGCCGCTGACGGCTCGGATGCTGGACGATATTATATTTGTACAACATAAAAAGAACGGAAACCGCAAGGGAGCCCGCGAGCGGCAGCTGCGGCGGCAGGTTGAGAGCGCGTTATGACGCAGGTTGCATGACTGAGTGACCTGTTTTTCGCTCGCAGCTCGAGAACTCGAGAGTCTTAACCCGCGTGACCGATATATCCGCTTTCGAGAATATCGCTGTTGAATTGCGTTTGCGTAACGATACGCAAAGAAACAAAAAAAGAATATTTCAAAATAACAAGAAAAAAAAAAACCCAGAAAAGTGGACGTCACGAAAATTTCGTGAACTGTGTCAATCACGATAAACGGCGGGAAAGGACCAACGGCGATTCAAAGCTGACCCGGACCAGTACTTACAAATCTTACTCTATTAATTAACGAGTCTGTAAGACTTGAATCGTTGGGATAAATAAAAATATATATATACGCGTATGTACCACACATATTTATTAGAAAATATCAAATGCATCTGTAACACGATAAATAAACAAAATGTAATGTTTAGCGCGCAGTATAAAATAAATGATAGTTCATCGTCGAGATATAAAGAAAATCTAGGAAACCTAATTAAATAAATATTATGAAACGTTTAAATAAAAGTAGTCGATAAAATTGAATCAAGCGATAACTCAAACGCGGCTATTGGGACTGTAACTTTTGGCTTGAATAATAATCGACGGATCGAGGGATCGGCGGAGCCTAAGCGTCTTGAGAACTTAAATCTGAATTATTCGAACTCGCTGACGAACGAAGTTATATCGATTGAAGCAATATGTTTAACCGATGGGCACCTGTAATTTGAATAATATCAATAATATCATCACTCGAATGCACTAATATCGGTGTAATAATCTAATTGACAATCACTTAGTAAAATATTTAAATAAATGTCCGTTTAACGGTTTAATCGTATTGAAAATCGTAAAAAAGAGCAAATTAATATATGATATATAATTGTCTATGGAAGTCACGATGGCGGGAAGTAAATAGAAGAAGCGGTAAGTTTAAATATCGTAACATTGTACTCGATGAATGTGCTAAATTTTTTTTTACTATTACCATTTTATGCAATATTTTTGCAATCAATTTATCGATCGATTGATTTTTTTTAATACCATCGTATAATATAATTTGGGTCCAAACAGCATGGGATAAATTGCATTCTTTTGTCACAGTTAAATATGCCAAGTTTGAAACTAAATTACGATAACCGTCTCGCGACACTTTTTTTCCCATTCTTTGTAAGAATTAGTTTTCAACTTTTGTCCGATGCGACGCGATTCAAGTGCTTCGAGGTGTAAAAGAAATTGTCTGTTACCCGCATAACAACGCATAGACTGCATTTATTTCATGAACCTCTCACGAGCTCGACAGTCTGTTGCGCGCCGATTGTCCAAGACACGTCGCATGTCCCATAATGCATTCTGCCAGATCTGGTATCGATTTCTCGCGTAACGTTGACATCCATTCAATTAACGTAAGGCAACCATTCAGATGACATCGACAAACGCTAGCATGACGAGTCCGGCGAACCGTTCGCACTAGACAACCTACATATAATCATAGGGCGATACACCGAGAGAAGAATCGAGTAATCTTGGCCAGAATCAGGGTAATACATTAGATTCGGAAATTCGGACAAACTTTACCAAGCGTATTGGGAGCGTTTCGATATTTCTATACTCATACGAAGTGCGTATGAATCGTCATTATTTTTTTATCGTCATCATTATTTATTTATAGAAAGTTTATCTTGATACTCTATTTGTTTATCTATGATAAATTGTTGAATTTGATACTCTTTACATTTATACTAATTTTTGTAAAAGGATTTTCCCGTAAATAACTGCCCATTATTCTCGAGAAATTTCCGAATGGCTAATGAAGTAGATTCGCGAATACAGCTCAGAGAACTAAAAAAAATGCAGTTTTCAACAATTTCAAAAACAAGAAAAAGCTCTGAAAAATGCATACGTATTAAAAAAAATTAACGAAACATTTTTATCAGGAAAACAAGTTACGTTGCCGCACAATTTGTTAAACAAGCTATTCTTCGTCAATTAGTTAATAACTTTTTGGAATCATTAAAACGTAAAATCAATCTTTCAAGCACCTTCTATACGTTTTTTTTTGAGATTTTGTCCCACTGGGAAACGCTGAAAATTCTATGTGAATTCTCTCCAAACTCATTTTCTCGAACTGTACCGCTCGGACTACCGTAATTCGCACGGATACTCTTTCCGCGACTTTTGCCCTCGAATAATCTCCCCCCGAAATACATGGATCCAGAATAAAAAAAAACGGATGAAAAAGAAAATCATCCCCGCCCGTTTTAAGGTATTTAACTCCATAAAAAAAGAAACACGAGGGTCTACTTATGTTCCTCGCCGTCTCATAAAAGCCGCTGTAACACTACACTGCAAACTCCCTTATCCGGGTAATACGATACATAGAAAAGAAATTGCTATACGTAACTTGCGCCCAACGAGCGCACCCCTTCAAGAGAATGAAACTTCGACGTGAAACGAGCAACTCCCCTGCCCCGCGTTTCATCGCGTTCGCGGCTCGCTCGCCCTTTCCGAAACTTCGCCCCAGGAGAGTCAAATTTAAGCGGGTAATGGCAACGAAGTACGCGCCTGTAAATACCATACCCGGAGAAACTTCCGGCTGCAGCTTACACTGCACGAGTGGGCGACCGCCAGCTTGACATCAGAAGCCTCGTAGCTCCGTAGTCGCAAAGTCGGGAGTCCACTCGACGCCGTTGTGATCGATAGATCGAGTATCCCGGAATAATCTATACAAGCGTAACGCTCCACGGTTTCAATGCCATTTGGGTCTTTTCTCTTCGCCTTATTATTGTATAACTATATAGAAAATGCAATATTGAAACGTCTCGAGGAGGTAAAAGGAGGTTCGATATAATGGAAGCGAGAAAGGATCTTCGAGTGGGGCCGCGCATAGCTATGGGGCCGAAGCATAGAACTCCGATCGAGAACGAAAGTGCCAAAGGAAGAGTAACATCGAGAGGGAGAGACGTTGGCTCGATGGGTCCTCGACGTTTCTTTTGTGGCTCAACTGTTACGGCCGCTACCTTCTTCGTTCTCGTATACGAAAAGCGTCAATCTCGCTTTTTCCGGAGCTACGAGCAACAATAACTTTTTTTTCCTTTTTTTCTTTTTTTTTTTCAAATAACTCTCTCGCTTTTTTTCTCCGCGTTTTTCTCTCTTATTTTTTTCTTCCTCAAATATCGGTGCCGACTTCGCACAGCCGGAGGCAATTCTCATCCGCTTCCCTTTCACGCTGGCGGGTGCGCCCCGGTGAAATTGTTCTCCCTTCTTTCTCGTACATTATTGTTATATCCGTATATTCGGCGATTCCGGTCGCCGAGTTGTTGACGCTCTCGCGATAAGAGTAACTTTCATTTCTTCTTCCAATACGTATGATTTCTGGTCGGAGAACAATTTTGCGAAAGGAAAATATCCTCGGGGAGAATCCATCAAACCGGGTCCGGGGGATTCTTCGGCCGTTGGGTAAGGAAGATCGACGTATTCTGGAGAATTTTATATGTTGAACGATGCGAGATAGCGCCTTGGGGATCCTTAGCAGTCGATAATGCTGAAGGTATAGCCGCGAAAATAACACGAATATCTACTCGCGAAACAGCGTTTAGAGGTGGGAGCATCGCTTGAAGTCACGTCGGCAAAAAACGGCTTTTTACTCGAAACTAAGTTTATTGTTTCTTTCTTGTTTTTTTTCGCCCTGGAAAGATCGAGGCTCGATCATTCAGATTTCCAAAATCAAACTAGCAGATTAACTGACTGACTTATAGGAATTCCCAAAGAAATTCCTATACTTTTTTACAAAAAAAAAAGTTTGTTGATTCGTAGAATGTTTTCTAGACATAAAACAAGCCAAGACTAAAAAAAAATAGCGTTACGGTTTCACCTTTGCCGAAAACGCTTTAAAATATTAAGTTTTCCCTTTGCTTAAAAACGTTGGTAATATACGCGGATTCAGCGAATCGTATTTACACCGCGCTCGGCAACGAAAAAAATGATTACCTTTTTTTCCGAATAAAAAAAAGATTCATCATCGTCTCCCGGAATCATAAAAATGTCGAAGAAATAACGCGGAAGTCTGAAGGAAAATATGTTCGAAACCGCGCGCCGATCGACGGTCTAATTTCGTGAAAATGTTATCAGCCAAAGGGAAGACCTTTAAAAAGTGAAATATATCCACCCGCCGGCACACTCCCGGGTCTCCCGCGCACGAGTCGCTGCTGTTACAACCTCAAGGGGAGATTTCAGCGAAACTAAAAGCTTCTTTTTTTCTACATGTTTATCGATTCACGAAAAAAAAAAACGAAAAAAGGGTCACGATCATCCATCATATAATGTCAAAGTTGAAGCCGAGGTGTGTAAAAATGCGAGATATACGAAAATGGAGCAAATAATTTAGGAGTCGCATCGACGCATCGGCGGTGTCGAAAGTCTTAATGGCGAAAGCGGCTGCGGGTATCGGTACATCGATAAGACATCGTTTGAAACGATCTACCGTGTGTGTTCGCGCGCCCGTTGTAAACAACCCTACGGCACCAAAACTTCGCGGGTTTATCCGAAGTCGAGCCGTAAGATTCGAAAATTTAGGGCTACGCGCATGCCATTGAATTTCAATCTACTTTCGGCGAGCGAATAACCCGAGGGGCCGACATAGTTTGCCGATGGCACATTTCACGATGCCCCCGGTCCTTTCGCCTCGGAGGCTACGTAACCGTTAAATCGTGTCGCAGCTTTTTCCCTCGTTGCTTCCCGATAAAGTCTATCCGATCGCTCGTTCCACGGCTCGTTTCACGCTGTCCCCAATTCTGTTCCTACAATCGTAAACAGTCATGGATCAAATGGTGGCCAAGTTTGTCCTGTTGCTCCCCGTTCGAAAAAACGCCCCGTCGACGAGAGAAAAAAAGATCGATCTCTCGAAAGAAAAATGGAAATGAGTGCGTTACGAAAACGGGTACGAAAATGTATGCGACGGATCGCGAAGAAAATAAAACAATGAAAAGTACAAATTAATGAAATTTTGCTTTTTCATCATTATAACTTGTTATAATTATTCTTTTTGAAAATTATAATAAAAATATTATATATAACATAATATATAAAAATTATAATTAAGATAAAAACCCGAAAAACCGTGAACGTAGGGTAACGTTTGATCTATCGGGTTAGCGAACGAAAGAATCCGTCTAACAAAAAAAAATCATGTCGTGCTTTTAAAAGCAGATAAGCGCATCGTGACCCCGAAAAGCCGACTGTCTCCAGCAAATTTATCATACATGTCACACCGTTTCCCTACGCTTTCGCTATGCCTGAGTAAACAATCACAGCGCTCGTTTCTTTCTTCCCTTTTTTATAATCTGGAAAAAAGAATGTAAAGTGACTCGTCGACATTTTTTTTATCGGACTGTGCTTTTTTTTGGCGAAATATATGCGAAAAATGACGAGGCACTGACAGAGAGATCGAAGAAAGACAAGGAGACGGGAAAGAGAAGTGAGAAACCCGGACCGCTTATATCGGCCGACCGGTCTCGAATTATTCAGATGTCAATCCCGACCATGCGGATTCGCTTGTGTCAGCGAATATCGGGGTCGATCGATATCGAGGTACCCACGACCCTTCGGAGGATAGTGGAGGGAATACAGGAGGACCGTAGGAAGTAGAATATCAGGAGATCAATCCGTTATCAGGACACATCAGGAGACGAACAGAATCGGATCTACGTATTGTGCGATAGTGGATACCAGTGTACGGCGCAGACACGGTACGAATAGGCACGTATTGTGCTATTAACACATACACCGTCGCTCGATACGTGTGTGGGACGATCTTCCACTTGTACATCACCCATAACAGTCGATCACTGTGTCGATACATCTGCATGTGATCAAGTAAATCGCTAAGTCATGTATCTGTCGAACACCAAGTCCATCAAGTTTGATAGGGCGATGGCACGGTAGTTAGCAACATTGCTCCGACAAATGGACCAGCAATTTTCCGCAAGTTCGTCCTTTCTGGGCGACAAAATTGTATACTACGCCACAAGGGAGGAAAGCGCGCCTTTCCACCGAGTGTGAATGAATTCGCACTTGCGAAAATGTACTTCCGCACCGACACCATTTGGTTGGATGTCTAACGCCGGCCTTCAATGTAATGCGACCGTTCAAACGAATATTGGATTTGATACGAGTAAACATTCAGTTCATCCAACAATTCTGCCCATTGGTCGACATTTTTCTTTGTCTCATTATCGGGTTAAAATAGCCACATTCCTGCCGAGAGACGCTAGGAAAGTGGTCATTTTGCCCCAGTAGGAAAAAAAGTATCGTAAGCTACACGGGAGGGAGCGGATCTTCAGCTTGTGTGATTTCAGCCCTCGCTTCGCTCGGGCCGCAAACTTCACCCTCGCGAGAATCACGCTTTCCCTCCCTCGTGGCATAATATACTATTGACTAATCATTTTGTGATGTTAAACCAACAAGCCATTCGTTGGAACGTATTTGACCGTCTACGTTGGGCATCCAACCGAATTTTTTCCTCGGTCAGAGTGGCATATGCTATTTTTTTTTACTATGTTAAAATCGACCATATTCTTATGCCTACAACGGCCCATCGCTTTGCCAGCTGCTTTTCTTCCCTAGAGAGAAAAATTACTAGTTTTTCCTCACGCCGGCGAAAAATCGGCTTTCTATTCGCGATGCCGCCATCAATGGTAATATTAGCGTGGTCCAGCAAAAAAGGATTTCGCATTTCATGCGCGGAATTTCTGGACAGCAGATTATTCTTATTAAACCTTCTAAATTGTGAGAGCAGGTACTGGCACTAGTCCGCTCCAATCATAGGTGTCTAGAGCTTTCAACGCGCTCGAGATGCATATCACCGGGAAGTCGAGAATTTTTTCCGAGTCACGTTTCCGAGTTCCCGGGCACACAATCCGCCTATCGGCTCGACGATTAGCGCTGCTGTTACAAAAGAAGGGGAGGTTTTAGCGAACCTAAAAGCTTTTCTTTCCCCCCATTTTTATGGTTTCGACAAAAAAGTCATTACCATCCATCACACGATGTCGAAGTCCAAATTGGTGAGTGTGATAGCGTGAAATCTACGAAAGTAAGGCAAATTACCTGCGAGCCACATCGTCGCGTGAAATCTACGAAAGTAAGGCACATTATGTAGGAGCCACGTCTTGCCGAAAGCTTTAATGGCAACATCGACAATGATTGTTCCATAAGACATCGTTTGGAACGCTCTAGCGTGGAGGGGGAGGGGCTGCAGTGTAAACAAACATATAGCACCAAAAATTCTCGGGTTTATCTGAGGTCAGCTCATAAGCTTCGACACTGGAGGGCTGCGCGCATGCCATTGAATTCTAATCTTCTCCCGCCAACGCATGCCCCGAGGGACCCAAATAGTTTGACGACACATTTTACGATGTCCCAATCCTTTCGCCCGGGAGGCCACGCAGCTGTGAAATCGCGACGAATCTTTTTCCCTCGTTGCCTGCCGATAAAATCTATGCGATTGCCCGTCCCAACGCATTACAGTGGCCCCAAATTCATTCCCACGATCGTAAACCGTACAATCGTAAGAGAATCAAATGGTGGCCAAGTTTCTCCTGTTGCTTTCCGACCGACAAACGTATTTTTTTTTTTTTTTTTTCACGAAAAAACAAGGATTTTTCATGATTAATGGTAGAATAAAAATAGTGAATAAGTACAAAAATTGGAATTTCAAAGGACATTGAGTGCGGGTTAACACACGAACAGAGGCATCAACTTTTTTTCAAAACAAGGGCAAGTTTTATTCAGGCCTTGTAATGAAGACAAAAAATCTTGGATCTTCTGCTAAGTTCAAATAAGATTGGTTTATTCGTTTCCAGAACGCGTCGCGTGACACACGTTTTGTCGTGACGGTAACTATTGGGTCTTTGCCCAAAAATCTTCAGGCGCTTCCCGTGGTGCCGACAACTGTCCTGGGCAACGAGAGTTATTGCAATACTTGTGGCCTCTCTCGTTGCAGAAACACATTCCGCAGCCGTCGTTGTAACTCTTGTTCGGCACGCACTTTCTCTCGGCTGTCTGCGTTACGCTCTCTGTGAAAAATTGATATTCAAACATTAATAATAAGACACAAATAGTGTGGGGCTTTGGAAATAACAGCGACAAGTCCCATTGACTTTGACAATGCGGATGAATAAACAAAATTAACAACGATGGATTGTTTTCAAAGTACGAAGCGCACAAAAGAGGCTTAATTAAGAGCGACGCGATATTGGTTCGAGGAAAAAGCCTGGTAACCGAGGAATTCGAATTCGTATTATTGACGGATTCGCGGAGCTCTGTCGAAAATACAAACTGGGTCAGCGGGCGGCGCGATAAAAGCCCATTAGCCATCGCACGTGGCATTGGTTTTTTCTTTTTTTGAATAAAAAAAAAAGCCGCGGTCGAAAAAAAACATAGTCATGAGATAAATCGTCGCTAATCATCGAAAGCGCGACTATCTCCGAATTTCTCGAACTTCTTGCTTTTTTTTAACGGTGATAATGAACGAGGAAGATTAAACTAAATTGCGAAAGCGTGTTTTGTCTAGCGTATCTTAACCTAATTTTCTATTTCATAGTTTTGCACGTTCTACGGGCAGCGTTCTACCTGCAGCCCTTATCGACGCAAGAGCGATCCCGAATCTCGTTAGAGACATATTTCGCTCTTCGATAACCATTTATAACTGCTATCAAAAATACAGCCCACCGATAACGAATCTCGCAAAAAAATCATCCCAATTCTCGTGACATCGAAAAATATTTCAATATTTGACTGAGGACGTTTTCTGGTTAACAGGTTGAAATTTGTCGGCTTCATCACGCCTACACACATAGCTCGACATTTTTTTCTAAATATGATTTTCCAACGTCTTGAAGCATTCTAAACAGGTTTTTATTGAAATATCGTTTTTAAAAAATAAAAACAAAGCTTCCTCTTCGAAGTCGCAAAAATGATTCGCGTAACCAGAATCGATACATTAAAATTCAAATAATTTCCGTCTCAAAATTAATCACAACAACGACGAATACTCTTAAAAATAGGCGAATTAATGAATCCCTTACCTGTTGGAGCGGCGAGTACAGCCACAACGAGCATCATCATCATAAGAACGAAAGCAAAGATCTTCATTGTGTTGTTTGTGAAGAAAAAATTGAAACGAGTATTCACAAAGATAGTGTCCTCGATGGAGAAAGATCGACTGTGATCTTGGTACTGAATTAAAGCGAATGAGTGTCGCGCTATATAAGCGCAGATAGTCGTTCGTTTTCGTGACCCCAGACTGAGATAAAACCATTGAAAAATCCGACGTTAGATCATTACGTATGCGCTGAAATGAACACAACATTAACATGGGATAACGTTTGATCGATCGGGTCAGCAAACGAAATAGAATCAGTCGAACAAAAAAAAATACGCCACGCCTTTAAAACCAGATAAACTCAGTACCCTTCAAAAAGTGGACTGTGAGTGAATTTATCGTGCAAGATGTTACACTTTTTTATTACGCATTCGCTTCATGCCTGAAGAGAGAATCACGGTGCCTGTTCTTTTTTTTTCTTTTTCTGGAATACAGAAAAATGTGGCTTGTCGAAATTGTTTCCATTGAATTGTGCTTTTTTCGTCGGGGAGCTTGAAATATATGCGAAAGATGAGAAGGCATTGACAAAGAGACAGAGGACGGACGGATGAGAGGGGGCAAAGTAGAGCGATGAGATAGTAGAAACCCGGTTTGCTTATATCGGTCGACCGGTCTCGAATTATTCAGATGTCAACCCTGTCCAAGAGGATTCGCTTATTGTGTCGGCATATATTGGGGTCGATCGATATCGGTGTACCCCTCGACGACCTTTCGGGGAACGTTCGAGAGAGTACGGGAAAGCCGTAATAGGAAGGAGCACGTCAAAAGATCGAATAGAACCCGATCTACGTATTGCCCGACAGTGCATACTCGTGCACTGCACTGATACGATACCAATCGCTGCGTATTGCACTATCGGCATATGTATAGAGCCGCTATTCGAGAATTGTACGGTCTTAAATTTGTACATCACCTGCAACATTCAGTCACTGCATCGATACGTTCGTACGTAATAAAATAGAATGCAATACTATGCGTCTATCGGATACCAACTATGTTAAGTCCAGCGGTCCATGAAAATGTGAGATTCAGAGAGAATTCGCAGAGAATTTCGAATGTTTCCAATAGGATAAAAAACTGAAAAAAATCAAGCATATGGAAGATGTTCGAGAGATTGATTCTGCGTGATAATAATTCCAAAGAGTTATTAACAAATTTACGATAAAAAAAATTGTTTAAAAAACGACACGGCAACCTAACTTCTTTTTCTGATCAAAATTATTTGTTAATTTTTTTTAATACGTATGCATTTTTTTAGAATTTTCTCCAC
The DNA here is from genome assembly GCA_963924025.1 of Ischnus inquisitorius. Classification (NCBI taxonomy): domain Eukaryota; kingdom Metazoa; phylum Arthropoda; class Insecta; order Hymenoptera; family Ichneumonidae; genus Ischnus; species Ischnus inquisitorius. Next base: position 10,880,917 of record OZ001252.1, read on the forward strand.
GGCTTTGAAATTTGATGAAAGCTTCAAATCATTCCTTTTGAGGTTCGTTGACGCGAAGGTTTTAAGTTCCATGCCGTTTAAGGTGTTTGTCTTCACGCCGGCTTTTTCTAGGGCAATGAAACGAGATTAACGATGCTATCAATGACTCCGACGATAAACGCGATACAGACTTTCGATAGATCGTTACACCGAGGTCTAAAGAATTCCCTCGCCGAGGGCGAAGAGTTAATTAATCCCGTCAGAAGTTTGCTATGTGTGCTTTATCTCGTCAAATTTACAGTGGCTGGGAGTCAAACAAGAAAATGAGGTGTCGAGCGAAAAAAATACCGATTCGATTAAAAGTACTGAGAGCAACGCAATATGCGTGCTGTGCTTGAATATTGTTTTTGAACCTTTGAAAAATTGCGATCTGCAGAAATAAAAAATACGTTCTATTAATTTAAACTCGATTATCTCGAGACCTTTTGTAGTCTTCCGGGGATTCTCATTCCCGTCCTCCCGATATTTCGGTAACGCAACAGCCGAGAATTTCATTAATTTAATACAATACGTACAGGACAGTTTATTCAAGGCTGAGTAATTAATGTGTAACTAGAAGGCCGGACAAGTGGCCAGTGTCGTGTTTAGTTCCAAGAGGCACGCAAGAATTCTAATATGCAAAATACACGCAACCATGGCCACGTGTCCGTCAATTCATTGTATCGTGTCCTCGTATTTTTTTTGCCACTCATCTAAAATGTGTTCTTTGTAGACTTGTGGGTAATTTTTTTCGTTAAAACAAAAAATGATTTTTTTGTTGTTCAATTCGCGGGAGAATGAAGTGCCACTTGCCACATTCGACAGTGCAAAATTACTTACAGCAATGATAGATATTTTGAAAAAATTCGGTTCTAATGTTATGATTTTTTAAAATTTGTTATTTTCATATTCCCCAGATAAACAAAGATGCAGCAGCAACACTTTTGGTGGCAATAGTACGACAATAGCGTTGCAAAGTTGAGGAAGTTGAGAAATTATTGCATCAAACTGCTCATAGTTATAACGAATGCTTTTGTTTCGTTGAAATTCCGTGACGCAAACTTGTCTGCAAATGCTGACGCACCTTAGCGCAATAATATCGAAATAACTTGCCCCAGTTTGTCGAGCTATTGTTGCACTGCTGTCGACAAAATATTGTCCGCGTATTCTTCTTCGCGCGTTTGATTGCCTTCGCGAGTAACTTTCTTTGCTCCGATTTTTCTTCGCTTGGCCATTTGTTCGGGATTATCCTACGGTGGCTTTTCGCGGATTTCGCTTTCACGCGTTCGGGGATGAAAACATTTCTCTAATTATTTCTATACCTCACGGCTCCGTGGTCGTCGTTCGTAATCCGTGAAGACTGATAGCGCCGCTGTAAGCCTCGCCGTATTAATAATACCTGTTGCTCGAGCTGAATCAATCATAGAGACGAATCAAAAGAGTCTATCGAAAAAAACTTGTCTGCAACGTCCCCTTTTTCACAGCGAGTCTGTTAGCGATTAGCAAAGTTGCCATTCACTCGCGGGTGGACTCACATCAGTTAACACGCCATTCAGGAATGTTCGTCCCGATCCAATCGTCGTTAATTCCATGGTAAATTCGTTCGCGAATCCCTTTCGGCGCATCCAAGTTGCAAAGCCATTCAACCGTTCGGACCAAACGCATTCCCGTCGATTACTCGACCGTTCGCAAATGCTATTGTCCTCGATGAATACCGCGAAATTCCAACCTTTCGCGAAATATTCGCGTTCCTCGAGTCGCGTAATCCGATGCCGCTTATCGCCTTCCATCGCCGTCGAGAGTTGAAGCGAAATTTGTATTTGACACGGGCTTTTCATTACCGAGTTTAACTCGCTTCATTTTCTTCTTGGATGAGACCGAGACAGAGTTACAAGTTATAATAGGTACATGTATACGTGCTTTGTATATATACTTATGTACACCTGTATATACCCGGTATATGTATACAGTGAAGGCAAAGTTTCGCAGCTTCGCCATTTGATCAACGACCCTCATCCTCGGACGTACCCGGCGATGTAACTGTAGTCTCGGAAATTCGTAACCCCTTCCGTCCTCGAGGCGTGCCAATCGATTAAACACTCCGGCGTTTAATTAGGCTGACATTTAAACTTGGTAGCGATTACTCTTGGGGCTTGAAAGAATAGACGGCACGGAGATGAAAACCGTCCGTACATATCCACTGCAAGAGTAGGCGGTCAAATGTCCGGTAACAAAGTATGTTAAACCTTTCTTCGAAACTAGACCCCAAATGCTCCTTCCCACAAAAAAAAAAAAACAAACCACCAAAATTCGCGTTGAACAGAGCGGTACAAATTCCATTGATGTAGCTATGCCGGTTGAGAAGTAGAGCAAGTAATTACATTTCACGAACAAGCTGCTTCGACAGGAAAAAACTTTTCTCTGTGTGTGCTCAGATGGCGATGTAGAAAGTACATCTTTCTCGGACTTGTTTTCTTTTTTTTTTTTTTCTTTTCTTTTTTTTTCCGTGTCATCCTTTTGCACTGTAGCAACTCTCGACACAACCCCTCCCGCTACGTCTCGAGCGAAGCTTCTCTGTAGGGGATGATCCACGAATGGGGGGCTAGGGATGAGGAGGAAAGTTTATCGTATAAGTTTTCCCGCAGCAGACCAAGCAGGATATCTACAGCTGTTGTTGTATGAAGTATAAAATCGATCCTCCCTTTTCTGTACGTGCTGCGTATAAAAGAAGGCTATTTCTCGTCTCTTTCCACGTGTATGACGTTCACATTTTTATTTTTTCGTACCCTCGTACTGTACTATTAATGTTTCCTTGTGCTCGTCCCTCGAGATCCCACTGTAGCGTAATTAGATTTAGGTTCTGGAATACTAATTGATACGTGGAACGCCTCGCAACAGCATGAACACGATTTAATATGTACAAACGCGATCCATTGCGCTTGATGTAAATAATGAAAAACAAAAACAATTAAAAATCCAATTTTAAACGACTGAAAAATTCAAGCGCGAAGAGATCCACGAATTGAATACACAATAGGACGAAAAAAAAGATTTTTCCTAGTTTTTTGGTTTGCCTCGAGGCAATATTGCGGTAATAGTAGAACAGCGGAAAGCTGTTGTAAAAAAATGTTCGGCGAATTTTCATCGGGAAATATTTTCGATTGACGAGCCAGTGCAAATATGAATAATGGAAAAAAGGAGCTTTCTCAAAATATCCGATTAATCAACCTGTACGTTTTTTTTTAACCACGTAAATAGTTGAAATATGTTCATTTTACACCGCTGAATCAATACTCGTACGCTCGGTTCGACATTGTCGAGTAAACTCGAAAAGCTCATTTGTCTCGGTGATTGAACGGTATTGGAAACTCGTCTACCTGCTCGCTGCAGCTATGCCGCAAGATAGATTGAAAATCTTTTTATAGAAAGCCTCATACTTGAGAATTTTCGTTGCGAGGCAAAGGATGACTTTAAGGTTCGGGTGTTCGGATCCGTCGTCGGTTTATCGTCTTTCGTTTAAAATTAGAAGAGAAGCAACGGAAATCGCTTCGCGTTCAGCGTGACGTGTGTCAAAAATGGTGAACGAGGAAAAGATAGCCGAGTGTCGCGAATGAATTTGCATTCGAGCGAATGGATCGACGAATATAACTTCTCGTTTCCTCCGTCGCTCGCTTTGTTCGCCGATTCATTCAACGGTTCATTACGGAGAATGCTCGGTTCATTTTGTCCCCGATGTGATTTTATCGTATAATCGACAAGGTAATTTTACACCATCCGGAGCCCATTTAGCCTAATTGGAAAGGCGAAGTGCGCGCCCATGAATAGCCCATACACGGGCTCGACAAAGCACGGCACGCGTGCAACGTACGCGCGAATAAACGCTATTGCTCGAAGATGAGGGTCGGGCAACGAACGGTTTTGCCTTCCGCGGTCGTTCGACACCTACTAATAGCCGTGGCGCTAGTTCATCGAATTCCCATTCAGGGCGGACTGCGTATAGAACGATAACTCCGTGCCCGCTCCATACCTACAATCTGCGATATCCAATCTGCCGCAGCGAACCATGACGAATAGTGGAACAATAAAAAATAAACTGGGAAAGTAAATCTAATGAATTTTTTTCCACGGACATTTTTCTCTTTTTCGACCCAGTCGTTTGGTGGAAAAAAAGTTAGAAGGGAATAAAATGATCGTGTTTTAAATACCATAACTGCTCGTTGTGATATTTTCGGAATTATTAGCAGTATTCAGTCGGGGTCGATCTCTTCGAAGCGAATAGTTAGATTTGGTTGGACCAACTTTGAGTTATTTGGAGCTGCATTTCACGGGGTCACTTTAGGTCATTAAGGTGTCCTGTCCCGTCAACCGTCTACAAAGCCTGGCTCAGCTGTTTTTTTTGCACTGAGAAAAGGAATTGTTCAGTGTTAACAAAGCTTTCGTTCGATATGGCAAAATAAATATTTAGTTGTCATTGCCAAAATTTAGTTTAGCCAAAGGCGCGTTAGTTCCGTTGAATGAAATTTCATTGACTCAACCGAGCTGTTAAATCATTTGGTAATAGTTAAAAACTATTCTTTGGCTCAACTAAATGTTGATAAACAGAGAAGGTTGTAAAAATCTTCGTAACTGCTCTTTTGCCTGGGTTCTTGCATCGCAACTATGGTTTTTACTTTTATTTTCTCCAAGTTAAGAAAAAATCTTAATACACGAAGAAGATTGTAAAAATCTTAGTAACTACTCTTTTCCATGGGTGCTGTTGTCGCTTCGGGAGGGGAAGTCAACCCCGGTATTATTAGACAAGGTCCGCGTAGACGTATGCGTACGATAAATGTTTCAGCACACATGTCAGCATCAAATGTGATGATATGTCGTACTCGTATGTACACATATATACATGTCAACGACGTATATACATGTATATCTCAGCCGTTGAATAACATAAGGGCTCAAGCGACACGGTTCAACATATAAAGCGACGTTCGGTTACGCCCTTCCGTTATTGAGCCCTAAGAGATGTATGCTTTGTGCGTCCGAAAGGCAATCACACGACCAAAGGAAGCTCCGGCTAACGCAGGGACAGCGTATATCGGCACCGACACATAGAAGTCACTGACGAGTTGGACACGTGCTTGTAGATAATAGGTTACCCGAGAGAGGAAACATGCGGCCAAAGTCGACCCACGTATGTACGTTTGACCCGAAGCGGCCTGACCTCTTCTCGTCCACCCTGCGCGGTACGGCCTCTCGCAATAGATTCCCCGAGACCACTATATCCCGCCGCCGCACTGTTCAACCCTCGACGAACGTCAAAAGTCGTATACCAAAATGGCATACATCCCTCTCGCGCGCTTCCGAAAGCGAAAGACAACAGCGCTCGATCCCCGAACGATTTACGCCACGTCTTCCCAAATTGAATTATCGTTAAGCATCCCCATTTATGCCCCCCCCCCCTCCACCCCCTTTGGTCATAGTCCGATCGAGCAAAATTTGAGTACGCGGAAATGTATCTGATATACTGAACTGAATTGTGTATTTTTCAAAATTATATTGGATACAAATTTATATTTGATTTACGAGTATTCTATTTTTGTTCACATTTTTTGAATGCTTTTTTTATGAAAAATTTAAGGGAGTAGGAGCTGTACAGTCCGAGGAATTGTGAGATTCAGAGAGAATTCCGAGTGTTTCCCAATGGGATGAACGTTTAAAAAAATTAAGCTTATGGAAGGTATACGAAAGATTAATTTTGCGTAAGAATAATTCGAAGAAGTTATTAACAAATTGACTTTAATTTTGATAATCTCGACTTTTTTCCGTGTTATCACAGGTTGAAACGCAATTAGCAACTAGATTTGAATAATTGGCCATTGATCAAAATCATTCTCCAAGATAAACTTTTGCCGTGGATTGTCGCCGTTCCTCCGATTCTGAATTTGCTCGTTCTCAATTAATCGGTATTGTTCTCCGTGGAACACCTTAGCTTTAACGAAAAACGACCTAAGACCAAGTATATTTCATTCCCAGCATCGATCGGCATCGTTGTAAGGCAACCCCGATGACCAATTTACACCGCAATTCGCTCGGCAATTGAATTACCCTTGGACCCTCGCAAAATCGAATTTCCAAGAAAGAAACTCTTTGAACTGCCGAAACTGGGAGCAACTTTGGTCGACGCACTCGTGCGGAGAGGACGAAAAAGTTTTGTCGCCCGCGCGACAAGGGCGAGAGAGAAACGGTTGAGAGTTAAACTCGCGTGCGTTCGGCCAAATGTTCACGTGGATATACGTCGGCCACTCGGTGGCCCACCGGGCAATCGAAACGATATTGCAATTTCACGGATAGTGAAATGGGTGCTCGTGCTGAGACTTCGATGATGGGAAATTGCGTTCGCTACTTGTCGGAATTTCCTCTCACGGCCAACGGCAACGCTTCGCGGAGACAAAAGATACCCGGTTTCGATTAATCGTCGGAACTCGAAGGCGACATTGCAACGATAGCATTGCGAAAAGGCGGAGAAACTAACACGATATATCCTCGCCGGGCTTTATCCTCTTAGTCTAAGCGGGACCAATAAAGTATAGTTACTTTTTTATAATATTTCACTCTTCTCATAAAGAAACATTGTTTTGACGAAAAACAACATTTGCTCTGAAACGACGACAAAAATGATTTTTGCGACAAATGTGCGTATTTGACCATTTATTGTTAACAAGATTGCGCTCGTAAACTTGAATATACGGCTCAAATTTGAATGAAACTTAGATTTTCATTGAACGAAGCTCGCGGGATTGAATTGTGCGTAAATCCATTGAGAAATTGAATTTTAATAACATTTCGTATCTTTGAAAAAGTCTTTGTTTCGGTCTAACTCAAACAGTTTTCAAAATATCGGTGTCAAATTCAGCCCACTATTGAGTTACGATCACATTATTATCTCAGTTGTTCCTCACATCTCGAAAAATTTGCAACAAAATACACCACAAAGGTTTCTTTGTAAGCAAAGTTACTGCTCTTAGTTTTGCTAATTGCCGTTGTGGATAATACTTTTCCTGTGCCGCGATAGCTTTTCGCGGGGAACATCTACAAATAACTCTCTTTATAAAAAATAAGTTCCAACAATATTGGAATTTTTATAGCTTTCAAAGTATCTCTTCTTTTGATTATTCGCGAGGACAATGCTTTCGTTTATGAAAAGCATTCTTTTTTCGTCGTTATTAATCCGCATTGTCGAAGCCTCTCTTTTGTTAACTTCCACTCTGGCTTAATGTTAATCTTTGTGCTATTCTATGCGAGAAAGCAGACGAGAAGAAAAAAACTACGCGAATCTCGCTCTCCAATTCTCGGAATATATATGGCTTAATAAATCCGAGACTAGCCGCGCGGCGGTGACGTAAAACACGCTCATGACTATCCCCGACTCGTGGCCTCCCTCGGTTTTCTCATTTCTGTGTGTATGCCCATACAAAATGAATGAATAGATCCCGGGATTAATCGTAGAGCGGAGTTCGGCGAACATTGATAAAAACGCTGAAAGCGAAAATTGGAATGTTGACTTTTCGATGCTCAGCGCCGCTCGTGCTGCGAGAAAAATAAAAAATCCGTTGATGCATTTTATGCAAAAAGAAACAAAAAAAAAAACGAAGAAAATAAAACTCGATTTATTCCACGCGCGAGAAAGCTGTGGCGCTCGTGATAAAAAAAGGCCTCTCGCACCCCTTTGTCGACGACTGCGCGAGAGATACAGAGAAACGCAAATTTTTATGCAAATTACCGACCCCGCAGCCGAAACTCTACCAGGCTGAGAAACCACAGTCGCGACTCATTAAAGACACAGCGTTGCGTCGCTTTGTTTGCACCGGTACAGAAGTTTGTGAATCTTTTCTTTTTCTTTCATTTCTGTAAATTTTATTCCCGCGCTTGTGGGATGGGCTTGATACGAGAGAAACCGGTGCGCGGAGGGTTCAACCCAACTCAATACGTCGTTAAATCTCCGCTTTGGCAGGCTATTTAATGAAAATCTGAGGGACTTGCGAGAAACCCCTTCCGCGGGATGTGCGCGTCAAATCGATACATGGCTCCAAACCCTTTGCAAGCTTTAATGGCTTAAACTTTATAAGCATAACAACACACGGACGCATTCATCCAGCAGCTTATTTATTATTATTGTTGTCGTTGTTGCTATTATTATTATATTCTGCCCAGTTCATTTCCATTGTTTCGTTTAGCCACTGTAATCAAAAATTCAAAACCGCAGGAAGGAGATAAGAAAAAAAGCGATTGGAAATAGGATAGAAAATCCTCGAGAGAATAGAAAATCCCGGGAAGGCAATCTCTAAGCGTAGGCGACTATGGACCGCGCTATAACGCAATACCAAGCTATAAAGTGCTGGAAGTAGATTGCGGATTGCAGCGATATCAAGCCCAATAAATGTATTTCGAGACTCGCACTCGTGAAACCGCAGTAGTCGAGCTTTTGATTGAGGCAAAGCAACCGCCACGGACTTATTCCGTCTACCGTTCGATATCCGGGAAAATTATAATGAGAAATAAATTGCAGGGAGTATTGATTTATAATGTAATGAGCAGAAGCGATCCTTCCGCTATAGACTGGTTTTTAAGGTCAAAAGGTCATACCTACCGCACCCGTCAACCTGACCCAATATCTCATTCAAGCGAGGATTCTCCCGATATTAAGCTCTTAATGTATATACGCGCCACCGAGATAGCTTACAGCGCGAAGAACGTCGTCATCCCCTCACTTCTGTACCACTGGCTTCGCGTCTATATGGGAATTTAATGATACCGAAATAATTTCCAATTTTACTTTCAAAATTTGGTATTATTTATTTTTGTTGTTCGTTGTTTTAGAACTGTAAGTCCTGGATTTTCAACAACTCCGCACCAAAGTTATCTTTGATGTAATCCAACTGACTGATCCATCGATCATTGGAGAATCCGTGAATTGATTCAAAATTATTGAAACAATCCGAAAATATTATCGTTCTTATCGTAGTTTATGTACTTCTTTTTTCTACCGAAATTTACATTAAATTTCGTGGGTACAATTTTTTTCGAATTTTCTCTAATTTTTCGATTTTCTTTTAGTAGCAATTTCAGATACTTTTTCGCAAAACGACTATAGAGTACACACAAGCATCGAGCGTATTCACAAGTTACGGGTGACACTTTAAGAAAAAAATGTAGGATCAATCAATTTTCGTAATTATTATTGTGGACAATCAACGTTATTAGCACCTTCTATTCGCTTGACATTTTTCAGAATTTCGTACCATTGTCATGAATTCGAAATTCTTTCTGAATCGCTCTGTTGGCTGCGAATGCATTGATAAATCCTCCTTAAGAATTCTTTTATAAAAGCCAACGAAAGCCATGTCTCGTAAATAAACGACAATTACTACTATCCAAGTTCCGTTTCCGCTTGCCATTCTGTCTACGGAGTGGATTTTCTCTCTTTTCTTTTTCTTTTTAGTCGAATTTTAGATACCGTGTATAAGAATTTGTAATACCGGCGAATTTCGTGACTCGGAGGAAAATGTATTCTTTAGAGCGCTATTCCTGCGTGGCCGCGTTTGTCCCCCTTTACGAGTGGCGGCGTGCTAAACTATTATACGTAAATACAAGAGAATTCCATTAACGTTATTACTTCCCCAGCGCCCCGTGGTGTACAATGGACAATATGATGACGTTGCTCAAAGTTCAGTCCCTGTTACGTGCTCCACGTGTGCAACACAATGTTCCTTCTGACTATCCATTATTTCTCTGCTCAACGCTTTTATTAATTTTCTCGCGCTTCGTTTCTCTTTTCCAGGCTGCTATTTTCGATGAAATCGAGCTGACGGACCTGACACTCGCTGAATGCAGTACGAAAAACGCTAATCATAGTTTTCAAGTAAGTCAAAGAGCATTCAAAGCTTTTTCACGATTCAAGCGTAGAAAAACTTTTCAATTTTTATTTTATTTTTTCTTTTTATTTCATTGCCTAATTCTATCGGATGTTATTCAATAAATGTTTGCCTTTTTTTCGTTCTCCATGGAAACGCTCGTTTTATTCGATAAAATATTTGACGAATGGTTGAATTCATTTTTCTTTTTTGTACCATTGTACAAATTCTTTTCATTGTGCGCATTCTAATTTCTTTTTTCGCTAACATGCGCGTAATTGCTGCGTTTGCTTTTAGCGTACAAAGAGAAGAATTCGGTTTTTTCAGCGTATTTCGTTTCGCGGTTCTCGTCAATCGCGTGTTGAAGGAAAATTCTCCACAACCGGGCATCGCAACTGCTTAATTGAGAGCCCATACCATCGATGGCTTCCCAGAATTTGCTCGCATTCGTAATTCATCGAGCCGATCAGTTAATTAGAATAGAGTTACGCACTTCCAATTACTGATAAATCGATCCTCGTTCCAGTTGCCTTTCACGTGGTGTGTGTTATTTTGAGAACCTGCAAAAAGAAATACAGCAGCCAATCGGCGTTAAAGTACAGAACTGCGTTTCGAAAAGCTTAAATGATATTTATCGTCCGACCGGTAACTCTCCAAGGAGAATAGCCATCGATTTACCTTCGTTCCATCAGCGCTAATGCGTTTCCCGAGTTTCTCCGACTCGCAACACTTTTTCCATTAATTATTGTTTTATCGTAAGTTAGACCTGACGGCATATATATATAAATGAAAATATACGAGTCTCGAAGAAAAGCTGGAAAAAAAAATTAACTGCCTCCTGTGAGGTTTGAACTCACGACCCCTGGTTTACGAGACCAGTGCTCTACCACTGAGCTAAAGAGGCGTGTTGCGTAATGTAACTCAAGTCTGTTACGTGTTACGTGTTTCACACACAACTATTTTCGCTACTTATTATTTGCCGTTTAATCATGCAACGCAATAATCCACCATTCGAGTCCATCGTCATCGTCTGCGTTCTTCCTCGTCACGAAAGTACAAACGATAATCGGCAAATTTTTTGCTATTTGTCTTTTTTTTTTTAATCTCGTGTGTGACACGATTTCGATGCAATTCTCGTTGCGCTCCACTGGACAGTATTACCGAGCGCTATCACTCGATTCAAATTGAATTTGCATAATATCTCGCTCTCCGCTATTCTGTGAATCGATTCGTCGAATCAACTCGTTGTTTATGACACGCCGTTGCGCGTCGAGCTCGACGAGACTTCGCGGCGGATTTATCGAATGAGAATCAAATAACAGAAAACAATATCGCGACAATGTCAACATCGCGCAACGATCGTTCGAAAAATAATTGTTATTTTTCGAGAAGCACAAACCGTGTCATGCGCGTCGTTAAATGGTCCGCTTGCGAACACAATTTTTCGGCACACACGACAGAGCTGCGATCCTCGCTGCAATATCGGGCCGCTCTCGATTCGTCCCGCTTTATTACAGTTACCGTAAATTGACCGTGACACTCTTCTAATCTCATTGAATTGAAAGATCGAGCCACGATGAATGAACGTTAGATTTGCTTGTTTGTTCGTTCTTTTTCAAACCAAATGCTTTTCGCTCCCGAACGGATCACAAATGCCTCCGAAAGAACAGAGAACACGATCGCGATTCAAGGTATTTCAAAAACATAACCTACAAAGCCGAGGTTATGTCGAACGCAAAGCACACAATAGATTTGTGTACACACGGCGAAACTCCAATTTTTACTATTCCGCCTTTATAATTTTCGTCGACAATCGATCTGTCAAATAAACAATGTGTTACTGTCGAAGCGTTGCAAAATATCTTTGTCATTTTTGCACGCGATGAAGACGAAAAAAAAAATTATTTATAAATACTCCAAAAATGATATTATTATTCATTCAACGAACTACATTTACACGATAAAGTAAAAAAAAAAAATTATTTATAAATACTCCAAAATTTTTATTATTATTCATATAACGAACTAAAATTTTTTTTTGACGATGAAATTTTTTTCTGACAATTTCATGAATTTTCAAATTGCGTTTCAATCATTTTTTATTTCAAGTCGATTCGTCATTTTTATTTTTTGTACGACCGAAAAAAACTTCATGCTGCATGATAAAACTTTTATTTTGAGTATGAAATTTTTATTTTTTTTGCCATTGGAAAAGTTGAACGAACATTCATTTGTTTTGACTTTTTTTTCCACAGGTGATAACGCCTTTCAGATCGTTGGTTCTCTGCGGTGAGAGTAGACAAGACATGGAGGAGTGGTTGAACGCTTTGAGGACGGCTGGCGAAGGTCGTCCTCAGGGCGACGCTGGCACGGCGGAGCTACTCGGCGGTCATCATCATTGGTACGCCACCAGTCACGCCAGGCCAACTTATTGTAACGTTTGTCGAGACGCTCTATATGGTAAATTTACTGATGATAATCGTCTACAGCTTTGCTGATGAATAAAAATATCCTGTAGTTAAATTGAATACATTTTTTAAACTTTATCTCAGGTGTAACGTCGCACGGCTTAAGCTGCGAAGTTTGTAAATACAAAGTGCACAAAAGATGTAGCACAAAAGCAATAAACAACTGCAAGTGGACCACATTGGCGTCAATTGGTAAAGACATTATCGAGGACCAAGATGGGGTACGCATTTATTTCTATTTTTTCTCTACTATACCGATTTCTTTTAAAACAAAAATTCGTCCATTTTTAAGGAATTTCTCAGACAATCTAATAATTTGATACATTTTGCGTCAATTCTGTCGAAGCGAATCAAATTTTTTATTGAATCCGACTCAATTTACGTGTTTCAGTTTAATTGATTTCTCTCATTTTTATTGAAGTGGAAAATAATTGGTATCGAAGTTCTAATTCACTTATGAATTGATTCTGTGCCTCTCTGAAAGAGATGAATGGATCATGGAATATATTATTCAATAAGATTGTACAATGAACTTCTACTACTTTCGACATTTTTAAATTTTCCGCGCCAAGAAAAATTCAAATAGTTCCAAGTAATTTGTGATATGTAATTTATTTGCAGAACATTCAGATGCCTCATCAATGGATGGAAGGCAATTTGCCGGTATCCTCAAAATGTTTTGTCTGTGACAAAACCTGCGGCTCTGTGCTAAGGTATTGTTCCCACCGCAAAACAGTCCGAGACTGTATTGAAAACTACTCAAACAACTCTGCCCGGAAATGCCCCGTAAATAAAAAAAAAGCCCGTACAATTGTAACTTTCAATCGTTTTCGCTTAAATATCGCTGGTCTTTTCTAAAACACAATTAAAAACTAATATTTCGTGCAAATTTCTTAGTTTTCTAGATCATTTGATTATAATGAAATACTTCTAGCTATTTATCTATGTACAATAAAACCATTCAAACATTAGTTTTCCTCGGGATAAATGTAAAAAAAAAAAATAATTTATCCCAGGTTTCAAGATTGGCGTTGCTTGTGGTGCAGAGCAACGGTACACACGGCATGTCGACCAGCTATAAGCGTCACATGTCCATTAGGACCATCAAAACTCAGCGTGGTACCTCCGACAGCATTGCACAGTATAGGTAAAAATTAAAAACTCATAGTTTCCCATTTGCTCTACGCGCATATTTTGAAAACAGAGATTCAAGTGACATTTCGTTATCGTTATTTAAAAAGGCAGCGACGAAGCTTGGGAAGCCGTAAGACCGGTCGGATGCAGCCCACTTCTGGTATTCGTTAACAGTAAATCCGGTGACAATCAAGGCATCAAGTTCCTCCGAAGATTCAAGCAACTGTTGAATCCGGCACAGGTGTTCGATCTCATTAACGGTGGACCCGGCCCGGGGTGAGATTCTTCAAGTATTTTGCCATTGCTTCGTCACAATTGCCAAATCATCTTCGCGGGACGAGTATTTCAACGAAATTTTATCATACAAATTGGTTCGCGAGTCGATAATAATTAGTGGCTAATTTCGATACCCTTCGAACTGTAGGTAATTTCCTTACAAAAGATGTTGCGAAATAACGAACATCGTTGTAGAGAAAACACTAATCATTGTTCAATTTGTTGATGGTGGTATAAAAAAACATAAGTAAAAAAAAAAAGAATGAGTTGGACACTGCCGACTTATTCATTAGCACTAACGATCTCGACATATTTCTTATTCCCAACATGTTATACTGGTAAATGGTCATTCACCGACTCTTTTCAAATTTTGTATCTAATGCTTTTCCTGGGCCTCGCAATAGCGGTTTTGGGAAACATTAAACATTTCGGCTTTATATGGGTAACAAAAATGTTTGGTCGATGGGAATCTAACTACGAAAAAAACTGTGATTAATTGCATGAACGCGGGAGATTCTGAGAATATATTTGACTTTGTCGCGCAATTTGACGATCGAATAGTTGGAGCAAATGGCTTTTGAACTAAAGAAAAAAGTCATATTGTTACAATATATTTTCGTACAAATTCATGCCTCAAATATTTCGAATTTAATCGGCGCATACACTAGCTTGTTTTTTACTACGCACGTATAACGAATTTTTATTTATTTTTCCACACATTGAATAAGACTGGATTAGCCAAGAATCCTTGTAAATATTTAAACGAAGACACGATTACGTCGTTTGCAAAAAAAGTTCTTGCGTTAAAATTCACACACGTCGCAGAATTGTCAAGTTATCAGATGTGTTAAGTACCTAATCATGAACAGGCTAAGACTCTTTCGGCATTTCGACCCGTTCCGGATTCTGGTGTGCAGCGGCGACGGGTCTGTCGGTTGGGTCCTTTCGGAGATCGATCGGTTAGGAATGCACGTGAGTAACACCGTAGAAAATTGCACGGTGATTCTCGCCTCTCGCGTCTGAGCTTGATTCCTCGTTCCAGTTTTAACTTTATTACTTCGTACATTTTTTCCCTTTCTTTTTCCTTCATAACTAATGAATCACTGTCTAGTTTTTTATTTTATTATTCATTTATCAATATTTTTCTGTTGCTATTCCCGAGCACCGTTGTATTCGATCTTCGAAATATCTATCGATTTTTCGTCACGACTGGATTTAATTAATTACTTCTTCGCAATTTTTGTCAGCATGCCAATCGATTTGCCATCCGAGTTTCCGATGCCTGAAACGAATTAAAAACAAAAATTCTTTGTGGTCTCGCTTGTCGTCTTCGGGCTAAGGACTGTACAACAGCATGGTGTGTCGGCTATTTTACTTTTACTTTATTAACCAACTTTTAGATTCTAGCTTAGTCGCCCACGATCATTAATCCGAAAATACATCTTTTTTTGCCTGCACATGCGCGAAAGAAAAATCTGATGGATCAAGGAATAGAATTTTTTAATTATGAGACGGTTGTTTCTTTCGTGTATCACTGTAAGAGATCGGAATCGATGATACGAGTGTAAAAAAACGCCGTGGATTTTGCGAAAAAGAAGAACTTAATAAGATACGAATCTTTATAAGATGTTTTCTTCCACTAAATCTTTCGGCAATTATTTGATATTTTTTGTATAATTATATATTTTTAGAATTATAAAAATACTAATAAATGATTTTTTTTGTTGCGTCAACTTTGTAAGCAAATTATTAAAAAATTTCATGACGACGCGCGGTCAAAAAATTTGGTTCACGTTTTTTTTAATGGTAAATCTGCAATTGTAATGCTATATTTGGAAATACGAATGTTCGCGTTTCTCGACAGAAGCAATGCCAGGTCGGCGTGCTGCCGCTCGGAACTGGCAATGATCTGGCGCGCGTGCTGGGCTGGGGCGCTTCCTGCGACGACGACACGCATCTGCCACAATTGTTGGAAAAGTACGAAAAGGCCGGTACGAAAATGTTGGATCGTTGGAGCATTATGACGTTCCAACGTAGCATATCGCTGCCCTGTCACAAAATGAGTCTCACCCATACCGAGTCGGCATTGAACGCATCGATGGTTCATCAATACGAGGACAACGTAACATCCCACATAGCGAATATCCTTCAAGCGGATCAAGATCCAATTATTATTGCCAGTGCCAAGTGAGTAAAAAGTAAAATCAAATGAATTCGCGCTGGTTCCTTCGAATTCGGAGCACGAATCTTTCGAATGAGAGTAAAAAAATGTTTCAATAAAATTATCGCATTCCGAACAACTCGATTTATTTGTATTTTATATTGTTTAACTTCCTCAGAGTATTGTGCGAGACGGTGAAGGATTTCGCGTCTCGCGTGCTCGAGGCGAGCGTGAACGTCGGTGACCAGCAGCTCGGCGAAAAGTGCGAGGTACTACAGCAAAAGTTGGATCTTCTTCTGCAAACGTTGAACAACGAGGAGAATCAAATGACCGACACTAGCGAGGATCTCGAGCATTGTACATTGCGAGACGACGCTTGTCCGTCTCCGGGCGAGCAGGAGAAAGGTGTGCTGGAAAAACCGGAAAAAGACATGACCAATCTCAAGCGAGTAAGAAAAAGAAAGGATCACAAGGAAAAAGAAGCGATGATGGCTAGGTAATAGAAATTCGATCCAAAAGCTCAGTTGTTTGTAGTCTAACTCGTGCGCTATGTAAAAATAATGTTTTTCTTCGCAGAGCGAACAGTTTGAAGCGAGCTATAAGACAATTGGTGGAACACACGGAACTTGTGATAGACGATCAGAATAATTCTGCTGGAGGAAAACGTTTGAGCAAAGCACCGAATATTACCATTACCGACGACACCGCGCCGGCGCATACGTTTATGAGTAAGTTTGCCAGTGGAAATTCCATTGAGCATTCTGCACAATTTCGTAATTGCTTTTTTCGACTCTGATTTTTCGTGCCACAGATACGTCTTTGATGGAGAAGTTACATCTTCGACGTTATCTGTATAATTGCAATAATTCATTTCGTCAAATTCTTCATTAATCCGTTTTCTTTTCAGCCAAGAAAGAAAAACTCGATCTATTGGGCTTAAAACTCGAGCCAGTCGAGAATCTGAGTCAATTGCCAACGATATTGTCGGCGCATAGTATGGAAATGTCGCCATGTCCGAGTCCTACACCGAATTTGGTCTCACTGAGCCCGATGCCCGATCTCCGAAGAGATTCGCAAGCCGAGGAAATGTTGACGCTTCCGGCGCCCGATGGTTTTGCCGATAGTAGACGAAACAGTTCTAATCTGCCGCCCGATGGTTTTTCCGACAACGGTCGACGGAACAGTTCTAATCACCCGCAAGAGTAAACTATTTTTGATCCTTTTGATTTTCTTTGCTTCTTTTTTTCGTCGATTTTCTCGGCACATTCATTGAGTCCAATCGTTTGAAAAATCGATAATCATTTCAGAGCTGTATTCGGCTTTGGTCCGTTGATCGGTACCACGACGATAAATCAAGAACAATCACCGACATCATTGACGACCGAACAGCAAAATTCTGAACCGACACAGATGGAACCACCAACCGATATACCGGTGACCGTGACGAGTACGACTCTGCAGACGAGCTCCCGATCCGACGACACGACCATACAAGACGCAATGATATCTCCGGACTCGGATTCCAGCCACTCGACGAATCTCTCGACCGGTTGCATTCACAAACCGGATAACAGTTTCGCAAGGACCGATATATCGAGAAGCAGTTGCAGCAACAGTATCGTCAGTTCGGACAGTCTGGTATCCGACAATACGTTGGACTCGAAGGATTTCACTGTCAAGAACAGCGAGAGTGAAATTGGTAAGCACTCGGACCCTTTGGCCATTAAAATGATCCTGCATGCTTAGCTTACAACTAACCGCGGCTACTTCAATGGCACGACGTTAATCGTTTCGCTTCAAAATGTTGTTACTCTTCAAGATTTTTTTAAAGATCTGAAAGAATTCTTTAGTAATTGTCGAGATTAAAAAAAATTTGTCATCGATTGAAAATGATAAAACAAATTTATAAATTCATTTTTTGACCTCCATTCGTTAATGAAATTACTTTGAACGAAATGAATGATGTGTGCCACTTGAAAAAACATAAGCTTCATTGAGTGAACAATGGACAATTAGAAATATTTTTTCCTCCGCCTTCCCCACCGTAGTTTTAAATCAACATATATTCGGATAATTTCTCTGACGCTTTCCAGGACACATAGACAGCGACATACTGGACTCGACGAAGCGCTCGGAGAGTTCGGAAATCGGGCACATAGACTCGCCGGAGAATTCCGAGTTGTGCGGAAGCGAGATGCAGAATTCCGAGAGTATGATCGACGATCTGAGCTCGCTGGGTCAAGACTTGATGAGCACGATGCTCGGTGAGAAATACGACTCTGTCCGGGAATGTATCGAGACCGAGAACGCAGCCGCCGAGAGGCCGCGGAAATATTGTAGTTTGGCGAAATTTGTTGAAGGGAATGACATTGCGAGACGATCGTTTAAAAGGCCAGCGCGATACATGAACATGCTCATCAAAGAGGTTCGTTCGACAAACAATTAATCAAATAAATTTACCGAGGATTTGCAGAAAAACTAAATAAGTTCTCAACAAAAAAAAAGTTTATGAATCTAAAGAATGGATTGTTATGAGAATCGAAGATTTTTTAACAAAAAATAGATTGTCATAACTTACTATTGATTCACTAAACTAATTGTTTGTCCTCGCAACTCATAATTTTCCTTCAGTGTATCGAAGGTCAATTCGAAATAAAGCCTCGACCCATTTTAATATCCGCGTTTTAATATTTCCATTTCAAGAACTTGAAGACAAAGATCGGAGCCACAACAGCAAAGACTCTAGAGGAACAAGACGCGATAGTGCGAGAGAGTTTGAAGGAGGACGGCGGAAAATCCGATTTACTTAATCCAGTGTGTTGCTTCACCGTGACATCGGACGAGGGACGAACGAATGAAAAATCACCGCCGAACTTTCCGCCAGCGATAAGCGTTATCGTCGATCCGCCGAGCCCATCGATGTCGATCGACAATCATCACGATCCGTTCGGCAGCGACGGGCTCGAGGCTCATCTGCGACGACACAGTGGTGGAAATATGGAAAAATGTACGTCCTTTCGTTACGTTTATTATTGATTACATAAAAACTGAAGAACTTCTTTTTAAAAAGAAATTGCGATTTTATATTTTTTTGTAATTCTATCATATAGTGAGCGTCGAATTGCCGGATTCGGGCTTCTCGCCCCAAGCGACTCGACGCATAAGCAGCGGTAGCTTGTTGAAAGCTTCGGAAGTTGTGTCCCTCGCTGCGACCGCAGCGAGGCTCGGAGGTTCGAACGTGAGCCTGCGACACGATCGTGCTAAATCTGTGGATCGAACTGAGGACGTGAAAAAATTGCCGATCATCAATCCATTAGTACAATTGCCGATGTGGCCGAGTACGTATTCAACAAAAATTTTAGTTTTCTTTCGGTTTTTTACAATCAAAGGATTATTGTTGATTCCGAGCCTTATTTAACTGAGCTTTGATTTATCTTGTAGACGTCAGCGGTGGTGCAGGTCTAATCAGTCAAGCGCTTCTGGCGAACGCCGACGCTCTCTGCGCTGCTGTGTCGCCTCTCATGGATCCCGATGAGACGCTAATGTTCGTAAATACTTCCTTAAGAATTCCTCAATAATTTCTCGTTACCTTCCATGCCAAAACTGATACATGGCCAGAATTTTGAAGACTTCCCGATAGAATAAAAACCCGAAGGGTGAATCGTTAATTTTTCCAAATGCGTATGATTTTTTTTTATTTGTTCGAGCTTTCATAACTAAAAATCATTCTCGTTTGTTCGTTATTCTCAGGGAAGGTTATTTCGAGCGATGCGTGATGAACAATTACTTCGGTATCGGTATCGACGCCAAGATAAGTCTCGACTTTCATCAAAAGCGCGAGGAACATCCGGAGAAGTGCCGATCGCGAGCGAAGAATTACATGTGGTACGGAGTCTTGGGGTCGAAACAGTGGTTGCAAAAGACGTACAAGAATCTCGAGCAAAGAGTACAGCTCGAGTGCGACGGCCAGCGGATACCGTTGCCATCGTTGCAAGGAATCGTCGTTCTAAATATACCGAGGTAAAAGAGCCGCCAAGGACGCAAACTAATCCTTTGTATTCGCGATTAAAACGCATGAAATGTGAAATAAAACGTTTTTTGCAGTTTTATGGGCGGTACAAATTTCTGGGGCGGCACAAAGGAAGGCGATTTGTTTCTCGCACCATCGTTCGACGATCGAATATTGGAGGTTGTCGCAGTTTTCGGCTCTGTACAGATGGCAGCGTCGCGGTTGATCAATCTGCAGCATCATCGAATAGCTCAGTGTCAGACGGTGCAAATCAACATTCTCGGCGACGAGGGAGTTCCGATACAAGTTGACGGCGAAGCTTGGATCCAGCCGCCCGGCATTATAAGGATCATACACAAAAATCGTATGCAAATGTTGTACAGAAACAGGGTGAGTAAAAAAACGGAGTTTTTCTTCGCTTCAAATTATTTTTGGTATTTCCATTCTTTTTTTGTCGATATCGTTCAGGCTAAAGCGAATTTTTTTCAACCGACACTCGATACATTTTCCAGGCTTTGGAAACTTCTTTGAGAGCTTGGGAGGAGAAACAGCGAACATCGACAGCGGTCTCGCAATCTACTTCAACCTTGAGCAATACGTCGCAGACTCAGTCACGTTCGCAATTGAACATCGACGCAAAGCCGATACAACTCTACGACGAGGAGCTCAGCATCTTGCTCGGATTTATCGAAGTCGTTACGACACTCGTGAAATGGGTCAAACTTCTCATCATATCACATCCGAGTCTGGAGCCGGAGTTGTATCAGATTGCGGATAGAACAGCCATCGGCCTGGAAAAGGTTCATCCCGACGGCAAGATACTAGAAGGAGTAGGTTACTCTATTTTACCATACATACTTGAAGTAACTCAATTTATCGTCGAGGACACAATTTTTATTTTTTTGTACTCTTTACAGCCGAGTCTACGGCCCGTCATCACCGATCTCGTGTCGAATGCTCGACAACTTTACGAAGAATCTTGCGAACTTCTTCGGGACAAAGCTCATAATCTGGTAAGTACTTCAAGCTTTTGCAAACAAAGTGTTCTGCGACTCGTAACTTTGCCATAAATTAAAAATCAATTGAAAAAAGAAAATGTTTCGAATCTTTTCGAAAATTAAGGCTTAGATTTAATAATTCATCATTTTCTTGGATATTTCAGAGACTGCGAGAAGATCTGGAGAATAAATTGTCACAAGCGTTGGCCGCGATGGAGCAAGAGTTGAGAAAATGCGTATTCGACGAGAGAGGCACGGGAATGGTTTATCTGCAAAACGTACCGTCGGACGATCAGGTACGGCTTGATGAAAATTTCGTAAAAACTTTGTTATTTCTTTTCTTCTTGAAATTTTACATATTCTTTAAATTGGTTGTTATGCATTAAAGTTTTTATTGCGAAGTGAAATTTACCATTTATCACGAATTTATTGTGCACGATAAAAGAAAATTATAACGAATCTTTGAAATTCGATTTTAATTAGAAAGTTGGTTTTTCCGTGATCGTGTCGATCGCTGAAAATCAGAACGGCGTTGCCAACGCAGCGACGAGTGAATTCAGATTCTTGAATTTCAGCAATCGACGCGCTATTTAGCGTTCATTAGCAATTTCTTTCGTAGCACAGATGTGCCGCGTCGAGTGTGTTTTTCTTTTGTAATGCATTTCTGGATCTCATAAATATACAAATACACGAAAGAAGCGTTTGCCTCTTATCGAGAAAAATTATTTCACATTGAAAATAACGTTTTCGTTTTTCAACGAAAAACAAAAATAAAAATTGTAAAATAATGGCACATCGACGTAGAAAATATCAATTACGTGATCTTGTGTTTTGATAAAATACAAATTAATCTGTGCTTTGTTCTGGATTGTCTGAGTACTCAATCCCATTGCGGGTAATACGCTTTTAAAATTTCGATGCTCATGAAAATTAGAATTCTAGTGGATAGTTTTTAGAGGCATGGCTTTGCGTATACATTTGTGTTTGTTTTTTTGCTACTCGGTACTTTGCTACAAATTTTTCTTTACTTATTTTGCCGCTCACGCGAATGAAACTCTGCAATTTTTCTTGAAAACAAGTTTTATCAGCAAACAAGTGTTTATCTGCAAATTTTCCTTGAACTCTAACAAAAGATTTATCGGCTTTAGGCGTTATTCAAAAATGCAAAATAAAGAATCTTGTTTTTCAAAACCAATCAATCGATTAATCTTAATTTTTACAAGAAAAAATTCCGCTGATTCTAAAAAAGTCAAATGTTTTAGAGTGCGGCTTCTTTCTAGAAGTTCTTCTGATTTTGGATTTGCAGACCTCCCATTAGACTACCAGAAGTTGCGAATGTAACGTTTAACTTTCGAGGTAGCATCGCCCGTGTGCACCCAAGATCATATATCGCATGTGGCTTGAAGCCGTTCCGAAAAACTGCGACGTTCCTTAATCCACTTTGAATTACACGTTTGTTTGGCACCGTCGCGCTAGTGATACCTTTAGTAAAACGTAACTTAGACGACGGAAATGGGCATTCAATTCTGTAACAATATTGCAACGTTTCCCAATTCGATTGCACTCATTAAAAGAGCCTACGAAGCTCTATCTCGACTACGCTTTTCGATTTGAGTTCGGCTTTACTTCGCTGATTGTGCTTTGTCCGAGCGAACTTGCAGAAATTGATCTCCTTTAATCCGTCCTATGACTAGTGGCCTGTAAAGGGTTGAGAGGTTCAATCTGCTCCATTTTTCTATTTACTTGTATCATTCGATATGTAACTTTGTTCGGATAATCAAAATTCTTATGTACTCATCAGAGCCAAAAGTTGTCCCATCTCCGTTCGATATTTCCAACAAGCTTGTAAATAATCATTAGCACGTTGCATGACGATTTAATTTCTCGAAATTAGCGATTCTAGTTACCGAAAGCTTACTAATCCGACTAACACATATGTATACGGAACTCGATGACTTTGCCATTCGCAGGGTGATAAAAAGAATCGTCATCGTGGTTTGTTCTGGTTGAAGTTCCGCCGCTCCGGTGGTAACACGGGAAATCATCAGTCGCGGGATCAAGTAACAAGCTGGGCCGTGCAGGACGTTTGTCAATGGTTGGAGAATCTTCAGCTCGGCGAGTATACGGAAAAATTCATATCTCACGATATACGAGGTAGGGAATTACTCACATTGGCGCGACGGGATCTCAAGGAGCTCGGAATAATCAAGATCGGTCACGTCAAGCGAATACTGCAAGCCATCAATGATCTCAACAATTAAATAACATGCGAATCGATTCGATTGATCGCTAATATTCGGCAGACACGAAAGAGAGAGCCCCGCGAAAGATGAAGGCTGTGCTTATTTGGTAAAAAAGAAGTTGGTGAATAACTGCACTGTGAAAAAAAAGTATGCGAACAAACATTCGTACCAAGGCGTGTGAAGTTTTTGTTTCCTAATCCGGTGTATTATCGAATAAGCAACATTCAATAGCAATTGTTCCCCGGTGATCGATCACGAACGATGATTTACTTGTCGATGAAAAATTAATATTTTGCGCACATCAATTTTTCCGGAACTTTTTCACGGTGCATTATTCGGTAGTAAAAAAATAGTGATACGACGACGATTACGAGTGTACAGAATTTACGGATTTAAGCACGATCGCAATCTTTCTCTACGGCTGATTTACGTAGAAATAATGTTTTAAGCGTGCCAAACGTTTTGAATCGGCAACCGAATGCCGAGGCGTTCGGTTGCGAATTCTAGAACAGATTCAATTTTTTTCTTTCTTCTCGTAAC
Organism: Ischnus inquisitorius; assembly: GCA_963924025.1. Classification (NCBI taxonomy): domain Eukaryota; kingdom Metazoa; phylum Arthropoda; class Insecta; order Hymenoptera; family Ichneumonidae; genus Ischnus; species Ischnus inquisitorius. The sequence goes on from OZ001252.1 coordinate 10,904,666, forward strand.
TCTACCGTCTCGATATAATATGTTCCTAATAGATTTTTTTCCGACATCCGCAGTCGCTTATCTTTGAGTCCGACGATTTCCGCGCGATTGCGCCGAATTTTTCGGGATTCGAACCATTCAATGCGGTGATATTAAGTTGAATCGACGCTAGCGTCGAGACGAGAATCTCCACCGGAAGTTTTTAAAACTCCGACGACATAACTTGTACGTATTATGAATAACGACTAAGAAAGGCACCGAGAGAAGCGAGAGAGCGCGAGAGAAAGAGAGAGCAATAACAGTATTACACAATTTATGTTTGTGAGAAAATCCAAAGTGATGTTTTTTCATTAGAATTAATTAGGATTAACGACAACGTTTTAGACACTTTTAAACTCTAAATATCAAATTTACGGTTTATCTTCGTTCATTACTCTTCGTTTTTTCGTTTCAACTTCACGCCACCTTGGTGCTGTGTTTTCGAATACATCAAATTCTCGTATACTCGAATACTTTGTGAACATTACTGAAACTAAAGCGTAGCGAACGTAGAGATATCGAATCTTCCCGAGTTGTACATTAAATAATAACGTAATTACTATAATACTTAGCTCGTAAGTTTCTAGATCTTCATTCGTTTCTCAAGAGTTTTAATGTTATAACGTTTGGGTAAACGAAAATGGGAGAAAAAAAAATGAGAAAAACCAAAAAAAAAAGGAATTTGAAAACTTCTTTCTGTACATGACTAGAATCATGTTCTAGGCCGTGCGGGGTTACTGTTTAAGGAGATATTGTGATAACGAATTTGCGCGAGATGTACGAAAAAAATGCTGCGAAGCGATGATGAGAGTAACAAAAAAAATGAAAACTCGAATTTCACTGAAAGCTTTTTCGTATTTTTCTTCGCATTGCCGATTCACGAAATGCGATAATTCGCGTCTCGCTCTCGGTGCGCGTACGACAGTTATTCGAGAAAAAAATAGACGAGAGATCCGCGAAATATTGTGAAAAATATTGACCTTGCACGGCAGTTGTTGTAGATTTTAGCTTTTTTAACCGAATCTCTAGTATCGTAAAATTTCGAGTAGTCTTGAAGATCCGAAGCCTCCAGAGAGGAGAGTTTATCTGTAAATTCATTTGGACAAGATGCAATTATTTCGTTATCGAACAAATCGAAAATTGCACGGCTGGAAAATCATTGAAACAATGTGGAAAGAAAAAATGAAAAAAAGTTAACATCGTTTTACCGATAAATAAGAAAAAAAAGAAAACAAAAAAGTACCGAACGAACCGAGGTGCAATGAAATATTTTTCGACTTTTCAACTTTCGAGAAAAAAAAAAAAAACAATTGGTAGCACATAATGTTCATTGTGACCAATTTAATCGCGATGACATGTAATACAACGCAGTTCTAATCGCATTCGATACTTACGAGCAACTTTGAACCAAAGCATTCGAGAAAAAGAGGAAAAAAAAGGAAATAATAGCAAAAATCTTGTACGGCTATGAGACCTAGTATTTTTTTATATTAGTAGAACAAACTTAGAGTAAGAATATCGAAGCAACGAATTATAAAGGTTGTGCTCGAATTTTTTTTTTCGATCCTGACTTCGATCGTTCGTTTTTATTCGTTTCTTCTTTTTATTCTCTATTCAATTTCGAGGCGAAAAGCACTTCTAACAAGTGACAGTGCAAATGCTGACTTGTATGATTTGCACTCGCTTTGTTTATTACTCCCACTCCGACTGATGTACATATTTAAGTTAAATAAATCTTTGTACTTTTTTTTATCTATATTCTGAAAAAGAGAAGAAAAAAAAAAAGAAAAAGAACTTACGAAACTGAATGTTGAGGATATTTCCTCGTCTTCGGGGCTCGTAGCGAAGCTCCTCGTGTATGATAATGTATTTGTACGTTTCTCCGCTCTATGCTCATTCTAAACTTCGAGAAAAAAGAAAACAAGTTCGACCGTATATTGTCTCTAAATCACTCATGTACTTAAGCACGGTTGCGAACTGCCTATCTTCCACGGTTGAAAAAAAAAAACAAAAAAAAGCATCCATCATAGAATATAACTCGTACGCCGAACTCGTCGCGGTTTGATTCTACTCTAGAAAGTCACTATGGGGATCAGAAAAAACAAATACAATATTTCTGTATTGCTATCCAGAAATTTCGCCAAACGACCGGAGATTATAAAAAATATAAAAAATTCAAAGTGTCCTTATTTTCGTCGCAGACGAAATTAACGCTATTGGGACAAAATATGTCGGGGAAACCGAGGGGGGAAACGAGGGTTTACTGTTTGATAAACACCGAATATCCAAAGCATCCACATTTTGCAACCCGTGCGTAAGATTTTAGTCTCGAATATCGACTAAACGAAACCACAGAACCAAATGATATTTCCGATCTATACCTACGATAAATTATTTACTCGCACAGCTAATACGATGTCTTATCCCGAAATGCAAACTTGAGTTTCGATAGATTAACGAGAGAATTCGAGTGAAACTCGTCGACTCTTTGATGTTTCGTAGATCTGGACTGACATTATTCTGTGTGCTAATCATTCTGAAAAAAAAAGATAATGAGTGATAATCATCTTCACGATTTCCCAAGCCGAATGATAAATTTTACTTTCGATACTTTCTCAAATATTCCTCGCATCGTATCCCCGTTCGTTGAGATTTTACAAATAATTTCTGTTCTTCCGCTTACGAGTTATTGGGATAAAAAAAAAAAGTAGGCTCTATAACGAATAACGAAGTGATTGTCGACGACCTCTGCGTATACGAAAGAAAATAAAGACGACCGGCGAAAGCTTGAGTGGGCTCCGTTTTATACCACTAGTCGCATTTTTTGTTCAAAAAATATAATAAACGAAAAAAAAAATACGAGGCATTAAGATTTGGAAAATGCAAGATTTTTAGTTTTTTACAAAAATATTCACGAGTAGCCGATTTTTATCTGCTAAACGATATTTTCAATTTTTGATCGTTTGTCGATTCATTACTTTTAGCTTTAACGGATCCCACTCCGTCATTCTCTTCTTGAAGACTCAAGAGACTATGTTTGCGAAAAGCCTTTATACAAAAACTCTTGCCTTTTAACTATCCGACACTGTAATAACGATTGTGTGTCGTACTCATAAGCGAGCTATGAGAATATTCTTCGAATCGCTCATTGACTATCCGTTTTATCGTATCACCTACTCTAGTTTTTTCAAGTATTCCTTTACGTTTCGTTCTTTCGTGCATCCTCGATGCGCCGCGTGGCTCGCAACGCGTCTCCGACTGAGTGTTTTATCTTGCCACAATTGCGTAAGACATTCGACTTAAGATTAAAGCTACATTCTAAAGTAATAAGCAATCGCTTATATTTATTATTATCTCGTTCGAACTTTGATGCCGCGTAATAGGTGTTTGTTATTAAATATCCCTTGTTACTAGAGATTTTACAATTAAATTAATATTACCCCGAATCTTTGCGATTCTAGTATTAAAAAACAAAATTAAAAAAACAAACAAGGAAATTCAGTAAAAACAGTGTAAACAATTATAATACAATTTTTTAAAAGTCTGATTGTATTCGAAATATTATTGCGAATCTTGTGAAATATTTTTCTTCGATTTTTTTCTCTTCTTTTTTTTTCGACGAGTTTCATCGTTATATCGGTAATTTCGACGTTTGTTGAATTGTATCGTAAATGTTGATTAATGTCAATGCGAAGCTGATGAATAATGCCATTCGGACAGTATTATACTGAGAAAATATATAATTCTTGAAAAAAAAATTCATAGTTCGACGATGAAAAAAAAAAAAACACAAGAAATAGATGAACTACCGTTTATAGTTTGGCGGTCGCATAGAGGAAAGCAGGATGTTCAGTAACGATAGAGAGGTATCGTAGAACAATTGTATCAAAACGATAAGCTAGACTGACGAAGAGATCCGTTTTTTTTCTCCTTCCGCCCCGAACACGGTAAAATAATTTACAATTTGAAAATTCTGTGATAAAATCTATTAATACGAAAGATCCTTGGCGATATGGCTAATACGAAATCGACGAACGTTATCAACTTGTGTAACAACGCGCCTGTTATAACTTCACATCTGTCGTCTCTGTTGAATTACGCGCGTGAATAATAATATTCATGTCACGGATTATTGTTCAATAAAGAATTCATGAAAACGAAAAAACAAAAAAAAAGATCAAAAACATTGTCTAAAGTTACACGTTTTCAATTGTACTGTAAGTAATATTTGCAATTCTGTTTCGTAATCGGATTCGAGCTCGCGCGAAATAAAATTGAAAGCCGTTCCGATCGGCGAGTTTCCATTCTTCGTGACAAATACAAAATATACAAGCGTTTTAAACAACATCTGTTCAACGAGTGAAATATAATTGCACTCGCATAACGTTGCGTTCAGGTAATTGAATATTCGAAAAAAAAAAAAAAATTGTTATAACGAAAATTATACGATAACTACGTAAACGGCGATACGCACTTTGAACTTTTCACTTTATGCATACAATGTTAATTCGTAATAAACTTGCTTTTCCAAACCCCTCAATGACGTGTTTTAATCGTTTCATTCGTTCGATACCGGCGTAAGTTCGAACTATAATTATTGGGAGCCGATAAGGACGGACGTAGTCAATGATAAGAATCATTACTGCTTCTGGTCTGGCAAATGTGTTTGTTTTATATTATTATTTACAATTCTTTTTAAATAGTACTTTTAAGTCTTATAGTATCTGGAACGTATTTTCAAATAAATAAGTTATTATGCCAAGCAGTTCGAAGATTGAACCCCGCAAAATTATAAAGACTTTGAAATGTTTTTGTGAGAATTGTAACTAATCGTGTGAAAGATCGAAAGGATAATGCAGATTCAGCTTACGTCCAGTTATCACTTATGTACATGAGAACGATTCGACTTCTCTACATAAATTCCGAACCGACGATTGCGCTTTCGTTCAAGCCAAAACCCGTTTCAAGCGAAAGATCGTTTTGTCCTTTCCCAAAATCGCCATCATTTCCGCTACGGCCGGTCCTTCCTGCAAAGTAAAACGAAACTCGAGTATCGTCTTAATGGAAAAATTTACCCCAGAACCATTAATTTTTTTCCATTACCTCCAATCCGCTAAGTACAGCGCGCAACGTTTTCATAAATTGCGAAAACTGAAATCCGTGACTCTTTGCTAATTCTCGCAAGCAGTTCTTCAATGATTCTCGCTCGAATGTATCAACGACATTCAATTTTTCACATACAATTTTTACCGCATCTGTAAAAGAAACGAAATTTAGAAATTGAGATAAATTTCTTCGACAATTTCGGCGAAGGCCATGGTTTAATCAAATTCTCCTTAAGGTCGTACCCAAAGATTTCTGATCCTTTGCACTCGACGAAATATTCGGAACGACCCAGAGGAAGGCCAACTCCGGCGTCACCAAATCATCCAATTTGTTGATTCTATTCTGAGCCCATTTCAACGTTGTTATCACATGTTCCTCGTCCAACTGCAAGGTTCCGTCGTTGGCGCTAAATATTCAATGAAAAAATTAACTTTCGACAGTCAAACAGCTGCAAGCTATTGATAATCGAACTGTATGAAATTACCGATCTGGGAATGCGTCGACTACTAATCTGCCGACTCTCGCTACCAAGAACTTGAAGTTTTTCTCATTCTCGAGCAACTGACAAATTTCCAATCTATTGAACTCCAAAAGTTTCTCCGGCGAGAGCTTCGTCGAGTTTGTGTTAATCTTGCTTATGTCGAACTGCAAAGAAGCATCAAGCAGAGAAATGATGGATTTTGTTGTTTTCGATGTAAATAGCGAGAAAAACGCTTTTAGACCCACTTGTTTAATAAGTTCCTCGTAGCTGTAACAACGATCCGCTTGTTGGCTCCTATTGAAACCGCCGCCGGCGTGAGTGATGAAACTCAACAATGCCGAAGGAAATATGCCTTGCTTTCTGTACGCATCGACCCGAATGTCGCCTTGTCGTTTCGACAATTTCGATCCATCGGCGTTGAGTATCAGAGGCAAGTGAGCGTAGTGCGGTGGTTCCCATCCAAATGCTCTGAAAGAAACGTGACATTTTTTTCTTCCTCGTTCCCTTGCATTCATTTTTATCGCGAGTCTGCGGCGCTTCTAATTTGCCTCAGTATTGAGACAATAAGATACACAAAAATCCTTTATGCTTTGTTGGCGCTTAAGACAAAATATTTCGAAACTATATACAGGCGCAAATCGTTAGCTTCCGATTAACTCCAATATTTTTTTGTTGCTTTTTTGTAATAATTGAAAAATACTATACTATGCCAGAAAGGAGGAAGGGTGGAGGGAGTGTCTTTTTTTATTGAAAAGTTTTCATTGGGAATTCAAGGCCAATTCGCGATGCACGATTCGTTTGTTTACCTACTTGTAGAGTTGTATATGTTTGGGTGTCGATATCTGCCATTCGACGCCTCGGAGGACATGAGAAATTTCCATTAAATGATCGTCCACGACATTGGCGTAGTGATAGGTCGGATAACCGTCGGCCTTGACGATTACTGGATCACCCTCGTTTTCAGCCGCGGTCGAGCCTATCTCGCCGTAGACGAGATCATGGAATGGCTGTGGATCTGATGATAACTGTGAATCCATTGTTACACATCGTATAATAGTATATCGTATATAGCATAGAGTACTATTGTATAGCATAGTCGTATCGTAAAGTGATTCGCACAGTGCATCCCGACATTTATCTAAATGTGATTCTTCTGAAACATTCCGAACGAGTTTTCATGTAAAACGTAAAAAAAGACATTTTCACCAAAAAAAAGCTTCTTGAGGCAGTGAAAACAGAAAGAAATCTCAAAGATATAAAAAGTGTCTCAGAACATTGATTTTTCGTTTAAAAAAAAATAGAAGAATGCTAAAAAAAAGCACAGATATTTAGAAGCATCAAAGAACCAATATTCGCTAAAAAAAAGTTGGTTTTGAATAAATTCCCGAAATAACTGAGATCTCGAACCTTGAATCTTATGCAAAAAGGCTCGGCACGTCTCAACTTTTCCTTTGTATCTTCCTCGCCGAGATGCCTGCATCGATTGTCATACTTGGGCACCTGACGAGTTTTTATAGCTTCTCGTCTCAGGAGATCCAGCCTGTGCTCGGTGCAGAAGCAGCGATACGCAGATCCATTTTTCAGAAGTTTCGACAACTGTTCTCTACAAAAAATGTTTATTTTGTTTATTAGTCAAGTCAAAACTAAACAAAAGAAATAAAAATTGGAGATTTTTTTTTATTTACCTGTATATTTCGAGGCGTTTTGATTGAACATACGGACCAAATGGTCCGCCTCTTACGGGGTCTTCGTCCGGTATTATTCCTGCCCACAACAAATCATCCTGAAGTTGTTCCATCGCTCCTGGCTCAACTCTCGATTGATCAGTGTCTTCTATTCTAAGAATGAAACTGCCGTTGTTGGCTCGAGCGAATAAATAATTGTACAACGCTGTTCTCAAGCCACCCAAGTGCAAGTATCCTGCAAAAAAGATTGTCTCATTTCCCATCGTTTCGATTGTCGTGCGAAAAAAAATAACGGAGATTCGATCGAACGAGAGCACGGAATTAACGAACCTGTTGGACTCGGCGCGAATCTCACTCTGACCGGTTGCTTTTTGTAAAAACGCTTTTGCAACAATTGCGAATTGACGACTCTCAAGATGCCTCGTTGCATCGTGAATTTTTACGACTTGCGACACAACACAGCGAGGTATTAATTGTAATTCCGTTTGTTTTGAGAGACTATAACCTTACAGCCGGTATTTTGGTCTATTTGGCGTAAGCAAATCTCAACCGCGCGAGCGGTTAACTGACTAATAAGTTCGAGTTCGGCTAGACCGACTAGAGTCTCGTAAATTTGATACGTAAGTAATTGGCGCGTCACACGTAATATTTGAAAAATGCATTCTTTCAACGCGCGACCCGTGCGACGATATAGTCAACGCCGAGATTAATGACGAGCACGGCGGCGAGCGTGGGTGAGCGTGGGTCATGTCATTTTTTTCCCTTTTGTGCTATGAAAAATGTGGTGGTTATCACTACTTATTTGTAGCCTGAAGTTGGCGACGGTTTCATGAGAGGAGCCTCACCGCGGGCGAAATAAAGTGGTTCAAGACGTAAAAAGGTAACTAAAATCAAGAGAAGCGGTAGCGTCTCGACGCCAGGCACTGAACAATTCTTTTTTTCGTCTCAATTACTTAAGTAAAACGCACTTGTAGTTCATCGTAATTTCCAGCCGGCCCGTTTCTTTTGCGCGTTACGTCTTTTCATAAAAATATCTTTTCGAGTTTATATTCCAAATGGATTCACGAGATGTAAACTTGTTCTTGAGAGTAGAAAAAATACTCTCGATGGTTTTTTCTGCAGATTCTAAAATAAACAATTGACGGTTGATGCAAACAAGTAACGAATTTTCAATCTCCTATTCAGACAACAAAATGAATTGCATGTGATAATTCGCTGTTTGCAATCTAAAAGATCCCGAAACAGCTATAAATTTTTCATCGGTTCGCGAAAATTTTTCGTTTGAGAAATATTCAATTGTTCGTATAATCTTATAAAATGATTTTGAATTTTCACCTAAATACTTTCAAGTTTCAGTTCCGTAAGGTCTCAGTCCACGCACATGCAATTAGAACCTTTGAAAAATATAACGATTGACGGTGTTATGCGCGTTCAGAGCTTCTTATTTGAATGACAATTTTAATGATGTCCTTATAACGAAATGGAGCGCCAAGGCGAGGCGGAGGGGATGAGCGAGGTGGTCCTCGAGATCCGGGCCATTCGGCTTCAGCTTCAGCAGCCTTGCTGCTCGTGACGTCATCTCCCGAACCGCCGAATGCAGACGAAAATTTTTCTTTAACGGCGCTCGGTAAACCGCCAACGATTAATGCAATATTTATTTCGCGCGATAGAAACAAAATTATTCTCGTTCGTAACCGACAATTCCGAAATACTTCGCAACTGTAACCGGGCCGCCCGTCGTCTATTAATATGAGGTGAGTTTCGGCAAATTTTTAGGTTATGATTTTTAATCTCCGCTGATTTGTCGTTTAAACAAATCGCGTTGTTTCGACTTTCGCTAACGAAATTGCTGCGGGAAATCGAGCATCGCGCCGGTCTCACGCTCCGTACGGAACGATTTTCGTTGGCAAAAAATCTAAATATTGTTCGTCGTTGAACGATCCTCGCGTCAAATCGCTCACATGTGATTTCTGCCAAAGGGGTAGCAACAAGCGTCGACGAAAGGTTCGCACCCTGTCGTCGGTGTCGCGATGTCGATATTATATTTTGGAAAAAAAAAAAAAAAAAAATTTGTTACAATTTTTTTTTCCAAAAATTCGTCAAGTCATCCGATCCGTTCCAATTTTATATTTTTCTATCCAATTAATTGACGCTACAAACTTTGGTGCTCGAACGATCGCTCGATGTCTGAGATTTAATCAATTATTGAATCTTGCGCGTGCGACAACGAAGTTGCTGATTGATAGACTTTTGAGAATTTCATAACATTTTGGCACTTCATTATTTGTTAACAATGAATTTGTCGCAGGTCAAAAATCGAACTCGGAGATGTAACGCCACACAACATAAAGCAACTCAAGTTGCTCAATCAAGTTGTCTTCCCGGTCTCGTACAATGAGAAATTCTACAAGGACGTGTTGGAAGCCGGAGAACTCGCCAAATTGGCGTACTACAACGACATAGTGGTACCGTCTCTATTTTTTGTGATACCATTTTTTTTTACCTTTTTTAAAATTTTTTACAATTAAATTGATGTCTTCCGATGCCACTTTTTTTTCCATCAATATATTTCATGCTGTTTCTTTTCTATCGAATTCATTTTTTTTTCATATCACTTCTTTTGAATTAATATATATATTCTTTTTCGAGTTTATTTTCAAGATGACAAATTTTTATTACTTTCGTCTTGACGATACGGTTTTTTAAATTTATTAATCAATGATTTTGCCGATTTTAGGTCGGGGCCGTTTGCTGTCGAGTAGATACTTCGGAAAATTCGCGACGCTTGTACATAATGACGCTGGGTTGTCTCTATCCCTACAGGCGACTCGGGATTGGCACTGTGATGGTGCAGCATGTTTTAAATTACGTGAACAAGGACGGAAACTTCGACTCCATATTTCTGTAAGTTCACTCGGAGTCGCTATCGATTATGATTGAAATTTTCGAAAAATCAAGTAAAGATTGCGGGATTTTACCGTGCGGTAATGTTTTCATCGATTCCGATGAAAACATTCAACATTCAACATTCTCCGATTTTCAGGGGAAATTTCCGATAAAATATTACCGAGTAACCCATTTGTTTAATCAACTAAATTACCATTTTTATCTTAAACTCGCTCAGCAGATGTCCATAATTGCCGTGAACAATTCTGTGAGAAAAAAAAGGTTTAGACTCGATTTATATCCCAGCTCGGCTTACCAATCAATTTCTTAGCGTTCAACACACGTTTCCTCCATGATCGGTTTCCTCCCGATTATCGAAAATATATTTTTTACATCTAGTTCAAGCAACGAGTACAAAATATTGAGAATTTCGAGATTAAAATTGAGTCTTCGACGATTAAAAGCGAAAAACATTAATGAGAAACGCGGATTAAAATATTATCAGAAATTGGAATATATTCGTTTAGTTCCTTCTAAGTGTATTGTGAACCCATCAACCGATCAAATTTATCGAAAGGCTCGACAATCGGTTGTACTTGTCTCGTTTCAATCCCGCTTTATCTCTACTTTAAGCGGAACTCCTTCTTTTCTTCCGTTTTAACTGGGACGTTCAGAAAGAGCGTTTCGTATAAACGAGCGAAATTTTTATAATTTCTTCTGTTTCTTTTCAGACACGTACAAGTTAACAACGAAGGTGCCATTGACTTTTACAAGAAGTTTGGCTTCGAAATAGTCGAAACGAAGGAGCACTATTACAAACGTATCGAACCCGCGGACGCACATGTGTTACAAAAGACATTACGCTCACAGGCAAATACGAATCATCAAGCAAGCACGCAATAAATAACTTTCCTCCATTGTTTTCATCTTCTTCTTCTTCTTATCTTCATCTACCATTTACTTCTCTCCGCTACCTGCTGTACAAATTGTCAATAATAAAAGGTACCTCGTACATGTATGACTATTTCATCAATGAACTTTTTTTTTTTCTCTTTTTCTTTGTGTTCTCATCGCGGCTGTTATTTCACGTTTTTGTGCATCAATATCTCATATATTTCCATTCATCAAAGGCCGATTACGAAACTTATTACAATTATCGCGTCGCAACATGTTTTTTTGACGAATAGCACGGTAAAGATCAATTCTTAATATTGTCTTTGTTCGCCCACGCAAGGCCAACGAGTATAACAAATCTGATATTTACATACGACGATGTATAACATGGGCATTACAGAAGGAGAGTGTACATTGGCAATAATTATCTTCTTCGAGGATCTTTTTTGTTTTCGCAAAGGCGCGTCGACTTCTTCGAAAACTTCGACTCGGGACATTGGTCGAGTTCTCGAAGTTTTTTATACATATAATATATTTGTGTATACGGTATACGCTTATTGCCGATACACTAATTACAATATTTTACAGACAAAGCATCGATCGTAATACACAACTTTTTGGATTGTAAATTTTCCATTTGCAGGTACGAATTGCACGGTAGACGACGATAGGCGATGCGTTGCTTGCTGTTTAAGCCCGAAGAACTCTGTGAAACTAACGCATTTGTGCAATTTAACTTTAAAACTATTCGGCCAATCGAAACGTACCGATAACTTTGGCAAACGCAAATGTACAAGAAGAATTCGATAAATCGTATTGACAACATTTTCACGCGGGTCTGAGATAACGAAATTGCATACCATTCCAAAATGAGAAGAACCGAAAGAACCAATTAATTAAGCAAATCTGACCCGCAGATACTCGTTCTTTTGTCGTCTCGAGCATTCTCGAAAATTCGACGGTATTGTGATTTACATATAATTTACTCTATTGGATGGAGATGACGGTCCCACATTATTTACGCGTGAAAACAGTAGAATAGGTATACGTTGAGCGGCTCGCGCCACTTTTTTGTTTCTCTTCTTTTTGTCATTAACGCGACAGAATCTCGCGTTTTGACGAAACTCGCAATTTTCAAATGTTTCCAAGAACACCGAGAAAAATTCGTTAAATATAAGCAATACCCGGAATACTGCGAGAAGTTTTCGCGAATTTCGGGCGCGTCGACGCTTCGCGCCGCGATTGGAGCCAGCGTTAGATCGAAACGATAATTCATACGAGATCGATCAACTCTTGTATTCTTTTGGAGCAAAGTTGGGCACCCTCCTGCGCCTCTTTGGAAACCTGAGACAGAAACATCGAAGAAATTAGTTCGGGAGTAAATAAAAATCCTGAGCTCATTGGATTAAATGTATTATGAATCGAATGTGTGAAATTAAGGAAAAAGATTGTAGACAAAAAGCGACTTACCAAGATCAGATTGAGAAATCCATGCGGCAATCCCGATAAGATGTCTAGCGACACGTTGTTTCCGAGAGATTTGAGCCTTCGCGCGAACATAACATTGTCATCTAGGCACGGATCGAGCTCCATAGTCTGAACAACGAAATTGTTTATGGTATTAAAAAAATTGTCGAATACGAATATGCCTCGCGGTAACGAACAAATAGGAAAAAATCCATGTTTGTTCCCTCAACGAAATGATTAGACATCACTTGCCACAATTTTTATAGGTGGCATTCGCCTGATTAGACTGTCGGATGCTAGATAAGGACTCAGAAGCGGATCTCTCGGAACGGTGAATACGAATTCGTCGGAGGGATTTATGCTTGTTTCGGCGTCGAGCTCCCTCGTTTCTCGGCTCTCGCCACCGAGAGACCATCCGAAGAGTGACCACGACTTGTCGCTTTTCGAACTGTTGCACTCTCTCGCGGGCACACCGTTTGCAGACGACGCTGACGAACCAAAACCCACGTTTTTGTACATGTCTATGAACTTTCTTATGTACTCCTGCGACATTGTCTCCTTAGGAAGTTCGCTGCCTGAGAAGGAAAATAAAGATCTTTCATAGAACTGCGATGGTTTTTCAGATAAAGTATTCCGTAAAAAGTCGACGATCGACGATCGCTTTGTTTTAACTCAAAACGTAAACTATAAGAGAAAAATTGTAATTTTCCGTAAGAAAACAATGTTTATTAAGCCGAGTTAAAATTCGTACGAACCCGCACAGCCATCGGCGTCGACTAAGCTGACCGAATTCAATGTCAAATCCGAAGCCATCGAACCCAATCGGTGCTCGTTGGTTTCGTCGCCGTTCGGACTCAACGCGAGAGCGATTAGATCACTCTCGCTCACTTCGGCGAACGATTCCGTGTCAGATTTAACGCCATCGTTGACTTCGGTTTCCTTTTCCCTGCGAAAGCATTTACGCCTTTTTATTCACGACCCCGTCGTTTCGTCTCTTTTAGTTTCGTTCCCTGTTATGTTTACTTTTTTCATCTTTCTTACCGTTGATTTTTATTCGTATCGGAGGCTGCGTAGGCCTTCAAGCATCGCATCATGAAGCCAAACGGCAGCAGAGCATCCGTGAGGCACAGTAAGCGCGAAGGGGATGGAATGAATTCAACCCATACCGGAGTGTAGGCCATAAATATACCGTCGGGCCGTTTTATATCCAATTCAAAGCATCGTAGCGTCGCTGCCAAAAGTAGATTCGCTCCAGCTGAATCACCTGTTGAAATTTTCATTGATGAATCAATTTATTTTGCGAAAAACAGCCCTTCTACCATTTTAATCCGTATTGCGTGAAATCGCAAAAACAATCAAGATTTTTTAATTTTACATAAGAAAACGAAAAAAAAATATAGGAAACTGAAAGTGTTTAATTTTCGAATGTGCATTATGTGTGTAAAAATATGTCGAATTCTCGTCTTAATCGATGCCGATAATTTTTTTTACGTTTAGTCAGAGGAGATTTATGTCTTAGAATGAACAAAACATAGATATTTTTATATTACCAATAAATATGACTTTTTCCGCTGTGGTGCCCAGCAACGATTTGGCGTGTTTCAATGCCCAACCGTAGGCATAAACGACTTCCTCTAACGCACGAGGAAACGGAGCCTCGGGTGCTAAACTGTAATCGATGCTCAAGATCGGTACATTAAGGCTTATTGCCCAATGTCGTAGATAAACTTCGTGCGATTTGGAGCTTTGAGCTACAAAACCACCTCCGTGACAATGAACCACTAAAACTTCCGAAGGTCCAAGCAATTCGCCTGCAACTCTCGCAGATCCAACCTGAGCAATTAATAACATTCTAACGTTATTATTCACGGTTTTCGAACTTCGAAGAACTATCAGGAATAATGAAAGATTACTTTGATTAACACATCGCAAATCTGTCGGAGACAAATGTTTCTCCTTACCATGCCTATCCGACGATTTGAACTTAATAATTTAACATGTATGGGCTTTTTGCCAACGTGACTAGAAGGTATCGGTATGGTCACCGTTGCGCCGCTCGTCGTCGGCAGAATCAGTTCTTCAGGCGGAACGGATATCATCTGATTTATTGCCAATGTGGGCAGAACGATTGCAGGATACACTTGCATTATATCTGCAAAGTACAAATATGCATTTTTTAAAAGAAATTTAGATAAAAAATCAGTCTTTTTCTGTTTTTTAGCAGATTGCATATCTTTCGTAATAACGAAGCCGAGGAAAAAGTCGTTTGCGACTTATATACCACGTATGAAAAATCCGTAAACAGATTACACATGAATTATTCATAAGTTTGTAACTTTTATGCAGAAATTCAATTAATAATTCTCCTTTTTTTACCAACATTTGAAATATGAAAAATGGGAACGTATGATTTTTTCTGTCGTGTCAAAATTAATGTCGAAACTTTCGTTGTGTATGCGAAAAATGTCGTTAACTGTGGAGTATCAACGATACAGTTTTTTTGATGGAAGAAAACTCACTGGATTCATTGAGAAGCCAAAAAGCTTGGCAAAAATTTATGTCAGCCCGCGACGATATATTGACGATACGACGAGCCCGCGCCTCGGGATCGACGAAATATTTGACCGAATTCGCGCATCGACCCAGTAATGTGCCATTCGTGTAATACGCTTCGCTGAAGGTTGCCATTGCCACTGTCAATCCTTTGAGCGTCGCTCTCAAACTATCGCAGAACTGGAAAAGAAATCAGTAAATAATTTTTGTTACAATACGATTATGTTACAAGTCTCTAGTATCTACATAAACTTTGGCTCTTTAAGAACCTTAACAAGTTAAAGTTATTGGGCAATCAATAAAAGATAAAAAACTTTGTTTGATGCGCGCATACCTGAAATCCTAAGCATCGCCCGTAAAAACAATACTGATTAATATTCTCGGCTCTGCTCAGAAGTTCTTGAGGATTGTGATCGTCCGATGTGAACAGCGAGGGTTTGCCATCGGACATATCGCTGCTCCAAGTGCGCAAAGTTTTCAAGTGGCCCAAGCAAGTCGTCAATGACGCCAGCAGCTGAGAGCACGCCTCCATTTCTCTGTAGGATTTGGAAAAAAAAAATCAATTTATAAAAAAAAACAATTTTTCAAAAAATAAATTGTTGAATAAAATAATTTTTTCTAAACTAAATTGTAGAACATGATTACTTTTTTATTTGAACAATCGTTACAACAAAAAAGAATTGTAAATAATCTTTAGAATTAGAAAAAAATCTTTTTCATGAACTAAAAAAAGTGATTTCAAATAAATTTCGAAACAGATTTTTTTCATCAGTTTTTGAACATAATACAATTTTTTATAAATATTGTTTACCTCATGTGATGAGACTTTCGAAAGAGGAGAGAATCGCGTTGGAGATAAATCTGACGGCACACAGTGCCGCAGTGCAGTATGCATTTGTCGACCAAGATGAGAAAGCTGCGATATCCGTTGCCAGGCGTGTTCTCGTCAAAATCGTAGGCGGGTGCGAATTTGGCGATTTCCTTGTAGAGAGCCCGCAGCTCGTTGAGATAATCAGGTACGCAGGCCAGGGCGGCGCTCAGTCTCACGCCATTTTCGTCTTGCTGCGTGGAAAAGTATTCGCAGTTGGCTCTGCTCAATTCGCGAAGCGCACCCCACTGTGGGGGCTCCAATTCTTCGAAGGGTCTCTCGAATCCATCGTCGAGCGACATTTCATTGACGTTTTTATGAGTTGACTAACGAAAATATGATTTTACACAAAAAATCTCGATCCTTGATGCTTTATAACCGTTGAACAATCGTCGACGAATTTATAACCGTTGACTAGTCGTCGACACGATCTGTCGAGACGGAGCTTCAACCACCGAATTCGTTCTATCACATGTTAGAGAACGAAAATGCTTTGTTTACGTTGAGGTCGCGATCGAGTCGACAGTCACTTAAAGGTCAAGGGTCGCGCGGTTGCGACGATGACGTTAAAACCATCGAGTACTTTGTTGCATGAGTAATTGAATGCGATTTATCGATTCATCGGTTCCGCGGACTGACAATTCTTTTTTGCTCTTCTATTGCTTCAACTTGTCGGTTTCTTTCGATGATCGGCGATAAACAGAGTTCCGGGTAACGAGCGCGTCGAACACACCTCGCGTCAAGTGAGACGTGCGCGTGAAAACATGCTTGACCGAGTTGAAAAAAAAAATTGTTTAATCAATAGACAATTAGTGCGTGGTGTCTATTGAACGATTTTATGTGCGTCCCGTTGGAAATTTCGATGTTCGGCATTTGCCTCGTATTCCTTTGGTATTTCACACCGCCCACCTGAGAGCTGTCAGTGGGCCGTACATGCGGGGCATGCGGGGCACACGCATAGGGCAGCGTGCGAACGGGGGCGCTGGCGGAAACGCGTCTCACGAGGCAACTCTCTTACTTCCACCGATATCAGATAATCGACGAACTATTTGGGAAGAATCAATGACCCCTGGATTTCCTACTCTTTTAGAAACTTATCACTGAGATAACAGAGGATTGTTACGTCGAATGTTTTTTTCTAATCGTCTAATCTAATCGCCAGCGTTCCGACTTTCTAATGGGATTTCGAGTCTACGAAATAACAGGCTGTTATCCAAAGTTTTCGTTGAAGATCTTTGACTCTCAGAAATTCCGTCGCTTTTCTTTCAGATCAAATAAAAATATCCACAGACGAAATAGACAAAAGTACACGCAGGATGTATATTCAACCCGTTTAACCTACTACAAGTGGTGTCACCTGAAGATGACTTGAATCACACGCGAGACCGCAATTGCATCTATGTTGAGCGTTCAAGATACTAGCGCGAAACTGACCAATCACTTAATTGTTTGTTATCTAATATCAAATCGTGAAGAAACGCTTATAGACCGTAGGGATTCCCGTGTAATTCACGCTGTTCTCTTAGGGGCGCGGTAGATACGTAATACACGCAAACACGATTTACCTGAATGCTGACTCGACAATTTCGAGATTAAGAGCCGTATGTAAAATAAGTTTTACATACATAAATTAGCGATATCTTGAAAAAAAATTTCAACCCCAATCCAGCTTTTTCTCACGTATTACAAATAAACAAGAACATAACGCGTGAAGGTTCTAATTGCTAAATTATTTTAATTGTCCGCTGGCTGCATTTTTCTTACACTTTAGTTTCATAATAGTCTTCTTTTTTCGGCGATCATTTTATTGAAGCTCGATTGAGCAGAGTTTTCCATGAATCGGAAAATGTAAAATCGATTGCAATTTCCACGATTTCATCGATTCCCATCAAACTCGATAAGAACAATCAATCCACGACACGACATTTCGATCTTTCCGGATTTTTTTTTTTTTTTTTTTTTGAACTCGTTTTAATTAGAATCGCAAATTATATAATCCCCCAAAACAAAGCTTCTTATTTGAGGAACAAAAAAATCATAGATATATATTTCTATTGTTCAATATTTCTTATCGCCATACGGTAGTTTTACTGCAGCACGAAACGAAATATCTACGAATCTAAGAAATTATAAAACAACGATTGACCGCAACAAAATTTCAAATGAATTCATGGTGCGTATGGAATTGGCGCGCAATGCGCCAATGGGAGATGATGTGAGATTTACATTGAACCTGAACGAAAGATGCATTTGTGCTCCATCGATAAAACAGTAATTAGGTTCTGGTAATAAACTTCAATTAAACACTTTTCAACATAAACTCTTCTCTTATTCGTAGTTTTGTACACTGAACCTAATAACGAACAATCTACAAGAGTCGCCGGAAAAGCTTCTTTTTTTTTTCATCGCACGCATAGCACACATTTTTCGTCATCGAGTCGAGCGTCTCAACTACGAGCCTCTCGCGTACTTCGTGCTCGCTGCTTCGCCGGTTCCAAATCGCTGCTGCCACGCGTCAAAATATCGTTTATCCTCGTAATATTCACGAAATCGCGACAAATCTCGAGGTTGATAACGAAAACAATCCAGTGAAAATGTCGGTGATAAACGTGCTCGGAAAATTCTGGAATGAGTACACGAAAAATACGCCGAAGAAGTTGAAGATAATCGACGCTTATCTACTCTACATATTCCTCACGGGTGTCATACAGTTTGTGTACTGCTGTCTCGTTGGCACTTTTCCGTTCAACAGTTTCCTCAGCGGCTTCATCAGCTGCGTATCCTGCTTCATTTTAGCCGGTAAGACTTTTCTTCTCGTTTTTTATCATTCCCTTTCGCGTTCTCTCGCGAACTACTCGATTGTTTTTGCGTTAAAGTTTTCCGCACGGCGCTCGTTTCCCGTTTCTCACGAGGTTCGATTGCCATTTTTTAATTTTTTTCAAATTTCCTTTTATTTCATTGAATCCACAATTATGTGTTGCAAAAAAAATTTCATTATCGTTATTTCGATGCGCCGCGAGACGTATTTTCTTGAAGAACGATTTCTACATTTTGTATTCTTATTTCGCACTAGAAATTTCATACAATTAATGAAGCCAAAAATATTGATGCTCGTGTCGATGTAACTCATCGTTCGTCTCTCGTTGTTTCAGTCTGCCTGCGGCTACAAGTGAATCCGCAGAATAAGAGTCAGTTTCACGGAATAAGCCCGGAGCGAGGTTTCGCCGATTTCATCTTTGCTCACATAATCCTGCACATAGTCGTCATGAACTTCATAGGTTGAGCATAATCGTCAGCGACGCCACAGTCCCGGTCGCGTCATGACAAAACTCTTCATATTTTGTACGCAATAATAAACTATATTAACGAGATATTGTACAGTATTTGACTATTTTTTTTAATTTCACTCCTTTGTTAGTTGTAAATTAACTTTTTCTCTTTATCAATTGAAACAAATTGAAATTCAAACAAATTGTAGCATAATTGTAGCATTTCAAATTTATTTATTTATTTTTAAGCAGGTCAAGAAAAGAATTTGAATTCGAAATTTTATTAAAAATTGGCTAAACGCGTTCTTCAAATTGTTGGGATTTTCGAGTCATTCTCCAGATTAAAAAAAAATGAGTTATATAACTACCACAATCAATAATGTATTTTATTTGTCTTACTTCTCTTACATCTCTAACCGAAGGACAGGTTTACTCAGTGGTATACAGCAGATAGAGAAATTTGTCTAAACTCATATATTATATTTACAAAGATATCATTGGAAGGGTTAAATATATAATCGTTATAATCCGCGCAAAGCACACAAATTTCAACAATCTGAAAAAAAATCTTCAACCCACGAACGTCCGTTAAGCATACGTTTCTTCCCGTCTCCGCGTCCGTTACACGTCCGATCTTTGCATCTTCGAATCGCGACAGTGATCGCAATTCGATACGTAAAATCAACGAACGAAATGTATCGATAATCTCGAAATTCTTGCGATCAGAAACGAGAAGGATTTTTCGAACCGACAATTTTTTTATAATATATGACACACCAAGCGAGCGTATGGAAATGCAAAAAATAAGAAAAAAAAAAGATGAAAAAAAAAAAAGAAAAATACAACTCGTTGATAACTGAGTTTGCAATAGGATAAATTTCTTTGTACATCATACTCTTACCACTATCTAGTTGTCACTTAAATCTCTAGGCAATAAATAGCTCGATTAATACTAATAATAAAGAAGTATTTGTCTGTGAGTTGCGTGATTAGATGCGCTTCAATGTATTTATTTCATTTTTTTTGTTCAGTTTAATTGTTTTCTTTTTCCTTTTTCTTCTCGTATTTATTATATGTATTTATTAAATAATGCATGAATACTGTACGTACGTACATACACATGTTTTTACCATTCCCGGTCGAGGGACACGGTAAACTTCGGTCACAAAACCTCGAAATGATACGCGATATCACGTTGTTGTTCCAGATTAGTGGGCGGTCGATTATCTCGGTAAACGAAGCTTCCTAAAATTGTTGGGTCGCACGTTTGGAGCTGAACGAACTTTCCGAATCTATGGTCCTTTTTTAAGGTGCACAGTTTACAAAATACGCGCCCGTAACGCATGAATTATGCGTCCCAACGACATTTGCCAAAGGAAAAGTTTACTCGTTGTTTCATTTTCTTAATTTTTTTTTTGGCAAACCCTGGAAAACCGGATCTAAAAAACGCTTGCTCGATGTTCGTAGTGGCACTGCTATAAAATATTACTTAAAAGACAAAATTTCGATAATCCTTCCTACGTACACCGAGCAACGTTCGGGAATTCTACGGTATCGCGATGCCATACATGTACGCGTACGCAAAGTTCGATTTTATCACATCAGCGAACTCGACAACGAGCGAAACGATCAGCTAGGGGTGAGTTGTGTTAATCGCCCGTGTAAAATCCGTCGATCGATTATCGCGATTGTCGAGTTCGCGTCTACTTTAAAATAAATAGGAAAATCATACAATTACATAGCGTGAAAAAGACAATTTTTCGTTTCTTTCTTTTCTCGATAAATCGTGTTGAGTTTCGAGTAATTAATCGCGAAACATTGCTGCATATTGGTGAAACCCGTTCGCGAACAGCGTTGGAAATAAAAATTATCTTAAATTTTATTTATGAACTACTTAAATAATTTTTAGCTTATTAGCGCATCTCGGACTGTTGTGGAACACAAGTTAATTCGCAGAATGTAACTTAAATCGTAGCTGATTTTTCTTTCTCAAGTACATCGCCAAAAAGAATAGAAAGTGAAAAAGAAAAAAACAAATGTCGTGTCAAACGTTCTTCGATTCTGAGGCAACTTTTCGATCATATCTCAGACAATCGTGTTACCGCAACGCGCGCCCTATTTTATAGTCTTATGTTTCGTGATATATCATTTGTGGACTACTCGACGAATGTATCTGTTTTCCCTTCTTTTTCACGAAGAATATAATAGCGAAAAGATTACAGCAATTGCTGAACCGTAGCGAAAAGCATTTTTTGTTACACTTTAAGCAGGCAATATAGTTTTTTTCAAATATCAAAATTAAGGACTTTGCAATAGTCGTGATGGGAGCAGTAAAATGGTTTTGATTTTCTTGCTGTTCGAGTCTTCGTTTTTAGAAAATCTCGAATTTATGCCGATTAACTGGAATGAACATTTCCCAATTCTGATCTCAATCGACTGCAACAGTCCCCGCTCCCGAAAGTTGAGTAATCGATGACGAGATAAGTCGTTCGCGTTCAACGGACGACGCGACACTAATCTGGAAGGAAAACGATGCGTGTCTCTAACTTGGCACATGACGATGGAACGATAAATCAGTAGTTTATGAATTGATAAAAAAAAAAAAGCAAACTAAATCTTCACCGTTCGTGATCTTAACAATGTTCGAATGACGAAAGTGCCACGTGAAATTCATATCATTGCCGATAGCCAGAGCTTGCAGCGAGTTATTTGGTTCGCATCTCGGAACATGCCCCGTTCATCAATAATTAGGTCAGACAGTTCTCGTAAAGCTGTTATTGTCGGATCGCGTTTCATCGATGCCTTTTCGTTCTTTCTCCTTTTCATTTACCAATAAATTCATCGCGATACAACGACAGACTAAACCACTTTAGCCCGTTATTTTTTAACGAGCTGCTGAGAAGCTGCGTTTACGCGCTTTCGTATCGTAGCCAATATGCATCAGAGTCGGGTGTTGATAATTTTTTTATCGTTTCTTTCCTTACAACTCAACTTCGAAATACAAGCGAGAAATGAACTTCAAACTTAAGTACGAAGTTGTCTTTGATCTTAAGTAAGAGTTTGACTTTAAACTTGGGAATAATGTTGGCTCTGAAACTTGTGCAATTACCCAACTCTGCTACATACACGACCTAGGAATCGTGGTATGTTAATTTATCATTGTTTCTTTCGTTTTTTTTAGGACAACGTGATCCCGCACGAGCGATTAGTGAACGTTATGCTAAAATAAATATAGTTTATACATAATATATTCTCGAGATCGAGAGAGAACGATCTTCCTTTTTTTTTTCTCTTAGACTCTGTACGCGTCACTCGGCGACAGTTTTAAAAACTCAGATTCGCGCCGCGCGGATCTATGGTCTCTTAGGGTTCTTAAGTAGAACTTTGCATAAAAACACAGCCTCCTCTCGTCAAATCTGTTCGCTCTAGGTTCGTTCGACGATTTTCAAGTTTTTTTTTTTTTTCTTTTTGTTTTTTGTTTTACACGATCGTCAGGTCAAATAGTTGGAGTTGGCGGTCATTTTGCATCATTTGATAATCTCATTGTTTCGATATAGTCATGCAAATTTTGCCGTGGCGTCTTCGAATCTCTACATTATCGATATCCGTGTTAGAGCGTTAAGGGCGTCCGGTGAATTCGTATGAGATAAGGTTCGACCAGCTATTTTTTCGAGTTCTTTCTTCTTCAGTTCATCATCGTCGGCTTAAGAAGAAAATCCAGTCTCTGGATAACTCGTCGCGGAAAGCAAAAAAAATACAATTTCGGTCGCATTTTGTTATCGTTGCAATTATAATAATCGGCTCTTGCGGTGGCCTGTCCGATTCTGCGTGTCAAGCTTTCAAGCCTAGGTTCAAAAGTGTCTCTGTGGTCTCTGTGCTCTATTCTTGAGAACGATTTTCTTTTGTTTGTCTTCCTTATTTTTTTTTCATTTATGACATAGGCTCGTCGTTGTTCGTTGAAGTTCTTACGGACGACGAATCCGTCTCGGTGTCGCGATGCTTCTCGACGTATTTTCGTCTCGCTGTGAGCAGCATGTGCTCCTTTCGGCGCTGAAGAATTCTCTCCCGTTCCGTCGATGACTTTGAGAATCTGCCGCCGAGAGTCGACGGCTCTTCGCCACTGCAATTCAACGGTAAAGGTCAATCGGAGATTCGATGTTTGGTTATTCGGTTCAACAGAAATAAAGCACCGTTTAGGATTCAAGATTAACAGCGGGACAATCGCAACAAGATCCGATACTTTGCGATGTAGAAAAATAATCGATGAAGTGAAGAAATATTACCGATTAATTACAAGATACGATTCGAACGACTTTTAAATTTATTAGCAATTTTCAGTCATGCGGGCGTGCTTGAGATTGAAGGAAAAAAAAGTTGTCGACGACGCGAAAGCGCCAAAAATGGAGTTGAAAGTCAGAGGATGGAGAAGATTGAGCGAGCGTACCTATCGGCGACGGGAATGTCGAACCTCGGGTCCCACGTCTTCTGGGCCAATGGACTAGGCGCTATTCGGCTCGAGACCGTTTGCGTAAGATTCAGGGTTTCCGTTTCCGGTTCCTCGATGACGTGATGCGGCAAGGTCAGTCTGCCGTCGAGAATATTCTCGACCGTGAGCTCGACGGATCTCGTGATTCTCAGGTCTTCGAGGACAGCGTTTCTCGGATAGTGAGGGAAAAGTTGTTGTACCTGCGTTGAAAAAAAAGGCATCGTTCAATTACCATCGAAGCTAAAACACTGTCTTGCAATGAGTATCGCCGCGTTGCACACTCGGAGAGCGCGGCGAGAAAGTTATTTTCTCCCGTGTCGTTCCTTCTTTCTTTCTGCTTACTTGTCTCGCCATGGCGTCAAGTTGCGAATTGCTGTGCGCCAACGTGAGTATGTCACCTCTCAGACGATTGTGCGTGACCTCGACTGAGAAGCTCGGCAGCCAAGATACGTATCTCGAGCCGTCGAAGTGAAAGAAATGATTGTCATTTCTTCCGACCGACGTCTGTGACTCCGGGGATTCCTGTCGTATTTCCGGTGTGTTGTCACGACGACTGGCCTGCATACTCAGAGCCAGTCTGCACGTCGGACACGAGGTGTCCTGCTCGAGCCACGATTGCAGACACGAATTGTGAAAGAAATGTCCGCACGGTAGCTTTCTCGCTGTTTCCATTTTTTCCCAACATATTGCACAGTTGTCGGAATTTTCGACCAACTCGTCCTGCGTTGCCATGGGATAGCTGATGACAAAAAAGAAAAACATTAATCAATTGTTTTCAGGAAAACCTTCCTTTTTCGACATTTTCAGAATGTTTTTAAAAAATTAAAAAAAACACTGCTGAAACAAAATGCCCGCATGTATGTGCGCGAATTTGCTCATCATTTGACCTCATAACATGAGAATGGGTTGAGATATCATACTGAAATTTACACTACAAGTTGAAGGGTCAATTCCCCTTCTTTGGTCTAATGTTTAGCAAATTCTACGCGGGCGTTCAATTTTCGCGCTATTCTGAATTTTTCCAAAAACTTCTGGACACGCGCTAGCTGCTACATTTTTCAAGACATCGGGCTGAAATTCGAACCAAACACAGGTATATTTTTAACAAGGCTCAAGATTTAATCTGAAGTAAATCCGTAGAGCGGTTCAAATTCAATTCCAGTTGGAAATAACAACAAAAAAAGTTTACTAATAAAATACTACCGAGCGAAGTTTGCCTGAATTCGTTAAGATTTTTTTTTAATAGTTGAACAAAGCTTCTCGAGTAAGCCAAAAGTGATAAATGTACTTTCCTACAAACGGAGCGGAGTGAACTGTGATAAAAGACAGAGGGGGAAAAATATTCCAATGCATTTTTTCTTTCATGCTGACAACTTTGATACTCCAGCATTATTCGAAGCACGATCGAAGCGGACTACAATTTTTTTTTCAACTTGGCGGGTTCTTGTGCGCGAATAAAAGTTGGCATCGACCCGACTACCGCAATTATTGCTCCACGGCATTGCGGACTTTTTCGAAATAAAGTTGGAACATCGACCGGAAAAGAGAAAATGTATTCACATTGCGTCTGTCGGATTCGACTCGCTCCGAACTCCGCGCAAAGTAACTCAAGGGCTAAATCCCTTCAATAATGATGATTTCTTTTAAGGTAGTCGGTGCGGTACGGTCCGACGAAACGTTCCATTCAGAGAGGATTCAAAGAGAATTAAAAAAATTCGCAAGAAATTCATACGTACTGCGAAAAATGAACATATAAGTTTAATCAAATTTTTTTCTCGTCAATTCGTTAACAACTTTCTCGAATTATTATTACGCGAGATCAATCTTTCAAATACCTTTCATAGGCTTGGTTTTGTTCAGATCTTTGATTGGGAAACGCGAGATTTTTTCTGAATTATCTCTGAATTTACATTTCCTCGGACTATTTCGCTCGTATGAATTGTACTCACTTTTGCTCCATGTGACTGAGCACCGCCAAATAATTTCGGTGTTTGGTGATTCTTCGTTGTATCTCGTGAAAGAGATACCTCAGTTGCATGCATATGACGAGCGAGGCCATACTGAGAAGTATGTTGCTCCAGAGCAGCATGTGCACGTGATGAAGAAAATCAACCGCGAGTACCGTCAGCTCGGAGATGAGTTCGGTGTAGTAAGCCAGTGGTCCGCGCTTGTCCGAAGATCTCGGCGAGGATCTCGTGTCGTACAGATGTATCGCGTAGCGCAACATCACGTGAATCGTTCGCACGCCCAGCAGTATGCACTAGTTTAAACATAAAAATCAATAACACCATTAATTAAAAAGAATTATTGCTTCACTGATTATCATTTTTTCGCAACAGCGAAAGAAATTTATTCATACATGTTTTTTTGTAATTTTTTTCGTATTTTCTATTTCCGTCGCGTAAACGAAATAATTTGTAAAATCTTTATCTTTTCGCGTTTGTCACACCGAGTCGTCTCGTTTGCGAGCGATGAAGTATTCATAATTCTTTCGTTTGAACAACATCGCCGGTAATTTGGGTTAATTGAGATTGCGAAAAATAAACGCGAAGAGGATTAGCCGAAGATAGAAGGAAAACAAAAGATATAAACAACGCTGCTTTTAGGCGAGTGCGTTGGCAACGGGATGGACGTAATGATGCACATCGCGTGTCCGTTTCATAGACACCGCGTTGTTAACTTTTAACGACCCGTAATTATACCGAATCGCTACACGTCACGGTCTGAACACAGACACTCGCGACATTTTGTCAGCCGGTCAATTTTCAGCTTATATTCTTTTTCGATTCGATTGTTTGATTCTACTAATTTCCTCAAAAGATTTTTTAAATATGTAATGGGATCTAAAAATTCCCAAACCGTGAACTTCAAACAGTTCGAATACTAAAAAAAGAGGTGAAAAAAATCTGAATAAACATTAAGTTACGTTTCGGTTGGAGGAAACACAAAAAAAAAAACCTTCCGGAACTAATGTCCGAATGAGTTATTCATTTATGTGCATATTTCGTGACATTTGTGAATGAGTAACATTAACAAACGATTACAAATACGTATTCGAAGACTTATATTTTTTATTTACACGTCGTAAAATAGACGAGCTTAAGACAATCCGAGCCGTACAGCCCGAGGAAATTCGAGATTCAGAGAGAATCTCGAGCGTTTCACAATGAAATAAAAATCTGAATTCGTATTATTATTATGCAAAATAAATCGTTTCAGCACATTCTTTATGCCAGATCTTTTGTCAGATTTTTATCCCATTGAAAAGTAATCTCGCTGCGCTTCTTGTCCGAATTCGCTGCTCCGTTCGCCGTCTTCTTTGTATTACCATTCAAATTCGGATATCTCAGATGTGGTGAATTAAAAGAGTCCTTGCCGATATGAATGATTTTTCTAAAATGCAGTCAACGTGAGCGATTTCGTCAAACGCACGAAAACTCTTTGGTCCAAAATCTTCGTCGATGGATTGTGAATGTTCAGGAACTCGTTCATCAATGTCGAAACAAAAAGTTTCTCATTGGTGAACCTTGAAGATCATTGTTCGCCAATGGGATTGGCGGAGATTGGCGAGAGGCGAGAAGATACGTTCGAGAAGCTTCGCATCGAGTTGTTCCAGAGATCGAGAGTCTTCGTTGAGACACAATTTAGAAAGGCGTTCGGGTCGATAGATCGGAGATCCAGACTTGAGAGATCGGGGTCGTTAGATGGCTCGCCGCGAGACACTGGCTTGCCTTCTGGGATGATCACCGAGCGCGTATTGTTTCCAGTTCCGGTCGTCGTCTCAAGGACCATAAAACCTCAACTGAGAGTCCAGAGTACATTGCTGTCCAATTTTTCTTGATTGGTCTGGAAATCCATACTAAAATCGGTTAGAACTGTTGAAAATTTAACATTACAGTGATATTCTTTAAACTAAAATAATTTTTTTTTAACAATTGTCTGCTCTATTTTGCAATGAATTACTACCGAAAAAAATTCAAACTTACCGAGTTCTTCAAACGGTGAGAAACTTTCGCAATTGTTGGTCGAAATACCATCGATGGTCGATGAACTTAAGAAACTATTCTCGCAAAGTTTCTTTCATTGCCAAGCAGAGCGTAGGTTTGCAATGGCAAAAAAAGAATTAATAAATATGGATCTTTCCGACCGATTGCTGACCTGTGATCGTTTGAGAGTATCAATTCGGTTCCAACATAACTTAGTCTATAACTGAGGACATGAATTATCTTCTCAAAAGTTTATCGCAACATTTAACGACAGTCTTTCATTGCATACCGCAATACACCGTATAATTTCTATAATTGCTCATCGCAATTTAGTCTTTTTCATAAAACGATATTCAGGAAAAATATAAATTCTTTAAGTACTTTCCTCACGCGAGAAACGTTTTTTTCTTCTGAAATGAAAGACGATCTTCGAATTACGTGCCGCCACGGAATAAACGTCAATTTGTAACTGAGAATCGTATCGGAAATTGTGGAACGAGCTCCGAAGGAGAAACGAACATGGCTGGGTTGTTGACCCAGACCTTTCCATCTGGATAGCAAATTACCTGTTTCTTTAAGGCCGCAGCGCTACGTTCGATTACGTGTCTTTTGGACTTCAACTATTTCGTTTATGACAGAGCCGAAGATCATTTTATATGTAGCCATTAAAAGTAACTTATAGCTTCGAATCCGACGTGGCTTTATGAAGTCGCTAGTATTTTTGTTTTCATCTTGCTCTCGTCTCGGAAAAGGCCGATAATAAATATTATGCAGTTTAAAATTTTTTTTAATAATCGCTTACATCGTATATGCGCACCGACCACGCATCCACCGCAGTCGTTTCAATTTTGATGCGATTAATATTCGTATCTACCAAAGAAATTGACGCAGAAGAATCCATTACATTCATATAGTTGTATCACCTTTCATGCGAGTGATCAAGATTCGGGCTTGAGCAATCGCTAACCGGGATATTTGCCTGTATTTCGACACTCGCGGAAGAGAAGTTCGCGTCTGGCGGCCTCGTGAGGAAAACCCATGCTTATAAAGTCGGCCTTGTTTTTTCGATTCCCGGCGTTTACACGAAAGTATTCACTCAAGTGTAGACAACGAGGCCTCAGAGAAACTGGTCTCCGGCTCAGCGATTGATGCACCGCGGCCAAGCGGTCACCCATCCAAGTACTGCCCGCGGGCAATGTTGCTTGACTTTGGTGATCACCAAAGCCCCACACCGACCGCGCATCCACCGCGGTCGTTTGAATCTCACTCAGCTTTAGATTTATATCTACTAAAAAAAATCGAGAAAAAAAATCCATTACTTTTATATAGTTGTATCGCCTTTCATTCGAGTAATCAGGATTCGGGCTTGAGCAATCGCAAACCGGGACATTTGCCTGAGTGTATTTCGACACTCGCGGAAGAGAAGTCGGCGTCTGGTGGACTCGTTTCGCCGAGCTATCTCGTAGGGTTACACTACATGGCCGCCTCTGTACACACGATTTTTATCGAATCAGGAAGGCACCGTTACGCAAACTCGTTTAATTTACGGTCTTCTTGAGGCTGGTCAGTCACCTTGCTCAGCGGTGCGCTTTGGCTTTCAGCCGTAACCGCGAAGCTCTATTGCGCTAGCGGCATATGATAATTCACTCGACGGTGAAGAACCGCTCGCATGAAAACACACCGACGAATACGATAGAAAGTTCTCGCGCGTACACGCGTTTTAATCGTCATTGAGCAACGTCGCCGCTATGAGACACAAATCGAAATATCATCCGAGCCTTTCATTTCGTCGTTTAATTGCACGAACCGATACGATCGTGAAAAACGAAAATTCTAACATTTCATAGCTTTGAACTTTACATTGTGAAATTCTTACTCGCGTCGATTATTTTCGAAACCAACTCGCTGACGGAGAAAAAACTCGTTTGCTTTTTCCGAAATCTAAATCGGCGAACGAGCGATCGTTTTTAGTAAGTTCTTTTTTATCGTTTTGATACAAATTTTTATGAACATATATAAAAACGGAAAAAATTTGAAACTATCTCGGGACTGCCGAAAAATTGCGAAGCTAGAATATTTATCGATAATTGCGTTATCTTCGTTTCGCGCTTTCGATGTGCCTTTGCGAAATTTTCATTAAAAATGGTGCAAGTGCATTGGAACGCGATTGGAAAAGAATAAGTATTTCAGATCTATACGAGATTTGTTTCGTAATGCGACAAGGAAGTCGTTTCGAATGTAGGGTGGAGGTCGCAGGGGAAAGAGACCGAGCGAGCGAAGGAGGAAGAAAAAAAAAACTGAAGCAGTCGTGAAGTCAAGGTCTCGTTAAAAACACGGTGAGGTAACGGAAAATCGATGGTATGAGGAAACGGTCAACGGAGTGCGCATATATACGTATACGCGGCCATTTGACTGTGATGCAGTTTATATTTACGTTTAATGCACGGTCTCTGATACTCAACACGATTCGCGTCAGACAGACACGTTCGATTACATAACATTATTAAATAATTCGACACTGTGTGCGTGCGCGTTTCGCGATCCGTCTTTGGGTACGCGCCGGCTGTATTAGCCGCTTGCAATAGCGCGAATTTGACCGAAACTTGTTGCACCAGTCGCTGTGGCGAACAGCGAGATAATTTTTATCAGCCGGTTGCCGAGCCCGCCGGGGCGCTCCCAGCCAGGTCGACGGCTCGATGGAGTTTCACAATCTCATCGCTGACGTTGCTTAAATATATTATACCGTATACGAAATATCCGCATTCGTCGAGGAAAGCGATCGTGTCGAAGATTCGAGACAAACGAAAAAATTGCCAATGTTTTTTATAGACAACGGATCAATTGTAGTTAATTAATTTTCATTAAAAGTAAGATTCGGCGAGAATTTGGAAGATTTGTCGATTGTTTAAAACTCAAGAAAACACTAATTGAATTTTCCATAATAACGATAATGCCAAAAGTTGATAAAAAACATTATTATTTGAAAGATATATTGTTCAGCGATTCATCCGATAAATACCCTTTTTTTTTTACATAGATTTTTACCACCTAATATATTCGAAATTTGCTCGGCATTGCTTTTGCTCGGACTTTAACACGATTCTAGGGCCTAAAAACCGTTTTGTGTATTAAATTGTGTGAGATACACCCTTCTGTATTTTTATTAATATTTAAAACGCTATTGAAAAAAATTATTAACTGTGTATATTGTAAAAGGGCTCGTCCCGTGAATAAATAAACAAATAAAAATGGAATAAGCTCTCTAATGCGTAGACTTTTAAAGAGCATTATATAATATCGAAATCCGACCTCCTCTCGGTTCCCTAAAATGAATACCACACCTAGAACATTCGAAGGAAACTTTTTCATCGTCTTCCGATGTGTATCCCGATAAACTTGCGTAACAATTTCCATGATCTCCGTGTCCCTGAATGCGGTGATCGACCTCGACAATGCGACTTGATTCGTTCGCCGTTTCGCGAGACATTTCGAATGAGGCGCTCGAGTCCCATCGTAATCGGTATCGTCCTTGACTTTAATGACGGCGATTTAACGCATCGATGCTGGATTATAACAAGATTATATCGGCAGTAGTGTACAACCTCGCGCTCAATCCAGAGTAATTTTTTTCTCTTTTATCTGAACTCGCAAGCGAAATTATCC
Organism: Ischnus inquisitorius; assembly: GCA_963924025.1. Taxonomy (NCBI): domain Eukaryota; kingdom Metazoa; phylum Arthropoda; class Insecta; order Hymenoptera; family Ichneumonidae; genus Ischnus; species Ischnus inquisitorius. The sequence goes on from OZ001252.1 coordinate 10,936,028, forward strand.
AGCATTCATAACAGCCGAGGGTCGAAGAGTGGCCAAAAAAACTCATTATTCCATCGCCGTGAAACAACTGCCAGGCGTCGTGACGAGCCGTATTCGTAACTATATTAATTCGCAACATTTAAATGGCCATCTATTTATACAATTTTTTTACATATGCTATTTATATGATTTTTTTATATGTATAAGCTACCGTCGTATACCCTTAAGCGTTTTTGCGAACGCTTCCCACCTCCTTTTTGCTCTCCTAGCACTCCCCGCACTTAGTTAAGCTACCTAACTGCCAGCGCGGCCACAGCCGACTTAGCTACACTTTATCGGAGTTTTCAAGGACACGGGGATACTATGAAAAACCCGAGTCATTACAGTCGGTCATGTTTTTCGGATTTCCCGGTGTGTTCACGAAAGTATTCACTTAAGTATAGATAGCAAAGTCTCAGCGAACTGGACTCTCCGCAAAACGAGCTAAGCGCTCACCCATCCAAGTACTGCCCGCGAGCAATCCTGCTTGACTTGGGTGATCACCGAAGCTGCGCTCCGACCGCGGATCCATTTATGTTATTCGAGAAAACCTCGGAGTCTCACGAGCTTTTTTGTGCCTAATTGAAATGAGATAAAACTGTATGAGTATTGTTTTTTCTAGGATTTATTGATCCTTGTTAAGGATATTGAAATTGTTAAAAGTATCATCGACATTAAAATCGAAACCAAAGAATAAGACTCTCAAAAAATTCGTTCGGCATTTTGCACTGCATACGTGCAACCGGTCACGTACTGCAGTATCCTGCGGTGAATGTCAGGAGTCGTAGACTCTGGTTATGACTCGTTCGATGCTGAGATTGTAAGCAAGAAAAGTCTGCATGCAAAAGGGCGATGGAAAACGGAGCTGCATTAGTTTTTCAAAAATAAAATGTTCAGAACAAATTTTTTTCGTTGAAAGATTCTTAACATAATTGTTCAGCTCACTTTTTTCATTCAACACCTAAATTATAAACGGAAATATTTAACTCGTTCTATCCAAACGGGGATTCGTCTTTAAATGAAAGAAAAAAAATATTCTGCGATTAAAAATGCTCGAGTTTTGGCCAAACAGCCGTTTAATTAGTATTAAATATATTCCAAGCGAAAACTCACGTCAGATTAAGAAAAAAAAAATTACTCTGTGGCGTTAGAAATCTCGCGGCACGGGTTGATTTATTTTTCAACCAATAAAAAATTGAGGGAATATTTATTTTGTATTAAATTATTCTCTATCGCGGATGAGTACAATTTGTCCGATGTCAAAGACATCGAAGTCGTTTTTTCGATATTATTATAGGCCGTGATCCTCGTCTGACTACATAGCATCCTGCCGAACCTGTTTGAATTATCCACTATCGCAGTTTAAAGATACCTTGCCAATGAACGTTAATTCAATCCGTTATAAAGCTTAGGCATCCCGTTTCAATAAGGAGACCTTTGCAATTTTATAGACCAAACCGAAGACCGTTTTTCTTGATTTGATTTAAAACGATACGTTCAACTTTTCGTAATAAATCATAAAGCTGCGCGAGAACAAAAATTATGACATTATAATGGTTTCAAAACAATAGCACAAAATGCTGCAGGTTTGTTGATTTCGTTGCATTACAATATAAAATTGCCCGAATTCGGAATACAATTTAAACGATAAAATATGCCATAGACTCGATTCATTCGGTCGTTTTGTTGAATCTATTAAGAATCCGTTTTTAATGTAGAAACAAAATGTTATCGCAAATTTCTTGTAACCTTTGCAAATCCTATTTTTGTTCTCAAAAAAAAAATCAATCACTCGGAACTATCGGAATTCGAGATTGAAATGTATCGAAATTAGCGAAACCACGAAACCCCACTCGATCGTTAAGTAGATGACGCTACATTAGTCAGAGCGCAAACGGTGACAAATCGTGTGACTCCGATTAACGGTGGGTCTGACGCACGCATTGAAAATTGATACCGTCGGTTGGCTTCGAGCGCATACGTTTAAGGTGGTCCGAGCGGTACAGTCTGAGAAATGCAAGGTTCGGGGAGAATGCAGAAAGAATTTCGAGCGATTCCAATGGGATAAAAATCTGAAAAAGATCAGACGTATGGAAGGCATTCGAGAGATTGATTCTGCGTAATAATAATTCCAAAAAGTAATCAACAATTTAATCTAAAAAAACTTGTTCAAAACATTACCCGGTGATCTAACTATTTTTCTGATGAAAATGATTTTAACTAACTTGTTGTTAACTTTTGATTCTTAAATAAATTCCTATTATTCAAAATTGATGGTCTCAGCACCTTTTGTATGAATGATTTTTTTATAGATTTTTATCCAGAATCTCACTTTTGCCCGGGAATGTAGCGATACATCCTCCTCAATAAGCACGGTCAATTATTCCTCTCCGTTCCACTCTTATTACGGGGAATGTAAAATGTAAATGAGTAAGAAAAAGAAACGAATGAAAAAAAGAAACGAAAGTCTCAGAATCAGGATCGGCGTTCGATGCAGATTTCCTTGGCACATAATCTTTTAATCGTGCAAAAATCCCGAGATAAACACAACGTGTGCATTATCCCCGGTTTCATCGCCGAACAGCATCCCGCTGCAGCGATATCGTGTCGGCATCAGCTGTTATAGAACGCGCTAGTGCGAGTATTAATAGTTACTATATCGTAACGCAATAGCGTAGTAGTAGAACCGCATCATAGAACTCCAATCGATACTTACCTATATATATTTAACATATTTATATATAGGCATAGAGAGGGGAAATTCTTTAAGCGACACACGCTGAAAAGTATCTCGAATGCATCGACGGAATAAACTTACCTCGGCAGCCATGAACGCGTAAGTGTTGAAGGACACGAAAAAGAAGGCCGCCGCGGTTGATAGAAGCAGCATGAATGATGAGAGCGCCAAGATCGCTGCGAGAAGTCCCAAAAGACGCGCGTGACTCCAACCCGGCGTCGTCGGTGAGAATGACAACTGGAAAAAAAAAAAAACCAATAAAAACCCGAATTGATTACAATAAATTCCAGTAAATTACATTGAAAGCATTTCGTCTCTTCGACTGCGGTAGATTACATTTAGCAACAAAATCCGTAACTTTATAAGTGTTTTAATATTATAACAATAAGAGAGAAAAATTAATAATAATGCAATCATTTTCAACGAGTGAAAAGAAAAGAAGAAATTGGACATCCTCGACCGGATATGAACCTTCGATTCGGTATTCATGGATACATATCCGAATTTTAGAAAGTACAGATTGGCGCGCGAACTTGAGAAAAACTTCGAATATCGAATGTACAAGGTTGATAAATCTAGTCTAGCGTCTGGTATGCTATCCTTGAGATGACATTCTTTTATGCATTCTCGACGTTGGGATATATTCGGATAAAAGAAAGAACTGGTTTGTCGATAGGTCGAATACAACAGGCTCAGAAGATTGATAAGGTTCGTAAATTAAACGCATTATCCGATGAAGTATAGAAAATTTCGATTTGATTCACGAAACAGCACTTGGTAAGAAAAAATTGAGAGTTTTCTCGACAAAAAACAAAAAAAAATAAAACCGATCAAAAATACTTATTGGTCGATGATCGACTAATAAAATCGATCAATAGTTCGATATACATAACACGGGTTTTTTAGATAAATAAATTAACAATCAATCATGAGTGGAATTAATTTTTCATATCTTTTTTCTTCTTCTTCTCGAACCACTCCTGAGTCACCCGCTGATAAATTCCATATTTGTGCGAATGCGTCATTCGGGACTGTATAGATCGAATCTTTTTTCTCCATCATCAACCCGATGCAGTGGTAACCTCATTATCTCAATTGGATTATGTTAACGGGATCTTGCGGCTCTCGATTTTGTTGCGCAACGAAGAAGAAAAAAGAATATGCCTCGTGGGGGGGCACTCGCGAGTCGCGTGTCTCGATAAAGCGGCGCTTAGAAGGTCAATAATATGAGACACAAAGTAATCCTCGACTCATCGTGTTTTTTTCGCATTGCCGAGATTTTTTTTTTCCAATTCGCATTACATCGAAAGTCCATTTGAGCAATGAATTTACATCGAACTTTCATTAATGCAGAGTTTCATCGATTCGCCAATTCGTGTAATTCGCAGATTACGTTTACTCAACACTTCGAATTTCTGCTGTTGATATCCACAGACGCAGACTTCGGCAGGTTGGGAATTTTTCATCGAGAAGAAAAAACCTTGCAAAGCTCAGCGACAGAATTCGAAGGCGATCGATCTCGGGACAGTCGAGAGGCGCCGCGTAATAATTCAATCGATCCGCAGAACGCGGTGAAACGACTCCGATGCGGGAACGTTGACTGGGTTTCAAAAGTGAAAGGAGTTTTTTCATTATTGCACAAGGTTAACCATTTCGCAAAATTAATGCGACACAAACGTGTATCGAATCCAGTGAAACATAGGGAGCATTTACCCTGCGAAATAGGTAGACGATTAATTACGAGATACGCCTCTCAGTTTTTTTTTCTTTTTTTTTTTATCAGTCGGCATATGAAAAAACGCATTATACATAAAAGAGAAATAAGGATAAACAGGTCGAGCTATAGTTTACTCACGTATACGAATCGATCCTTGCATAGCTGACTGAGCAGGCCGAGAAATCCAAGCGCCGTGAACCATGCCCACCACAGAACAACCTCGTCCATGTATTGCACATTAAGCACGCCGAAGACGAAGATGAATTTGTAAAAGACGAAGTTTCCAAATTTGTCCTTAAGATGCTGACGCTCCGACGGTCGTAATTCGCCGAAAACGAGCTTCTGTATCGTTTTCCCCAGAAGGATCAGCGCGCAATACGCCATGTTCATGAGTGGCTGAAAACAAAAAAACAATGAAGTATGAAAACTCGGTTACCGAATGTGTTTGATGCATTTTTTCCGAATTTTATCTTTGGGTATAGCTTTTGGAATTGTTTTACTACTATTGATTATTATTATATTGTTTTGCTTTTTTTCAATACATTAAATTCATAATAATAATAATAACAATATTTTTCTATATTTCAAGACATTTCGTTGGTATTCAAATAATTTGCACGTAACTGATTGAAATTTTTTTACATTTCTGTTCAACGCTATTTTCTTGCACTGACAATGCATTTTTGTAAAAATTGTTATTACAGTTATTGCTCTTTTGTTGCGAATCGCAGAATTGGGTGATGAAAGATTTTCAAAGATTCAAGGACGACGTTATGCGTTAAGAAAATATTTGTCATCGGATAACCCGTAGAAGGTAATCGGGCGAGTCCTCGCTGATGCGGCAACTGGACCCGACTCTGGTCGCATTAATGCAAGAGTGTCTCACTGATTGCGCTAACTTGTCGGGACGACAAAAGAAGCAGTGCCGGCGCAGGACGCGTGACGCGACGCGAGACCCGCGTCTGGGATCGCATGAAAGAGCCTTTGGGACTGTCGCAAATTAGATGTGATTGAGAGGAAACCGGACAGGTTGCGGAGAGATGTGCAGCAAGCCGAAATAAGAGTCTGGCTCGTACGAGCTCCTCTGTTATCTAAAGTAGCAGTCTGGTCCATTGTGTTGCAGCGCCTGCGGAAGGGCCTCACCACTTCAACGACGACGCAGCATCCAGTACGTGCCGGAGTAGCCTCTTGCGTGAGACAAAACAAGCCTTCGCACTCGATACCGCAGGAAAAATTATAGGCACACGTACAAATGCGCCCGACAATTCGTTAGGAAAACTAGCGACGTCGAAGCTCTTGGCACGTTCGAGAATAAACTAAGGTTGGTCTATGTAAAGTTACAAAAAGAACGCTGGAAATCTGAAGAAATCCGAAGGGGCACCTCAAATGAAAACCGAAAAGTGGCGCCTGAAAAGAAATACTCATAGAGAAAAATATTTTTCGGAAAAGATACTTTTCATACGAGACCACATTAGTGTCTGAACGGAAAAAAAATCTTGCAAACTTTGTATTGAAGAATCTCACAGATAGAATTTTTTAATAGCATTTTCCTGATCAACAAGAAAGATTAAACGAGGCTTTTGGACGTTTCGGGCGTTTATTAATAACTACCGACAAGTGTCAGCGGTATAAAGTAGAAACGATCGAGCCTCTCGATCTCTTCGGACAACGTTCAAACGAGCTTGTTAGTACAATCAATCCTCTCTTCATGAAACGCCTAGTTCGCGTTCACGAACTACGCCCGTGACATTGGTCAGTCGCAAAGCCTCACACGCCTTACACACGTGCGTTCCATTCGTCAACTCGTCCGACTGTCCGTATCAACTGCGTAGCTTCGTTGCCAAATAAACGGGGGCTGAATGTATTAAAGGATGCCTAATTTTAGCCGGAAGGCAGCCAAGCCCGTCCCGTCGGCTCTTATCTAGCATAGACGGCGAAGGGAGAGCGAAGCGTATACGAGCAAATCCCCAGTGATCACAGAAACCCGCTTTGCACGAGGATTGGGTCACGCCCTGCAACCTACCGATCGGCTGAGCTTAGCTCAGTTTACACGGCTCTTTCGTCGCTTTCCCTGTTTACCGCGAAAAGTTAGATTGAATACGGTAGGAAAACACTCGCCGATCGAGAGCGGCGCGGCGTGTATCTCATCGACGATATCCGATATTGATCGATTCGTCTCTTTATTTACCTTTGAGGAGTGTCCATGACGCTGCAGACGATTCAATCGAGAGCGCTTTTGCTTCGGCTCAACCGAAGTTTATACATCATTTGCAACCGAAGCTTTTCGGTCTATCGTAAAAGTGATTTATTGGTTGCAAACTTTAGTTTATAAGCGTTCTGTAATTCATGTTGATGCTCTACTGCAAATAATGTTTATAATTTCGGACCCAATTCGCATTCACGATTCCCAATTTGTTCTCCAGTGGAATTTTGGATCCAAAAGATCATTGGCTTCGAAATATTTGATTACATAACAATTTATTGCACAACTTTCTATAAAAGGCTGCGGGAATTTTTACTGCTATGTTATAGCGAATAATTCGGTGGCTAGGCGAATAACTTATTGAAATATTCGTCCGTGAGCATTTTTTCGTGCCGGGCGACGTGGAATTGAATGCAATTTCAGGAAATTAAAAAATGTATGAATATGAATGTGTTATGGAAATTTGTAGAATTATCGATGAGGATTAACAATGGTTCGACGAGGGGAAAGGAACTTTGAGCCATGTTTTGTAAATTCAGATTATACTTCACTGCAGATGGCTTTTATAGTTTCCGTCGCGATTCAAATTCGCGACTCTCTATTCGATGTTCTTTTCAACACCATTCAAAAAAATCATTTAGGTCGTATTCAGTGCAAAAAAAATCTTAAATGAATAACAATGAGGCCGGTAGAATTATTGTATGTAAAACTGATCGACGGTGAAAAAATGCAATTAAACGGAATGAAAAAATTGTATAAAAATATATATAAATTCGTGGAATCGTCGACGAGGGTTAATAACGGTCAGAGCTTCGGTGTCAACGTCTCGTCTATGCTAATGCTGTATTTACCGATGTGTTGACTACGCGTACACGTCGTGAGATCTTTATTATTGACGTGCCGTTTATTAGCAGTAATTAATAAGATTGGTCGCGCATCGACACGAATTATAGGTACGCGTTTTTGCAGCGTACAAGCGCGCAATTATCGTGGACTTCGGACGCTCGCCGTAGGAATTATCGGTGTTTATTAGCCGGCGTTGTCGTCAACGATTTCGTGGAGAGGCGCGCGAATGTGAGACCTAGCCGAAGCCAATGAACGCAGTGAGGCAATTCTTCGAATGCATCATCGACGTTTTCTTTCTTTCATCGGCGCGGAGTCTCGTCGTCGAAAGGTGTCCATTGTGTACGTGGTCGTAGGTCAAGACGCCACGTTAGAAAAAACTGACACAACGGTGGCAGTGAACTTTAACGTACCGAGAAGCTTCGAGCGGTTCGGGCCCAGGAAATGTGAGACTCAGAGAGAATTTCAAGCGTTTCCTGTTAGGATGAAACTTAAAACAAATCAAGCATATGGAAAGTATTCGCAAAATTGATTTCGCGTAATAATAATTTCAAAAAGTTATTATAAAATTAATGAACATTTTTTTTTTAACATATTATCCGGCAAACTTTTTTTTTTCAGAAAAATTTCTTCAAAAAAACATTTTTGTAAAAAAGAAAAATTTCAAAGTCAAAAATTCTGAAAAAATTTACATTTATTCATTTATATGTATATGTAGCTCTTAATTCATGATTAAATTATTTCAAAAGAATTTCTTTTTGGCGAATACATTGTTCGCCACGACGATTTTCTTAGATCTTTTCAAACTAATTTTAAATATCATTCAGCGATAGGAATTCTTGAAAAAATATAGTTTGGCATCACGAACTAAACTACGAACGCGAATTGTTTTATTTAAAAAATTCAATTAGTTTTCGACTTCACTTTTTTTAGCGTAAGTCTTGAAACTCGCCTTCGGTCGATTTGTCCGTTTGACATTGCCTCGACCTTACCGCGAATATACAATCCCGCGTTACTGCTATACAATTTAATATTTGATCCGTAATTAGTGCCTCCTTATCGGGTCAGAGCTATTCGGTGACGCCAGAACTTCGTCGTGCGAACGTTCGAGTAATCGTCGAGTGTACAAATTATTTTCACGTGTCCCTCTCTACTCTGGTGCGTACAATGCCAACGCGAGGACAGATTAGATTGGTCGGTCTGAGACGCGTTTGGCAAGTGTGCCGCGCAAAATAAACGCGCTGACGACCGAAAACCACGCATTCTTTTCAACACTCGCTCCCGTCTCTATTCCTTCGGCCTGAGCGATAAACATTATTACTGCAAATAACATTTATCTTTTCCGCAATTTTTTTTCTTCCGCGTTGGTTAAATGCCGAACAAAAAAATCGTTTTTTATGCCGCAAATAAATTGAGCAACTGTTCGAAGCCGGAATTTCCGCATTTTTCCAAATTATGAAAATATCTGCATTTTTTTCTGCCCTTTAAACTGATCAGTGTTATTCCTGTTATCTTGTAAATTTGAGATAAAATTTTTTTTTACCCATTCCACGGAAAAATCATATCGATATTGATGTTTCGACAAGTTGAACCGTTTTCGACGAGGGAACGATCGACCCACTTTTCAAGTGTCCTCTGCCGAGCCACGAAGAAATCGCGGTTTTTCCGATGGTTCATTTTCCTTACTTTACTTATCGAGTCGCGCGACGATTCGGCTAATGCAATGTATCTAACGGACTCGCACGGGCGCGCGTTTTTCACCAGCATGATAATTAAGTCGACAACGCTCGAACGAGGGCAATCTGAGGCAAATGCATTTTTCATGAAAACGGGAGGAAGCCGGATAATTATATAGACTGTTGTTCCGGAAAGTGGATGGTAAATATGAAATGTTGGAAGCTCGCCATTTTTCCGCAGTTTTGCTACAAAATAACATCGATATTTTGAATCTTTCAAGCTTTTACGCAGCAAAAAGCTCTCTATTTATATACATTCTTTTCCTAAAGAATAAAAATAATTTGTTTGTCGTCATTTTCAAATAATTCCATTCGATAATTTTTTTTAGTGCAATTTGGATGTTTTCTCATCAAAAATTGTTTACGAATTTAAAAAAATACGAATAAGCAATGAGAAAAATACAATTCTTTTCGTTTCGCAAAATATTTTTCTCATTCGAAAAAAAAAAATGATTTTGCACTCGTATTTCGACGATTTGGCAAGGATTTTGTTGATGCATTTCCGGTTGCAATGAAAGAGGAACGTAATCGTCGCATGTGTCGCGGGGGTCGTGGCCAATCTCACAACGTCGACGTACGACCGGGTTATGCAAGTTTCCAAGCGTATTCCCGCTCGCCTGCTTGCCTTTCGCGCTTGTTCATTGTGAATACGCGGCGTTACCGCTTTGCCTGTCGTGTTTCTCAAGCCCGCCTCTATTGTGAAGTGGAAGCACAGAATTTCAAACTGCTTTGCGTGCGTCTCGCTCGGCCCTCGCGTTGCTTTTGCCGGTACGTTGCAATGCGGCAACTAATTCCCTATTTTCCGAGTTATGGTATACGCGATGTATAGATATATCGAATGGATTCTGTGGGTAGTCATCGACTACATTGTAGATAGACATTGTAATAGCTCGGCGAGCAGTAATGGGCCGTGGGTCTGAAGAAGAGAACGTCGTTGCGGTAGGTGTATTCGCCGGACTATCCATTGTCGTCATTGTGATGCAGTCTCTGGTCGATGTTTCGTCTCGATCCATAGAAAAAAAGGATTTTTCACCGCACTGTATACTACAAGGATAACTCTGCGGGGGACAGCGAGACAAAACGGCCATACAGAAGCAAAAATGAATTTAAAAAGTAAGATAAAATGAGGAAAAAAAATAGTGTAAGATATTTTTTACCTGAGAAAAAATTTGATAACATTATGATGTATTTTAAAAAATCAGATGAAAAAGAAATAATGTGATGGAATTTGAAAAAGCTTTGATTGGAAAATAATTCTTCCGTGGAAAAATCAGGAAAATTTCCAAGGCTTTCAAGATTTCCAGGACGACTGGAGACCGTGGTAAGATGCGATGTTTAAATAAGCCTATAGAGTTCATCATTTGCAATCTTTGAACAGCCTGGATAATTAAAAAAAAATGTTTTTCTAATGTACAACCTGTTTTTCCATTTTTTTTCCCTCTATATTACTATGGACGATAGATTCTAAGATTTCTGTATGATTGAATAACGAGCTTTTCAGAAACTATTGGATAGAATCGTTGATAATTCGCAATTGCCGGAAAATGTCCAAGGCCTTTATAAGAAACGATTCAAAGTTGTAACTGCCGATCGAATTTGTCTCGCGCAATCTTGAGTTTCTTCCTTGTCGCCGTGCAACTAGACGTGAATTGGAGTGGCGTCAAGCGTCCTCTTTTCCTTCTTGTCCTCGCTGGATTGTCCCCAATCCACTGTGGCCCAAGTTCTCGTCGCTCGTTTCGTTTCTTTTCTCGCGGTCCAATGGAAGGAAGGACGGAAAATCATCCGGCGGGACCAACAGCGGGCCACCGTTCGATAATCGATAACCATGAGTATGTCGGGATTGCTCGATGCAGTACACGTTAACCGGCCCACCGGCTCCGAACTCGATCCCGTTCTCCTCTCCTTTGACCGTTTCGCCACATCTTGGGAGTGATAAAACTGTAACGGTCTCAGACCATCAACGCCGAAGATATGCTGACGATGCACCGGTGAATCCTGAGTTTTAGATCCCTTTTGCATGCACCGGAGGATCCATTCAATAAATTCTATGTGTACTTTAGATATTGATCTCCGGAATTCGAAACTGTTGGTTGTATTAGCTTGTATTTCTCAATATATTCAGGAAAGGTAATAAACTATTTTTATTTTATTTTTATTTAACTAATTTTTATTTGTTGGATTATATATACTTTTTTAAATTAAATTATAATGTGATTTTGTGAAATTAATCTTTTCAGCACCTTCCATATGCTTAATATTCTGTTGAATTTTATTCCTTTGACATGTACCCGAAATTGTCTTTGAATCGACGATTAGTTGGACTGAACCGCTAGTGCTACTTTAAGCTAGTTCGAGCGGTGCATCAGAAAGTTAAGTTGCCGGGTAATTTGTTAAAGAAATTTTTTGTTTCATCAATTTGTAGGCAACTTTCAGGAATTATTATTACGCACAATCAATCTTTCGAACACTTCCCATATGCATGATTTTTTTTCAGATTTTTAACCCACTGTACATAAATTGTTAATTTACACCGAAGAAAGGATGAGTTCGTAAAAGAATAATGCATTCGAAAAACCTATCTTTAAAAAGAAAGGATATGCAATAACTTACTGTTAGTCTTATCGACTAATTGCTGTTTTTCCTAACGCGACGTTTCTTTCCCGTCTAGTCGAATAATAGAATGAATTTCCGCGACGTAGAGCAAGAAAAAAAGAAAAAGAAGAGGCGATGTTCCGAAACGATTTTGCGAAACTCGTGAAATACGCATTCGGTTAATCGTTATTTTTCCTCGTTTACATTTACCGACCACATTGCCGCGTCTACAATTAGTGCGTAATCACGAGTTATTAAAGCGATGGGGGACAGTCGCGTTCTTCATTCGTCGTTGGCGTTTCAATTTTCTTACTTCGGCAATTACGGCTACATACCAATTCGCGCTATCACAACGGCACGCAACATTGTACGAATGAATCGGCGTGGTGAAATAAACGCGCGATTGGTATTACCGTTCTTGGGCTTTTTCGCAACATTTATTTCTTACTTTTTCACCGCCGTTTCCACCGTCGGACTGGGTAAGTACATACTCTGCCTTCGGGCTCGCGATCTATGCAATTTCGTAGTGTAATTGCACGTCTGCCCCAGACCGGACGTTAATGTAACTCGATTAAACGCTAGAGAAGAGGTCTTTGGAGTTACGGCAAGTCAGTCAAAGGCGTTACATTGAACGACATCGTTGAGCAATAATGAGAAGTGTAAATTATCGTGGACTTGGAACTACGCTGGGATGAGGGAATGACGCTCATTTGACGGACGTTCTGATTTCAGTTGCCGGCGAAGCGTCGAGCCGCGCCAACCGAACGTGAGACGGTTTGCGGAATGTCCCGAGACTTTTGCGATTCTCGCATAACCGTGCAGGGTGGAAACACCGCTTTTAACCACCTTTGGTCGACTTTTGGCCACCAAGTTTGAAATTACAGAACTCTTAATAAATTCAAATGAAGAGGATGGCGGTTTGATCAATTTACGTATGTGAATACTTCCAAGGTATAGACATCGAAATGTAGTCAAATAAAAGTTCGATAGCAATTTTTTAATAAAAATGCCATGGGAGATGAAGAAAAAGGCGAACTCACCCAAAAGCACACGGGCTCTTGAATCATGCAGGCCAAGAGCTCTTTGAAATGGACAACCGGCGTCCTCGTGTCGACGATACTGTCGTTGGCCTTTGCCACATCTTCGTCGACGGTTATACTCGTTTGATTCGTTTGCCAGCCTGGATCCTTGACGATCTGCGCGGCGTAGTACACGGAACACGACAGTATGGCGACGCTGATTGTCGTGTAGACACGAAAACTCGGGACCGGTAACCGGTCCAAGAGCACCGTCGGCATTATGGGATCAATTTTCGACGCTGCTACCGGCTAATCGTCGAAATTCGACCACCCTGAAACAGATAAAAAAATACCATCATTATTATCAAATCCATATTTTCAAAAAAGACGAAATTTTTTAATCTCGATTATAAAAGTGCATCTGAAAGTCGAATGTTGTCCAAACGTTTACTAATTATTTACATCGGCCCTGCTATCGGACGACCCTCATTACTTCGTACCGAGACTGTCGAGTTTTATTTATAATTCGATTAATTAAAGCGGATAGACGATGCTTGTTTGCCGCGGGTTATTTTTGCGCCGTCCACTATACAGGCGCGTCCTCGGAAATTAGCTCACTAAGTTTCAAGCCACTGGCAAGCTGGCACGAAGAGTTAAGAAAGGCGTGGATGTGAATTAATCGATAATCCGGTGGATAGTCGCGCCAGCGAGAGAGGCTCTGTTTGGACGGAAACTTCAAAGCATTCTTCCTATCGTAGTGCCGAGGCCGGACAACCCTTTCGCCGAGTCGAACGGACCTGCTTGCATCGCTTCCGAGGGATGCTCTCTCGAGATTTAAGAAATTATTATTGGCATGTGCATGCGAGAGGCGGTTGACCTAGTTAACGAACTCACGAATCAATTTTAATGTACATGGACATTTTTTTTGAAAAATGTTTATATGAACCTTTACAGCACTTTTTAAAATTGAATCTCTTTTTTTTTTAGATATCTCGATGATGTTCAAATTAAAAAAATACATTCAGGTCAAAAAACGTGTTTTTCTTGTCTTATCGGTAGTAAAATCTTATCAACGATCGAATGCGATTGATTGATTATACCGGTCACGGTTCTGTAAGAACGAATGATAAGATAAATAGATGTTAGAAAAATTGAAGAATTTCCATTTTTTTTGTATCAATTTTATGATTTTTTTTTTTAAATAATGACCACTTTTCGAGCTGGAATTTTTCTGTATCATAAGAAGATTGTTGTCAATAAACTATCGCACGCGAATACTATCGGACTTTTTTGTCACTGTTAAAAAAAACACGTTTTTTTTCTACGAAAACGCTTTTATTAGCTCGAAAATGTTATCTTAGAAATATTTAATTTACGGTTGTAAATATAATTAAATCATTGAATAATTGTTACTCAATGAACGTTAATCGAGAGATAATTCTTACATTTTTTAAAGGCCTTTCAACGGTTTCAAGAGAACTTTAATTATGGAGGAAAGTCCCATCCATGAATTACAAAAGAAACAAATCTACCATTCAACTGCTGTTACTGTAATGAAGGAAACACGGAATAATTATGAAATAAAACGATCCCCTTTAAGAGCGAACGAGATAAGAAACGCAAATGAGGAAACGATACATTTGATAATCATATCGTCCGCCGCAGCGGGCATGCAAGTTGAACACAATTGATCGTCGCGTAGGTCGGCTCGCCAACTTTTCACCGAGACACGTGGCTATTCGTTAATAATTCAGTTATATCCGCGTGTCGACAACGACCACCGACGCTCGGCGATCGCGAATCGCGTGTATTCTGCGAAGAAAAAAAACACATAACTGCGGTCATCGCGAGTTCTCGACTGTATAGAGCGACATGCAGGCGTGCCGTATGGACACGTATGCACACAAAAAAAATTAGGCAGGCTAAATTTTTTGGAAAAAAAAAAAAAAAAAACAGAAATTGATTGATCAAGTCGGCGCTGCGTCGTCGCAGGATTTCCGTCGACTCGACGCTCAAACGATTTTTTTTCCTTCGTCTTCCATGCCATAAGGAAACTCCATGTTAATTTCTACCGTTGGAGGAAAGCGGCGATGTAGTTATTTGTTGTGTCTCGAGGAAACTTTACATAAGTAAAATTATCAATCCAATTAAATTTGCAATTCAAACTCGGTACATCTAGTTTACAAATTTCTACGTGATTGCGAAACATTGATAAAAGCTGAGTTACTTATTGTTTCCTCGAGTTAAGCATAAACGCAAATGCGCAAGGAGAATAAATTCCGAATTACCCAGCTTAAAGTGAGAAACGGAGCGAATTTGGAAGATGCTTTTTTTACCGCAAATTAATTGTTTACATTTTTCAAGTACATATACATTTTTAAAGGAGTTTCTAAGTTTTTAAAAAAATGTGAAAAATAGGAGAAATTCTATTAAAACGTTTTGTCGTTCTCTCTTCGGAAATGCGTGAAAAATTGCTGTGAGCAGCATCGTTGAAAAGTTATTGCTCCTGAAAGCGACCTGAGGAATTTTAAAAAATCCGTGATTCCGAATTTTCGTCCTTTCTGCGATATCTCTCATATTTACGAAGAAAAAGGCACCACGCGCCACGACAAAATCTCTCGGTACTCCATCCGGTGTATTTTCACGCGTAGATCACGGATCTAGTCTTATTTTTGCGATATCTTCAGCAGGAACTGAGAAAAACGTGAAAAAATTAATTCGCAAAATTAATTTTTAAAAAACGCATTATCAATTTTGACCTGCTCATCTTCGAACAGCGAAATAAGTGATCCGAAATTCAATAGATGCTTGACTAAAAAGTAATTTAGATTGGACGAATGAAGTGTAATGAGCAAAAATGTTATGAATTCAACGTTAAATTGAGACGTAAGAGTACCAAAGCGAGTTGACGAGCTCGCACGAAAAATGACGAGATGGTGGTTTCCGGGTATATAGGCCGTTAGAAATAGCGCGTGGGACAACGACCCGAGGGCTGCTGTTGCTCACTGCTGGAATAGAGTCTTTGGAGCATCGACACGACGAGGTAATGCAACGCCCCGTGAGTACGGGGCGGTCTATGTGGCTCGGTGTAACTACAGAGAGGCCGGTTCTGGTCGCGGAAGGAAACAGGGAATTAGCTATTAGGCACCGGTGAGAGCCCGGACGAGGCAGAACGCGGCGGTTTCGTCAGATCGCCGGATCCTCTTGGGCTCGATTAATATTTTCGTTGCCTTTCCGTGTTTCGCCGTGTACGAATTTTATTTATCGTTGTTACCGCAATTAAAATCACAAGGAAAAAAATTATCTACAAAAACGAAACATTGCAACAAAAATATGGATGAATCGATTGAAAAAGCATTGGTTAAAAAAAAGCAAGGAAAAAATTATCTGCGCGAATATTTATCGTGTTTAATTATCTTCAAGGAAAAATGCTCGATTCAAAGATTCTTAAAGCGTTAGTCACGGATCGCTGCCAATTGAATGCGACTTTTTTTCATAATTATTTTACGTTGAAGATACACTTTTATTCGTACGTTTTTTAAGAAAGTGGGTATTTCCATGCTGCACGCTTCGCCGAATGTTTGTAAACATTAAAAAAAAACCCATGTATTGACGACGATCGGAATTCCAGACGCGCCACGCGTGGCTTCGAGTATACGCGTTGGAAACTCCAACTTCGAGTTCAACTATCCGAATGCAGTGAAAACGAGTACAATCCTTTTTTTTCCGGTCGGTCGTTTTCATCAGAATTACCTCGCGTATACGTGAGCGATGATTTATCATCACTGATCGATCAGAATGTGTTATGTAAGTAATCTCGAACCCGCGGATTACAACAGAGTCATCGAAACATTGTGAATCATTTCTATTCATACGTAAATGATTCCCAACAAATTCGCCTGAACAACGAGGAACGATGTATTGTTTTGTACAACTGTGAAGATTTTCTTTCATTGCATATTTAAGCGTAGATTATTTTGGTTTGATAGATGTATATATTAGTAATAAAACTTTCAAATTTGTTTTAGTAACCGAAAGAAGTTCAGGTAACCGAAAATTATTCATTAAAAAAATGGCAAATTTTTTTATTTTTAATATCGTTTCCAGAGTTCCTTTTTGTATGTTAATTGATTTTCGCTTGATCGTGTTAATTTATAGTTATTCATAAATAAAAAAATGTTAATAATACAAATCTCTAATCAAATGGTGTATATTGTGTTTTTTGTTCTGGTCCTTTTCCGCCGGAAATGACGAGCCGAAACGAGACGTGACATTTAATATATAACGTGGCTCACGTGCGCCAGACTCGGAGCAAGTGACCCGAAGTGAAATAAGCCCGCAGAAGTCGAGAGAGTAAGTGTACGTGGCCGAGAGTTACTGGAAATCGTTTCTGATATACTCTCGCAGAAAACGTCGGAGACGTGTGCAATACATTGTGGCCAATCCATACTCGCGTTCCGAGCAGCTTGTAGAGCCCGAGCCGGAACTTCGTAGATAAAGACACGCGGATCTCTATGTCATCAGACACCGGGCGCCTGGCATCGAGCCGGCTTGGAACGCTCGCTTTCGTCAAAATTACAAGTCAGACTACTAGTCAGTTTTCGTCGCAGTTTCTCTCGTTGCGAAAAAAAATGTATCTCGTCTCTCGATCGATATTGAATGAAAATTCAAGGCCTGTGCGGTTAAAAACAATTTTTTGTCTCTATCCCTAATGTGTGTTGCCATTTGAGCTGTCGGCAGAATGCAGATGCTTATCGTAGCTTATAAAAAAATGAACGAGTTTGGAAAAAAAACATTCTTGAGAAAACCATAATTTTTTTTTCATGAATACCGACTCGACGTCTCATAAAAACGTGGATACTCATAAAGGTACCATCTCAAGAAGCTTTTCAAACTAAACGAGCTAATTCCTTCGTAGCACACGATGTTGCCGAGAGAGCTTCTGTACCACGTATACCGTAAGTAACGACCGTTCGCGTGTAACGGTAGCGCGATACGCACGAATCAGCGGAGAATGGGAAAGAGCGAAGGCGTGTCGCGCGTTCAAACCGCCTTCGCAAAAAGGCTTAAGGCGCTTCAATAATTAGCTCAAAGGCAACAGAGACCGTTGAATATTGCTCTTGTTATCAAGATTCCTTATGAAGATCCTTGAGGTCCTTCTTAAATTAAATCAAAATATCTTTGAAAATTCAATTACGAAGATTTTTTTTTGAACTCGAATTTTCTTTGAGAGTGCCATTATGAATGAATTTTTCCTCCGATAAAAAAAATCAACAATTCGGGGTGACAATGTCGCTGAGTAATTTGTTTAATTGAAAAAAGCAGGCAAAGTTGCAAGGTCGAGTGTGTCGAGTGACCCCGGTCGTCCTTTCACCGTATATACGTCCGTTCCCGAAAGACCGAAATTCAATGAAGTTTCTCAAGGGTACGTGTTCGACATCGGAGATTTCGGCGATCGTAATTCGATTGTTATTCTTTGAAAATCCGTCATGACATAACCGATTAAAACCATGACTAACCTATCGAAGAACAGAAAAATGTGGTCTCTTTTACCGGTGTTGGTCCACCGTATATTTAAGGTAGTACTAGCGTAAAGCCTGACTTCGATCACGCTTGCGTGAGATTCGAAGAGAATTCACAAACGCTTTTCAATGGGATAAACCTCTAACAAAAAACAGGGATACAGGAGGGTGCTGCAAAGATTAATATTGCGTAATAAAAATATCAAAATGTTATCAACAAATTTTCGAAAAAATGTATTGCTTAACAAACTACCCGGAAACTTAATTGTTTTTTGTAAATGAAAATGATTCGTAAATTTTCACAAATATAGTATGCATATTTTCAGAATTTCGTCCAATTTTTTGAAATTACGTTTCCATCCATCATTTTGTCCAAAAAAAGTATTTGTAAATTCTCTTTGAACCTCACGCAAACGCGTTCAAAGTCAGACTGTACGCTACTACCTTAAAAACCCTAAATGAATGATTACCCAATTTTCATCACACTTTCCAAGGGTTAATGCATGACCCTGAAAATTTTCGTTTCAAAATTTTCTCAATGTCGGGGAGCAGTAATATTTTCAGACAAAAAAGTATCTGCAACAATTTCTCTCGTGTAATTGAGTTTATAGTAAAAACTCGATGAATAATAAACACGTGATTATCCTTCATGAAGTTGTCTAAATTGTTTAATCAGCCGAATGCACACGCAGATGTCTTCTTACGTCGCAGCTCTCACCGCGCGCCGCATGTGCGAAAATGAATGCAATAGCGGTTGAGATAATTGGTAATTGTCAAAAAATTTCTTCGATCTGCCAGCCACCAAAATCCCCATAAATCCTAACCTCGCGAAAGAAAGTATCTTCGGTGTGAAGCAAAAAGGAAAAATTACCCTCGTTTCCTCTCTCGTCGCTGCAGGCTTCGAGGGTGGTTCTGCGACGACGTGAGCACGTTGTGTGCCACCCCCCTATACGTCGCACATAACCAAAATTCACTTTTCTCTGCACCACTGAAAAAAAAAAAACAAAAATTCGAAACTTTTGTTTTTCCTCACCACCGAGTCACACGCGAGAAAAAACCGATCTCATCGCAATAATGTCGTAATTACCGTAGCACTGGGAGAGACAGAAAAAAATTTAACCCTATCGAGTCACAGTAGCGATCGAAAACACAAGAACGTTTAGGCACTGTGCGAGACCGAACGGGACGCGAGATCGACTAACACTGTGTCGCAGCGAGAAGAGTGTCTGATACTAACGGCTGTTACTACTGCATACCGCTTTCACGTTGCCCGCGACGTCTGCTCTTACTGCCGTTGTGGGAAGAGCGTCGTGACCGAAGGAAACCAAATCGGCGATAGCGACCGCTGCAACGGTCCCCGCGGCAACACTTGCCAAAAACTCTGTCTATACCTCGGTAATATTTCCTCGAGATATTTTTAACGTTTACTTTATAATACAGAAACTGTGCGTGGTTGAGTCATTCGGCGATGTTTCGCATTGAGCGACCTTGCGGCTACGGCGATTCGTGAATAATCGACGTAACACTTGTTGTCGTTCTCGTTTTTCTTTACTTTCGATTGTTTATTGTTATCGTACACACGAGACACGAATTTATTTCTGTATGTCGGTCCGAGCAACGTGGTCTCTCGTCGCTCGTCAGTTGTTTTGTTTAACGAGCTCGTTGCCTCTCGTTATCGAATTTCGGGGCCCTGCGCAGCGGACTCGATGCAAATTCTTCGGAGATTCACGCGGTGCGACCAAACACACCGAGGAGTCTTGTACGTACGTACGGAAAATTAATTTCTCAGCGTGGGCGATAAGAGATAGCTCGAGGGCTCGTAAGCGGTTGTACACGGCTTTTACACCGCAACGACTTGACGCGATTGCCGCGACGCCACTGGTCGTCAGCGGTGCTTGGAAGCTACGAGTCTGTCGATAACGCAGGCATGGCGGCGGTAGTTGCCGGACGAAAGAGCGCAGAAGCCGACGCTGTGCCGTCACGACGCCAACGGCTGTGAGAGAAGGTAAATTCAGCCTCGGTAAGTGTACTCACTACTTTACCGACGGATAGTTCGATTTTTCTAGCGAACGCCTTTACCGACGGAAGATTAATGCGACTTCGCGCATTCCATCGAGTGTCTCTGTTGTAGAAATGAGAAGTAAGTTCTAATCAGTTGAGTCGTTTCTCTCCATACTCAACCACTTCATCGATGAAAATTGATCTATTTGGCGGTAAGGGAATATACGAAATTCTCATGATTTTATCACCCTGGTTGTTGATAAACCATCGCGAAATCGTTAGAAAGCGAAAAAAGGTAAACAAATCAGAATTCATATTTTCATCAATAACTTTCCATGTCTTTTTTTTACGCGATCCATTTAAAATTGTTTCACTCGTATTAAATACCTCGAATACGAGGTCATACTTTGCGGAAGTCAATTTTTTTTCCTCAACAATTGCACACGTAATGTGTTGAACTTTTCAATTAACAACGTATACGAGGCGCGGAAATTGATTGTAAATATTATAAAAATCGTTGCAATCCAATATCTCTACTGTCGCGCGTTCCTGGCGCGGTCTCTCGGTTGGAGTGACAATTATTATTTATTAATTCAAGGCAGTCTTCTTAGAGTTTTTGCTGGATTTGAATTGTTGGGTACGATTAACGCGCGAGATCCATTAACAGTCGAATACGTGCCAAGTCACACACGATGCTGCATGCTCAAGGCCATCACAAGTAAATGTAGGCAAACATCGGACAACATCGAGATACACTAGAAAACTCCAAAGATAATTTGGATCGTTAATTGTCAGATGTAACTCTGAAACAATCACTGATTTGTCGCATGATCGCAAATCGCCATATTCATACTCTAAACGAGATCCAAGTTGCCTACTTAAAGAAACAAAGAAAAACGTGAACGAAAATTCAAACTCAACGAAAGCTTATATTAAACGATTAAAAGGAACCGGGCCAAAGTCTGGGATCTGTTTTTCTGGAAAGCATCGTGGAAATTTGTTAACGCTTCATTGAAGCGTTTAGAAGATACAGTAATTTAACGAGCAAGATCTATCAAAGCCTTTTACTTGACCCGACCCCATTGAGGCAACATTTTTTAATTCAGTCCCATAGTCGTCAATCGTCTCCGTCCAATTGCATAAGTTTCGTAAATTTTCGTCCTCGATCACCCAGTTTCCGTTCTAAAATCGTGTATCCACATTTTCTTTTTTTTTTTTTTCAATCCAGCCGCAATCTTGTTCTGGGCGAGTGCGTCCATTCCCGTACGGTACATCTGCACACGCCCGACACATCAACTCCTCTCATTGCTCGTCTTCATCTTCTTCCCCACGCACGCGAGTGTACGTCTCTCGTCGAGCGGTATATCTGTCCATACATTGCTGCCGCGTCGCGATTCCCTCTTGCCGCTTACGACGACAAAACGACGAAACTATCGGCTCACCACCAGTAGAGCGATCGCTTTCCGCCAGCGCGGACTTTGAAGCGCGTCCCGGTCTTTCACATATATATTCATAACATATATACATGCGTATACAATAAAACAAATAATCGTCCGAGCGTGTAGTCCGCGGCCTAACGATATTCCTGCAGCGAGCATCGATAGTCATTCGACGCCCGAGTAAACGAAGTTTCTCCGTGAATGTTCGTTCGTTCGTGGCCGCCGAGTCGTGGATGAGCGAACGAGCACGTGCTCACGGCCCGGACGTCGCTGCCAGTTTGTCGGGTCCCGAGTCTCCGAACCGGCAGTCGCGTTAGTAACAGCAGGTGTCGTGCGTGTAGTGGCGAGACCCCACCACTGGACGGCTCTCGCTGCCGAATCGCGATTGTTCGGTGTAATCGAATCGCAGAGAAGTGGGGATAAGGCGCTGCTGGATATTCGGGTAGGTGAGACGATGTGTCCCAACAGATCGTCGTATTTCGCACGCTATTACCATAATCCTATTGACGATTCACTTTTTCCATTGAGTTCTCACAATTCTCCGCGCGAATGATTTACGCTCGCAGCAAAAACGTTCGATACAGACCCGCGCTATTCGTTCAATCATCGAGACTATCGAAGTTCTGAAAAAAAGCCTCGGCTCTGTGAGATCGAAGCTTGCCGTGCGCTAGATTCGAGTACATTTTGAGGGGTTAAGTGCTTCCGTTTTTGTTTAGTTCAATTCGACTCAACCCAAACGTTCGTTAAAATAGAAACGAAAATTTCGTATTTTGCAACTACTTTGAGGCGAAAGGTTGGAATATTTCGGATACTCGGAAAAAATGAAAAATTTGTTTTTGATATGAAAAAGAAAAGAAGATTTTCACGATGTTTTGAAGCATTGCGCCATCTGCAACGTTTATTCGTTATTCCGACAACCGCGATCGGTAAGATTGCAGAAAGTCACGCTCGCGCGTTGCCTCGCCCGCGAGATTGCTGAAGTTGAGCGCGCGGACAGGGGAATAATATCGGAGGCCGTTGATCCATGCGCGGCGCGGATCTACCGTATCGATGATATGCCCCTGTGGAAGTATTATTCTCTCGTACGTCAGATATTTACAAGTTTTTTTTGTTTTTTTTTCGTCTCACAAGCTTTTCGCTCTTTTCTTTCTCGCCCATTGTTAATGATCATGTTTTCGTGTCAATAAGCCGTAATTACATCGGATAATTAGTAGTCGGAGATTTTTTTTTCGTTTCTCTGATTAATCACTTGTTGACGACAAATTCTTTCAAGGAACACGAGGTAGAGACGCTAAATTGTTATTTC
This sequence comes from Ischnus inquisitorius, assembly GCA_963924025.1. Classification (NCBI taxonomy): domain Eukaryota; kingdom Metazoa; phylum Arthropoda; class Insecta; order Hymenoptera; family Ichneumonidae; genus Ischnus; species Ischnus inquisitorius. The sequence continues at coordinate 10,959,161 of OZ001252.1, forward strand.
GCTTCCTTGAGAAGCTTCGTTTATTGTGCTTCTTTACGCAAGTGGTTTTTTTCGTTGTTTCTTAGGGTTTCGAGTTTGTCGCTTTTCTTTCGTTGTTTTTTAGGGTTTCGAGTTGTTTGTTTTTTTGGCCTTGTCTGGCTGATGGTGACAATTTTATTTTCATAAGGGAGAAGTGACTCGATTCTTTTTGTTCGTTTTTTACGGATAGGCACGTTGGGAAAGTTGGGTTTTTGGGTATTTCTTATTCGTCACTGACGGTTCGCCGGTAAGACCGGATATAAGACCGGTTCGGATACATTGCGGCAACCTTGCATGGAAAAAAATTGCTTTTTTTCTCAAACAAAACATCGTTCTGACGGAGCGGCCAAGCCGATGGCCCGGTAGGGTTTTGTCTCGAAGCCCGTAATTTTTCATCGCGTTCGTTGCAGCGTCATGGCATCTTCGCCGACACGTCGCTCAGATCGCGACGCATCGATATCGTAGATTAAATATCAATCGGCGAAAAAAAAAAAAAAGTGTTAAAAAAAAAACTCAAACCGTGTATTATTTTTTTCTTCAACTTTCTTAAAATACATTTTTTCAACCTCGTCATTTTTCTCGGATTCGGCTCGACCGAAGAATCCGTTGCATCGGATTCGCCGAGCTCGAGAAATAGAATGCTCGTTCCTATCGGGAGTTCCCGAAAAAAGAATAAATCCGACGCATTGTGTTCTTCGGATTATTTTCTTCGATCCGTCTGCATCGACAATGTCGAACCTACGTCTTTTTTTCCGAATTCGGCCGAACAATTCGTTGCAATCACCGCGCTCGGCTCGAGCAATTAAATACTCGTTCGCTATCAATCGGGAATTCCCGACCGGCTGATAATTCGCCCATGACGACGAGCGTGACTTCCCATCGTAACCGCGAGCTTAGTCTCGATCAAACAATTATCCATTTCTACGTTATTTTTATTTTCTATATTTGACGCTCCGTTTGTTGAGTTCGCGTGAAAGGTACTGATAAGAACAAACAACCCATTTCGTCGAGCGAAGAAGCTCTTCCGTCGCTATCTACACACGCACTATTCGCGCACCACCTTGGCGGTGTGGAAATAACTGCGAGCCACCGACAATCTATGCTTCCGAATCGCTTATAAATATTCGTCGTGTTTACGGAGCGTCTAAATAAAACCGTGAGTTAAAAGTGTTACGTTCGTCGGTTATATACCGGCGTGTACGCTATTCGCGTCGTTAGTCTTGACGCGGCCAACAATTGGCGAGCCGCTATTCGCGCTGTTTGAAGGAAAGAAAAAAAGCCGGAGAATAAAGAAATAATAAAAAAAAAAAAAGAAAATTTAGAAAGTGTAACAATACACGTTCGTTGGAAAAATCGAAAATGGACACTCCCGTACTGATAATAATAGCGATAACGATATTAACGTTAATAATAATAATGACGATATTCATCATAGTAACGATGACAATTTCGCTTATCAATGACTGCAATTTGAAACATGACAAATCGGGCCGTACAGTCAGGCCGAATTTAGATTCAGTTCCGAAACCTGTGCCCATTGTCGTAAGTTTGGTCCGATAACATTTTTTCATGAGATACATAAATTTGAAAAAATTAAATACTATACGAATTTTTTTTTTTAGCTTCATACACTTTATTTTCTGAAAATTCACAATTGAGTTAAAAGAAACGTGATTAATTTCTGAAAAAAAAGCCATGTCGTTTGATAAAAGATTTTTTTATGTGGATACACCGTTTTTCTACCAAGGATTTGTAATGGTGTGAAAATGAATTTGCTGAATTATTTTCAGATTTTTAATAGCGCTCCGGCGAGATTCGAAGATTTTCATGATTTTGGCGCGGCGATTCCAATTTACAAGACTCCCGAAGTCGACTGGTACACGCAAAGGCATTGGCCCAGCGTCGACGCGGTGACGAGCGTAACGACGATACCGGGGTCCGACGGCCAACACTGCGCTAACGTTGAGCCGGTATTGAGCGCTATCAGCCCATTACAGCCTTGGCGTCAGCGTGCATTGATTTAGTTGAACAGTTTATCCTGGCGCAAACAGCGTCAAAACCTCGGTATTACGCGCAAACGAATTGACGCAACGCTGAAACATTTCGGATATTTCAAATCGATCGTTTCCGTCGAGCGCGCGAAAAATAAAATATGAAACCCGATTCTCCAAGAAAGACAACTTATTCTTTTGCCTTTGTTTCGCTCAAAGCGAGTATCGGCTCCTTGGAAATTAAATCATTAAATCAAGATGCAAAAAAGCCGCTTGTCGATTTACCGCTTCGATGCGGTTAAGAAATACGAGAAATCACCGTATGCGAGAGTTGAAAAATCTTCTTCCGATCGGTTAGATCCCGAGACTGATAATGATTAGAGCGCAAAACGAGAAAGAAAGCGACACGGTCCCGAATGTGAGCTTCATACTTTCGTCAAACGTCGGCGTGTTATTGTCATTCGAATCTTTTCACCGAAACCCCTTCCCGATTTCGCCCAATGATTTACAGCGCGCGGCGACGCGGCCTAATCTCTTCGAAGTCCTCGAGATTACGTTCCTGTCTCTCGATTCCCGATAGCCCTGACGATCCGATAATCGTCCCAGATCGCCGCACATTTTTCGACAGGTCGTAACAACTTTTCTGTCCGACACCAGTGTGTGCTCATGCTTTCGGTAAAGATAGGCCTCGCCTTCGACGACTACCGCGAGATATCTCCATCGATAGAGAATTTCAGGGTTCAGATTATATTTCCTATCGCCTTTAGAAGAAAAAAGACAAATTCTGAATACAATTTAACGAAATATTCGTCGCGGAATGCGAACCAACTTCAAGAGTAACGTGTAAAAAAAGTCAAGTGGGTGTGTGTGTGTTCTTCGCAGAAAAGAATAATAATACTGATGGTGTAACGGGAGATTCGACGACTGCTAGAGTATAGGAACTATCGGTTGGAATGGAGTGCGACGACGTTCAAGAGTCATCGGCGAGCAAAGACAGCGTCATTGTCAGAAGCCGCGCCGCGAGATCTTCAATTTCTGGTGAGTACGATGAATATTATACGACGAGGCGATAAATCACGAGATTGAACCTTGTTTCGAAAACAGAAATTTGTGTGATTAATCGCCGGTCTTGACTCTACCGATATTTCACTCATTGCGAATCGCGAAAAATTTTCAGAACTCTCAGATTCGCATTCGTCATTGAAAATTTGAGATAATCATTCCTTTGCAAAAAATTCCTGCCACGCGCGGTATTCGAGTTACGCGCCGATGAACATTTCAGCCAATCAGCGCGCTCCGCCGACGCTGGCGTCCTCTGGCGCGCGATCTTATTGGCCAATCTTTGAATGCTCGCGACTCGAAAGCGCTGCGACGTAGAGAAAAAAGTCAAGAGAGAAAGTTTATTAATTCTTTATTGCTAAACGATTTGCAATGTGGTTTTTATCAATTGGAAGACACGTTGATTAGAAAATTTACTGAAAATGTTAACAACGATCTCGACGAGTTGCGGCATCGATAAAGCGCGTTGAAATTGCGGAAATGACTTTCGAAATTCGTCGCAAATAATTCTATGTCATTCGTGACTCTATCGGTCATTCTCTATCCGCATACTTGATGAAAAATCAGTGGCTTGCAGCCGGGAATACTGGACAGAGAGATAAAACCAGCTTGCTCGGATAACCCGCAGACCTCGTTGAGTCTCGACGAGCGAGAATCAAACCGCGACGGTCGACCTAGCCGGTTTTTATACTCACGCAAAATAATAAACATCAATAACAACAATAATAACCGCACAAGAACAATTTGGTATTAAATATAATATTTTTTTTATTTTTCGTTCATGGATTTGAGGCATGCCGACGATTTATCTCGATGTATTGGAAGAGACAAGGACTCGGCGTTGACTCAGAGCATTGCTCATTGTTTTTCTTGCGATAATTTTCCAAAGCGAGAGATCTCCGCTTGCGCGCGTTTGAAAAACTAATTATTCGATGCGTAGCGTATCTGCTCGAGGATAGGTCGAAAAGCAAACGAATCTTTCGGTCGGACAAATAGAAGGCGCGGGATGATATAACTATATACGTACACATTATTCTCGGGTGACAGCCCTGAGAGCGATAGTGATAAGAAATTTTAGATACAGAAATCACGTGTCAACGTGGCTGATCGGTTAGAATTATGCAACCGCAGGGAAAAACTCCGCGGGAACGAGCTACGTAAATGCGGGTTTCTATGGATCCCGTACGGTAGGGAAAAAATAACATTTGATGAATTTGAGCGACATTCCTCTTGTTCGAACAAATTTGTTGTTCTTCGAACTGAAAGTGAATTAAAATAAAATTACAGTCATTCGATTAAGAACTGTGAGTTCCCAGATCTTGAAGAACATTAATCACGGATCATCCGGCAATAAAAGTTTTTTTTACAGGTTTTTTTTATAGTAAATTTTGCTAAATGAAAATTCGGTTTTTCAAAACATTTTGTTTCCTTACTTGCAAATACTCTCCCTAAATTATCCGAAAATTTCTCGAGTTCAACGAGTCTTTTCGCGAAATGCATCCAAAATCGTTGGCTGTCCAACCATCAAACAAATTTGAAAATTGTAGGATATTTAAAAGAAATGTGTGCGTAATCTGAAAAATCAATGATTGAATTCCGCGAAAAAAAGCAGCGTTACCGAATACTCGTTAACCAATTTTTTCATTCAGTTTTGATAGTATCTTTTTAGTACTATGATCATGCAAAAATTTTAGTTGCACCTACGATATAGTTGATTTTTTCAAATGCATGCTTCATTGGGGAATATTATGTACTTTGGTATATAATTTACCTTTCTTTTTTGTGTTGCAACATTTCAATAACTTTTCTCTTCGACTGAAACATTTATTTTGGATCGTTCAATTAACGGAAAAAATGTATTTCACTCCATCGCCGAAAATGCAGTGCATTATATGCGCTGCATCGATTATCGAGAACCCCGACGCATACAGAAAATTATTATCATAATTTTTTTTTCGTGAAGTTGAGAATAGAATAAGTTTCCTTTGAGAGCTCTACTGTTACGTTGAGAAACGAATCGCGAGTAACGAGTTAAGGTCGAACGGTAAATTTTCGACAAGTGTCCCGGACGTCATAGGTACGGCTTTTGCTCCGAAAGAAAAAACGAAAAAAAATCGCTTCAAAAGTAGAGCCACCGCCCGGTTTGTATAGAAAAAAATCGTCCGGCCGGGTATTTCGAAGGTAAAACAGTAGTGCCGAATTCGTGCGACCACTTAATCAATTATGCCGCTATTACCGACCTAGTCGCGTTAATGTGTCGCCGGTGACTGTTTAACTTATGAAAAGTTCACCTCGCGGGGTCGTCTGGGAAGTTTGGATAATGACGAGCAAAATAGATTATTCATAGCGAATAATAAGCAGTCTGGGCGAGTTGTTGCTTACTTTCAAGTGGTCGAAGAAAAAAATATAAAAAAACCCATATATATTCTTGCATCCCGCATTCAATGGAATGTTTTACATTTCAATCGAATTATAGTTGCCGTACGTATACGGAAACGCGCAACTATGTTCGAGCTCGGGCGCGACGATAAAGGAAATAATGAACGAGAACGAGCGACGAAACGAAAGCGGTGCTTGGACGCAAGTTCTAAATAGCTCATTCGTGCCGTCTTTTTTTTTTGTCAAAAAATTTGAGGCAGACGGTGCGCTGTCGCGCCGACCGGGCAAAGATAATAATTTTTTCTTTGCATTTTTTCGAACTTCCCTTTGCAATTTCGAAAATGTCTCACTAAAATCAACTATTCTTTGCATGGCAGCGAAACTGTCGGAAGAAAATAGTCAACAACGCGTATGACTTGCGTTAGCTGAATTTGAAAACCGTTTGATCCGGCTAACGGGTTGTTGACAAAAAAAATCAGTAATAAGGACGGAAATTGTGGCTTGCATCGTAAGTTGTAACAGGTGCGCCCCAAATAGGTAACGGCATAATGTTATGCTTTCAGACACATCGCAATGGTTCGGTCTAATAATATAATAATTACACCTGGATTTATTAACGGCGCCGTACGCGCACTAGCGAAGCGATACTCAGTTTCGTTTTTTTTTAACTCTGCATTTGTTTCTTATTATCGAGTTGTACAAAAAAACAAAATACAGTACAGATTTTTTCTCCATTTTTCCAAGTACAATATAAAAATCATACTAATAAGAATAATGATAATAATAATATGTAGTGTTGCTGCAGATATTGTTGTTTTTATCATTATTATTTTATTATACTTCAAAAAATGCACAATAGAAATATGTACCGTTTCTTGAGTTGCTTTTCGTGCTCATTTATTGACTTTGAGAAATAAAAGCTGTGGTGCAGTTTTTTTGGGGGTTTTTAAGCAGTGAGGATTCAGGCAAATCGCCATGCGCTGTGGACCTGACGAACCTAGGAAAATCCTATTTTTGTTTGACGTCAGAGTTCTACGATTTAAAAAAAAAGAACCATTTTTCCCACACCGGCCAGACCCGGCCCGAACAAAAGAGCTGTATCACTTCTTCTCAAAGCTGTAGTGATTTTGCGATTTTCGATTCTGAAACGAAATTACCCCGGAACTGTGGACAAATAAATTAGTTGAGTAAATTACAGAGCGCCTTGAAGCCTATTTTTTTTTATTGCAAACACGGCTCGTACGCATTACCGACGTTGGGAAAACTATTGAGCACAAGAATTGCCGTATTAACCTCGGTGCTCGCGCAGCGTCGCCCAACTAAGACCGTCTCTGAATGTCGAAACATTTTTTTTTCTCGTTTTTTCCTTCTTTTATTATTTATTATTTATCTTTCACGCTCCAGTTACAGATGAGGTCTCGCGAGATTCTCTGAGAATTTATGTACACACCGAAGTACGTATTTACAGCGCCGCTTCTTCGGGGGAATTTTCTATCACAGACGAAAACATTTTTTTAATCTTTACAATAATTCTCCTGTTTGGCCTTTTTTTACCGTACCAAAAAAAATATCGTAACGATGTATTTGCAGAGCGATTTTTTTCTGGGTCTTTTTCGGAATTAATTTTATTTCCACGATGGAATTCTTTGTAAGTGCCCAATTTTAAAAAATCTTTGGAAAAAAATTAATTTAATTTCAACGAAATCCAAATTTCTTTAACTTCGATCGAACCACGCTTCACGCGCATGACAAATCGAAGATTGCCGCGTGTGAGTAGACGGACGAGTTACCGCTCGAGCTATTATAAAGTTGTTGGAAAAAAAAGTGCGAGAGCGTTTCGCACTGAGGTCAAGTGCAGATAACCCGGACGAGCGGTTAATGCGAGAGTCGGAGAGGACGGAACGGATAGGAGGCCGTTCACCAGACTGTCCAACGATTCCGTTTTCGCTATTCGACCGTACTCTCGTCGTCCTTGTTCCAATACATCTTTCGCATTGATTTTGTTTTAATCTTTTTAGATCAAGAAATTGAGAAATACCATTTTTTTTGTTGCTAATAAATTGCAAAGATGCTTCCTTACAGAATCAAGCATTTTTATTATTTTTGTACTCTTTTCATATTATTTTTCATTGAAGCATTCGAAAATGCGTGGGAAATTGTTTATTTTTTTTATAATAAAAAAAAGAGCAAACCTCCAGAAACAAGAATGTTCATATTTTTGTGGAACTCTTCGGTTCATTTTTTTGTAGTATTGGGTCGAATCTACGAGACGTACGATACACCTGCACATTGAAACGATATCGATCGTAATTAGGAACGATAAAAAAAATGTCCTATCTGAACGCCAAAGCACGTGTCAACAACTCCGCCACCGTTCGCCGAGAAATTTATCTATTACGATCGATCATTTTTGTGACGAGACGTGGGTGAGAAAATTATCGGGAAGTCTACCACGCGATTATTAATATGTACACCAATATAGGCATACTTGACTGAAAACCGATTCCCGAAATTTCAAAGAATGAAACGTGAAGAAAAAAACCTGAAATTGTTATCGCAGCTGTTTCTTGCTGAAATGAGCTTGAGCCACAATGTTTTTTCTCATTATCTTCGGCCCGAAAATAAAACCGAGATAACCAAATGTAGACCCGACATTTATTGTCCGATAGAGATCTCGTAGATAAGACATATTACACGGATGATAATAAACCGCGGGTAATATTTCGAAAATCAAGATGCTGATGCAAATGTAATTGACGAAATTGGAACAAACGATTTTTCGACTTTATTCGTTTCAAAATTTCGCATTTTTTTTTGCAAGTTCCGGTTTGCAAAAGAGACATTGGCAACCGTCAGGGGACTGATAGGGCTCCGGATAAAGATAATGCGAACGGAATTGGACTTTGAACGACCGTATTTTCTACCGCGATAGATGAGATGGGCTTTCGATAATAGAACGGCCAGTCGCGAGATAAGCTAGATGAATTTTTTTTTTTCAACTGCAATCAATGACCAATCGAGGTTATTTTCCAGAATTAACTATGTTTCATTTCGTGTTAGAGACTCCTGGTAGCGTCGTATGCGTGTTCAAGAACAACTTAAAGTCGATCATGGACAAAATCGAACGAATTTTTGTTCGTCTTAAGAAGAATTTTTTTTTTCCTATCCATAACTGTACATAAAAATTCCATTTCACAGTCGAGAAATGCACATGTTAAACTATCACTCCGAATTTTTTTGGAGCCCTTGCGTGCATTTTATCGGAAATCGGCACGATCAAACTTTTTTCAATTGCCGAGCATTTTCCAAGGAAAAATAATTTCGAAAGATTTGTCCTGTACTAGACAAATGTGTATTAGAATTTCGTTACTATCTGAGACTAGTCACTCTTTGTTTTCTTCTTGTTCCGGGCTTTCGAATTTTTTTTCCGTTCATTAGAATCATTGAAAGCGTCGATTAGGCTCGAAAACGATGTACGCATGAGATCATTTACCGGGGTCATTGTATCACATTTAACGTCACGCACGTGTATGAGGAAAGTTGTAACGGAACATGAATGAAATAATAATAATAAATTTACCAGCTTACCGATTGCATCAACATTTATAAAAACAGGTATCGAAAACAAATAAATGAAAGCGGCGTATATTACCTGATTTTTCTTTTTTGGAAACAATTACAATTATCCAATGAAAAAAAAGGTGTTAAATAAATACGAAATATAACCCGAAACTCTATCGAACAAACACATTAGGACACGCCTAAACAAACCATAAGCCTGCGAAAATATGCTGAAAAACGTAAATGAAAAAAAAATCTCATAAATGCTCATTTTTCTTATTTCTCCCGCTTTTCGTGAGAATCGAACGAGCCGGTTTCTCAGGCAACGAATTAGCGCTGTGTGCTCTCGCGGTCCATGAAATTAACATAGCGGTTACTTAGAATTCGTGTGCCCACACGAAGAAAAACAACACATGTCAGCTATTGAACTCGGCTTATTCGTGAGGAATCGAAGATTCGGACAATTTCTATTTTCGTCCATTGCCAACGTAGATTATCCGCGATTTTAGTCCGGCCGCCGTCGCGGATTCGCGTGCGAAGTCGCGCTTACGAGCGGTTTAATAAAGATTGAAGAATAAAGATCGAAATAAGTGGACTAATAATTTTATTAGTATTTCAGCAATTAAGATTCGTTGAATCTGGAGGGGTCCTCGAAGTTGATTTCCGAGAATAGCCATGGGCTACCGAGTGTCCTTCGATTTTTTGCTTGGCGCATCGGTGTCAAAGGTGCGGTGCGTTAGCCCGAAGAAGGAACTTGTTCTCCCTATGTCGTTTTTAATATCTCTCAGCATTCGTGTGTGCAGCGCTAATTTATAATTTCATCGGAATTCCGACGAGAGAATAGAATATCGAGAAAACAAAAGAATGAAGGGAGATTAAACACCGCTTCGACTGTTATCGTCGCCTCCATTTTCCACAACACAGATTTTTGTAGAAGAATTTTTATAACGCAGAAACCGTAAAAATAATACGATTTTTATGAGCCACGGGCCATTTTCATTCCGGAGAGATTCTTCAAGAACTTATCAGAATTTGTTCTTCTTTCAAGTCCTCGATCTGAAATATGATACAAATTACCATATTATTATTATTATCATTATTATTCTATTTTTAATATAATAAGAAATCTAATATTCGTCGGGTTTTGTCGTATTGAAACTTCGATTAGACGTCAGCAAATCGAGAATTCATTCGTCTAACTTCAGAATAGCCGATTTCTTTTAAATAGACCATTTCGTAGTAATCTGGTTTAATATTCGTAATGTTGGGACAGCTTTGTTACCGAAAAATTTAATAGAAAAACGCATTTCTGCGTATATGCCACGCTATTCTTATACCGACGAAATACAACGATTAATATTTTGAAAAAAGAAAAGTTCCGCAGTTTTTACATACAAGAGGAAAGTAATCGCGGTGATGATGACGTCTTCTACTGTATTTAAGACATACGACGATCGACGACTGCAATTTGGAGACCCTCGAGCAATGACGAGGGATCGCCTCTCCGACAGGTTATCAACATTTTTTTTGCTCCTCACTTGACCACAGTATCTGACGTCTTTGCCTTTGACCCAAAAGAGCAAAAGAAATTTTTATGACGTTCTTGACAATAAAAACGGAGAAAACGCGATCTAAACATGAAAAGTATTCTTCAGCGTCGCAGAAGAATCGTTTGAACTCAGTCGGCTCCGGTTGATCGGCCGAAAAATAACCTCCACGTGCATGCAATATGTCCATAACAAATCGATTTGTCAATTTTTTACGGATGCTCGGATATTTCGACGAAAAACAGTTCAAGTCTTTGCGCGCCCGACCACCTTTTACGGCAACCAATTACGCAAGAAAAATTATATTAAATTATATCATATGGTAATTATAATAATATTTTTCATAATTATTATAATAGACGTAATTTTTCATGTTTTGTTAAAAAAAAAGTCTTGCATCCTCCTCCAATTATGCGACCAAATGATAAGCTTACACACACACGCATACATCCAGACACTTTTTCTAGATGTGTTGTTTTTTGATGATTCAGTAGATTTTGAACACGTTGAAATGAGAATCGCGAAAAAAAAACACGCGTAAACAAAGCTTCATGAGGAAGCAAAAATGCCGGGCCGAGATTATCAGCAAAAAAATTCGGAACAATTTACCTTTGAGACAATGCATTATCTGCTCAGTGGTCAAGACACGACGTCTGCGCCCTTAATTCACCGAGAAAAATGGCTTTGAAGATTTCTAGTGAAAGTCTCGGCATTTAGCCTCCCCTTGACCGAAACTTCCACGGTTCGCAAACGACTCGTCACAATGTTCCGTAACGCACTACCGGCACGTTTGCCCTAGCTATTTTATCCTTGAGCCGGCGATCACTCCGAAAAAAAAAAAAAACATTGAAAAAGTTACGCGAATATAAGTCTTCATCGAAAACTTGTCGATCGTTGCATCATACGAATTATGAATATTTATATAAACATCAAGTGTCTGCATACATGTATATATACCCTTTGGAACCGGCAACGAGAGCCAGACAGCCACGCGCCGTCTGTTTCGCGTATAGAAACTTTTTTTTCGCCCCTTCCAATTAATGCGTTATGCTCTATCGTAATCAGCTGATAAATACTTTATCGCGGGATATTTTATTTCACTCGGTGCGAAAAACCCGGTTTTGCGCACGCTTCGCTTGCGTCAAATCCCATTTTCACACCTTGTGAAATAAAATTTTCTGGTACTCTCGACGGAAAACCTTTTTTTCCTTTTCTTTTTTTCACACCGCGTGTGAAAAGACGCGCTTTTCTCTCCTGTGGCATTATATACTATTTCTCAACTCATGAGAACTCACTTTCGGCTCGGGTTGCAAATTCACACTCGCGGGAAAAAGTTTTTCCTGATCATCTCTTTGATCATTTCGATGACCGATTATTTTTTTTCTCTTATCAAGTCGACGGCTGCTTGTTTTAAATTGCGCATTTTCCGTTTGCTCGAGCAATCCAATCGTTCGGAATATGAAAGAAAAATCAGTATCGGTTAAGATGTTGAAAAAATTGTAATAACTAATCGGCACAAATTGCACAGCGATTACCGGTTAATTTTGAAAACTGTTTAGACGAAACATTTGGTTGCGTTTATTACAATGCGCTGCATGACGAGTTTTATCACAGCGATATTAAGTCATACGAAAAAATGAGTCATCTGGCAATCTGCAGGACGCAGGGCGGGGAGGGGGGAAGAAAGCGATAGACAGAAGGCTTGCACCGACAGTGACACATCAATGTCAGGATGTCAGGCGCAACCGAAGATAGCCATACAACCGAAAATATTTTTCCACGATTTTCGGACAATTGACAATGCTTCCGAATGCTCGAAGTTATTCCGGCATTTATTCTTCAATTGTATCAAAAAATATAGCAATCACTTGAAAGTAAGGTAATAAAGTTAACATTTCAAGAAAAAGTAGCTTGAATTTTAATGTTAATTTAAAAAATGTAGGTTTCCATACAAATAATGCCAACATTTTATGAAGAAATTGATGAAAAAAATGAAAATTCGTTCAACAACCTTCAAGATAATGTTGTTTGCGAATGAAAATGATTTCTTAATTTCTCTGAATACTTATAAATTTCTTCAGAATTTTGTCAAATTATTTGTTCTTACGCTGCTTTAGACGCAATGAAGAAATGCAAGAGCAATTGGAAAAAAATTGTTTTCAGGGTTGAATTTATATGTACGATTTTTTCTCTGATAAATGTATGGCGCAACTCGAAGGGATGAATGCTATTGTACTATCGAATTCGCGATTCGCGAACTGCGATTCGACCTTTCACGTCTATTTACACTATCATAGTTTAAAGGGTTCAAGGTCAATCTTACAACATACTCAACATTTAAGTCACATCGAATGATTGCGATCATGGCGCATTGCATTTTTTTCTACTTTTTTCCGCGTACGATTAATAATAAAAAAATGTATACATCAAAAGCGTTATGCAAATCGAGGTTGACGGTCCTCTTGTACGCACGCAAATTCATCAATGTCGAGTGGAATATTTTTTTGTCCGGCCTAATAGACACAGCAAGTAGAATTTTTGATTACGTAGTATATTATAGATTATGCCATATACGGTGGGATTATAAATTACAAATATTCGTTTGCGAACCTTGAAGTGCCCGGAGCCACTATAATTTATGTCTACCCCGCGCTGGGAGGCGAGAGCATCGTCTTCCTAAGAAAAAAAGAGAAAAATGACGAAAAAATTGACGAACCGCTAATTAAAATAATGTACTAATGGCGAGGTTAGTGCGATTCGATTGAATGGAAATTACCCACAGCGAGAAGTGCGTTAGCCGAGCTCCGAATATGCTTCGAATGATCACCGAACTGTGACAAAAAAGTGTCGAAGAAAGTCATTAAAGCCTAAAAAAATCAAGACCGCAAATAGTCCATCAGTTACTAATCTTCAGCTATCGCCTCTTGGATCATACTGCGAGTTCGCGCGCCCGAAGCGGTGCCCTATAGAAAATCATAGTAAATTTAACAAAAACTTTCTGCACGATAAAATTGTTGAAATAATAACGTGATATTTCCATGATTTTTTCTTCTTGAAAATAACAACAAAAAAAACACTTCTTCCCTAAAAAAAAATATTCAAAAATTGCTAAATTTTCTTCACATTCAATCGATTCTTCGCATTCTTAAAATATCGCTGAAAAAAAAAAAAAAACATGGAAACTGTCTATATCTGGAAAAAAATACATAAAAAAATGCTTAACGCTGCAGATGGACGCAACAAATAAGAATGAGTTGCAACTTGAAAGAAAAAAAAAGAATACTAATAAAACTGCAAGTAGCCTCATCCCCTGATGAATAACCTATCGACCTCCCTCAAGGTCCCGGAGAATCCAAACCCGATCCCCGTGACTCTGACACTATTGTAAAATGCGAGTGAATCAGCTTTCCGACCCATCTCCTTCCATCGCTGTCTCATTTGCTTGTCTTCGGCTTCGCCTGGTGTCTCTCCCAGGCTCATTGAAGATCCCAGCGACACCACGGATACGAATGTTTCTCCCACCGTGCGCGTTTGCTTTTCACGAGCGTCGATGCTACTACACAAACACGAATCCACAAACTCACGGACGGCTCGTCCCTCCCTTCTTTTCTCATCTCGTTGCCTTATAATGCTGCTGCTGCTGCGTTATGCTGTTGTTAATGCTATCCTCCTTGTATACGCAAGGCACTTCAAAGCCCCGGAGATTAGATTATCGGTTTAGCGCCCCCACCACCGCATTTATTTCTCTTTCAAAACTGAAACTTCTTAAGGCTCTTGGTTTAGTGTCTCCACGGTTTCAGCTGGTCACGTATTGCCCGGCAATCCCGAAACCATCGACGATCGGTTCTTCGCTTTCCCAAACATGAGTTTGTACTCGCGATTGTGATTTTTCCATGTATCTTCCAATACACTGAAAAAACATACAACATCGAGAGACAATTTTCGTTTTTTTCCAAAATTTTGGAACCTTGTGCTTTGAATTTGAGAAACATTCGAAAAAATTGAAAAATGCAAGATCTGTGTGTGTGTTAATATTTCGACAAAAGTCGTACAAGACTTTCGGAGAGACTCGATCGGAGAGATAGAGTTCGAGATACAGAGTGAAATTGAATCGTACCGGCACAACAATGCGTTTCGACGATCAGCTATTCACGATTCTCGGTAAGTTTTCTTAATAACAGCTTTTTTTCTCCATTTTCTTTATTCTCGGAACCTGTGTTTACAAGAAACTACGTGACAAATCGGGGAGAATCGGATTTGTTTCTCTTTATGTCTTATCCAATGAATGATTCAAGTCTTCGCGTGATAATTGAGCCGAGCGGAAAATTAGATAATTTTTGCTGACTCGCACGATGAGCTGGTGCAGTTTTTCTCTCTCTCCATCTTTTTTTTTTCTTTATTTCCGAGATTTGTTTTGATTCGAGGAATGTCGCAACGTGTGAAGCAGTTTGAATTTCAAACGGATAAATTAGATACATAAATGCGAATTCTTAATACGAAAAATGTAAGTAAAGGGAAACGCTAATGGTCGAGTTGCAGGTTCAAACAGAAAGTAATATATTCAGAGATAAAAACCATCGAAAATCATTCTAAAAAATTTTACCAAGAGAGCAATAAATCTCTGAGGCTGTTTGATAAATAAATCAATCATTTTTTAAAAATTAAAGAATAAAAAATTATTTTTTAAAAATAAAAAAATAAAAAAATAATTCAAAAAACAATAGTTTACCTTGGGTAAAAAAAAATTCGCAATATTAGTAGTGCTCTAATATTGGTCTAGTTCTGTGAGCATACAGCGATTTGATTAAATCGACCAAAACTGTCGTCCTTTTTTGATAGATTGCTCGCTGTGCGTAAAATCGCGACTTGATCCGCAACGCGCGGACGAAAGTAAAAAATTATAATGCAGTAATCCGAAATGCCCCAATTAATTCTCGATTTCCTTGATGTTCGATCGTCAGCCGGATTTTCGTTCATGGATTTTTTTTTCCGTTTACTTTCGAGATCTCAGTGCGAGACATACGAGTGTCGTAATACGTTATATCGATATTATACGGTTGACGGAACACGCGCATTCAACAAGGTCACTATAAAACCATTGACTCGCCGCCATCGCATGGCTCCTCCTGGCTCTCATCCCCTTGACCATTCCGAGAACGAGAGAGAACTAGAGAGAGAGATAACGAGCGAGAGGAATCACTCATTTGAAATTCAACAACGGCTTTTATATTTTTAAATAATATTTGAAGTAGCCTTGCCTTTATGTACACTCGAGACGATGTGTAATTCATGAGTGCGAGCGTTATATGCTTCGAACAAAAAATGGTGTCTAAGAGAAAAAAAAATTATATATATATATACATATGTTCATAATATTGATGACCGTGGGCCTGTTGGTCACTTGGAAATGCCATACATATACATCTCCGTCTTACGAGAAAATTAATATTATGTTCGGTGCAATAATTATTCTTTTTTATTTATTTATTTATTTATTATTCGTTACCTAGAAACACCGCGGGGCGACACTCAGTAGGGTGAACGAATAACATATGCAATTGAAAACTTCGAAGTGATAACGTTTTTTTCATGTGGTCAAAAAAAAAAAGCTCGTTTTAGAATATTTTGGGCTTTTGCAGCTGTATTGAAGTAATTTTTTAACAATTCTTTGGATCTCTCATTCGTAATTTACTTGAGTAAAAATGGATATTAATTGCTATGCCGTTGAAAGCAATAATATGCAAATTCCGCAACAAAGAAAATAACTAATTCTCTTTCACCGGATGTCAAATTTTTAATCCTGGAAGTGAAAAAAATACCCTTGGTATGAGTCGTTGAAATGCGAAAAAAAATAAGTCAAGGAATCACATCCGAGACTTCAGATTCACTTTTTTCGCTGAAAAATCGATAAGTGATTAATAATGAAGCCGATGCCGTAATTCACATTAAAATTAATTACCATTCGATTTTTTGTTTCTCGGCCTCTGCAAAAAAACCTGAAATTCGCTAATGATTTTTTTGCCGGCTATGCTCCCGATAATTATACCCGTGAGTCAATCGAAGACGAAAAGGATGACGAGATCTCGCCGAATTACGAGAGCCGCGTCAAAACGCCAAATACACATGCCATTCGTCTCAGCGAGATAAGCAAGGACGACTGGAAATATTAATATTGCATAATGACCGCGAGCGTGCGCTCTCCCCTCCACTTATCATTCGCTTCTTATAAAAAAAATTGAATAAAAAAAATGATGGAGTACTCTAAGATTGTGAGCTGCTCCGAGCGTAAACGTAGAAGTACGAGATAAAAAAAATATTTTCTTCCTTCAAACAACAAATATCCGATGCATCAAAACATTTTGGTGTGTAATTTAAAGAAATTAGATAATTCGTCGTTTCAAGGCCATGGCCGATGTATTTTTCCTCGCTGATTACTAATCTGCGTCTAAATTTACTCCCAGCTCAACATTGCATGCGGAAGCTCGTGTCGGGTTTTTAACAAAAAAATGTTTATCGCAGCCTGAGCATCGGCAGACTTTGAAAAAAGAAATGATAAATCATTCGACTCTTTATCCCGATTAGATATTATTTAATGTTTATTTATGGTGGCGCTGTGTGTGTGAGCGCGCCGAGCACACACAATGGGTCAGAAGAGTTCAGGCGACATCGCGTTTCGCTCGCGAGCTCGTCGCGTTTTCTCCCGGCTCTCCCAGTCTTATGTGGCATATAATAATAAATCGTGTCATTCGTCCATCGCGTGTAACGATATTTGTTCGATTACGAGTGAAACTCGAATCTTTCCATTCCGACCGTTAATCGGTAGCTTGAAATTATTATTCCTTACCCCGTCGATGCCCTCGACACGGACGTGTAAACAGCATTGAGGCATATAACGAGACGAATCTTATCCACACGGGGCTTTTTGTTGTTCGCATCCGGACTGCTTGGTTTTGCAACTTAAAAAAACAAACTCATTCGCATGAGTAGCTTATTTTCAAAAATTACGAAACTACGAGATTCGAAAGCGCATAATATTATTAACAACGATATAAATTGGCGAATAATCAACTTCTTATATTTTCAATACAATGAAAGAAAGAAGGGAACAAATTGGCCAATTTTTCTTTTTTTACATATTGCAGTAATCGTTGCGAAAAAAATAAGAACAAGATTTATCGCGGTTGCGGAAGCTTTAATGTTCTCTTTCTACATTACTTTCTGCAAACTTGGTGATCCACTGCTTGGCGCAACGGCTTCGAAGATAGATTGTCTATCGAGTCGTCGGAGCTCGGGGCTTTGCCATCGCGGCGTTGTGAGAATAACGCTGCACAAGCGCGCCCCAAGTAACAAACGACATCCCAAGTCGACCGGTTGACAAGGCGTTTTGCCGGCGAGCGATGTGAATCACTTAACTCGCCCTTCGTCATTGTCCGTCAGCAGGAACAAGAGCATTCGCGGCTCTCTCGCGTACAGCGTTTTATCGCAAAACTGAGTCATTCCGTCGTTGGGGCATTAGCTAGTCCGGCTCTCGCTCGCTCTTTCTCCGTCGTTCTTTGTTGTAACGCACCGGCTGCATCGTCCGCAACGCTTTGCGACGCGTGTCGACCGATCGGGATTTCGCTCAGCGCTCGGCCAGTGCGTGCAACCAAATGCAGAATTAATTGGCATCGATGCCGCGAGTCACGAGATCTTTAATCGACGCTAAAAACGCCGATTGGGACGTAATTTCCGGTCATACTTGGTCAATACGGCGATGGATAATGAGCTTCCGTTTTGTCGCTTTATCGCTCGTTAAGCGAACGGATAAGCTGGTCACGCTAGAAATGGATTGGGCGCTCGTCGATGCATTCTTCGATAATTGTATCACCGACGACGTGTCGCTGCGAGAATTACAATCATATACGACGTTAAAAATTGTTTTCTTTCCTTAAACAAATATAAATAAAAATAAATTGATAGAAAAGTTGAGTTAATCAAAACGGAAATTTTAATCGACATTTCAACTCTTGGGAGATTCGGACATTTTTTTGAATACTTCTCAACGGGATTAAAATCTAGAAAAAATCAAATGTCTACTTCGAAGGTGCTTCGGACGTTGATGTAGCCTGAAAAGAATTATTTTTCTTTTGCAACTTTACGCCATTGGAAAAACTTTTAAATTCTCTGTGAATTCCACATTTCGCTTGGAAACAATACATCCTTCTTAACAACGCTGGAAGCAGGATTGTACTGATCAATATATATCGGTTTTCTTATTTCGATTACATAAAATTATTTGTTCGAACTCCGGGTCTTCGAAGCTTCTTATTATTCTATGTTTGCCTTTTTTTACAATTTTAGTAATTATAGTAGTAGTTTGGATGTGTCCGGTTCATAATTAAAGTAAAAGACGACATTAGGTCTCTGGACACCGAATCACTGGAACGCAAATTACCGACAATCTCAGTAAGAAACACCTACCTGAGCAAAAAAAACGAATTTCTGTCCTCTACTCTCTTTACGAAATTTCAACTAACGACCACTCAATTTTTCTGACCACTCAAGCGCCGATAATAACAATTATGTAATTTCGTTCCACGATGAAATTCCTCGGATCCTTGAAATCGAGCGACCTCGCAGGCTTCTTCGCTAATCCGACAAAAATAGCCCCCTTCCGTCCCATCAACGTGTGATTTTTCGATTCATCCAATTTTAGATGGCCGCCGTGTGCGAATCAATTAATAATCCCACGGAAGCCCAGCGGCTATACTGGATTCTGTTTTTTTTCCACTTCCAGATTGGCTCGTCCCTCCGTGCTTCTCTATTCTGCATCGCCATGATGATGCGCGTTCCACTTTCCTTCCAGCACTGTTGCGTACGCGATAATAATCTCCGTCGTAGCTCCCGTAGCGTCGATAAGTGGTGCCCTTTCCTCGTTTGTATCTCGCGTTAATCATGCTTTTTCGGAATACGAAACGCGAGTTGTGCACGAAATTATTCATTGTGTCGCGTGCAGGGTCGAGGAACCGTCGGTCGGGATTTCCAGGTCCGCAGTGGTCGACCGTGACTCTCCCAATGTCATTATTCCAATTGATTTGGTTGAATCTTCAACGAGTTTGGACCGCTCACTCGGCTAGCCCCGAGGAAGGCCTCGTCCAAAACCACTTATGCATCCTTCGCTCCTTTTCTTTCTCTTCATGGTTGCAATACGTTCGGTTTACAAAATCGTGGTCATTACATCATTGGAGTAATTGGTGGATCCTCTCGCGATGAGTTTAGGATGCGCTTGGGGTTGGTGTTAAGTAGAGATGATCAGTTGGCGATTGAGTCACGGAACGAACGAGCGCGCGTTTGTGATCGCGGGGATGCGTAAGTATCGGAAATAATAGATAGAGCCGAGTATTTTAGATGGTGTATGAAGGGGGTTACACGCTCCAATTTTCATCAAGATATCAAGGCATATCTAATATCCGACGACCTTCGCGTCCGGGGATCCGATGCCAGATGGTTACGACTTCCTGGTCGGGCTGGGGGACCGCTAAAGGGCACGTGGCTCGATTCAGTTCCCTTCACTTAGTTTCATAGAAGAATTTCAGTTTGGGTCATACGATGAGACCTCGCGAGGTTCAAGGACGCTGGGACGTTCTCTTGCATAGATCTTGAGATCTCGATGCTTTCCCATTGTGAAAGATTAAGAACTTCGCCCATAATCATACTATGATTTTATCATATAATATATATATTAATTATATGTATTGTACTATATATTATAATTATATAACTTAGCTAATAATAATATTATTGTTATTATATTATATATTAATTCCACCGACAGAGTGGAGCATAAACATATGGAATGGAAAAATACGTTCGGTATTCTAAATAAGGCCGGACGTCGGTTTTCAATAATTTCTCATGAAACACTTTGCAATAATTACCCGGGAGGCAAAAAAAGGCACGTTTGCCAGTTCCTCAGTCACCGAGTAAATTGTCGCCGCGAAGTATCGAGGTTTTCTCGATTCGGCTATCTCGCGATTTTCTATCGCGCCCCCTTCCGCCCGCAACCCCGCAGCGATTATAATAATCAGAATCAGATTGTCGTCGGCGTCCGTGCTCGTCGTCTCGATCTGTTCGCGCGCGACGATCGTCCCGTGCGAGAAAGTCCGTCGCGATTCGCGAGCAGAGCGGCCCAACCGGCGTATTATTATGTACGTGATAAATGTAGTACACAATAATGAGTCGTTATCGTTCGTACACAGAGGCCGACGCGTCTCATTAGAGATAATGTAAGAACGGGGCACGTGCGAACGACCCGCCTCGCCGATATGTGGCACGAATTTAATAATGCACACGGACGTTAGATGTCGATCAAACCGTATTGAGACCTTCATCCAACGGCCGCACAACTGTGTTCTCTAAACATTTATGCATTTACTGGGTTGCGCCCAACGACGCGTGATCGATCGCGTCGTGTCTGTTACCAATCTAGCCGATGTTGTGTTTTGATAGTAAGAAAAAACCGATTGTAAACCTCTCGTTCGAATCGGTAACAGAACACTTTCTTCATCGATATCGTAAAAATTGTGCAGAACCTTTTTTTACGACGATTTTGAATACAAATAAAAACTTAATCAAAATATCGTGTCATTTGCAAAATTTGACGACATGTAAAACAACCTATATTTCTTAACAGAAACATTAATTCTTTATTTCTTTGACACAAAATTAAGCCTTTATTCTTCTAAAGAAACTTTGACCGTATCGATAGCTGTTATAATTCAGTGAAGGACTCCCGACAACACCAATTCGAACGAAAACAATTTTCATCCTTCTAAATTGCATGCCCGAAACCTATGCGCGCGCGGCGGCCGACTCCCGCGCCAATCTTAATCAAGCGCGGTGTCCGGACGATTGTCCCAAGTGAGATACATCCCGCGCGCTTCGCCATCCGACTCTCGATACACGTTGATACACACGCGTCCATCGGTATCTATGCCCCGCCATACTCGCGCCGCCGCGGAAAGTCTCTCGGGGATAGCCCCACTCGTTACAATGTATGTCTCGCTCTCCTTGTCCGCGACGCTTACCCGCGTTCGATTCTCGCCGTCACCGTCGCTTCCACGCCTGCGGTCGCGCGCCGCGAGCGAAACGTGCGTTGCCACTACCAGCTGTGATCCAGTCGTCACCGGGCCGGCGAATGGCTCGGTAAAAGAGTATACCATATAAATACACATGTACTCTCACACCTCCCCCCCCCCCCCTCCCCCCCCCCCCCCCCCCCCCCCCTCCCCATCGTTAATACCGATTCTAATAATTTGTTATACACACACGCACACTAACGTATACGGTAGCTGGAATAATATTTAATCGCTCGGATATACGTCTCTAGCTTTATTATTATTTTTATTATTTACGAATCTTTTCTCCTCGCATCGCTCTAACTCCGTGCGGTGATCGAAGGCAGCGAGAAGTACACACACGCGCAGACGGGCGCGCGTACACACGCGAGCGCGCCACACGCGCGCGAGGCTCGTCGGCGCGCAACTACACGAACCGCGAGTCTCCGGGGATAAGAGGCGTGCTTATGTTCAGTCGTTCGTTGATACTCGTTCACGAAACTTGTGCTCGTCTCTCCGATTCGCGCTATCGGTACGTTCGTTGTTTTTTTTTTGTTCTCGCTTCGTCGCAGTATCACGACGAATACAAACGGCAAATGTCCCGTCGCGGCGATGGAACGGGATAGTCGAGAGTTCGTCGCGCGTTCGGTAGAAAGAACGTGAGGGACAAAACGCTACGTCGGTAAACAACGAGGATTCGTTCCGACGTTAATCGTGAAAGAGAACAAAATACATCTCATTGAATAGTATACGAACGGACGAAAGTCTTTTGACTACTGTCGTGCGTCGCGCACGCTCGTCGCGTGTCCCCGAACCGAAGTTATTTTCGTTTCTTTGCATAACACTCGCGAAACTCACGCGCGGGAGAGCGACCGAGAGACTACGCACGGATTGTGCATTTCGAGCGGTGTTTCGCACACTTGTAATTATATGTCGACTGCGTGAAGAATAAATATACGCTTTATCGGTCAATCGGACGATTTTATCGATACATCGATAAGTTTCATTGTGGCGTCGAACAATCTATTTTTTTTTTGCAATTCAAACAAACTCTCGTTAATTGATGTGATAACAAATCACTAATACAACAGTGTTTAATCTTGATTCGTTTGGTGCAACTTTGCCAGTTCGGAAGCGCGTTACGTTGAAAGAAACACGGAATGAACTGTGCGAATTTCATGGGAAAGAAACAATAATACGAAACATAAACGAAGAATGTCGCTCAGAGCGAATTTACGACGATGAAGCATGCGGCAACGACACGTCGCTCCCCGTGAACCCTGTTAACTACGATTCCAATTTATTAATTGTTTCACTTGCGTGCGCGAACGAGCAACGTGTTCTCGTCCCGTCTCGTTCGCAGCCCGTGCGAGCAGTGCGACAAAGCCCGCGAGGCAAATCGTCGAAGTGACGCTTCACGCAGTAATCTACGAGGCAAGAATGTGCCAACAGTTTGTCGAGCGCATTTGAGGAACGTTGAAGATTGCGCGCGGTTTATTTGCATCTCGCAGTTCGATTCGATTGAACTCATAAACGAAGAAACGCGAACTGGTGCGCGGCCGGATCGAGACAGAGGCGAGCGAGTGAGAGGCGACGGAAACAGGTACCGGAGCTGCTCGAAGGCTGATACAAACGTCACGGAATTTTAACGGACCGATCGGAAATTCACTATTGGCCATGGGGTTGGCAGGTACGACACACGTGGATGACGCTATTATTTAAAAAAAAAATGATCTTTCTTTATCAATGTACAACATTTTTTCAAAAATTCACGAACACGTGTATCAACTTTTTGAAAATTTTGCACCGAGACAGCATTAATGTATCGAGCGCTGAAAGATACAATATCGCAGTTCGGTAAAAAAAGCGCATGGGAAAATTTTTACAAGTACCCACGACATTATTAACGCGATTAGATTCTATCGAGTACCTGCAAGTACTCGTGAAAATCTTCGATACGGGGAATCCCCGTTTTCCACTATCGTGTCGCAAAGCTCCTTCAGAAACAAGAGCGAAAAAAGTCGGATAAGCACGTGCGATCGTCATCAATAACAAAGTAACAAAGTACTTTGAAATCCCCACGGCGATATCCGACATAAAGCTCTGATAGCGGTTTGATAAATCAACCAGTCAAGTACTAACTGTTGAGTTTCTGCATTTTTTTTTTCATTTAAATCGTTTTTATGTTTTTAATGCAAACGACTTTCGTATTTTTTTTAAGTAAATTATTATTTTTTTTTTTTGGAGATTTGTTTTCATTGTCGCGCGCAGACTCCTCCTGCCTCGCGAATCGCACTCGAACACACACGCATTTCAATCAGAGTTCTGACGTCTGCGTGTATATCAGCTGCGTCATTCTCATCACACGAAACTTAACGACGAAACGCTAAATCCCCCCTTCCCTCAGTGTGTGGGCACACACGTGAGAAACTGAGTTTTCTCAACATGCACGCGCAGCACCTGCGAATTTTTCTCATCTAGCTGCGAAAAGCAATTATAAACATAGGCTCGATACGCGAGTTTTCCTGAAACATCGATTACCGTGTACCACGTCGCTCGATTGCGTACCGAGAAAATTAACTCCGAGGGAAATGAAAAAAAAAATCATTAAACGAATGACAAATTGTCCTACAAAGTTGGAAGCGTATTACCGCAATTTGGGTTGCCAGTTGTTTCGTGAATCACGGAAGGCGAGCGAGACCCGAATGTTGTTTCGCCACCGACGAAACGAATCAAGCTTCCACCGGGCAAGCAATTTTTTTCTTTTTTTTTTTTTTCTCATTTGTGAAGTATACAGTCGTAGTCGCGACAGTCTCAAAATTCCATGATTTCATATCGCTTTCACCCACCGGCGCACACATGTCACGAGTTCCTGTTCGTCGCGACGACGACGACCACGGTGGCGACTCGCGGGAGGGGGGAGGGGTGGGGGGGCACGACACGTGCCACACGGCTTGGCGGGCTCGAAGCCGGGACGATGGGCAACCGTACGGTGAAGGCAAACAACACACGGATGCGCGACACAGCTAAGCTTATGGCCCATCTAGCGGTATATGCATAAACTTAACTTTCGGTTTCTTTCATTTAACGTTAGGAAGCGAAAAGGCCTCATAGCGTTTCCAAAAGGCTTCATACCGAGCGCGTTGAGCCTCATTGGTCACGCCCTTTTGATTTTTAGCGGCCGACGCGAGCAGCGCTGCGTGTTCGTTATACATACAATACAAAACTCGTTTTCACAGCCCATTCACACTCGATAGCGAAATGGACAAAACAACGTTGTAAAGGATCGGGGAACGTTGCGTGATCGGGAAATGTGAAGATCTTTTTTATTTTCTCGATGCTACCGGCGCGCGGAGATGAACAGAAGTTTCGCATCAAAGAGATGGCGCGTGCAAGGAGCGACCGAAGGATTTTATTGCTGTTTGGTCAATCGATTAGGCGGAAGCACGCGATTCTCTCGTCGAGTCGATAATACGAAAAAACTAGTTTCTTTCTTAAATTCGACTTCGAAAAAAGACCCGAAAAATAGATTTTTTCTATTTTATATCGACGAAAATACGCGCAACAGAGAGATAAAAATGTCTGGGACAAAAATCGCAACGAGACAATAACAAGCGCGAATGGTTGCGAGCTAACATCGATATTAAAGATTCGATGGTTAAATATGCTTCGAGATATGTTCTTCCTCGATCTCACCTCCTTCAATTTAAGACGTTTCTCTTTTTCCTCAAACTCTCGTAGCTTTTTTTTTTTCTTCTCCTGCACCGAATGGGGAACTATTTGATTATGATAATAGTTCGCTAATAGCCACGGCAAATACGAGCGCTCATATCCTAGGACTCGGCGGACGTTTTACAACAACCGCGCGTGCGAAAGACGCAAATGTCCGATCGACCGAGACGACAGAATTTTTTTTTAAGGAGAAGACGAAGAGCCGGCTCGTATAAATAATACATAGCCCCGCTAAGTTAATACGTAACTTCACAAATAACGCTCGCGAGCTAACTGTGTTGGGATGTGTGCAGGAACGTGTGGTTATGGTACACGCGTGCGCCAGCCGAAAGAGGGGATTCCCTTTCAACCCGTGACTCAGCGATTCGAGACTAATGTCACGTTACTGCTCTTCGGAGCCTTTGCTGCCAAACCCACTCGAAGAATACGACGCTCGGTTGGGGAATGGTTCGGCAGGCGAAACGACTGTCTTCGCATGGTTTTAAATAAATGAACAATCTTCCAAACGGAAGCCTTGGCGGCTCGAGCGAGAACTTGTGTGATAATTTGACTCGGTCTTTCAAATGCAAAATCAATGATGATTCGGAAAACAATTTCATGCAAGCGAAAAGTAAAAAAATAAAAAAATGTTTTTCACAAATTTCTAACAATTATCTCGCACAGGTCCGAGTAAATGAACAATGAAGTAAGAAAAGCCTTGGGCACCCGACCGAAGAATGGAATTTGAGAGAATTACGAACACACATATAATTATTGATTCTTCCACAAATCACTGATATTAAATTGAGAACACAAGCGGACAAAAAAATTTGAACAAACTCGTAGTTTTCGAACCGTGGAAATCGTTGTTGGGGCTGAAGGCGAGGAGTAAAACGAAAGTTTGACGTCGGAAAGGAAAAAAAAACGAAACTTTCCAATTTCAATCGGGGATTTGACGAGTTCGCGTCATTCGATTCGCTATGGTAATAATAATTCAACTTCGACAGGTTTTGCTACACATTGCCGCGCGTCGGGTCGCAAAAAAATGCGGTTCTTCTCTTCGGTGTATATGGCCGCGTCGAGTCTCCCGATGAATGCGGGTCGAACTATTTAACTGCGTTCCATCGAATCGCACCAGTTTTCTAGCATATAAAAAGAAGCAGAAAAAAACGAGCGGTGTTAACTCGTAATTCTGCATTTCTGCATTCGACGTCCTTGCCGCAATCGACGTATACTTATCGTCGGCGCGTCGGGACGGTAGGGAAAGGGCCGGTCCGAGATTCGTTTCTGTTTCCACTTGTACTCTCGACACACATAGATTAGAGCTAGATGTTATTATTAATTATGCGTCTCCGAGACCGCGACGACACCGTCGACGAATTTGCATGAGGTTCTCACGAGTTCTGTTGCGGCGACGATGCAATCGCGACCGATAGCCGATGAGAAATCCTGTGACACAGTTTATTAACAGGTACATTACCATTGATAAATTATCTTTGCATAATTTTTTCTTTCACATTTCAATTGAACTACGGTGGGTTTTTTCCCCAACGCTTCGTCTGCGAAGTCGAAAAATCGACGAACAAAAATGTTCTTCTTCACCATCTAAATATTAATGTTATATCAATTTATTAATATAATTAACAATCATATAATATAATAATAATACATTACATGATACTATTTATTATTAATTTATTAACAAAAAACAAGTCGACATTTTTTAAAAACATTCCAACTCTCCAAAAATAATTCTATAGACAAATTGATTTTACGGCTATGGAAAACTGAGTAGAGACGTTTCGTATGCTAAAGCCCGCGTTTCCTCTACAACTCGAGAGCCCTTAAAATTTGAATATTAAGAATCGAGAACCGACGCCAATGAATAGTAACAATGATGGAAGGTTAATCCGTTTCGTCGCGACGATCACGCATGCAATCGATCGAGGCCTATGCAATATATGTCGAGTCACCCTGAGCAATTCCGTGGCGGTTCTATTATTTCTTTCCTCGCCGATTATCTGGCCGACGATGACAACGAAACGTTGCGATGTGGGTCTCGTTCATTTACCACGCGTGAATACACGATCGCGGCCCTGCAAAAGTCTGGTCGACGTTTTATAAAAGGCGTTAAGCCGAGATATATATATATATGTATGTATACATATGTACATAATGTATACGCGCATCAGTGTCTCATTATTTAACGGGGTCTGGAACAAACATCGACAGACGGATCGGTAACTAACGAGCTCGCCGGCACCTTCTCTCAGGATCTCGTACAACCTCTGTATGTACTTGATCTTATGGAGCGACTTAGAAGCGCGCGCGCGCGTTCCCGCGTAGTTGCGACACTCGAAACGGCGACATCGCATTATATACCAAACGTTCTCTCCTCGGTAAACACAAGCGAATAAATACGGCATTAACGTAAACTAATACAGTGATTGGCACTCTAAAAAAGACTCCAATAGCCTGATCAAAGGAGGTAGTCAAATACAAAAAATCTCTTCAATTTTTACATCTTATCTTTATTTTTCTCGAAAATAAGCCGCTGTATGCAAGCCTGAAGTCGCCAGACAGTTGAATTAGCGACGACACTCGGTGAGAAAAAATGCCGACGAGCGAAACAAAAAAAACTGGTAGAGAGACTTTGTCGGGTGTTGTGTCGATGTGACGAAAAAAAAAATTGATTGCGAACATCCGTATCGTTGTTACGGCTAATAAACGACAACGCGATTCGCTCTCGACAAACAAACACCGATCAATCGCTAGTTATCGGCACGCTTGAGTATCGTCCACCTCGATACGCGTATTCCGTGTTTCAACGAATTGCTCCGTTGCGGTGCCAATCACTGTGACTTCGGTCGCTCGTCGACGCGCCAGTGGTGTGCGAGTCGTAGCACCGGTAGTTACGACTCGAAATGGTTCGCGTTAGACGCTAATTATGAAAATGAACGCGTGCTGGTGTCATTACTTGGCGGAAAAGTGGCTGGTTTTTGCCTCCCGAGACGCTTTTGCGTACGAGCTATCGGGCTCGGCCTAGCCGCTCGCTCGCTCGGCGCCCCCTTCGCCCCGCGTCGGCGATGCAATTAAATCCATCGAGGCAAGAACTCGAAGAGTCTTGACTCTTGACCGCCACCTCCGACGGCGGTGCTAGACGCGAATAGCCCAACCACCGGAGAACGTTTCCAGCTTTTTCTTTCCCTCTTGGAATCGTTTCGTTTTTTCTCTTCTTTCTTCTTTATTTTTCTTCTTTTTTTCCTATCTCAGTCGCAGCCGTGACGCAAACAATCCCTAAGGCTTCGGAGCTTTGCAAAACACGCCTCCGGGCATACGCGTTAAAATGTTAACATTTTTCACACAATATCGCTTTTAATTAGATGCTAATGCGCTATTTGCTCACGCGACATGACGAATTGCCTTTCCATGCTGATCGCAATAAAATACTTTTTATACAATTGAACAACGATTGATTGAAGAATTTCAGTGGAAGTTTGAAAGATTTTTTACACGGCATTTGGTTAATATAACTGAATTTTTAGTTTAGTTTAGATCTAATAAAAATGAAGTAGATATAGTTTTTAAAAATTCTTTTCTCAGTAGACCGTATGAGTAAGCAATTTATTTATTCAAAACTTTGGAATACTTGTATAATTATTTCAATATTTTGCGAGATTGAAATAAGATGTGCAACGTGAAGAAGAAAATAATTGAAATTTTATGATTTCTACTCTAAACACGCTGCGAGCAATTCGAGAAAGATTAATTGAGCCTCTCGGAAGATACGTCAAGATTAATCTCATGTTTTAATCGTCTGGCAACTGATTGTCGTGTGACACCGAGATACGAGTGCTATATCAATGGCGACTCCAATAAAACGCATAGTTTCATGCTCCAGCATATTCGCATTGAAAAATAAAAATAAAAACATTTAGAATGAAATAAATTTTCACTCCTCCGAGACCATCAATCACATTCCCGGGATCGCGCGAACGTGCATGTATTTCTTATGGTGAATATATAATTAGCATCGAGTCAAGGAAATGCTCTCTGCCACTCGCGCCTCTAACGTCGTCTAACGCACTTCGATACGAGAATCTTTTTTTTTTTTTTTTTTTCGTTCAAGCATAATCACATCCATCCACAAGACGAGTATCAAAGAAGAGAAAGCGCTCGTCGCCGCACCGGAATTCTCTTTCGATCCAATGAGATATGTTTCTTTTATAGCGACGTTTGTGAGTCGAATCTCTCACATACTATGTAATAGGATTTTGCATATTTTAACGCCACTGGTATCGTCGTAGCCTATATTGCCGCTTCGTCAGGTAGCAAATTGCCGCAATTCTGCCACAGGTAAAATTGCCGCTGTAATGAGCCCAACGATGCAACAACGTCGTTGCAATAATAACGCAACGACATGACTGTAATTCGGTGCCACCTCCGCGATGAAAATTTCACCGAATCGGGAACGGATGAGAGATATCTAACATTTTACTCAATTAACGAGAAATCTCTGAGCTATCCGGGATAAAGTAGCAATATTATGAAAAACCGAAAAGAAATGTGATCTTGATTTTTAAAAAAGTGTCTAACTCAATGAGCCGTTTCTCTTCAAATTTTTGCGTTTTTTCGATAAAGTACAAAAAAATCTTATATCGCGAAAACGAAGATTTTGCAAGAGCCCGAAACGCAATATTTCCCGTCGTCCACGACGTTCATTTCCGTATTTCGAACTATCCGAGCGTGTCGTCCACATAATATGAAAAAAAAAAAAATCTATCCAGAACACTTCCCCGAATGACATAATTCTGATCGTCGACTTCCGACACGCTGATTGTAAGACGGAACATTATTTTCAACTCGTTGATTCCTCATTTTCTTCCGCCTTATCGTAACGAAAAGTCGATCAACAGAAGTAATGTCAACACGAGTATTCGAACGTAAAAAAGGAACTACAACTCTCTCTTGATTTTTTCTCAACGACCATCCACTCGACGCTCCTTTGTATGCGCATCGTGTGCACCGATCAATTGGGACTTGAAAGAATGAGGGAGCGATCTATCACGGCACGCGAGCCATGAAGAGATCTTACCGTTCTTCGTTATGATCTGACAAAATTTTGAAGACACGATAACGTTCAGTAGGTAGTAATTGGGCATCCCAAAGTAAAGTCACATAGAAATAGACGAACGAGACGAAGTAGCATATCCACGCGATTTCACATAATTCATTATTATCCGAAAGCTCCAAAACATATACATTAAAAAAAATTACTTTAATAAATTATATTTTATTTTATTTTGCACAACAAAAAAATGGAATTATTTTCTCAATACTCATTACGGCTTTTAAGTAAATAGATCAAAATTAAATTTCAGTTTTTTTCCAATTTTGTCACATGATTATATTCCATATTACCAGTCCTTTGAAAGTGAGCAAATGTTCCGCGAACATATTGGATTCATTTACTTATGATTATTGCTCGACGTTGTAAAAAGTAAATACTTTCATAGGTCGAATAATAGAACTTTTTTCAACGAATAAAATGCTCTCTGGCAACTCATTATAATCTATATTGCGGATAACGTATCGAAAAAACTGTACGAAAATAGGAAACGCGAGAGCGTCGACAACAGAACCAGACGATTATTCAATTCGTCGATGGAATTATTCAAGCTTCATTATCGCGTAGACGCATTACGTCGCGAACACTGTTATATTGTACGCGAAGGGGGCGTGTGCTACGGACTTTGCACCGAATACAATATATTGTAGCGGCGAAATACAAAAATAAAAAAAAAATTAGCCAACTAACGCTGAATCTCGGTGTTTTAAAAATATTTGTCTTCGCGCATGTACTCGCATACAAAAGTCGGGCGAAGATGAAATTAATTGTTGCATCAGCGCGCGGGTGAGACATTAAAGATGATAATGAATCGCATTGCCGTTCGGACTTTGAGACGAGTTCATATCGCGACGCGGGTAAGAATTGAGAAAGTAACGCGGAGAGGATAAAAGAAGAGGCCATAATTTCGTCACATTCGTCTTACACATCATTGTTTACATCACCAATTAATCTGCACACAAAAAACAACGAACCTCAAATATTGATCAACATGTTTTTTTTTTGTCGCGGCCTTTGATAAGATTTCAGTCGATTTGCGACATTTGCGTTCAGCCATTACTTCGGGACGAAAAATGTAATAAACACAACATAACTATTGGAGTGTGCAAAATGGAAATAAAAAAGTATCAAACTGTCTTCAAAAGGTAAAAAATAACAAATCATAATTAAAAAATTAAAAATAAAAATGGTACATTTTGAAACGTGTAAAATTTGAATTGTAAAAAAATGTTTAATTAGAAAATGCGATGAAAAAATTTCAAGCGCCTCCCATCGAAGATTAAAACCTTCGGCTGTCGTCGGATTTGAGTATACCGGGAATTCGGCCTCGGAGAATGTCACGGACTAATTCTTCGTCCTGTCGAATGTCTTCGCGTGAATCTCGTCCAATGACGCGCGTGTTCCGGGACGAGAAAAACATTGTTCGACGCGGAGCGAAAAAAAGCGAGAATAAAGATTCGCGGTGGGTTCACGTGCGTACAAGAAGGAAGCCTTCGAAGACGTCTACAATGAGCATCAATCAAATATTACGCAAGGCGTATAACAGCATCACATAATTCGTGTGTGCTCGAACTATCGGCTGTATGTGCTTTGCCTGTAATATTTGCGTAAACCGTACAGTGTGTTACGTACGCGCACACACGTATACACAAATAGTTGAAACTGAGGTATATAAGAAAAGAAAAAGAGAGAAATAGGCATAGACAAGAGTGCGCGGAGACGGCGCATAGATTGAATTTTACGAAACGGCTGAGCATTCGCAGAATCGCAATGCCGCAAATTGTGTGCCCTCCGGAGGAGTCAACTTTTGACTATGTAATACCGCCGTATGGGTCGAGTATAAAAGCAATACGGTCCCCGAGAGTGGACGATTCCGAGTCGGCATTGCGTCACCAGGCGTTTTTGCTCGTCATCGCGAGTCAGCGAAACAGTCGAGATTTACGATGATGTGCCAGGATGATGATATGCGGTTGTAATATCGTCCTGCACCGACCGCGAATTCTCGAATGAAACACATCGGCTTCGGCGATCCGAGACTCCGAGAGATCACAGTTCGCGTCATTGAGCATATGTGACTTTTTTTTTTGCCTTCACAATTTTCAAGTATAAGACGTCTTTTAGCTTCGACATGCAATATCGGTATTAATAATCAATTTTCAACTCGACACCGTCCGTGGAGCAAAAAGACGAGAGCTGAGCGATTCGCGTCGATTTGGAGATTGCACCTCGAAAGTTTGTCGCTGACGCTTGTCAAAACGATAAATAATATTTTGACAATTTTTTCGGATATTATTATGGATTATTATTATCATAGTCGGGAGATTTCGATACTCAATAATTAATGAATCTCGCGAATATAATGAACTAATAATAATTGATTTTACTCTTTTTTTTTAGAAGGCGAAAATATAGATTTCCACATATTTCGATGTTTTTTTCTTTAACGGTTAACGATAATTAAAGCAGCGATAAAACTCTTCTATTTATCGTAACTGTTCTTAGCATTGACTTTTTTTTTTCATGAGACGACCCTGATCTGTGCCATCTAAGAACCTATGTTTTGTATGGAGACTTTATCCGCGTTTTGTTTATCCGCGTTGATATTCGAGGACGCCAGACGCACTATTTGTCTTGCAATTGTTTTTCCGCGATGATAATTCACACGTTACAGTCAAATGGCAGGCATTCGAATGATTAATCGTCGGGCGCAATCAAAGATACGCAATGCGGGGAAAGAAACGAATCACTGAGATAAAACATATTCATACTGGTAGTTAATTTCAGCTCGCGTGCATCCGCGTCCGATGCGTATGAATAGCTGAACCCACTTTTAATATCCCCTATTATTATAGAATACCAAAAAATATTAAAAAATTGATTCATATTTAGAAATAATAACAAGTCAATTTCACCAGAAAAAAAAGTTATATTACCGAGTAATTTGTTAAACAAGTATTATTCTATCAATTCGTTAATAACTTTCTGGAATTACTGTTATGCAAAATCTATTATTCGAACACGTTCCATAAGTTTGATTTCATTAACATTTTTATCTCATTGGAAAACGCTCGAAATTCTCTCCGCGTTCTCTGTGAATTTCAGATTTTGGAACGCTCGGACTACCTTAAGATTGTCTCATTTTTATCACGGTCTAGCCGAGCATTTTGTCGAATAAAATTGACTAGTTTTAGAGGATCTAATTGGCGCCCAAGCGTATATCGTCAAGTAAATATTTAAATAGAGCCCTGGCGCTCGACCCAGGTCTGGCTCTCGTTAATTATTAACCAAATTGTTTGCCAAAAAAAAGCCCGACTCAGTACGTGAATACACACGTGTGTAAGTTACAGTCGCGAAACGGTTAATGCGTGACTGCAATCGAGCGCCGGAGCTCAGAGCTGGGGAGGTCGGGGGCGGTGAAAAGAAAAACAGTGAGTCGCGCCGACGAGCATTAGACTTTGACTTACATTGCGGTAGGCTCTGTATACCAGAAATTCCCAATAAGCGATATGTGCGACGGTTGTGTGTTACCGCTTTATACCACAACGAATAAAACTCGTCTGAGAGAACTCGCGCGCGAACGCGACGATGTATACACATCGCACGCCGTTTAAAGTCCAAAAGCGATTCGTCACCCGCGCCTAGCGGCTCCAGTCAATCGCTAGACGCCGGAACGATAGGAATTGACACGAGCTCATTCTTTTTTTTTCCTCCAGTCCTCCCGCCACTCCACTTGCGCTTGCATAAGCCAAGGTCATTAACCATTGATAGAACGTGCACAGTCGAGAACCACGGATTTAAGAATGCCTTTTCGGATATTAGACCTTTTTTTTCATACTCCGAAATGCAGTGGCGCATTTGCGCGTTTGTGCTGCTCTGTGCAACGTCTGCGAAGATAACAGGGTTAACAAACCAGATTATTATAAATTTATATAGTTTTCTGATTTTACGAATTTATCGAAATAATAGAAAAAAATCAGAATAATATTTTTGCAAAAGACCTCCGACTGAAATGAGGTCAATTTACGAAAAGATTGTTATAACTTTGCAGATGAAAAGTTATGGAAAAGTTATCTGTTGCCCCGAATGCAGCGAAGATATTTTCCTGATTTGTAAAATTGCTGAAATTTTTTTTGGTTTAACGACTTTGATGGAAACCTTTGGAAAATAACTAGAAATCAATTTTCTATTCATCGATACTCCCGAATTAAGAGGAGAAGTAAAAAGTGAACGAAAAGCGAGCATGAAGTGATGAACGTCATGAAAATGTTATTAAAATTTGAAATTAATTCATCGGATCGTTCAAAAGCTAGAGCGCTTTAATGAGTCAGTAAACGATATACTAGAGTCTCGAAAAACCTATTCATTAAGTCCTGCTTCGTTTCATTTAATCCGTGAATCCAGGATGAATTTTAAAAAATACAAATTATATACCGATTAACAAAAAAAGAAATTACGACTTCAGGATGTTTTTTGAAATAATTTTAATCATCTATAAAATTTGGGAATGCTCGTGAAAATCTTTCCATGAATTTCTCACATAGTTAAAAAAACAAATCAGAAAATTTATGATGTATAGCGAAGGTCTTATAACACGCGCGTTACGCGTAGCCCGTATCAAGTAGAGAAACGCCTTCCCGAACGGTTTGGCATTTACTTTAGCCGCTCGAGCGTAGAAACTATAATCATTACTGGGTACAGTAGAATCGACAGAGTCTCGGCCCGGGACATATTACATCAGGGAAGCACTTTTTTTTTGCTTTTTTTTTACATCAATCCAGTGGTACTTTTTGACGTTGTGAAAATATTAATATTCGATTCATTACACGTCAATATAATCATCGTTTCTTGTTATGCAAGACAATTTTTTTTTTTTTTCGTACGTTTTTTTGTGGCCGATGACGCGAGCAAAACTATTATCGCTCATCTCTCTTCGTCTTCGTCATAATCATCATCGCGCCGCGGCATAATCACATCGGTCGACATAATTTCTATGTGGCGCGATTATTACGCAGATAAATTATAGATTCGATCATTTATTAAGCCCGAATTTATTATGGCGCTCATTGTCAGAACATCGCCGAAGGCCGTCGCTGACGTCGTTCAATAATCGCGCCCATTTTACTCCAGGAAAGACAGTCATTTGGTATAATTTGATTATTAATTATATTTTCATAGGGTTCATTCGAAAGGCGTAGAAACCGCCGAATAGATCCGATTAGGAATTACTTCAATCCAATACATTTACACTTCACATCGATAATTGACTACCGAATATTTTTTCTCTCACTTCTTCGTTAGAGCAAATATTCATAAATAAAAAATCGTACATGTTTTTTATTTATCGTATATTATGGTTTATAATCCATCAAATGGTCGGTGGCAAATTAAAAAATGTTAGTAAAAAATACGAAATAATAAAACTGACTTCGCAGCTCTTAATTAATCGAACTAGATGAACTTTTATGATTTCAATTCTGTCAGGTTAATTACCCGATAGCCGGAATATGTTAAACAAGTTTTTTTATCATCAATTCATTAATAACTCTTTGGAATTATTACTATGCAAAATCAATGTTTCGAACGCCTTTCGCATGCTTGTATTTTGTCAGATTGTTAAATAATTGGGAAATGCTCGAATTTTTCTCTGAATTGGCTCGGAATCGGACATTCTCTTCGTTTGTACCGCTCGGATTACCCGAACGACAAACAAAAAACGATACAAAACATCGTAGATTCGCGGATCAGTAATTAATCCCATTTACTGAGTTCCAGCATTTTTTCTGTGTATAAACTCGGGTCTTTCTCTCCCTATTTCGCTGCTACTTCGGAGTGATTGACAGTTCTTCACTGTATCGAAGCTCCGATAAGATTCCGTACGGTTGAGATCTCATTCGCCGCGAGCTCGTGTTCGCCGGATGATCTTAACCGCGGATGCGCGATTAATCCTCTCGCGATCTACGATGCCTCGCGATACTACCAATAATCATCTATATCTGTCGTAAAAATAACCAATGAGAATTCAAGCACCGCATCTGGCGCAAAGCATTTTATACAGACACATTCCGCAGCTTCGTTTTTCTTTTTTTTTTTTTTTTTTTTTTTTTATCGAGCATCTCTGAGAGAAGTAATCTCTCATACGAGTGGAAAGTATATACATCGAACATGCGCCCGGTGTATTAAACAGATTGTCGAGAATCGCTCGACGACACGAATTCGACGGAAAAATATTATTTTATTCGTCTTCTTTTCTTTTCTTTTTTTTTTTCTTCCAACGTTAACGATATCTCGATCGCGAGACAAAGCGGGAGAATTCGCTGCGATATGTTTCTCGAGCGTACGTGACGCGATACTGAATCCGAGTCGTGGCGAAGAAATCGCGAGAGATGATGCCGATAGGAGTCGCCGCATCTTTCCGTTGATTGGTTATCGCTCCGAGGCCGCAACGAATCGACAAGTCGATGAAGAAGACGAAAACGAAGAGAATAACAAAAATAAGAAAAAAGCCCGGGCATGCGAACAATCCTTCCGCGTTGTGCCCGTACGTTTAATTTTAATAAGAAACAAGTTTTTTCTTTTTTCGTGATTTTTTTATTATTATAAATTATCTCGGCGATCAGTTTGTCCGGTGCGTCGAGGGCGCTCGATGAAATTTAACGACGTCACGGACGCTCCGATGGAAGCGATAAAATTATATCGAATTATGCCGAGAGTAGGTAAAATGAAGATATCGATTATACAGCTATTTTTCGAGGCATTAAGTTAAATTATATTCAATATCCTTCATTCGACGGGAAGAACGGGCGATCCCGGTGCTAGTCATTTAACACGCGTTCGAGTGAATCGAGACTTCCTTCTTTTAAGGAAACTCATGAAAAGCATTTTTCGGACGCTTAAACTACAATATTTTTTTCTTGACTTTGACAATTTTTCTTGTTTTAAAAGATGTGTGTAAAAGCACGAATTTTGAATATGTTTGTTATTTGTTAAAACTGTTGGTTTATTATCAAAAAGTTATTCGGGTGAATGATCGAATAAATTTCACGAAAGCAGCAAGCTTAGAAAAATAAAAACAATAACAACAAACGAAAGAAAAGACAAAAATAAGCAAAAGATTTCGCTGCGTTCGCGAATTATTTTTGTTTTTACTAAGAAATTGACCCGAGAATCATGAAAAACGCATTTTTTAACGACGTTAGAGATACTGTAAGAGAAACATACCTTGTGCAACACGAGAATGAGTAAGCATTTGTAAACTATCCATTATTTTCCTTTTTCTTTTTGTTCCTTTCAATATCAATATATAAATTAAACAGCCGTCCAATGTGTCGTGAACTCTTGTGTACATAGCACGCCGTTGCCGCGTGTGGAAGTTTACTCTCACGGAACTTCCCTAACAATAAGACGCAGTAGTAAACGATAAGTCTAATTGGCACGCGTCTGAGAATCTCGCCGACTGCGAAAAGTGCATCGTCTTTCATTGCACTGACATTTCTTATCTCCCCGCAGAGTTGAAACTCCGAATACATACCAGAAACACATACAATAATTTTATATAAATTTCATATAAATTTTATAGAATTAATGAATTCCAAATTACTTTTTTACGGATATAGTTGAAAGAAAAAAAAACATGCATATTTTTTTTTTGTTGAAAGTAAGCCAAACAATGATTAATTAATTGATTCGATCGATCGCGATCGATGATTTTTCAGATTTTTATCCAGTTTGAAAACTCTCGCAATTCTCTCTAAATTCTCTTTGAATCTCACATTTTCTTGGACCGTACCGCTGGGACGACCTTGAATTCACAAAAGTTGAAAAAAAAATCTAAATGGAGAAATGAAGATACCGCTGCTAGTTTCATGTAAAATTGTTCAATCGTACTAAATCTCGGAGTGGTCTACTCTCGGAAAAATCCATTGTTACAGACATTATTTATCTTTCGTCATTCTCACAGCCCTCTCCTACCTCTGAACATATTACAGACCTATCCAAATCGTCTTTATACCGTTCCGTATGCAGCTTGACTCGTGTACGAAATACAAATACATCATCAAATGCTCCTGCGTTGAAATGGAATGAGATAAGAGATATCTTCAGCCTACCGAATTGTATCGCCGAGTAAACAACTGTGTATTTAAAAAAAAAAGAGAATAAATGAATTGTCGCCACGTTGAAAATCCAACAAAAAAATGTGACGTTCGGGATGAAGCCATCGAGAGTAGCACGAGAATGTCGATGTGTTCGTGTAGATAAAGCGACGACGAGTGTACGACGGCGGGGCCGTGAAGAAATCATAGATTTCGGAGGCTCGAAAGCGATCGTACGAGATATAGAAAGGCCTCGCATTATTATCTATTCCCCTGCTCGATAAAAAAATATATTTATATTTTTGAAATTGGTTCGTTGCTTTTCGAAGTTCCTTTCGGAGCTCGCATTGACAAATCTACGAGATTACGCGCGTATAAATGTGTTCGCTGGCGAATGCGCTGGTGCTCGCGGAGATGAATAATTATAATATATACGCGTCGGGTTTGCAATTGCGCGCGGCCTTTTTTTTTCGTTGTTTTTTCTTTTTCTTCGATATTCCGCATAATAATCAGTCGAACGTGGCATTGCATTGCTGATTGCGTTGATGTAATTGATCTACATCTCGACGAACCGTATGCCTTTCGTCGCAAAGCAAAAGTGGCTGCGTAATAAATCGTGGAGCCCGGCGCGAAAACACTTATCTACTCGGGAATAAAACTCGAATGATTAATTCCACGGGAATATCCATTTTTTGTTGTTGTCCTTATAACAACTCCTTCCTTATTTCTTGGGCAAAAAAAATCCGAATGTTATATAGCATATAATTGTGTATATTATGTACTTGAACGCAAAATCAAAAATACTATCTGTAGTCTGAAAACGAACAGTTTAATCACAATGGCTATTTTTTTCGGTTTGTTGCAGATGCGGACTTGAGTATGGGTGCCGGAGGCGCAGGCGGCTCCGTTCTGGGGATCCCCGGCTCCGGAGTTGGCGGAGTTCTGTCGCAGCACTGTGCGATATGCGGCGATCGCGCCACTGGCAAACATTACGGCGCGGCTTCCTGCGACGGGTGCAAAGGATTCTTTCGTAGATCCGTCCGAAAAAATCATCTGTATACGTGCAGGTGAGGCTTCAAAGAAGACACCAAGTTGCATTTTCGACCCGAACAAAATCGAAATATTGTCGTACGTGCAAATAAAACTTTATGCAAAGTCGCAATTGAATTGCGAACGTAACTTTCAACAGACCTGAACTTATCTCAGTACAACGAACGAAAACTTTTTTGTCCAGTTTTAAATAATAAGTTTTTGGTCCGATTTTATACAACGAAAAGTTTTTTGTCCAGTTTTCAATAACATAAGGTTTTCTGTTCTAAAGAACGCGCATTTTTTTGTCCGACTTTATATAAGAAGAAGATTTTTGTCCAGCTTTACATAATATCGAGTTTATTGTCCGTTTCGAACGGTGAATTCACCGCGCGAGTTTCTGCAAATATTTGATAAGTTCATACCGATGATATTGAGAAACTTGTGCCCGCCGAGGTAAAAACAATGCGGAATGTTACGCAGTAGTTCGTCTAGTCGAATGTTTGTTGGAATAACCTCCGGTGTCTATAATAACTAACCCCGGGTTATCGAGAGAAGCGCCATTATCGCGAAGACCCGGTTCGACTTTGCTGATATTACAACAGTTGCTAGGCACGTCGATAGACGGCCCGTGTGTGCAAGAGATAGAAATGTGTACGCACGGAATCTAATCTAAATCTATTTACAATATAACGCTCCCGTTCCGATAATTCCGAGAAAAATTCCTTCGGCTGTAAGAAAATAATTGTCTGGATTGCGAGTTAATTAATTCAGAGTCGATTCTCTCTGCATCACGAATGAGAAATCCTTGTCGGCGCCTCGCGCACAATGAACGAGACATATCGATGCGGCGACGCGTGTCGCATGTTTTTTCAAATAAAATTATCGCCTCAAAGACAAATTCCTTCGACAGATTCAGCAGAAATTGCGTGGTGGACAAGGACAAGCGTAACCAATGCAGATATTGCAGACTTCGCAAGTGCTTCAAAGCTGGCATGAAGAAGGAAGGTGAGTTATCAATATTCGTGAAAAAAAAAAAAAAGAATTTTTAAACAAAAAAATATCTCGAATATATAACGTGTGTACAGAAAAATCAGTCTCAAAATTTGTTCACGAACCGTATACATTTGTATTCGCTTTTCGGAACAGGACTAATGTTCTCTTTGAAATCTTTTCCTCGAGTCAATATTTTTCGAGCTACGGGCATTGGAGGATTCCAGCCAATGACGTCGCGTTTCACAGATGGCGCGGTTTATCGTCCGAGCGTCTCATTGGTGGAGAGCAGTGTCTGCTCGTAACGCGAAAATTATTCAAAAAATTATATTAAAAAAGGATTTTTTAAATTATTGGAAGACTGAAAATTAAATTTGTTACAAAAAAACGATGCAAATAAAATATTTTCGTCATAACGTCCAATAGCCGATCGCTGTCGATCTTAGCTTCCTCGGTTTCTTTCGCATCTATTTTTTTTCTATCGAAAACTGATGATGATTTTCCAGCCGTGCAGAACGAGAGGGATCGCATAAGCTGCAGGAGGCCAAGTTACGAGGAACAAACCAGCAACGGTGGAGGCCTGTCTGTCGTTTCTTTGCTGCAAGCTGAAATGCTTAGCAGACAAGTTGGGGCAGCCTTAGAGGTCAGTTTTATTTAGCCTCCGGTCGCGCGAATCGATGAATATTCAGCGGGTTTTCGAGCCGAAGATGTTAATGCATTTTATCATCACGGAAATACGGCCGTCGTTTCAAGTCGCCGATATCGCGAGCCCGAACACCGCGTTCGAAATCGGGCTTTCGAGGCGAAGCCATTTTTCTTGTCATCGTGTTCTTCAATCATTATTTACTTCAAAACCAAATTACGAAAAGAATAATTATGCAATTAACACTTGTAAGTCGCTTTCTTATCTCATTTTAAACGTAGTTTACGAAGCTTTTCTACGAGAAAGTTACTCAAAAAATGTTGGCTTCTTCACTGAGGAAGTGTTTTGAAAGTTTGCGAGTTGAAACGCAAACTCTTTTTAGAAAAATCTCATACATTTCGAACGCTTCGATTCACGCCAAATCCAAACACAATCCGTATTCAACAACAACTCGCTTGTGGTAAAAAATTCAACCCAATACCTTAAAGATTCAGCGAGTTACAGAACTAAACCAAAAACTAAACAAAACCGGATTCCCAACACATTTATTTTTTTCAATTCTAACATTTATTTGAATAGAAATGAAAGTTGCATAAAAAAATTACTTGAATATTTCACCAGCCGAAATTCGCGAAAACGCGATAATTTTTGGTTTCTTCGAAATTGCATTGTTTTTTACACTGGAATAATTCTTTGTGCACAGGTCCAACAACTGGGTAGTCCGAGCAACGAGACGGATCTCAGTAACAAGCAGATAGCAAACATAAACGACGTATGCGACAGTATGAAGCAACAATTGTTGATACTCGTCGAGTGGGCCAAGTACATACCGGCATTCAGCGAATTGACTCTCGACGATCAGGTGGCCCTTCTTCGAGCGCACGCCGGCGAGCATCTGCTTCTCGGGGTCGCGCGGCGCTCGATGCATCTCACGGATGTT
This sequence comes from Ischnus inquisitorius, assembly GCA_963924025.1. Lineage (NCBI taxonomy): Eukaryota > Metazoa > Arthropoda > Insecta > Hymenoptera > Ichneumonidae > Ischnus > Ischnus inquisitorius. Next base: position 11,001,346 of record OZ001252.1, read on the forward strand.
CTCCTGCTCGGCAACAATTGCGTCATCACGAAGAGCTGTCCTGGTACGTAGAGTATATCGCAAAAATCCTGGCACATGGTGTTTCTTTTTAATTGTTCATTATTGCACGTGATTCGAGCAATATTGCTCGAATGTTACGTGTTTGGCATTGGGCGTGACTAAAATAAACGTATTGAATGTCGGTGACGGAGTTTATCGCTGAGCTAGAATTAAGAAGAGGTGAATAGATAGCCGAGCCAATTTGCATGTATTATCGCAAGTAAAAGAAAAAAGAAAAAGAGCTTCGCAGGCATAACCCATGTAATAACTAACATAATCTGTTCTTATCTGAATCGCTGCGCAGAAGGACTCTTTCAAAGGGTATCGGTATAACGTTTCGTTTTTTTTTACGTACCGAAGTGGAGGGACAATGTTTTTTACTCGAAAGTACCGCAGCGTTAAGGCGATGTGAAAGTATCCGATTTTGTTCTTACGTCGAAATTATGCAGAGTCCGCTGCGACACATATTTTCGCGCGCTACGAACGACGCGAAAGACCCTTGTCGTTCAACCCGTTACCGATCGATAATTGGGACGGCAACGCTATTTTTCTTTTCTAGAGTGCTGAAACTTCGATGACTGACGAAAATAGAATGCCAGTGTCCATCATTTCTATTGTTGGATTATATTTCCATTAAACGCTAAAGTTTCAGCGCCCTTGAGAGAAATAAACAGCGTTACATTTTTTATCGCCGAACTCGGCGGTTCGTATACTCTTAAGAACAAACGGTTTATTCGAAAGATCAAACGACATTGGTTGATGCTTTGGTACTGAAAAGTCGTCGTTACGGTAGAAATAATTTTGAAAAAAGTACGACGAATCCGGTCTTTCACATCTCCTTGAGGCGAAAAATAGTGATCATCAAATTGGATAAATCGGCTCATTGGGACAACGAATAAAAAATGTTTCAATTGGTGGTTCGAGAACGTTATCTTGACGCGAATCGTCCAGTTTTGGTTGCAAACTGTGATTGCCGATTTGAAAACCCCGGAAAAAGTATCCGAATCCGCGAACCTCGAGGTAACGACTCAGGAACGAGTAAAGAAGAAGAAAACAGGTGACAATATAGACAAGTTATAGTAGAGTAGGAGCAAAACAAAACAATTAACAAGCACGAAGCATCGCTGTATTGTGATTATTATAGATTAAAGAAAGAAAAAAAAACAAGAAAAAACTGGACGAATCGACGGAATTGCACGAAATCCATGGGGTGTAGCTAGTTGACTGAGTCCGGCATTCATGTTTTGTGCCAATTTCAAAGATATGTATCGATTGCATGCCCGCGGGTTCTGGTTTGCGAGTTTCATTTTGAAAAAAGGAGTCAGAAGAATGAAATGTAATGTGGACATACGATTTAAAAAAACCGGACTCAGTCGCGAACTTCGATTAGAACGGTATAACCGTGGTTGTCAGTAATATCGTTTTCCACAGAGGGACGCAATCAAGACTTGGACATAAGCAGAGTAGGAATACGCGTGATGGACGAGCTGGTCAAGCCGTTGAACGAGGTCCAAATCGACGACACGGAATTCGCTTGTCTCAAAGCCATCGTGTTCTTTGATCCGAGTAAGTATCGATTTCCCCGAATCATTGTTTCGTGCGGCGACATTTGAATCTTTATTTTTTTAGAGCAAAATGCGCTTGCGAACTATATGAAAAAATTCTTCGATAACGCCCCATGCATGAGAGTCTGAAATCTCATTGTCCCGTTTCAGATGCGAAAGGCTTAAGCGAGCCGGCGCGCATCAAGCATCTCCGTTACCAGATCCAGATAAATCTCGAAGACTACATAAGCGATCGTCAGTACGACAGCCGAGGTCGCTTCGGCGAGATACTTCTCACGCTTCCGGCGCTCCAATCGATCTCATGGCAGATGATCGAACAGATCCAATTCGTTCGTCTCTTCGGGGTGGCTCACATCGACAGTCTTCTGCAAGAGATGCTCCTCGGTGGCGCGACCGCTGAGATGAACGGATCGACGACTCCTCTGCAGATATCCAACGCGCCGGGAAGCTACGTGAGCAGCAACGAGAGCCCGAGCAGCCCGTTGACGCCGGCGAACACCGGGCCGCTGAGTCCCCAAGATCATATGCTGGGCGCTGGTAGCCCCGTTATGATTCTTCGAGACTTGACGCCCATCAACGCCGAAGACGACACCACGACCGTCGCCGGCTTTCGACTCTTCAAGCAAGAGCCCAGCTTGGAAGCGGAATCGACCTTCTGACTAGAGGGCGATCGATCGATTCACATTCCCGGGCTGAGCTACTAAAGACAAAACGTAAATGAAACAGAAGAAAAACGAAGCTCGAGATCGAGAATCGATCGATCCCCTGGCGCAGTGAAGCGTTGGCAACAGAGTTTTTGACGTTGGAGATCGTTGAATAATTTTTTCAATAATTCCGAGGCAGAAGCGAAGCAGATTTGTTTTGTTGCTGTAGTAAAGCAGCGAGGTCGTAAGCTTCGCCGGGCGAAGTCAAAGATTGTTTGTTAAATGACAGATGAGAAAGTCTGTTACTAATATTTGTATTGTTGTTGAATACGAAACGCTCTTGGGACGGGAATGTTCTCCGTGCGTTGAAATTGAATATCGTCTCATCAGCATGCTCAAGACTATACCATTTTGCGGGTGAATATGTTTCCATGATTGGACGAAAAAAAATTGTCGGTTCGGAGCTCATAGCTGGCGAAAACTTTCTCACCGTTTCTTTTTTCGACGTTAACATTGCTCGAATTATGAAAAACTTTTCCCAGAGAAAAGGTTTACTCCGTTTTACAACGGGAACAATTTGCAACACGTCTTTGACAAATTTGAGGGACATAAAAATTGTGGAAACTCGTTCTGCGTCCGAAAATGCGTACGCTTTTTCTTAAAATAATTTTCAATTCTCTCGAGTAACGTAAAGCTGAAGTTTTCGAGCTGACGAAGTCGTTGTTCTTGCCAGCCGAATCATTCAACGAGTTTCCAAGCTCGAGCGCGAACGTGCAATTTTTTTTCGACAATTCCGCGACATTCGCGCATATATATTTTGTATATTGCACAGAACTCGGCGTGTACATAGAAAGAAGCATCAAAACCCCGAATTCTTCGATGAGGCCTTCGACACAAGGGCCGTCTATTGACCTTTGGTGCTCAAAATATTGCTCAAGCTAGAACGTTAATGTTAAGATTTTGTAAATATTTAATGCGGCAAACTCATTTGTGTAACTTTTTCCTAAGGTGTTACGGGATTCGTAACGATTTACTGCGAGAAAGTTTGTCGAACTCGACGACGTTGTTGAATTGTACAGGGACAGAAACAGGTATAACGTGTGATAACGAGTAACATCATATTCGCCTCTTGCGTTGCGTTTTCATGCAGTCGCAATGACAAACCCCACGAATGATTCTTCGCTACGAAGATGAACGAAGAAGCATCATTAACGAACAATGCAACACCCAACGACGATAATATGTAGGAGCTAACAGCATAATTCGCAACTTCGTTGCGCGTTTATAGAAAATCAAAGTAGCTGCAAGTTGGCCGATGAATTATGACTCATTTTCAACGCATTTCGCATCTCAGCGTATCCTAGTATGCTAATTATCCTCGAAATCGCAAATGACATCGGAAATTCACGATTGGAAAAATGTTTTTCCGATCGTTCGATGAATCGTGCGAAAGCAGAAAATGTGCAATTTTTTTTTAGTAATTTCCTAATCGCTTAATTTTTCCTATCGTACGGGTGCGATCGATGAATGTTCTTTCGACCGCAAAATCATCGCGTCGTAGTCGCGATCGATTTAGCACGGCCGCGAAGCATTTTTTTACGTCCTCTGTAGATATATGTACACACGAACACACATACGCGTTATATATACGAATATATATGGTACATTCCAGTAATGAAATGAAATACTGACAGTGAATGATTCTTCGAAACAAAAAATCGTCGATCCATAACGATTTTTTTGGACATGTATTTTGTATTTTATTTTTTGAAAACACAAAAAATGTTCGCCATTGCAATGCAATTTACTTTAGTAACACCTCCGACGGGTGGACGTATTTTGGGTATTACATAGGAAAAAAAAAAAGATCGCGCAAACATGCTTATAATTGCCATGTTTAGGACTCGATTAATAATTGTGAATTCGCGAAGAACAATTCCAAAATCGAAGTTACGAATACGAATGCGCTCCTCGCATCTCGGCGTATCCTAGTATGCTAAGTATCCTCGAAGTGTCCTTCATCAAGCGACAAACGGCCGGACGAAAAAGCAATAGCAAATACGATAACGATATCTAATAATTTTCGTTATATAATCTACGATTTAAGATAGTTTGTAATTTTTCTTTTTTTGTAAAGCATCAAAACAAATTCGGGATAATTTTTGGGACTATCAGAGCCATTAATGTGTTTGAGGATTTTTTTTTTGTTCTTTCTTTTCGTAAAGTTGTTGAAGTATTGAAAATGCCATAGGCGACGCTCTGTGGTCGCTTCTCATCGATGATATAATAATTGCGTCAATCAAAATTGTGTGTCGAAATTATCTTATCGAATTCTAGAGTAAGGTTGCAACGGAGATGTGCGGAAATGCGAAAGACTCGTCGAAAGTCCTCTTCGGCGACGCGAATTGCAAATTGAACAACCATTCGGGACGTTCGAACGTCGGCTTTGAACGCGGAAAGAAAATCGAATTTCGAATTGACGAGTTCAAAGTAACACTGGATATTAGGAAAATTAAGAAATCGATGTATCCTTGACCTACGGCTTGAAACAATATTTTTTCATCTTCGATCTCATAGCTTCTCATGACTCAACTTTACCATTGCGATGATTAAGATTAGCGCCACTAATTACGATGTTCAAGCCTCCGGAATCGAAACTAATATCGTGGGAAAAAAAAAGAGACAATAATGAATTTTCGCTTGACACACTTAAAGATCGCGTCGATTAATGAAATCAATTGAATGATATATGAATTACGTATAGTTAAGGTATTTCTGACATAACGTAGTCGTGGGTTGTGAAATAGATGTTACCATTGTTGCCTGATACATACATACACATACATATATGTAATCATAAATATATAGATATATATAAATACATATAATATTTTTCAAACTTTGTCCACAGTTTTATCTTGACTGAATTCGTACAAGAAAATGTATATAAAATTTATATTTGTTATTTAATTATTATCACGTACGATATTTGTATGTTTGAATAAAGGGATATGTGATTTAACTATGATTTCGTGAGAGTTGCGATTTTCTTTTAGCCGCTAGTCAAACGAGTCAGAAATATTTTTGCTGAGGTTTAAAGAAGCCGGCACTTCTGGTATTTCTGGTTTTCAAATACCGGCGAAAAATACCATTTTTCTGTTTTTTTTCGAGATTTTTCGCGTCTTTCATTGAAAAGTAAATAAATGAGCAGTTGCGTTTCGGTATTTGAGGGCAAAAGGTTCGCTGATACGAATGAAATTATTGTTTATTATCAAAATAGTTTATGTACAGACCAGTATGTGGATGTTTTTTCGGCTGTCTCAGAAATCCATGCGTTTACGTTTTTTTATCAAATTCGCAACAACCTCGGAAGTTTCGATGTTTCCACCGCCCTTTTTCAGCCACTCGATCAAGAGGGCTCGGGCCTTCCGGCCCGCAAAGAACAATCCTCTTTCCAAAGTCGGAAGCTGTGTACCGAGAGTTGGATCCGACACGGGATTCTGAGCCCAATCCATTACTAGTCTGAATCGCGTCTTAAATGTCTAAAATATTATCGTTTCGTTTTTAAGCCAATCCGCGATCGTCAAATTTGTCGTTGGGGAAGAAATTTAATTATCAGGTTTATCAACAATTTAATCACAAGTAAGCACCCTAATCTCCATGCTAACAGAGCTCTAAAGCGAATTAAAAGATCTGCAGTCCAATTATCATGAATTCTACACGATTAACAAGATAAATGAAAAATAAGAAACAATTCATTAAAAAATAATGATTGAAAATTCCTGAAGCTTTAAGTATTTACTGTGATAAATGCCATGTTACCTGACTGTTTCGTGAGAATTTTCCAAGAAAGATCAACAATTTAATGAGAAATTTTTAATCACTGCTTCGCCAAAAAGCTTTACTTTCGTGAAAATATTTTTCGATTTTTGTTCCTTTTTCTTTTTGGAAAAATAGTGTCGCACATACCTGAAGCAGATTGTCTGTAATCTTTTCGCACTCTCGATTGTTGAACTGTCTCAAATACATTCCCAGCTCATAATAATGAGTGTTCCACTTGCTCAGAGTAACGGCACAAGCGTCGGCATCCAATATTTCGCTACGAACAATACGGTCTAATTACAGAAAAAAAGGGACTAAAAACCAGAATTCAAAAAATTATAACAACTCAGGGTGCACAGTTAGTTTTAATATTATTTTTAATCGCGTTTTCAATCAGGCTGCAAAAACCCAACTTACCGATATCCTTCTTTGTAGAATTTGGGTATTTCTACGCTGACTATAGGACGCCTTCTTGCGTTCAACGAATGGGCCAGCCAAAACGGAAGCTCCAACTTTGTTCCAGGCTTGAGATCTTCAGCTTCGGACGAGGCATCGAGAAAACCTAAAACAACAGAAAAAAGAATTGTTAGAACTTAATCGACGTTAAAAATATTGCGAGTGAGAGTTTACTAAAAAAAGTCACTTATGCATAGTTGATTGTAATCGATGTCAAATTGTTTTCTTGATTTTAACGAATTATGTGATAATTTGTTCGAGCAGGAAGTGCAGAATCGAGCGTCGTGTTTGCGACGATTTTTCGTCGATAGTTATATTTACCTAGACGCGGTAGAAGAACCTCGACTCGACAAGTGATGCGTTCCTCGGTCGCAAGGATATCGTTTATCGAAAAATAATCGGGATAATAACTGTAAGACAGCGACATTGTGTCTGCGAGAACTCGTTAACCTCCTTTGGGCCTTGAGAAAATAAACATCGGAGCAAGTTTCGCGCCAAAATCATTTTGAGGTCCTGAATCACGTGACCATTGTCATGAAAACACAGCGAAATGGGTTTTGTCGTCAATTAGACAAAAACTCAAAACGTTTCGATTGTATCAAAAGCGCGGAACTTGAAAGACCTAACGACTTGTTGCGCGAGTATTTTGCTAGCCGACACGTGAGAACGATACGTCGAAGTTCCGAATAAAACAAATTAACGCTGAAGTGTTGCCCGATCGAGTGTGAGTCTTTCCGAAAATCTTCTTACCATCGGGAGACCGTTTTTACTTGTCACCACATCTTTCAAGCGTAGCATCGATAAGGGAGACCTCTTTGTCGGTAAAAACATTGTTCGCATGCTTCGGCTAACCAAATATTCGTGCAAGAGACCGGAGCTCGCGTTGTCGGAGCTACGATTTCGTGGAAAGTCTCCAAACAGCTGATTCATGAGATAAAAAACCTAAAGTCAGTTTAATAACGGCACGCTATTACTTACATTCAGTATTTTATTTATTTTTGTGACCAAAGAAATCTGAGGATACCCAAAAAACCAGACAATTCGTAAGTTCAATTTTCTGTCCCGTGTTTGATTTTCGAAACATTATTTGAAATTTCACCGAAAAAAATGTTGATTTTTTTTGCATTTTGAATATTTTTTTTTGAAACAACATAATTTTATTTTTGTGCAGGCTAAACAAAGTTATTGTGCAAGTTACGTGGCGAAAGACGAAACGATGAATCCTCTGACGAATGTGAAAAATATAACGAAGCTAGCGGAGCAGGATTTGCAAGGCGGCAGCAAAACTTCGTGGCACGACCAGTACAAAGACAGCGCTTGGATCTTCATTGGCGGTTGTCCCTACGACTTAACGGAGGGTGACATAATCACAGTTTTCTCGCAATTCGGCGAAGTGGTAAATATGAATCTCGTGCGCGACAAGGATACAGGAAAACCAAAGGGCTACGGTTTTCTCTGCTATGAAGATCAGCGCAGCACGATTCTTGCAGTCGACAATCTCAATGGCACAAAAATTTTGGGAAGAACCATTAGAGTCGATCACGTTTCAAATTACAAGGCTCCAAAGGACTCGAAAAAGATCGACGACGAGACGAGAAAGTTGAGGCTGGAAGGCTGCGGTCCAGCGAGACGATGATCCGGTTTCGATATCTTTCAATTTTTGTACAGTACGTTAAGATTCAATTAATTCCATGCCAATTAAACGATAATTTTGATAGAAAACGTTGGAAATCGTTGTTTATCGAATTTTTTTTTTTTCAATATGCCAACGAAATCGAATATATTGCAAGAAAAATTTGAACTCGAATCCACCTAGAATGATTGCCCTAAACGAGACGTGAATAAAAATTAATTTCGCAAAGTTGTGTCTTTGAATACTAAGCTCATTCCTTTGGGAATTGCATAACTGTACATTGATGTAGCTTTGCTAACGTTGTTGAGAGAAAGGAAATTAATTGCCGATTTCATGCTTGTGAACGTCATCTGAACTTATCGCGATTAAAAAGTTCCGTAACCGTGGAGCGACTAACAAACTCTCGCGCCTGAGCGATGTATCACAAGTTTAAAATCTCACCTATTCATTTGCATTCGATCCGCAATAGTCGCGCGATGTATCGGCACTTGGCTTCGAGTTCAAAGTTGTTTCGATTATTTTTATTAATCATCACGATCGGTAACTTCGTAGTCGGAACTGGTGAGTTTATCGACGAATAATCCCCGATATTTTTCGCAATACCGCAAATTTTTGCATCCGCAAAAAAAGTATTCAATAAAAACGATAAAGCTTCTCCTTCGCTTGCATCCCTGAGGAGCTACGGACGATTCGTACGACGATTTCGCTTTCGGTTCGCGAAGATCTCACGGTGACCTTGAATCATCGTTACCTATCGTCGAGCAATGCACTTCCGGTGTTCCCTGCAACCTCTTGACCGGCTCGATCAGAGTTATGGTGGGTCTCTTGAATGAACTCGAAACAGCGAGCAAACAGCATTGTCCTCACCGTTGGGGTGAGTATCTTTGAAAATCGAGAATAACTAGCTGAAGAAATATCGGAACGGAAAAAAGAAATTCAGTCCTTGGCGTCGAGACGCTACCGCATCTTAAAATTAATTAAAATAAATCAAGACAAAACCAAAAGATTAGTTGATTAATAATGATAATAATAAAATATTATAAATGATGATCATGACAATAATTATATTATAATTATCAATAGTAATTACGGAATTAATAATTATTAAAAAATAATTGTTTTAAATGAAAAGTCCGAAATTATTTACTGATTTATTTTATATTTTTTATTCTCTATATATTGATCTGGATTGTTGAATGTTCTCGGAAGACTCCGAAATGGCATCGTCGATGAAGACTTCGCGACAGATCGATTCTCGTTCGCAGCAACGAAACCGTCGGAAACCGCTGTTTCCGAATTCTTCGCAACCATCAAATTTCGGTCAATCTACGCAAACCCTGCGACAGCGCGACGGATCGCACTTTTCGCGTCGACAGCTTTTTCACCAGTCGCCGCTGCCTAAATCGTATCGACCGCCGGAATTTTACCGAACCCAATATACACCCGGTCGAACAGGTCAAGCTTATGAGAATTATCGCCCGATTGAAACGTTCTCAGATTCTCAGCCACCTCCGATTACGCACAAGTCCGCTGTCGATAAATCCCGAGATAAATCCTATTCTCTCGATAATGCATTATTCACTTCCGATCTATTTGGCATCGACGGCAAGAGAAATAAAAAGAAAATCAAAAAGGTACAACATCGTCTGTAACTGGCGTAAATGCTATCAATCGATGGTGTATTCATGAATAATTTTTTTTGTCGAAAGCCTTGCTCGAGACGCTCGAATTCAAGAAAGAAAAGTGTCGAGCCTGTATTGAGAATTCAGGAGGACGCGACTACGGTGAGACCCACCAATGTTACCAGCGTTATTTTGGATGACACAGCATCACCTAAAACCGAAAACTATACCGTTACCACGAACCCCGGAGCAGAAACCGATATACCGGACGAAAAATAAATTGTTTTACTTCAGGGACACTTTATTAATTGAATAAAAATTGTATATCGCCGAACGGTATAAATCATTCGTTGAAATTGTTATCGGAGCCAATTAGCAACAGTCATACAGGCCAGTACGATGAATCAACGAGCTCTCGACTTTATAATAGTTGCCTATGCGATAACGTCGAATTGAAGATTACGGCTTGAATATCAACGGATTTCATAAACGTGGAATTTTACCTGTTTTCATTTGATTCAATGTAAAATTCCCGGTTTTTGTAGAATAATATTCGGGAACTACGATTAAGTAAACTCGGCGAAGCGAGACGTGCGAGATGCACGTATTCAAGCTTTGAGACGACGCGCGCTCCTGATTGGCCCAGCGAGTCGAGTCGTCATTCGTAGACCTTGGAACAGCTGACAATCAACAAGCGCATGGAAAATAAAGCCGTTTATGATTAATACCGATGTTTCTCTATTCAACCGCCCCCACAAATAAAAAATAATTATTCTCGTGCAATATTCGTTGCATCGATTTGATGTATTTGCGCGATTGTATTCGGAAGAAAAGTGATAAAGGTTTTGTTTATCAACTTTGACGTCTCATCCTACCAATCGGTGAGTGTACTTTTTCGCAATTAACCTTCAACCTCAAACGGAACGTGATTGCGCCCATTATCGAATTTTTCCTCATATTCTCGGTTTTTATGCGTCATTCGATTATTATTCTCGCGCATGAAAACCCCCATAACTTGAACTTGGTATCGCAGCGTACCCAAAAATCCTGCGATATGCCTGTGACAAAAAAGTTGCGACATTTGACGGAAGACGAAAAGTCCAGTATAAAGAAAGCTTTTGAATTTTTGGACACCGACAAAGACGGCTATCTGGATTATCACGAGACAAAGGCTGCGATGAGGGCTCTGGGTTTCGATGTAAAGAAAGCTCAAGTATTGGCGATAATGCGCGCTTACGACGCTGTTGACGGCGACAAGATTGGCTTTGAAGATTTTTACTACATCAGTACGTGCACTAAGTGATCTTGCGAGGAAAGACTGTTGGGGGATATACATTTTTGTTGACACTTTTGACGAGTGAATGTATTTAATCGCGCTGTCAATATTGTAAAAAAATATTTGTTGAGGTCAGGTTTTGAAATCATTGCATTTATCCTCTCGAGATCTTTTGTTGTCCTGTTTTGTGTATGTTATGTCGTCTTCCGTCAGTCTCTCTTGTCATGAAGCTGTCAATGCCCTATTTACCAAACAATAATTTGTCGTTGAAACTTCAGTGGCGGACAAAGTAGCCAAGAGAGATCCTCTCGAAGAAATTAAGTACGCTTACAGTTTGTTCTGCAAAGATGCCCCCTCCGGAAAGATAACTCTGGTAGATTTGCAAAGGATCAATAAGACTCTTGGAAGTCAATTGACGGAAGAAGAGATGAGCTCTATGATCGAAGAGTTTGATCTGAATGAGGATGGCGCCAGTAAAGTTTGAATAAGAATACGGAAAATTAATGCTTTCTCATCCACTTTTCCTGTTTCGAGTTTTTTTTTTAAATTGAGTAACTCGAAGATATTTTGAGTGATTTTTTTTTCTTTTGGCTGTTTTCAGTCGACGAGGCCGAATTCATCGAAATAATGACCGTGATGGATTAGAAGTCGTTGGATTATTGTTTCGATGAGTATTCATCGAGTCGTTACGAGGCACGCGTGAGTAATCGAAAAACTAGCAAAGATGAATTTCGGAGTGAATTGGGACGAGGAGAATCGGAGGACTCTGTTGGAGGAACGGGCGACCCTGGAACGCGCCTCTCAATCGGTCCTGCGGTCCCAAGCCGTCGCCGCGGAAACCGAGCAAGTCGGTCGTACGGTCGTCGAGGAGTTGGGAACGCAGAGAGAAACATTAATTAGATCCAAGGCGAGACTTTCGGAGACCGACCAAGAACTCTTTACCTCGAGGAAACTCATGCAAATGATCAACAAGCGAGTCTTCTACAACAAAGTTGTACTCGTATTGATAATATTACTGGAAATAGCGATACTCGGTTTGACTGTATATCTCAAATTTTTCTACAAAAAATAATCATCGTACCAAAGCGAATATTGTTAATTAAAAGAATGCTTTTTTTATTCTAACTGTGGACTAGTGATAGAAGTTGTCATCGAACAAGTTTCTTTTTGTAAATATTGTCAATAAAATAAGTCCTCGGTTAGTTCTCGATCGATACTGATTTTTGAAATTCCAAATTCTGTTCTCAATGAGACGAAAATAATCAGTTTGATTTTTTTGCCGATAAAGAATACGGTAAGTATCTGTAGTTCTTTTCTTATTTCGTGGCTCGTTACCCCTTTTTAAAGAATAAGTCGGTAATGATGTTTGATAACTTCATTTGTGTTCATTATTTACAAAAAGTATTTCTTTTAGATCTCTCAAACGTTTCGGTAGAATGCTAGAATCTTTTTGAATACCACTGGATTGTATTTTTCAAGTGTCGGTATTCCGTCGACATACTCGGCCGTTTCGAAGAGGTCGTACTTGGGCGAGTGCCACCACATGTTCGTCGTGCCCTCGATGTCGTTGATGTTCAACGTGTTCAGTTGAAGCACGGAAAAATAGAACCATTGGCCGTTGGTCTGAACGCACTGAACGGTGATGGGTTCTGGCAAATCCATCGTTTCCTCGCCGAACTTTAGTTTGGCGCAACAAGCGGCCGTGCCGAAAGATTGAATCATCGATCGCGCCCGTATTTGCGACTCCGTCACCGGCAGTTCCGTTTGATTCTTCACCTTTTCGGGATCGAAGTGTATAAAAATCGTGTGAACGTTCTTCCATGGCGAGTCCGCCGCTACAGCTGCGAATATAGCGAAGAAAATTTGATGCACGAACGTTTCGAACGAGTCTCGAATTTCCCGAAATTTCGGGTTCGCAGAATTTGATTAATTTTCATCGATACTCACGATACTGATCTTTCAGACTGTAAATATGCTTTTCTTGCAAACCAATCGTCGGATCTAAGGGATCGATGTCGGGAAACGGTAGCGACAATTTTTTCTCCATGGTTATCGGCGTGAGCGGCTTGTTCGCCATTATCATCGTATCGATCGTCGACTCGAAGAACAATAAATCGTCACCTTTCTCTGTCATGAGAATTCAAAAAAATGGTCTGATTTTCAAAGCATTCTCGAAGCAAAATATATTATAAAAATTTCATCAAACCTATGAAAGTTCCCACTTGTCCACCGTGTACTATCTTTCGCTGCCTGACGATCATTGGATCGCTTTTTACTTCACAGATTTGAAGCAATTTTTGCGTTAAGTTGTGTCTGCAAAATGACAATCACGCTTATTGTATTATCGTAGGAAATTTTTACCATTTGGGTATGTTAAAAAAAACGATGTACTGCACAATTTCTTACACTTTTCGGGAGTCGGGAATGCCATATATTCTGGGGAAATTCCATTCCGGTTTTAGAGGATCACGCTTTTTTGGCAGCTTTTCTTGGTGAGCGTCAAATATGTGCGACGCACGAATGATTCTATTAAAAATTCAATAACAAATTATGAAAATGAATGAACCATAACGAAAATTATATCTAACAAAATATACACCTTTTTGGGGTTTTCTTTGGTACCTTTGAATCAGTTCGTCCATTTCCGGACTTTGCTGCTCTTCGAGAGCCTCCAATCGCTCGGGAAGCGCATCGGCGATTAGTTCGGCTTTTATCAACAATTGCGCTTGATCCGTACCCTCCAAGAGAAGATTGTTATTCCCGTATGCCAGGCAAGGTTTTTCATTCCAATCCGGATGCGTGTGATTCATTCTCGGGGGTCTCGGGTAAAGTCGCGACACTTCCACGCTGAAAAACAACGGAAACATTCAATATAGAAATTAAAACAATGAAGAATATGAAAAGTACCAATTATCTTTACAAAAATCTAATCCACTATTTTTCAGAATTTACAAGATTTTAATTTGAAGAAAATTAATATAAAGGTTTTAATTTAAAGAAAAACAGAATAATTTGAAAAAAGTTCAACAGAATTCTTTAATTTTGTTATATATTGTGAGATTGTTTACAAAATCCCTTCAACAAAAATGCAATTGTCGATTTCATAAAAGGCATAAAATTCAATCTTACCGAACGCCCTCCAGCTTCTTCGGTTTCTTGAGTACTTCTGTGGCATCAACAATATTTACACCTTTGGCGGCCAGTAACTTTTCCGCAGGCGTATCACGGATTAGTTTCTTTCCTTGGGCCCACCAGTGACGCTTCGTCATGAAGCCTATGTGCTGGCGCCATAACGCCGTTGTTAACTTCATCTTGAAGTATCTATCAATAAAATGGAGAAAAATAATAATCATAACCAGAGTTGCATAAAAAATTACAAGTTATTTTTTTGACGAGTAGAGAAGCACGTTTCGATTATTCTTCCACCGAATAATTTATGAATAAAAAAACGACACAAAAACTTGTTGAACTTTATGCTGCAGTGTAATTATCTGGATCTGCTTGCGACTGTTTTAGTTCTCAAAAACTTAATTATAATGCTATCTCGAAAAATCCTATCGACAGAATTATAAAAATAGCGTGGACTAAAATTTGTTAGATAACAACAAGACATTGGAAACATTGTTTTTAGTACCAAAAAATTTGGGATGCAAAAATGTATGGGGTTAACGCTGCGCCGGGTTAAATCGAAGGTTTATCAATGATGCGGAAAGTAACAATAGCGAAGAACCAGCTTATAGATTAATTGAATTTGAATGGAATACAAAAACTCACTTGGAAACGGCGAACGGTTCCTAGTATTTTTGTTATATCAATTAAAACAACACTCGCGTGGAGCCGAAACAGGAGGCGACCGAAACCTCCAATGGAGGAAACTGAAGTTCCAAAGTACGGCGTGAGAGGCGCTGATGCCAGTAATGTCGCGAGCGATACCAATGCCGTTGAAAAAACATGAAATTATAACATTAAAGTATTAACAATTTCGCTTCTGACTATTATATGGTAATAATAATAATTTTAAGACAAGAAATTTTTTTTTGTAAACCGTAACTTTGCCAAAAGAAACCATAATTGAGTAAAAATATTAGCTGCAAGCCTGTAATATTTTGCAGTTCATCCATCCGTGCTAATGAAAACTAATGAATTATCGTTAATTCTAATTATCGCAAAATATTGATAAACTGTAGAAGATTGCCGAGTTGCAGCTAACACTTTTGCGTAATAATCGACGTTTTCTGAAAATGTAAAAATTTAAAAACAATTTGAAATTTAAAAAATTAAAAACCATTTAAAAACAATCCCCTCATTACAATTGTATTAAGTAAATCCTTAAAATCAGCTTCGGAGAATAATTTTACGAGTTTTGTAGAATTTGCAATTCGCGGTCAAAAATGTCGCTTTATTAATTTATTCTAATCCCGTAACTCTTTACCCACGATAAGTAATACTCTATTTTCTTTGTGCACAACAATAAAGTTTTTCGGGACACCTCGTTGTCGGGATCGCTGACATGAAATCGTTTTGAGAAGATTCGTTCGATTGATTTTTCCTGACGCGAGGACGATTCTTTTCTGGCACTTGAGAGCAATCTGTGAAGATCCGACAACGCGGCGGACACGTAAAAACTCGAATTCGATTCTTCGGGACCGGTGATTATGCGGTTCACAGCGTGTTTCGCAGCTGCCATTGCTTCCTCGTCTCCGGGTAACGATTGACACTGAAGAGCAATGAGAAAAAAATGTATTTCGAATCTTTAAACGTGTTTAAATATATACATTTTTTTGCGATAATTGTACTCACGTTTCTCGCCTTTGCCGCGACCGATTCAATAGCGGATGCCGAATCCTCGAATACTTTATTTTGCCTCATATTTTCAGAGAGCTGAAGGAAAATCGCCGCGGATTCCTTCGGTGAATTGTGATGTTCGCCGTTGCAGTGCAAAGTCATGTAGGCATAGGCGTGCAAAACGTTCAACAAGTTGAACCGCACGGACGGCGATGCTTTCTGTAACCAGTAAGACTACGTTTCATCACAGTCATTTTAAAGCAAATATTGAGTGTTAGATACTCTTATAGTAAAATTAAAGTAGTGTCAAAAATTAGGCACCAACACAAATTTTCGATATACCCTAAATTAATCATCTACGAAATTGTATATTAAATTTAGTGTACGAGAATGTACATAAAAAATCCCGATATTGGTAGATCAAATCGTCAGCAATTTTTTTTTTTCATCCGTCGTTTAATAATTCATCATGAGCAGCGTTTTTTTCTCTTCACGCTTTTAAAGTTTTTATCAAAAAAATATACTCTCCGCGCTTGAGACTTTTTTTATCATTGTTAAGCCAATTTAGAGTGCAGCTTATACCGTCAATTCATTAAATGTTGGAACATCGACTATTGCCGGACATTGCGCTACATAATCAGGTGTGTCCTTGTTATCTTCGAGGTCCTGTATCAGTTTTGTTCCCACACGAGAATTTGACCACCATGGTGACCATAACGGAAGAAGCTTTTCCGCTTCTCCATTTCGCACGCTTGCCTCGAATTCTTGTCTTTCTGCATCGGTCAATGCTGACCACACCTCATCGGCATTATTTAAATCAACGGTTTCAAGGCGTTTTGCCAAGTCTGGAACCTTTGAAATACCAAAAACAGATTACAAAATTTGGGGAAAAAAAATGTATTAAACATAGTAAGACGACTTAATTAATAATAATAGTAATAACAATTTTTTGTTTTTGGACAAAAATTGTAAATTTGTATGACTAACGTCTTCCTCGTCGTCGGAGTCCATTTGGCCATCCAAATTTTTATCCATATCAAAATCTTCAATGTCGTCCTCATCGTCATCACCAAATTCCATATCGAGCGTTGGCATGCGCTTTAAAATATCCATAATCTTCTTCGTATCTTCGGAACTGTGCTGTCTGTCCTTGAGCTCCGTTTCGACCCATTCTTTGTAAAAATTTTCTGAACACTCCAAGTGTGCCTCCGATTTATAACACTCCAGAGAACAGTAAGGGATTTCGCACTTTGGGCAAGTGTACTGTCGACGTTGAGTATTGCATCTGAAAAAAAAAGAGAAAAATCTCATAAATCATACGTTTCAATGATTATTTGAGCGAGCGATATGAGAAATACTCACAATTTACATATTTCCGGATCATCGCTGAACGACGTGCCGGGTTGATCCATTCTTTTTTATTTCACGTTTTGATAATTATCAGGAAATTATCGACAACAAGGTTATTACGCTTTCGTGCCGAACGACAATCGCACACATAGGTTAAGTGCGCGTTACGAACGGCGAAAGAACGTTCCCGCCGACGGCGGATAAAAAATGTAAACACCGCGCTCTAAGAGTTTCGGTAACTTTCAGAAACTGTACCGGTGAAATTATATCACCGTTATTTTTCGTTTTAAACGGAAGTTTTGTAAAGTCACAGTTACTAACTACTATCTAATTACAAACGTAATTAAGAGAAAGCAACGGTGTTGATTATATGCTGAGAAATTATCTCGAAGTTCAAGGTCAATCGCTTCAATCCCCCTCATTCACTTTCGACCAATCAGGTTCGCAATCTCAGCATTTCGTTTCCATGGATACGGTCGACAATGCGCGCCGATATTCGCCGAAACGTGCGGGCTTCTCCTTGTGTTGTTTTTGACCAACAACAATCGACAAGTTGGTTGTAGATATTACTCTTTGCGTTTTGAATATTTTATCAGAAAAGTGGTGAAAAAGTGTTTTGTCAAAGAAGAGTGGAGCCGAACGAGTGGAAGCCGAACTTCATTTCGAAGGTTGTTTTTGTATCTCAATATAATACGAAAAATCTTCGTGGGCTTTGGTATAGAAAGAGGTTATTGATGATTACGAATATTTCGTACCTTTACTCTCATTTTCTATCGGGAAAACCCGATATTTTGAACACCTGAATGAATAGATTCCCAGAGGACATTCGACGAGATACGATTATCTATGCGGTAGGCACTTTTCCGAAAATTCTTTCAGCAGTTTTATCAACGAACGAAGAAGATTGAAGAACGGCGCAGTGACTAATATTCCTGCGGAAAATCGCGACTCCGATGACAAGGTAAAAGATCACACTTCACGGATATCAGATATGAAAATTTTAGTTCGTCAATTTTCGTGTTTGAAAGGTATAATTCTTTAAAATTTTATGAATTTAAATTTTTGTATGATTTTGTTCTGATTTTGCTCTGAAGTCCGATGGTTCTAACAGGTAATTCGAGGCCATGTCGTCACAATTCTCGGTACAATGTTTCTTTGGAACCAATTTTGGAATCACCTTTGATTACCATCTCGAATGAGACTTGAAAATGCCCTGATTTGTATGTTTATCAAATTCATGTAAATGCGAACAGTATCCTTTTTTTACCATATCTCAACGGTAATATTTCACAATTTGAGACTTCTGCCAAGGTCAACAATTACATTTCACGATTTGGATGATCATAACTGTAGCTGTTGCCGTTCATAACTCTTCCCTGAGGAGCACATTCTTTCAAGGCAAATAAAAATATTACGGAAAGACCTGAAGCATTAACTGGTGTTACTGGGCATTGAAAGACGTATAGAATCTTTTTGTAGCACAAAAAAATTTATTGACGATGTTGGATAATTATAATTATGATCGTTTTTTCGTATCAAGAAGAAACAGTTGTCTTACATCGTTTACGAGAGAAAGACATTGGTGCTACAAGAAAACACATACACATTAGTGACTAAACGCAACCATAACTTATCTTTCAATTCTTAAATATTGGTGAGTAATCACCGCGAGTTTTTGTAGAATATTTTGAGTTTAATCATAAAATTTGACATAATTTAACACATTTATTTGCTTCTTATTAAGTCTGTAGTGACAAACAATTTATGACTGAGTAAAAATTATAAAATAGAAATATTACAGCTAGTGATAGAATATCTGAGGTTTTTTTTATATTGATATTGATAACTGATTTATGACAATAACAGCAATAAATACGAATACAGAAGCTTTATTAAAAAACATCTTGGAATGGGAAGGCTGCTTTTTCTGGTTGTATAAGATCGGCCAGAAAGCAAGCGGTGCCAGCGATACCTTCGTACAACGAGTACGGGCAATCGGGTGTTTTGGCACCGTGCTTGAAATCATCGCTCTCGATAAAATCGGCGAATTTCGCAGCCCGTCTGAGATAACGAGGATCCGAGGTCAGTCTGTGGAGGAGTAGAAAAACGTAGCCATTTCCAGCGACACCGTGACAAATGCTCGGTCCCTTTTTCAGCAGTCCCTTTTGCCAAACGAGTTCGCCGGATCGCAGACATGCGTCGTAATAACGTTGATCTTTCCAATGCAGAAAAGCCGCGGCCATGAGGTAAACGACACCCGGAGCACCGTGACACCAGTGCACGAGCTCGTTCGCTTCGCCTCTTCTATCGCGGCCGCTGTCGTCTACCTCGTCCAAAGCGCACGGATAATTTCCCGACGGAGTCTCCAAGCTCAGCATATAATCGACGGAGCTCCTCACCAATGATTCCGCCTCTTTGTTGGCCTCCAAAAAACCCGGTACCTGTTATCAATCAGAAGTATTGTCTCGTTGAATGTCTTTTTATTCTTGCAATAAACATATATCAAATCTTTAGTTACCTCATCATGGAGAAAGTTATAAATAAATTAATCGATAAATACGACAGAAATAAATTCAATGCCGTGTTTTACGAATTGTTGGCTTTGAACTAATGCTCGTTTTTTTTACTACAGAGTAGTTGATTTGATGTGAAGCTTAAGATTTGGGAAACTCCGATCGAAAGCTTTACTTTTCGAATATTGGCATGTATGAAAAAAACGGTAACGTCTCTGCTATTCTCACGAATAAAAAGGTTTTCTTTAAATTACACGGGGTTGAGACACTATCGTGTTTTTTAAACCGAGACGTCTAAAAGAAACCGTTCATTTTTTTTATGCAGCCTTGTGTCTTGTTTGGCTATTTCTTTATTCATCCTTTTATCATTCTGTTTCTTTCTAATCCATCGTGATAGAAAGAGACAGAATGATAAAAGGATGGATTAAAAAACGCTGCCTTCTGTACGCTTGGCAGTTGAAAAAAAGATAATAAAATTCCATCAGAATGAAAAAATATCTGTTGGAATATTGCGAATGGTTCTTCCTGGAGGGTTTTACATGCTTAAGAAAGGAAATAAGTATAAATAATAATAAATAATCACTATGAATAAATTATTGTTTTTGCCACGGCAATATTTAGAGCGTTCGGAATATTCCTCAGCTCCCTTATAAATGCGTGTTCTGCATACGCTCGTTAGTAGGTCGAGCTCACCTGTATGAGAACTTGCAATATCGCGGCCAAACCGTGAGCGGCGCCGAGGTACTCCGTACCGTGGTAAGCGTACATGAGCGGGCAAGGACTGCGGTGCTGTCGAGCATAACTCTTTCCCGAAAGTACGACAGTACTCGCCAATTCTCGCATCACCTCCAGAGGTACGACGTCGCGACCGAGCTGTTTGTTAAGCCACAAGGATCCGAAAAGATAGCCGGCACGTCCGACGAGAAATTCGTCCGAACCGGCGCGCAAAAAATCCTTCGGCTTGCAGAGCTCCGACATATCGACGTAACGCTTCGCGAGAGCATTCGAGCGCACGGAATCGTCGAGCTTGTCAGCAATAACAGCCCCGACGGCCACAACACCCCCGTGACCCAGTAGAAAACCGCAATCCACGCGATTTCCGCGTTTTTCAAGGTCACGAACGGATGGCTCCAAGTAACGCTGAGCGAGCGCGAGATAATTCTTCGCAGTCTCGGGATCCGAAGATAACCGCGAGCTGACGTGCAGAAATGCGTAAGCGATGCCGGCCGAGCCGACGTAGAGACCACCGTCTGTATTGGCACTCTTGGCCGGCTCGTTTTTCACTATTCTATCGATGGTTTTGCGCAATCGTTGATCTAACTCTTTGAGTTCGTCGTCGAGGAGCTTCGACGGATCTCTCACGGTCTCGTCATTCTCGACGCTGTAAGGATTCACAAAGTATCGCGAACGCGGCATGTCGCTCCGTAAGAAACGCGCGAATACGTTGATATGTTTTATTACTTCACCGCGAACACGACGAACAATACTCGGCAGCATCGAGCTTGCATTGAACGTAGGTTGCGTCTCGTTGGGGGCGCGATCTCGCGGAAGAATGGTGGGGGAACAAAACATTCGAGAGCGATGGAACCGTTGATGCGCCTCGTAAACAGAGCTACCACGTGTGGCGCCGTAGACAAGGGACGACGCGTAGGTAATGTGTTTGTAAAGTCGTCATGCCAGAAAACGAGGATACTGCGACGAGTTCGGACGACGACATTTCCGCAGACGCTTTGAGAGAAGCCTGCGACGACAAATTCTTGCCGCAATCACTGTTCTCTAAGGATTCCACGAAATCGTCCGGTAACCGTTTTTTTTTTCATACATAACCTAAGTCCCAATCTAACCGGCGGATACAAAGGATTCTCCTGAATCGAAATCTAATTGAAAAAACTTGTAATGATCTCTATGCGTGACAATTCATCTCTGACAATAAAAATATATAAAAAAATATGTATGTATTGATATTGTTATTTAAAAAAATGTTAAATTTGTCAATAATTGCAAAGAGATCTTGAAGCTTAGTAGCGTGGAAAAAAAACAATCAGAAAAAATGAACAATAACATAATTCCGAAAAAATTATAAACATACACAGAAAATGCTGAATTTTTGTCAAACTTTGAATACCGAAATTCAACGAAGCTTTCGATCAAACAAAAAGAGTTTAATCTTGATGGAATTTAGGCCCTTGCGAATACTGTAGACGTATCAAATTCAGTCTTTTCTGATTACAGAAAATGTACTCCAGGCCAAAGTGGAAGCAAAACCGTCTCTAAGAATAACGGAAAGGAATGACAACTTCGAAAGTTTCGGCGTGTCGCAGAATTTCAAAGATTTCGTAGCCAAGAAATTGGACGCTATGTTGGACAGGTATGATTCTTATTTTTTGCGATATGTGTTGTTGGTTGTAATAAGTTGGAGGCTTAGAAGATTAGATTAGAAGATTGCATTAGAAGATCGCAGTGGTAAAACGAGGCAAGTATATTTTTCTATCATATTATCAATACAATTTGCAACAAAAAAAAAAAAAGAAAGCTCTGCTGCAGATTTTTTTTTTTACTTCGAACACCAGTGTAACATTTTTCAGAACTATTAAGGTAAGAGATGTGGAAGATCAGGAGATTCCTAAGAAAAAAAAGAAGCGGCGCAATGCCGAAGCAGGGATAAAGTTGCTGAGTTCGTCCAACGAGGCCATCGTCACATTGGAAGAATCAAAATGCGAGAGAAAAACGAAAAAACCCGAAGAGTTCTCGAAAGAGAGCGAAGCTACAAATTTTGCCAAATGCCGAGAAGTCGCCGTGTCACCGGTGTCGGTTTTATCGAAGACCGAAACCGAGGCTTGGAACGAGCGGCAAAGAGGCAATGTGTTTAAGTACAAAAAATCCAATAACGGTACCCTGATCGAGCAGCAGTGACGGGTAAGAAAATTGTTCTATACTTACTTTCTTCCAAAAAAAATGTGCAAACCAATCCTGAAGTGTGTATATTTCCGCATTTGTTTATGACTATGAATATAATTTGCTGTGTATAAAAAAATAATGGGTCGAAAAGGAAACATTAATATTATATATCTCATTTACATATTTTTATTATTTTTATTGTGTTTATAAACGAAAAAAAATGACCGAGATTAGTTGCTTATATTACGGATATAATTATGTGTAGATATTTTTTTTACCTCAGGAAACTTCAACGAATCGGAATATCGTACGAGGATTACATTGCAGCGATTGAGAAGATTGAGTTGGAAAGCTGTCGAGGTCGATCATTGGTACGTGGTAAACATTACAAAATCTCGGCAAATTCATCTCCAGAGGCTATGCAGTTTTACGAAGTTTCTCCATAAGCACATCAATCTAAACAGTTACGTTTTATGTACCAGACGTCCTCTTCATCATTGTTGGCTGCTCACGTGAATCGAATCAGGAAGCAGTGAAAAAAATTATATTTTATACCATAGCACAATAAATACATAAGTAAAAAATTAAAGAAAGGTTGAGCTCCTGTTATTTAACATAATTAAGTTGATTATTCGAGTGATGTTACATTTTTTTCAGGTGCCACGGGCTTATTTGAGCTCCGTGGCGATTACCAGAAATCCCTTAATGCTGGCCTTGCGCGAGAATTATCTGGGATTTCATGTAGTCTTAATACTTTACTATATTCTTATAAAAAATATCGAGTTTGTGACCCGCATGTATTTACATCGATGACATTAAAACCATGAAAATTTGTCCCCACTGACGCGATTTCGTAACCGTGATTGCTCAAACACAAAAAAAGCTATCGTGGTCTTCGAATAGTAATTTCTATATTCCTCGGTATTTGTATAAATGCCGAGAAGCATGGAAAATCATATCGAAATAGATATTGGGCAACGATTTTCTAATGATTACCCAATATATTCTACCGATGATATTAATATTTATCATAAAACGTTAAACTTAAACAAAACCATTGAGGAACATTCAAGATTTTAATATTCTGATTAGTTCACGCTTCGTACAACGTTGATCTATTGAAAGAAGTTCTATTACAAAGTATTATTGGTAGCGTGCATAAAAGATTGAATTTTTATCATTCTACAAATTCAAACTGTCGATTCGAGCGACCTTTAATACTTTGGCATTCAAATCACAATAATTAACGTTTGAGATTATTTCTAATAGAATGGCGTGGATAGAAGAGTGCTAGAAAAAAATCTGTATCAAAAACATTATAATGAATTGAGACATCGTGAATTCAAGTCTAATTCGGAGCGATCGTTGTACGTACCGATTCCTCACGTGGCTGCGCTCGTTGTTCCGATCCTGCTACCGATCTCCTAGCTCCTGCTCCTAGACATCGATATCAGGGTAGCATGGAGCAGGTAGTAGCAGCTAGGTAGGTGCTAGGTGCGAGGAGGCAGCCAAGCAGGTCGAACCGGTTTTACTTGCCGGTGTGTACTATGCCGCGCGCGGTCTCGTAGTCACGCTCTCGCAGTAGGAGGTGAATAGAGTGAACGTGCGGGTCGGACTGTATGCTTTGCCGAACAGCGAGCGTTCACCGCCCATTAACGTTTATCGTTAACACGTTTTTCTATGAATTGTCTTAAATATACCGTTTTATCCAAAACGAAAAAAAAAATCCGTAATTTAATCATTGTTTTTTATGATTAGAGTAAAAATAGAGGACAGAAAAATCACAATGCTGAAGTTTTCGCACAATGGCTCACGTTTTATTCGACCGCAAAAATAGATTTTCACCTATCGAGGTCTTCGAGAGTCGTAATGAATTTTGGGGCTTTTATCCCTAGAAACTTTGTCCATACATGTTTTCCCGCACTCCTTAAATCGATCACTAAACCAGCCGGGATATCCTAAATTAGAGCACAGAAAAACTGTACTCGAAGAAGTGAAATAAAAAAGAAATCGCGAAAGATGTTTTTTTGTCAGAGACTTTTTAGACGCCTCATAGGTTCTTTAATGTTGTTTTTCTTTACTGTTAAAAAGTTGCTTCGTACAAATCTGCAATATATCACATTTTCACAATTAAATAAACTAACTTTTTTTTAGCTTCAGCGATAACAATACACTTTTTAGGTTTTGTTACATTATTTATTTCGAGACGACATCATGTTTCTTTTATCTAGAAAATTTGTAATTTTCGCGAAAATATTCTTTCATAACTTAATACCGATTTGAGTATTGGTAATACATTGATTTCCACAATGCCGATCACCCGGAATCGCACATTGAATGAAATTTTCGCAAAAGAATTGAATTGTGTTTGAATAGTTACGCAAACATAATACATGATATTTTTTGCTTAGACCCGAGTGACTTAAACCCCGAGTCGTTCGGCATCTCGCCGCTGGTATTCGGGTCCTTCGCAACGTTGAAATTTCTCAACTATGCGAGGCTTTGAGGAACTGATTTCGTTGCTCCACGTTCGCCGGGTAATCCTTCGGCAATGTGGCGAGAACCTCGCTCGCCAACGCTTCGAATTCCTTTTGCATGAGACCCCTTGTCTTCTCGATCAGGTCATCGATGTCCTTCATCTCGAGACCCTCGGTTGGGATTGCCTCCAACGTTTTTACTATCATTTTACCTGTTTCGTCGGATCATAAGTGAATTTCGGTTTTATTTCGTTAGAATACTGTATATTTTTTCTATTGCATTGTTTTTCTTCTAACAATGAAAATCGTTCTATTGTGTTCGATATTACGTACCGTGGCCGAAGAATCGCGTTTTGCCCTCGATGAAATAATAGGGCGAATAGACCATCGGAAGTATGGGCACTTGATTCTCAATAGCTATCCTGAATGCACCTTTCTTGAACGACTGCAATCCGTTTCCCAATATATTCTTGTTCCTCGTTCCCTCCGGGAAGATGAAGAGTTTCGTCTACCTCGGGCATTCGTCCTAGGTTTACACGTGCAGTTTCATTGTCTTCTTTATAATTATTTTTTATGTTACAAACGATACGGGTTACTTTCGGCTGATCTCGTTTTTTTTCGCTTTTGCCTGCCATAATCGAGCCTATTTTCTTTTTCAACCTTATTTAATCTTAAGGTAATGTAAAACACCCATCCACTTCGCGTTCGGTTGGTAATGAAAACTGTAAGGCCGTTTCGGTACCACGGAAATTTCAGGAAAAAAAAAAATAGTCTTTCCCTGCGTACGAACTTTCTTTTTTCTGAAATTTCTACACGGACAAAAATAATTAGTTGCCAGAACCAACTGCGGCACTAGAAAACTGATAATAGTTGGAAGACCCAATAAATTCCTTAGGCGAACAAATAAATTGGTTGACCCAACAAATAGATAAGTCGTACCAACTAATATTAATTTTTAGCGCCGCAATTGGTTCTGAAAACTAATTTTTTTTCTCCGTCTATGGTTTTAAAATGGCATGCCTTACAGTTTCCCTTACCGACTGAGTCGTTTCACATCACCTTAAGAAATTTTAATTCAGATTAGAATTTGATTGATATGAGATTGGTGAACTGACGACGTACTCTTCGATAGTGAAGATTCGCAAGTCATATTGATCTATCGAACCCTCTGAACTTTGGCAGCGCCTTAACCAGATATACATCGATAAAAGTGCGATAACGTACTCGTCTTCGAGATTACGTTTATCGTTAAAGAATATACATGTATAGAAGTAAATTTGTGTATATTTCATATCGCGTTACATACCGCTCGATTCTTGACGAGGTGAGCCGATTCGCTCAATTTCTTCATCGACGTTTTTCCATTGTTTCTGCTGATGAAAACGACACCTGCGAGCCAGGCAATCGGTCCGAATGGAAGCACGTAAAACACCTCGTTTCTCGCAACCGCGGCGCATCGCCCCATGACGTGCCACGCATTGAACATACCTGTGTCGTGTGCGAAAAAAGAGAAACAAATTCAATATATTTTGGCGAGTGCGATATATTTTATATACTGATTGTTTATCGATCGATTATCGAAACGATTGATCAAATAAGCGTAAAGATATTACCGAGGATATCCAGGGCGCTCTGATGATTCGCCACGATGACGCAGCCTCGCTCCTTACCAAGCTCTTCGGTACCTCTGATATCCCATTCGATGCCAAGCAGCTTCGTGTAGTAACGCAAGAGAATGGAAGCATCGCTGCGACATCGAACGTACACACGACAATTTACATGAATCCGCGCAAACGTTAACTTCGAATAATATTTAGAATTCTATTTTCGAAACTTTAATATCACTCGAGAATTTTTGTTCCCACAAAATCGTTCTTGCGAAATATTCAGTTCGAATGACAGTAACTTGCAGTGGCGACAGGCTTAAAAATGTCAACGGGTTATGATATCATTTTCTACTTTTTTTTTAATTCACGAGATAGTCTTTCATTATCTTGCGCAGCATTCTATGCTTCTATTGTATCGAACACACTATTGACGTTATTGACGTTAGCAATACGCGTGTCTGTCTACTGTCTGGCTGGTGATCCGCACGTCGGGTCAGGGACGATAAAGTATTGCCCATTAAACTCTATGATGATTCCAGAATGTAGGGAATAATAATTAATTTTCAAGATTTTAAGCGGCTTTCACCGAATTTTTATACCTAGTTTCGCAATAATCCGCATCGTTTTTTTTTAAGTTTTCTTATAAGCCTTCTGTCTTTCTAAAAGTTTTCCTTTGACTCAGATATTAAGAATTAACGTAATACCAGCGTACAGTCTGACTTTGATCACGTTTTCGTAAAATTCCAAGACTATTGGCGAACACTTTTCAATGGGATTAAAATCTGAAACAAATCAAGCATATGTAAGGTGCTGCAAAGATTGATTTTGCATAATAATAATTTCACAATGTTATTAACAAATTAATGAGTTTTTTTAACGAAATAAAGGTTGAGAACCCAGTTAAAAAATTAAACCAAATTCTGAAAAAATTCATACGCATTCGGAAAAATTATTGAATCATTTTCATTGAAAAAAAAAAAAGTTACGTTACCGGCTAATTTGTTGAGCAATTAATATTTCCATTAACTTATTAATAACATTTTGATATTATTACTATGCTAAATCGATATTTTTGGCACCTTCTATATTCCTGATTTTTTTCAGATTTTTATCCCATTAAGAAGTGTTCGTAAACTTTCTTTGAATCTCACGCAAACGGGATTGAAGTCAGACTGTAGTACAACGTTAACGATCTTTGCAGCTTTGTAAAATCACACGTGTTCGGCAGACGATGAACTCTCTCCAGAAAGTTTTTGGTAGATTTTTTTTCGGTGATCAATCTATTGCTATTTCTTCTTTTCTTTCAACGTGCTCATCGCGATAGCACGTGGTTTGCAATCGTTATTTTAATAGTTTCGTTCACACGCGACATATATCGTTAATTCAAGGTCAGGAGGGTCCAACGTCTATGTTTATAAACAGCTGTCCGTGTCCCTATGATCTCTGGTTATCGATATCGACACTTTCCCGTGAATCAGAACGTTAGCACAAGTGTACAAAAACGAGCGATGAATGAAGCCGCGACAAGGCAGTGAAAATACTCACGCTGAATTTTTGACGTCTTTCGGCGAGAGACAAACGTACGGTAACATTATAACGGCGATGATGGAACTGTAGACCGCGTAGAATATATATTTGGCATAGTATCGCACGGGATCGCGACTCTCGAAGAAGCACGAGATAACGAGAAGGGCCACTGCTAGCAGGGCGACGTGCCAGCTCGAACTCCCCAACACTTCCATTTTATTTCTATTTTTAAAGTTTCACGAAAAACCTCAACGCAGCACGCAAATTGGATTGTCGTAGCCTCGACGAGACGGAACACGCACAGACGACGCACCAGACGACACGGTTCACCCTTGAATTTTATGGTGAGCCCGTCTCGAGTGTCCCCCGACTAAACGCGCTTTTATCAATAGGGACGATACCGATCGCGCGTGTAGCCCACAGACAGTGAACGGAGCCGAGAACAGCGCGTATACGCGGGAGCGCCGTGGGCCTCGTATCTTCCTACGAATACACCGAAACTCCCGATGTCGTTCGTTCGTTCGCTCGCCGCTGCTGCTGCCTTCTACAGTAACTACATGCATTGTGTATCGCGCTGGTGGCTCGTCTCGGCCACGCTCGAGATTATCAACGCGTCGGAACGATAAACGGATTATGATTTTTTTTTTCCGGTCGGCCAGCGTGCCTGCCGTTGTACTCGTGGCCCGCGACGATTTCGGGACTGAAACTATCGCGAGTTTGTAGTCGCGTTTCTCAGTAAGTAATGTACACCGACGTTACGTTTCTGTTATATTCGCACGGGCGTAGATGGTTTATTATCGACGCGTCGAGAGCATATACGGTGGCAACAGGTGGCAACGAGGATTAGCGGAATTTCGTCGCGTCATAACTGATAAATGCGTTTTTTCTTCTTTCGCGACACATCCATTTCTACTCGACCCATTTTTCATTCGTGAATTTCAAAAATTCGGGACTTTCATCATTTTTATTATTGCAACGAGAAAAACATTCGGTTCGAGAGAGTACTGTTTTTTTCGGCTCTCAGACCTCGGCTATTTTTATCTGCTCAGATAACCGCATCGCAAAACAAACTGATATGGATCAGAATTTCGATATTTTTCTTTTATAGCTCGATATAATTCGGGTTTTTGATCAAGTGAATCGCTATTGAGATTTTTTGCCATTGAGGTTGAAAGTTCAATCTTTCGGGAATTCTTTTGCATTTCTTCTCACTATTCCTTTCGTGACAGTAGCGTAGCTTAGATAATACATATTATTGTATAAAAATCAATCGACGGTGGTAAACGAAGGTCCGAGACGTTGTAAAAAATTGAAACACCCGCCATACGCGTCGTTCGTTAAATTCCGATAAGAAAATAATTGTTACGATTTAATGCCCCGATAACTATGCCCATGAAATCGTTTACGGCGACTCGTAGATTAGCGTAACGGGCGTTATCGATGTTTTTACGTTCTCGAACGTTGGTGCTAGTTCATCGGACCGACGGTGAGTCCGCGGTGAGCCCGACGTGAACCTTTCGACAACATTGACGCCATAACTCGATTGTTGCTTTCGAATTCTCTATCAATTATCGCGACCGATGATGGATCGGTTTCGTCTCGTAACAAGGGTCAATTAGACAAGTTTGGAGCCTCGGGTTTTCAGGGGGATCGCTCGCTGTCCAACATAGGGGACGGTAGGGGCAAAATGGACCGCTGTAGCAATTCTTAGAGTTTCTTCGTTGTACACAACACATTTCCGTTTTTTTTAAATGAAAAAATCTTATCGTTACATTTACTTAGAGCACCAAAACGAAAAAAGGAATAAATCAAAGTGGAACATAATCTTATTTTTCAAAAGTGATAATTTTGATTTTTCTTCATTGACTTCCTACAAGCGATATTTGAAAAGTATTCTCATCAGAAAATAATAATTTCCCCGTATTATAAATAATATAACCTTTTCTTACAATACAGTCATCAAATCATAGTCTTATTTTAGCTAAAACAATAGCCAGCCAATTCAGCCGAAAATTTGTTCTAGGCTGGCATGATCGGCAAGATTAATACTTCTGAAACTTGAAACACGATTATTTTATACTTCATGTAGTGTAAAATGTTGTCCCACGCTGCTGAATCTTCCTGGCTCGCGGCATGTCATTCTTATCATAAAAAATATATGTATAAAACAATTATAAAATAGAAATTCGTAGACGTTGTTCAGGACATTCTTCGTCGATAATTTATTTACAAGCACACGGAGATCCAGTAGAATTTTATTACATTTACCTTTTCAACGTCGTATCTGACTTTATAGCTAATGGGGGATTTTTCTTCTCGTTTTTCGGGGATAGAAGTTGTTTTTATTTAGAAGAACCTCGGACGTTTGTTGGCGGCGGCCGGTCCAGTTTTTTCGTCCGAACGGAACGGCGGTTCGCTGCGACAAAGAAGATGACATTGAATCATTTTTTTTTGCTCTTTGCTGGTACGCGATCTGTTTTCGTAATTTTGCGCGAATGACTCACCATCCGGTAACATTTTCCGCGGCGTCGCACGTGTTTACGAGGTCGTTGAACGCGTTCCCTTCGCCACAATTCTGCAGACGCGGCCGACCCTCGACGCATACGAAATAGTGTTGACAATCCGCGGGGCTTCGGAAGAATCTAGTTTCGCCGCCGAGATAGATACTGTTGTTGTCGACCGGCGGGCAAGTGAAGCCGAGGAAAGCTGTAGGTCAAAGAGAGGTCACGATGTTAAAACTGATCTCTTCCCTGTGGCTTATCTGTTCGTCAAGTCTATTATTTTTTTTACGTGTTTCATCAGTTACGCGGCAATAATATATAAAAAATAATAAATAATAATTGATTTATTTATTATTATTTATCAATGATTTAAATAAATAAATTATTATCTATTATTATTTTTAGAAAAATTATATTTTTTATTTTCTATAAAGATGTCAAAATCGCGCGATTTTTTATGAAATGTTGCAAGATATTTTGAGAGATATATTCACCCTCGGCGTCGCAGTCCGGAACCTGATCGGGCCAGTCACAGCGATAGGTTTCGGGATTGAAGGCCAGTCCTTCGGGACAGTCGAATACGTAGCCTATGCCGTCGGCGCAATTCATGAATTGTCCGCAATTGGTGCGATCACCGACCTTGAAGTATCCGTATCTGTGGGGACAATCGTCGGTGGGTTGAGCAGGTTCTGAAACAAAAAAAAAAACAAGTTATACATATTCCGATCGATAGTCGATTTTTTTTTGGTAATTATTAAATTGTAAAAAAGACAGTCAACGGCACTCACGAAGCTTGGTGCGTCCCTGACAATCGACGTCAATAGGATATCCACAGGGGTAGTTAAAACGCGCTTCGGGATTGAAAAGAAGCCCCTCGGGACAGAGCTTCTGTTCGCCCTCGCCGTCTATGCACTCGATGTACGCGTCGCACTGCGACGACACCGGGAACCGACCGTTTCTCTCCGGGCAAGAAGCGGACGACGGCGACGACGGTCTCGATGGCTGTTCTACCCGGTTGAAGGGATTGCCCTGTCTGACATTGTGAAATTGACCGAAACCTGAAGAAAAAAAAAATTAAATTTTTGATAACGTCGATCTTTGGTTGGTTGTCTGTCAAGCTCACTATTGGGAATTAAACAAGCGTGTGAAAGTGTTGCGTCAAAAAAAAAAATATTTCGTTACAAACTAAAGCTAACGAGAGATTCGCTATGGTGCCAATTTTTTATTCAGCTCCGAGAAAATGTGAGATTCAGAGAGAATTCGGAGAAAATTTCGAGCGTATTTCAATGGGATAAATGTCTGAAAAAAAAATCAAACATGTGGAAGGTTTTCGAAAGATTGATTTCGCATAATAAGAATAGAAAGTTACTAACAAATTGACAAAAAAACAAAGTTGTTTAACAAATTAACCGGTGATCTAACTTCTTTTTCTGATCGTTAAACGACTTTTTTCTTTGTATGTTAATAATTTTTTGGAATTATAACCAAAATGAATCTTCCAAAAACCATCTACATATGCGCTTGATTTTTCTTTAGATTTTGATCCCCTTGGGAAACGCTCGAAATTCTCTCTAAATCTCACAATTCCTTGGAACGTACCTTTTGGACTTCCTTAAACAAATTTCCCGCAATTTTTAAGTAAGCTTAGAATAATAATAATAATTCATTGTTAAAATCTACTTAGTTCTTAAAAAACTATGATCTCAATTTTTTTATCAGCCTTCCGAGGGGCGTTTACATATTTAAAAAATCTAGTACTAAATGTTCTTCGGTTGGATATTGCGATCTGCAGAGAAATGATAATCCGTATACTATTGCGTCGCGTTTAATTGCACACGATAAGAAACATACTCAATGTCATTCACCGTAGTATAAAGATTCATCATTGTAACAAACACTCGCGCAGTAGCGTGCATCATTGTCCGCGTCTCGTCGTCCCCATTAGCATAACCGAACGAAAGGGGACTCTCGATTCTAAAAGAGCGTCACGTGTAGTTTTCTTCGCGCGTAATATCGAGTCGCGCGAATCCTGTTCCCTCCTCTTCGCCGTCGCGTCGACGCTCGTGCTCTTGCTGGGCACGCTTGTGTGTCGCGCTCGCGTCCGCGGGGAAAGTCGAGATGGTCGTAGCGAGAACGAGATGGAGACTGACCTCAGTCGAGGCATCGAATAAATTAGCATTAAGTCTCGCGACGATTACGTAACACTTCGGAGGGAAGGACGTTAACGGTGATGAGATTTCGGTCCATTCGAAGGTTTCTTTGAAATCTCGTCGAAAACTTCACCCATCCCGCAACGCAAATCATCGCACTTTGTGAATTTAACACACATTGTGTATATGTTTTTTTTTTGAGTCACCTCTCTGTAGAAAAAAAATTACATTGTTGAAAGATCACGAGAAAGCGCGAATGCTGATGATTCGAGGCAACCGGTTAATGTCGTTTGGCCTTTAGTCTTCATCGGTAGATCAAAGGTTACGGATGTATCGTAATAATATCTCGATTACGTACGGTGAATCTTCAAGATCATTGTACGCGCGTGCAAATGAAAGTTACTTTCTTATTTGTATTTTGCCCCTTTTCGTTACTGCGTTTAATGATAATGAGAAATAAAAATAGATGAACACTCGTTTAATAATAGCGAGAAACTGAAATAAATTAAAGAGCCTTTAATAATAATGCAATTGAAGTAAATGAAAAAGGTAATCGGCGATTAATTGACTCGAGTACTCACACGTGGTAACGGCGAAGATTACGCTGGCGAGCGCTATTAAGGCGACGGAATTGCGCTGCATCTTGACCGCTGGAAACTATGGAGGTTTTTCTTTCGTCGACGATCAATGAATCAGCACCAAAACAAAAATACGACGGGTCGTCTTCTTGGACGAATCCAAAACACCGACTATGCTCGTCGCGAGATCCTTTCGGGCCTTTTATCACCTCGGCTATCGAGGAGAGGTGAGAGCGTCTCTCGCGAGCGTCTCCCGCTGAAAGAGGGAGTTATTCACGAGGATGAGCAACGAAGTGGTGGCGGATTCGATCCGATGGATCCGATGGTGGAATGAAGATTCTAGAATGAATTCTCTTCCACTTACGCACCACGGGAATTTACATTTGCACACTGAGAAATAAGCACATTTCGTTGGGAAAACGAGTTTGAACACTTCCGCGATTCGTCAAACAAACGAGAGCCGTATTATTTCAAGTATTTTCCTTGATATGCGAGTTAGAAACGAGTTTGAAATTGAACAACTGACTTGGTAATGATTCGGCGAAGTTTCAATTTTTTTCTACGGATCAAAAAGGTTCCCGAATTTTTTTTTTGGAACTGAACGCTGTTTTAAAAAGTTTATATTCTCGATGATTTGATTGATTGCAAATTGGAAATTTACCCGTATGAAGCGTAGAACCTGGCCATTGTTTCCCTGTTGATCAAGTCCCGAGTCTGTTTAAGTTATGTTGCACAAAGGTCGACGTCGAAACATTTGTGAAGCCGCCGTGGCCCAGGGGCCGGTGAAAGTGTAGAATCTACAAATACCGGGAAACAGGACTGTAAGAATCAATAGTTTAGCTTCGAAACCTTGTGAATACTTCTTAATGATCCGCATTGCTTGCAAAGGAAATTCCGTCTTAGAAATCGTACATTCCGATACGTGATTCGTTAGCCTCGCGGTACTGTGAAGAAAAGCCACTCTGGTAATTCTGGAAAAATTCATATGTATTTGGCAACAATAACGAATCATTTTCATCAGGAATAAAAGTTAGGTTGCTGGGTGATTCGTTAAGCAAGTTTTTTTTCAACAACTTGTAGATCGCTTCTTGAAATTATTATTGCGCAAAATCAATCTTTTAACCATCTTTCATATGCTCGATTTTCTTTACTTTTTATCTCATTGGGAAACGCTCGAAGTTCTCTCTAAATCTCACATTTCCTCGGTCTTTAACGCTCGGACTACCTTCAGGTAGTTACAGTGTACGGTTTGATTTTGGTTAAAAAAAATCAGGCAAACGGAAGGCAATGATAAAATTGAGTTTGCATAAAGGGAGGTTGCGTGTTTAGCGGAGCGAAACTCGTTTCTATTTATATTTTTATCTTGTACCAATCGTTCAATTGCCACGGCTTAAAATTTCAAATTTTGTGAATCGTCTTCTATTCATATTTTCCAAAGGAGAAATTACGCTAGCGTTATTTCCATAAAATATCACAGAACGACGAAGACAAGCGGGGCGCGACGAGTAAAATGTCAAGGCTCCTCGGTGTCTGCGCTCCAGGCGTGATTCCCTCGACTCTCCATGGCCCTCTATTGGACGACTAGCGACGAATTCTAAAGAGTTACATAATTCGTGCCGAATAAATCGGCTCGTGATCAATTGCGATCGCGACTAAGCGTGACCATTCGAACTAAGAATTGTGACAATAATGACCTTGAATTCCGCATGCTCGTGAATTTTGCATTACAGGCATGTTTCGATACTTTTTTTGTGCCAGCTGATTTTGCTTCCTCAAGAAGCTTTGTTTTGATGCAAATTTTTCTTTAATTTTACTACGAAAGTACCGTAAACTTAATAATTCACTTCGATTTTACTAGGAAGTAACTTAAGCCCAATAAATTACTTTGATTCCATTGTGAAAAATTACATTTGTCCTTTATCGTCATTGCACATTAAATTGAGTGTACCTCTTTATGCATAAAAACTTCGAGTTTTTTTCAACAGAGCCCGTTCAAACTTGAGGATCGGCGGGTATAGAGACAAAAGAAGATTTCTAACGTATCGGCCTTCAATCTAGTAAGACCGTGGGTAACTTAGATTTTTACCAAAATTATAATTTCATAAAAATTGAATATACCGCTGTTCGTCAAGGGTTTTTTCGTTTTGGCTTAAAATAACGTACTGCAAAATCCGATCATTTTTTTGTTTCTTAATATTTTAGAGCATTTCCCTTAAAACGCAAAACTTTCGCATCTTTTAAACATCGATAAGGCAGCAGTAATTATTTTCAGAGCACGATAATCTCGATAAGCCACTTAATAAAAGAATAAACCGTTGAATGAGAAGAAATAACCGTCATCGATTGTTTGTTCTTTTTTCATCGATCATTTTTATTTTGTAAAAGTCAATACAAAGTTTTTTATATGTACAAAGAACCGTTTGTTAAGGATGCATGGACCGAATTAGAGAATGACTGAAAATTTTCGAATTTCATGTAAGTTCTAACCGCAGAAAATCAGGTTTTTCCATTCGATATAAGTGTTAACATATTCGAAATTAAAATACTCAACGACTGAACGCGCTTCACGCACGTGTTTCACAAACAACGCAGAACATTTTGGATGATCGGCGAATAACATTAAAAAAAAACATGAACATTTTTCCGACGATTTTGAAAGCGTTGAAGAATACAATGCGCAATTCTTCTGCCCCGGCTATGCTAGTTTCAATCGCAATAACATAAAACATCCGTTAACCGGCAATAAAATGCCTTGTCTCACTTCGCGCGTTCTCGAATACCTACAAACATAACTATGCAAATATAACAAACAAAAATATCACAAAAGTTTACGTGTCTACGTCGTGAGAGAGGAAGTTCAATACTCTATATTCACTGCTTACAGCATATTTCTAAAAATAATAATAAACCGGAGTATAGGATATAGTACAAGGGTAATGCATAAGCGTATATATGGAATATCATATCGGATTATCATTTGTCGTCAGGATTCAATAAACGATAATCTAACGCGCGTCATTAAAAAAAACGCATTTTCGAAGGTACAAGTGGAAAAAAAATCACGATAACACTGGATAATCCTTCTCTGATGTAGCTCAGATCTCTCTCTCTCTACCGCTTCGTCAGTATATTTACAACATTTACAACCATTAACTAACGTTTCGTATCAATACGAATTACCGACATCCGGTTCGTTTAAGTAAATGCCGCATCGCGCCCAAAACACGAGTCGGTCTCCAACGGACTGGCCGCCTCAGAATCGCGGATCGACGTTGAAAAGTTTCGATGCTGGTCCCGGCAAACTTTGAGTAACGTCTGATCCTCGGTAAAAAGAGGACTCAGCAACATCCCGACGCGGTTTCTCGCAATCGGGCATGTCGGGATCCAAATCGACTATCATGGCCGATGTATCCCCGAGACAACTCGCCTCTACCGACAAGAAACGCAGGCAAGAACAAATGTTTCATCAGCAGTTGTCGACGAAGGAAGCTGTCGAGCCACTCGCGATTTCCGCATACTCTTGTCTACTGGCCGAGCATAGTTTGCTAGAGAAATCGGTTTCCCTTTTTCTGCGGAAAGAAAAGAAGAAAAAAAAGATTATCTTATGAGCAAGATGCTGCGAACGCACGAGCTTATATAAACGGCTTATTAACGAAGCAGCAGGAAAGTACGCAGGCTTCCACTGCCAAGTCTTATCGCTAATGAAAAAAAATCAAATACAAATTATACGTTAATAAAGCGACTCACCCTCGTCCGGGAAGTTCCATAATGTCGACGAGAATACTGTCCACGTAGAGTCTGTCGTTGCACCAAAAAAAGCACAATGATCTCGGTTGTAGAACGTCCATGTCGTAGGCCCACGACAGTTCTACCCTCCTGATCTTCCCGAGGTCTCCAGTCGCCCCCGCGGGATGCGCTACGACGATTTTCGTCGTGGTTCCATGCTCAAGTTTCATGTAACCGCTGTGATAAAGAGAATTAGGAAATAATGTTAAATATTTCATCTTCGCAAAGTTTTCCTTTATTCGCTTCCCGATGCAGAATGTTTTACTAGCATCAAACAAGTTTCTCCTTCGAGGAAACTAAAAAATTACAAAGCCAAAACGATCTTTCCGAGTGGAAGACCCTTTTGGCGAAAGTTTTTTCACGGATCGACAATTGATTCGCGTAAAAAAATAACTTTTTCCTATACGAACCTCGGTGTGAGATCCATGTTGCGAATAACTCCGTTATCCGCGTGAAGTGTGACTTTCATGAATCCTTGAACCCAACTCTCGGCGGTCGAGGGCCTCGCGAGATTGATCGTGAGTCTGTAGTGCCTTCCTGAATTCCGATGTCGGGAGAAAACAAACGAAACGAATTGAAGCTTAAATTGCACGGTTTGGATCTAGAGCAGATAGTGTACAAGGTATCATCGGTTATGTGGTAGGGACACGACACAGCTGTGCGAGAGGCACGCAGACTGGGTCGCGGCTACCAGGAGCGCAGTTCTCCTTTCAAGGATAGTCTACTTTTCACAGTCGCGTTATTCGAACGATCCTACCGATTGTCGCACCGAGCGCATATTCTCTGAAACCTTACTGACGCGTTACCAATGCAAAACTAATAATAGATCTTCGTCGTGTTATGCCATTAGGTCGTTTTTTTTTCGACTGGTATAAGTAAAAAAAATGTTCACCACTTCGAAAGGTGGGGACAGAAATGTGGAGCGTCTCGGTCCACGTGTGCAGAAGTGAACGCTCCACAATGCTGGCAAATAATAAAAAGAGAACTCGCCTTTCACTCGTGTTATCTTCAAAACTAGGTCGTGAAATGATTGAAAAAAAGGAAAATTAATAAATGTTTCGCGAGAATAAACGCGTTAAGGCCAGTTTTCTCAAGGGCAAAATCGCGCGTCGATGGTTATCATCTTTGTCGTGTGGAAAATGATGTACTCACTGCAATAGGGATCCTCTTTGCCCGTGGAGAAAAAGAATTTCGAGCCGAGAAGAGCGGAGGCGTCCTGGCCCATGGCCTTTCGTTTCATCAACGCCGGACTCGTGTCCGCGTGATAACCCATAACACCGCAGCTCAGGCTGTTGTTGCTCTTGCAGGAGAAACACTCGCCGCGGAGGAAACTCGCGTAATTGCTGCACTCGTGCGCAACGTACTGGCACTTCGAGTTTATGCTCTCGATGAAGAGCTTTATCGCTCTTACGTGATTGCACGCGACCAAAACTCTTGAAGCTTCCTCAAGACCCTCGCGTATCAGCGTCAGCGGTAACGACGGTGTCGTCTCGCTGAGATCCGTGCATCCGGGCTGTTCCTTTCCGTTGTTCGGATAAAAGTCGAGATGCCCGCACGGCTGGCTCATACCGTATCCTGGAAGTCCTTGTTTCACAGTAACGGTTAAAATGAATCGTCATATCGATTAACGAAAATACATAAACAAGAAGTGATTGCTGAATTCTACTCGACTTTCATGCGAGATTTCTTTTAAGTTGATAAATTATTCTTATGAAAATCGCTTTATTCATTAGAAAAATTATTCAAAAATAGGCAGATTATTCCAGCCAGGTTATTTTTATTGTGAAAGATGCTTTCGAGCAAAAACGGCAATGTTTACCTAGGAAAAATATGCTTTTTCCGTCCGTGTGAATAACGTCCACGAGTTCGGCGTCGGTCCAGTCGAGGCGCAGATGACTCGGCATTCCTTGAAAGTAGGGCTCGGCTGGATCCAACCCCGTGATACGTCCTATGTTGCCTTCGAGTTTCTCACCGGCGTATCCCGCCGTATGAGCCCCGAGACTGTGCCCGATCAGATGAACATCCGATGTATCGAGTCCATAATTCGTCTGCAATTTTTTAGACTCTTTTAGATGTTTTATTGAGGAAAGGCGATAGTTATTGTAAACAAAAAAGAATTATCAAAGGGACATATTCGCGATCTTAGGTGGGTTTCCCAATTTAATTAAGTCGCAAAGAAACGAACCGAAAAAGGTTATTCGCTCAATTTTTGGTATGTCCTTGAAAGCAATTTTCTTTTCCAATCTTACAGAATTACTGGTACGATATTTTTTTACATTTCACAGAATTAAAAAAAAAATCATGACTAAATATGCGCCGATGTATTCGAGCAAAAAGATGTAATAGATGCATTCTGCGAATTCCGATTGGTTTCTCCGCTCATCGTGAAGAGAAACCCATCCACGGTAAGGCAATTAACGTTTCGACCGAATATCGCGTGGAATCATAAATAATGCAATTACTTCCAATGACAATATAACTGTTTAATCTTTCGCAAGACTCTAAAACCTCAATAATATCAGGCCCAAGGTTTTCAACGGTAAACCACCAATTTGTTACCTGCAAATGCTTGATGAGATGAGCGATTTCCAGACCGACTAGCCTCGTGTTAGCGGTAGCCTGAGTGTAAAGAGGAAGGCTACCACCTGCCCAATCCACGATAATCACGTTGTAGTCACCGTGCTTGAGCAATTCGTTTCTCATTTCCTGCACATGAGATCGGAACGATAAATAATGTCAATTATCCATGTACGGTGAAAAATATATAATTAATAGTTGGAAAAAGAAAAAAATCTGAAAGAAAAAAAAAGACACGTACCTTCACCCAATTGCTCAGTGGCGTGTCGATGAAACCGTGAATGATGAATTTCGTTTGTCGTTTCGGATCGAAGTTCGAACGTTTTATCGACTTGTCCTTAGCAGCTATGAGTATTTGACCCTGGAGACGATGATAAAAAATATAAAAATCGAATTAAAAACCCATCATCGAGTACTTCGAATTTTCGCGAGGAAATGTACGACTCTCTTCCTGAACGCGAGTCTGTAATTATTTTAACGCCGGAGTACTTTCCGCTTGTGGAAATTAACGAGTTCATTTAAAATCCGCGCACGAGCCAAGGAAAAAGGGAACGAAATTATTGCAGACTGCTGCGAAGATAACTACATTGTATTGTTGCGCCAACGGATCCGTGTCCGGATCGCGCGCTAGGTAGGAAATTAGAATGGTTGCGTGCGCGGTAATTAAAAAATTCGCGCGCTGATTCGTCGGACGAGCAATCGATAAAGGCATGGATAAGACCCGACGGGTGGGCGGACAGGTTTCGAAGTTCGGACCCGGTGCGATCGTAATCGTTAGAATTAGAGATTTTCTTATTCGTAGTCAAAAGCGAGATTCGGACGGAACTTCCATCACTTCCCCATGGGATAAAAATCTGAAAACAATCGACCTCAACGGTGCTAAGAA
This sequence comes from Ischnus inquisitorius, assembly GCA_963924025.1. Classification (NCBI taxonomy): domain Eukaryota; kingdom Metazoa; phylum Arthropoda; class Insecta; order Hymenoptera; family Ichneumonidae; genus Ischnus; species Ischnus inquisitorius. Next base: position 11,042,038 of record OZ001252.1, read on the forward strand.
TATTCATTTTGCACAACAGCAATGCCGTTATGTTATTAACAAATACATTCAAAAAAAAATGTTTCAGCTTGTTCGCTGAAGTATCTCTTTTTGCAGCATTCTGTTGTTGATCAGTTAATTATTTCATTAATTTTTTAATAACATTTTCACTCCATGATTATGCAAAATCAATTTTTTCAGCACCTTTCTATGCCTGATTTTTTTCAGATCTTTATCCCATTGATAAGTGTTCGAAATTCTCTTTAAATGTCACGATTGGCCGGACTGTATCGAACATGCAACCTAATCGGTGTAGCAGTAGGTGTAGAGCCCGTGCTATGGTCAATTTAACGCGGAACACATTTGAATAGCTCACTTCGGTTGGATTCTCATTAGTGTAGAGGATGAATCTTGTATTGATGACTTCCCGGGGCAGAGGAAATACGTTGAGGGGCCTGTGAATGAGGTGGTACCAACTTCTGGTGATGTTCAGGCAGCCCAACTCGTCGTAGCAACGCGTCTCGTTCTCAACTATCAAGCAGAACACCAACAAATTTTAAAAGATTATTTTTATTATTTTTAAAAACCGATTGTATTTAAAACAAAATGAACGAGTACAAAAAAATATAAAATAATAATAACAAAATATGTAAAAAAAATTTTTAATCGATTGATTAAAAAACAATTATTTTTAAACTTTGAATTTTTTTTATCTATTATTAATATTTGAGAACTATTTCGGAAAAAAATGATTATTTGTAAAAATTCGTACAATGGAGTTACTTTTATTAAAACAGGGTGGACTTGTGTTCAATAATAAATAGAAAACGTAGAAAATTAAACTCTGACGTTGGTCGTTTAATTGGTTAAGGTTAAATCTAGAGAAGTTCCACGGATAGGAGGAAAGTTAGTGAAAACACAGAAAAAAATTCGAGAAACATAGTAAGACAGCAACGTAATTACACGGCAGCCAGGGTATGTTGACTTCGATCCGATCGCTTCGCGCCCATTGCCAAGGGTCGAGAATTCCCGCGGAGCAAATAACAGGAGCCAATGCGACGAGAAACAGGATCAGAGCCCCTTCGCTCTCGACTGCTCCCTCCTTCCTTGCACCGCTCCACCTCATCCTTTGGTCAACACACAAATACATCGTTCGTTCTGTTATTATGATTATCGTAATCCGATCAAACGCACAATTAACACACGCCGAACAAGATTACACCATGCGCTGATTATTATTCAAAAAAACATTTCGTATTATTAAAATTAATTGTTTCTTTCACATTATTAAAAATTATTACAAAACCTACGATAAAACGTCTCTATCGGTGATCCGTTTGAGAGCTATATTGTTTTTTCTAAAAGTTTGAATATCAATTTTTTTTTTATTCAAATTGTTTTATAATTTTTTTTTAATAATTTTAATCAAAGGGTCGAAGTTCCGTTTGAATTGAGTTGAAAATTGTCGCGCGAACAGCTGATCGACCGGTCGATGGCTACGATCGTGTGGAAACGTGCGCGAGTGCAAGTTCCACTCTCGCGAACGTACGCGAGCGAACAACGATTCGTGACTAAATGCTCGAAAGCGGTAGCCCAGGAGAAGAATTTGAGAGAGTCGGATTCAGCAAGTTGTCGTCGAGCGTGTGCGTCGACGACCAAACCCGACGGCGACGACGACATGCCGACACAGGTGGGATCGGTGGGGAGGGGAAATTTTATAATAGCGACCTTCGAATCAAACTTTGCCGCTGGTCAGGGCTCGACTATTACTATAATATATCGTACTACCATAACGCATCGCGTAACACTTTACGTTCGCCAAAAACGGCTGAATTCGAATGTGACTCTCGGTTGTACTTTCGGGTTGAGAGGAAATAAACGTCCATTCCCGCACCCGAGCGATTCGCCCAAATGACCACTAAGAAGCCGCATAAACATAAAAATATCTGCCCAATATATTGAATACACGAAAGTAAAAAATTGGTGGAAAATCAATCAGCAAGAAGTTAAAATCAATTTTTATAAATAATTGATTTATTTATTGTATAAATTATTAAAGATTTTTTCGTTTCTTCGGATATACATTTGCCAAAATAAATTCAATATTAATATTAATATTACATATAAACATATGTAATATAGTTAATATAAATTAGTATAATAGTAATATTTTCCAACGAAAATAAATTGTGTTCAAATAATCGTTGAATTATTCTCGGAAACGAGAAATGATGCGATAAATTTCTAAACGTTGGCTCGCTCAATTTAATAGCCCGACGAGGAAAGTGTAAATTTGTGGCCTTCCCCGCGAGGGGTTCGCAGGTCGGGAATGGAGAGAGAAAAAATTGATTCCCCGGAATTCGAGATTCATTCTCGTGCTCTCGAGTCGAGGAGCAAAGTAATCACACCTCGAGGGCAAGGATAAACTGAATACGGATGACAAGGACGTTGTAGAACGGACAGACCCAGGTGGAACCGAACTGCACAGTCACTCTTCGATCGTTCAGCATCTCGGAGTTTAATGTCCTCAGTCGACACGTCCTAATTGGAATTCTTTTTCATTTTATTTTTTGCCTCGTTCTCTTCTTTCAATATTTGTCGATCACTTGTGAGATCCTTACTAATAAAAAAAAAACGTAAGTCGAGATTCGCTCGAAGGCTCGACGCTTCGGAATTTCATCTCGAGAAGCAGAATAGTGTTATTCAAATATTGGATAAGAAAATAACTGAAAATTCGCATTTGACTGCAACAAATAGCGAAAAAATAAAATATAACATTGGACAAATCCGTACCGAAATTCGATGGTTATTCATCGATTCTGTAACGAGTCGAGAACGATACTTGTGACAACTTTTTCCTGAGCGGAGCGAACGGCGCTCAACGGGACGGGGGCCATAAGTCTATCGTGAATCAGAGTGACGCATTCTCCGGAGACGCGTACGCAACACTCGTCGCTTTATACCCGCGACACGTTTCTAAATAATCTCTTGCAAAATTCAAGTTGGCACTCGTATGTCCTCGAGGCTACAAAGTTGTCGATACACGTATGCGTACTACACTCGCTGTGTCCAAACCTCTCGACGTTGGCGAGAGCTCGAAGACCCTTTCTCGATCCGAGCCTGACAGGGAGTGCCGTATCAGAGTCGCTTTATTAAACTGCTTATTAATTTTGACATTCGATCCCGCGATGTCGGAAACGTTCGACAGATTTCCCCGCAAAATCAATCAAGAAAATTTCATTTCTCTATAAGTATTTCTAAGTGGTCTTTCTATTATTGACGTTGAGTATTTACGAACCTGGCAATGATAAAATCGTGCCTCGCATCTGAGACTTGTTCGATCTATTAAACGTTCTACCGTACCAATTTCAATCAATTTTCTTTTCTTTATTTAATGCTTATTTTTTAATCGCATATCATTTATTACTTTCTCATAAGCTTTGTTTTTGCAAGAAAAAAAATTGCAGATTTTTATGCCAGGATGTTCAAGACGGCCTAAAATGTCGAGAAAAGTGATTTTTATGTGCGTATTTGGCCCACTATTAATTTTTCAATTATATGTTATTATATAATTTTAAAGAAAATCGAAACTATTTGCGTAAAATATTGAGTTTCCCAATATTTTATCTCAAATATATTTGCCTAAAAACCAGCATCCAATTTTAATCATGTTGATCAATCGATCAGATATTTTTTTATATATACGCCTAAAATTCGGTCCTTAATTTGATTACCATTGCATGAAGTTGAATGGCGGTAAAAAATGGCGCCATTTGTAACTAAAAACACAAGAAAGCAACCGTCATAAGGAACCAATATTGCAATCTAAATTGCCGCGATTTTTAATTTATTTTAATATTGAAATAGCTCAAACATTTTCGATATAAATCATCCATTCATCTTGCAAAGCCCGCATCGCGGTGCCGCATTGCGAAACATCTAGTTGACACACTCCCTGCCCAAGTGGAAGATTGAAAGATAAAATATAAGAGAGTAGTGCGTTGTTTTGTGTATTTTTCAACGAGATGCAAATCTCGTGCGGAGTTTCTTTTGTCGAGTTTTGTATCTCACTTTCTTTGCCGCCCGCGGTTTCGGTGCTCTCGGCCTACAAAAAAAAATAATCTAAATCTAGTGTACGTCGTTTTATTCGCTTTTATTCGACCATACGCGTCTTCTCGGTCGTTTTTCAGACGAGCGGACTTTCCATTAAATAGATCCTGAATATTTTTCTTGGAAAAAAATATCTTGGCTTGCGAGTAAACTACTTTGCGAATGAGGCGCGAATACAAACGCGCAATGTGGGGACATCTTTATTCTATATTAGCATCACCTTTTTAGCCAGGCGTTTAGCGCGATAATGCTGCAATTTCACCCTGCTTCGATAATAACACCGTACTCGTCACATCGTACGTGAATGTAACGAGGCGTAATTGTATAATTAAATGTTGAACTTCGAGACTTTTGAGCAATTAGCGTCAAGTTTATCGGAGAAAGAACATGCGGGCTCGTCATTACGTGACATCGACTAATGATTATAACTAACTGGGAGGATAATGACCGTTTTAACGTGCCACTCGAGGGCGTGGTAATGGAATTGCCATTACCTCAATTCAATACGGGCTCACGAGGAATTAACTAATTGGTCAGTTTGATGTGCAATAAACAAAGTTTGTGGGTTATCGAAAAGTCTCACAGAAGAACGTGTCGTCGCTCGCCAATTTTCTTCCTCTTTTTCCAATCACTTTGAAATAAAACAATAAAAAATAAAATTGTTGATAATTGAGAAATTACAACAAAATCATTGTTAATTGAATTATTTCGTTTCATTCAACGAAAAATTGATAAAAATGAATTTTTCTAACATCGTCACTGACAAAATTTCCGCTTGCGGTTCCAATGTTTTGGCTGCTACGATTCGTGCGAATATTTATTTTCTATTGTCTTTCTGTCATCTCGTCGGTGAGAAATGAAAATTCATACGGCAGCTCGGGGGCGTACGAGTTTCGAATAAATTTTCTATCGTCGTGGATTTAACCTACCGCGCGTTAGGGCCGATTACCATAAACGGGACGTTTGCAAGTATCGCGCGTACAGCCGCACACGAACTTTGAGAAACGGTCAGCGATTCGCGTTACGGGGTCCGGTTCATGAGTCCCTTACTATTTTTTTTTTACTCGTCGTTGTCGTAACAAACGGGAATGTTCACCAGGAAGTTGAAAACCAGACACGTTGTTACGGAGGAATGTACGCGTGCGAGGTACACCACGTTTCGTGTACCGCTACCCGAGAAGCTGATACACTCGCGGTTTTCGCGGTGTTCTCGCTGTGCTTTCGGAGTTATCCGTCTCGAAATCGCTTGGTTCCTCTCGAGCACGGGTTACGCGATTCTCGTTATTGATATGAAAATAATTTTGTTTTTTCTCACAAGTTACGATTAAGATCTTCTAGGAGTTACGCAGTCGCGAGATAATTCAACGATCATTTTCGAGAGCAATTTAGTGACAAACTCACGCAATTTTACGGGGCACTTATTACACGGTAATCGCGCCTTCGTTTGCTTTCATTTAATAATCCGCCTTTCGTCGGGTTAGATAATGTACGGTATTGCGTTAAAGATTGTGCATAGAAAATTTCTAATGCGTCTAATGTAATACACAATATCCTCGTGGATTTTATGACACACTCGAACATCCTTAGATCGAACGAATTATTTTCGTTGCGCAACGAAATGCGTCCGCATATTTGTAAACGCTTCTTGCGTCGTAATTGCATTGAAATAACGAGACCGAAGAACGAACGCCGTTGCAAACCGAAGAAAGTTGCACTAACAGTTTTGCAAGTTGCTCTTATAGGCCCTCTTGCCACATCAATCCCAACGACGTGTGGTGATGCGTTTTTTTTTATTAGGATGGAAACCGATATGGTTATAATCGAAAAACTCGCGTTTATCAGCTAAGACAGCCATTGAGTTTTTAGGAAACAACATTTTTTTATATTCTCACAAAAGACGGGAGTTCATCCCGAGAATGTATAATTGAATGTTTTGTTGGTATCCGATTTTTTCCGAACTCCAAAAAATGCAGTGTTCCGGGTAAATTCAGTTTAACATATTTATAAAACATTCAATTTAATTGAGTGCGAAATACAATTTTATATACAGTTATGGATAGGAAAAAAAATTAGTTTCTGTTTTTGTAGATTATTCAGTCCCATCAATCAAATGAAAAAGGAAATAAGAAATGAATCAATTAATCTCCCGACGATGATATGCAAATGATTATTCGTCGAGAAAACCTTCTAATCAACAGAAAAGTAACAGCGACATGGAACGGAATTCACAGGAAATGTACCAGAGTTATCTAATGAAGAAAAGTATCTCGTCGGTTCTCGAATCACTCTATATGGTCCGTCCCTCGATGACGACCTATTATCTAACACCCCGTATCGACGGCGCGGTGTAGTAATCGTTGCGTGCTCCGTTATATTTTCATCTGAAATCCGAGGTCACGCTTCCATAAAGCACGATGTTAACCGCCGTGTAAACACTCCATATCGAACGCTCGTGCGCTCAGTCGTGCGCGGGTCATGCGGAGTTTCACCGTTGCACTTGTCCACGAGGACAGGGGCAAAGAACCGTGACGACGCAACACACTTATGCGTCGAAGTACAGTAAAACCTCGATTATCCGAGCCTCGAACGGTATCGATGACAATAAACATTCTGAAATTTAAAAAAAAAATCCAAATCGGTTTAGCAAATTTTCCAAATTTTTTACCAATTTTGCTCGAATTATCAAACTTTTATTGTATTATTTTTCGTAGTTAAATACGCGTGCGTGTTGTCGCGTTGTTTTTATCAACAATGAAAAAAAAAATCCTTGAAAAATACTCGTACCCATTTCTCGTGGAGCAATCTCGCGGACATTCCCAACCGCCCATGTGTGTATATACAGCGAGCGAGTAGCCGCACCGGTCAGCATCGTGTTCATTGCATTATGCAACCCAACGATGGCTCGCGGTGTTCGTTCAGTTATGTCACGCGGCGCGCGACACCTCGAAGACATCGACGTCGTCGCTGCGCTAGAGCGAAAGACGCATTGCCTTACGCTTCGCCAGTGTTTTCATCGTTTATCGGCAATCCCGGGTATCGTTAAAGTCACCTGTTGTCAACTGCGAGTTTCTACAACGGGAATAACGAAACAATGCGAGATTGGCAACTTCGTGAAACGTGACGTCTTCGTTATTCTTTCCACAAAGCATCGTTTTATTTAATTCCAGTCGACTATCACGAGAAATCTTCTATTGACGCGTTTGTTTATCCCGCGGTTTGTTCGCTGATACCGAATTTATTTCGGCAGTGGTCTCAGTGAGGTTCTCAATTGACTTAATTATTTTTCTGTAATCGTATTCCATTTATTTCGAGAAAAGGATGTTTAAAAAAAAAATCCCATCGTCCATCCATCGCGATATCATTGCTCAACGATCGGTTGTCGTTGCAGCGGCGATCGAAATTCTCACGAGCGCAACGCGCGACGCGCACAGCGCCGGACGTTTTTTTCATTTATTTATTATTCGTATGCGTGTCAGGTTCGTCCCGTTGGTCGTCCAAGGTCGCAATCACCGCCGTTCATCGTCGGGCGTGCATCGCGCAGCCCGAGAAAGAAAAATACGTTCCCCGTCGATCGAGACGAAACGAGGCTACGCGACGACGCACCAGAATAGCGACGAATTTTGCCAGGAGTAACGAACAACTCGTTGTCGAAATCCACCGACTCTTCGAGACCAAATTTTTTTTTTCCCCGAGAAAAGGATTAAATTTTTTTCATCTCGTCCCGGCGTAAAGACGGATAACACCGAAACTGGAGCGATCCTTTCATCCGATTGGGGAACGATAGCGTCGAGCTCGGAGTTACAATTTAACACGCTTGAATTCGGTGTTATTCCGGGCAAAACACTGCCGGGAATCAAGAGTTTACGATATAGGCCCCGGGGGCCTGAAGCCAGGGTGGCGCCAGCGCGGCCCGACGAAAGTGTGTTACCGCAGAGCCCGTGCGGTTATTGAGTTTCGAAGCTCGTGCGTTATCGCGTTTACATCGCGCGAAATATCGAAAGGAAGCTGCGAAACGCGTTGCCCTCCCGACAGCGTAATGTAAGAGTTGCCCCGGCGGTGCAGCAGCACCGGTGGAAACAGAGGAGAAAGAGGACATTTCTTTCGCGTGGACACTATACCGGTGAGTCCTGTTCGCCCGCGCGAAATGCCGCGTGCCGAGAGTAATTCGTGCTGTGTATTAAATAATTATCATTTCGAAAGCGAGAGTGGTAATAGCGGCGAACCCGTTGTCGTACGGTCTCGAATAACACACAGGCCGGTGGTTTCGCTGCGCCTATTGTCCTATTAGACGCTTCGTAAGCATCATTATGGTACGTTAAAACATTGAACAACAGCATAGAATTCTTTGCGTGCCTGTCGAGAGAGAGAGAAGGGGGGGGGAAGAACAGAGGCGTTTTGTATGATTGTGGCCCAGATTCGGCGTCCTTCCCTGCGGCAATGCTATACCATTTCCTGTGTGTCTCGTTTATAATGTATAGTGAGCGTGTAAGCACACAGCCTCAGCGTCTCATTACATTGCAGTACTTCCATAGCCAGTCAGTGTGTACTTTGCCGTTGGCCGCAGAGCCCGAGAATCAAACCAACGTCACTTTCCCTTTCCCCTTCGACGACGAGAACCATTCCGCGAGCGTTCGCGCGTTCGCGCGCTCGTCTCGCTCGCAACACCGCGTGGCGCACGAATCATCTCTCGCTTCAGCGGGGAATGTGCGCGCGCGCGCGAATGTGCGAGAGCGAAGAAAGTCTTCGCCGGAACGAACGGAGGGGAAAGTAGTTAGTAGAGGTATACAGCGTTGTAGTACCGTCGCCGGGGCTTTTTCGTGCCTGCGAGCCCGAGCGCCGCGTTAGTCCCAGACCAAAAGCAAAAGCCTCGGCGAGCGACGGGGATCGGTGAAATGATCTCACGTCCGGAGGATTGTTTTCTCGTCCAAGGCGCCCTTGAGATTAGACACAAATACAGAAGGTTCAACCGCTCGACATCGAGTCGCCTGACTGTTACACGAAATAATAAATAATAAATAATAAATAATAAATAATAAATAATAAATAATAAATAATAAATAATAAATAATAAATAATAAATAATAAATAATAAATAATAAATAATAAATAATAAATAATAAATAATAAATAATAAATAATAAATAATAAATAATAAATAATAAATAATAAATAATAAATAATAAATAATAAATAAACCGCGCGAGAATTTGATTGGTCGCGTGACTAAGGCTATTGAGTTTTTTTCACGGTAACCACATTCCTTCATCGCGGAAGATCGGCGTGAAACCTCGCTAAACGCCCGGCGCGAATTATGTTGAAAGCCTTTTCCGTGTCGTCGGGCCGACGGTTGCGCACGCTTATTCTCTGCACTTGCCGCGGCGCTCGATCAGACACGTCTGCGCCGGGGGAGAAATTCTTTTCTCCTTCAATGCTTTTACCATCGTACTCGTCCGCGATCGCAGTCTAATGCTTCATCGAGTATCTTAACGCGCGGGTAGACACGGTACGGGTACTCTTGCACGTTAGAGATCTGCTGACAGTGGCTCGCCGCGAACGCGTAATGTGGCCACATATATTAATGACGCTAGCGTGTCGTTACCCTGCCGTAACTAATTGCACAGGAAGTCAGGTATTCCGGGTGCGAAGTTATCGCGATTCCACCAACCTCGACACCCATCGACTTCGCTCACTTATTTTTCATACATTGCGCCGGAGCTCCTCTCATTCTTTACAAATGTATTTCGCAAAAAAAAAGTAAGTGAGGAACAATAAAAAAAAAAGATTGCTATCAAAAAAGCGATATAAGCCCCGCTATTAAATTACGATTATTCTCAATTGTTTATCACGAGTTCTCTATAATATCGCCTGTACGTCCTCGAGCGTCCTTGCGCCTCCGAAAGGTTGAGGAACGATCGACGATTGTACAACAACGTGGAGAAAAAAAAACGGCTGACTCATCGTCGTACGTTTTGCGAGATGGAACGCCGTGGAAGGCTGGACCGAACCTGTTACCTCGGAAGACCGCGTATTCACTTGCTTTCTTGTGGGAATCGGAACTCTCTCGCTTACCAAAGAAAAAGGACATGGCACGCCACGGCGTTCCAAATAAAGAGGGACGTACGAGAGAGAGAGAGCGAGAGATATTCCACCATGTATATCGCCGAGTGGGTTACCGAGGCCAATCTTTATTTACGGTGACGTAATACGCATGGACCTTTCTCCCGTGTTTTCATCCCGAAGAGAGCTGAACCGGTTACACAATATACATATATGTCGTTGCTAACACGAATTCGCCCGGGCGCTCTCGGTTGGGCAAATTTCACTCGGTACACCCGCGGCCCGAGAGATACGACGAAGGATTTCGCGCGTTCGTGTCTTTCTCAACCTCTGTTTCGATTCCGCGATTCTCTATCGTCGGGCCAGATATTTTCGGGCAACAGCTTACACGATTGAAGGCAAAAAAATGAAATTTTGAAGTTTTAAGGTAAAAACAACTACAAAAATAATTAAACCTTATATTTTTATGTCAATAATTAAGGTGGTAAGCGATGATGAATATTTTAAGGGTAAAAAACAGTTTTCTTATTTAATAGATTCATAGATTATTGCGAAGTCTTATTTGAATTAGTCTTCGTGGTCTTTTTTTTCGCACAAACATCAACGGTTTCGGATAAAAACAAGTGCAATGGAAAATTACAACTTTCCCTCTCGTAGTCGGTGGCGACTTGATCGGTAATTCACGCGCGATCATAAGAGGCCCAATCTTCGACCCATAACTTCGACAGTCTTGACCAATTTTTTGAGGCTCCTTTGCTCCGAGATGAAATGCTAAAATATGTATCCGATCGTGCTTACTTCACGATTCGATTCATATTCTATCGAAGGCTTCCACAAACAGGTGGAAAAAACGTTTAGCTCTGCTTGAATTAGAAGAAGGTTTCTGCTATAACTTTCTACATATTTTTATACTTTCCTTTAAAAAAATGTAAGATTTTATCAACAAAATCATTTTTAAGTAAAAAAATGTATATAATTTTTTAAAATATCATTCTAAAAAAAGATACCTGACATTTAAAATCCATCATTCGATCATTTCTGTACGCACACCAACAATTGCCGATTTTTGTCGCTTTTTTTTTCAAGGTATCATTACAGTAGCGATATAAATTCTCGTAGGGACGCTCATTCCATGCTCACTAAATGTATCGTGCGACCCTGACATATTCAGGGCTCCGTTTAGGACACCGATTATCAAGTTTCGTCGATAAAATAAAGTTTTATGGCGTATTCTGCCGAGTGAGAAACCTAATCGATTTCGAACGTGACGAATCTTTTCGTCGTTTCCAAAAGCACGTAGCTCAAAAACATGCGAACGATACGCATTGCGCAACGACGACGCATACGCACTGTATATTCCCATTGCCGTATGCGAAACTGTGCGAAGAGTTAGTTTTGATACTCGTTCGCTAAACGTTCTTTTCTTACTATTTTCTTCTCGATCTTTTGTTTTTTGTCTTGAAAAAAATATTCCATAAGCATTTGAGCGACACAAAGAAGCAAAAAGCTATTCGAATAACCATTCGTATGTCAATCTCGGCTGTGAAGAGAAAAAAAATTGCGTCAAGTTCTTTTCGAGGCAGTTCGCTGCACAAAGAGACGATTGAAATGTGATTAACGCTGCAGAACGTTTCTAGTCTCGTCTCTTCGCGACACTCAACCCTCCGCTCCATGAAAGGGTTTTCTTTTTAGCCAACTTTCACTCAATGTATTGTAATGATTCATTCATTCATTTCGTGCATCAACTTGAGATTTGAAGGTTTGGAAGTCGTTCGCGTTAAATAGATGGGCAGAGCCGGGCCAAGCATTATTCACAGACTCAGCGGAACTCCTCCGAGTCTCTAAATACACCGATACAAGTCTATACAAATTGAGAGAGGGTGAAATACCGTGGTCGGTGTTAAAACTGCAAACAACTCTTTTCAGGCGTAAGTTAAGGACTAGCTGGTTATTTCGCCTCTCACCACGTATTACATTTTCATTTTTATATTTCGATATGTTGCTTTTCGATTGTCATTGCTGTAGCCATCCTCAAAAAAGTTGAACTTCGATGCCAAGAGAGGACTTCAAATATTTCGAACCAATGAGGGACGTGCTAATTCGAACTTACCCTTGCGCGAATGAGTGTCTGTGAGTATCTGTGAGCGAATACAGACGGACGCGTTTTCTAAGCCTTCCCTTCACAAAAAAATCGATAGTTTACTTTCTTGTTATATTTTTTTCAACTAAATCGCGGACTCGAAACAATCGAAGCACTTCGAGCGGCTGATTCGCGACATAACGGGAAAACAACGGTCGACCATAATAGAAATAGTCAGGATTACGCGATCGTGTTTCTGTTACGCGAAAAATGTTCATTTCCTTATCCCCGTAGCGAGGAAGGAAAAAATCGCGTATCAGTGCGATACTCGGGTGTTTCGTTGTGTTTTCAATCGCTTCGATAGTTCTCGCGAAAGCGAGTAAGCGATCGGACTTGCGAAATAAGGAAGCGTCGATGCCCCGCCACAGAGAAATTCCTGCAGGCTGCGATTCGAGATAGAAAACGATAAAAGAAAGAGATTAAAACATACACATAACCGACTCAGCGTTATCCTTCGCACTCGTAAATTCGTTAATGCTTCTACGAATTCAGGAAGGATTATGTGCTTCGCTAATTTTGAAATACAGATATGTTATCTTACGGAGTTAACGAGTCTATTTGTGCATTGCCGTTCGTTCGAAACACCGTATTCCAGCCGGAATGATTAATGCGAGCGCGATCGTACGGCGTGCGCAAAAGATACGTTACAGGAGTGCGGCATTCGCGTTACACTCGTTATTATACATACGTGCAGTAACCGTGTAAACGGTGCAGCTTTAATAAGCGCCGCAAGAGGGAAAAAAGAACGTCACAAGAGAGCGACGCACACCGTTAATGTTATTGACAGCTTTCGAACGTTCGCCGGCCTTTACACTGACCCACATACCTCGAATAACGGTGTGAAACCGCGTCGGGACGATGGAGTTGTAACGCCGTGGCAGTTCCACTAATGCACGCCCGCGACTATTCTGTTACACGCCTTTGGAAATCGTTTTTCACGCTGCGGAAAGCGTTGCATTAGCGCTCCGACGAAAAATCGTCGATACTTGCGATAAATAGCACTCTTTTCATTTTTCTTCAATTCGCTATTGAAATAAATTATATTCACTCATATCATGAAAAAATATAATTTCTTGATTATCGTGCTTTCTTTTTTGAAGCAAGCTAAATTTGGAGAAAAAAAAATGTCCAACCTAGAGCAGAATCTACGCCGGAATTGAAAGTACTCGTTCATTGAATGTGTAATCGCGTATCCCGATTCTGGCGATATCTTTCGCCTCATCCATAAAAATCATTTCATTAATTTTCCCGATTACCAATCTTCGAAAATGTCCACCACAATTAACTTTTGTTTTTTGTCATTTCGTTTATGTCTCTTCAAACGCGATGCATCGCGCCCATAACTGCATCACTTTCTACATCTCGTTTCCTCGTGTATAATTTTCCTTCCGATAGCACGTGGACACATGTGGCGGTGTCTTCGCGGGGTGAAAGTTCGTCCATTGCACCGTATCGTCGTAGAGTATACAGTGCAAACAATTTCAAGCCCCCGTGACGGTACTAAGCGAAATACATGTTATTACGAAGAAATTGTTAATTGCGCCTACCGTGTATCGAGAGGGGGACCCGACGATATTAGTACCGGCGGGCGGTTTTCTTCCGCGGCCCGATGAGATTATAATTGGCGAGGGCACGGGCGCGCGCCTGAATCGTGCCCCGCGCTTAAAACGTGTGTTGCGTTACATATTCATGGTACATAGCACCCAATCCGCGCTATAATATTAATTCCGAGTCTCGCCAGTCATCTATCCGGCTGCGCTCGCAGTCACAGCGTTAGACTATAATACTGCAGCGGGAACTGTTTTGTGCCCGCAGGAAACCGGACGCGGAAGCGTCGGGTCTCGCGCGGCGTTCAATCCGTGCAAACGCGGCGCGGCGACTCTCGAGAGACGGTGCATACCGGAATAGGCACGAGGGAGATCTGCACGTTGCCGAGCGAGCGCACCGGCGCTGGGCTGGCGCAGCGGGCGCGCGGCGTTTATAATACATAGTCGGAACGTTGCACGCGAGAGATGCAGATGCTGCGAGATGCGAAAGTCGATGTTATACATGCCCACGTGTCGGGTTATAAGACACACGAGAGTCACGCACACTCGCGGCATTAGTTTTCGTTTCCGTTTTAACACACGAAGACGCGTGTCGTTGCAACTGGCAATCTTGCGCGATACGGCCTCGCCAAGGCATCAAGATCACTGAATGTTCACGTTCATATACATACGTATTTGAGGCAGTACTAGCGGTACAGTCCAGCCAAACGCGGGATTCAAACAAAAATACGAACACTTTTCAATGGGACAAAAGTTTGAAATAAATCCAGCATACAGAAACGCTGAAGAAACTGCAGAAATTAATTGCTCAACAAGTCGCGGGGAAACTTTTGTTACAAACAAAAACAATTTGTTTCTTTTTCTAAAAACGTATGAATTTTTTCAGAATATTGGATATGTTTTTAAAATATTGTTTTCATTCGCTCATTTTAACTCAATAAACGCAATTTTGAAAAATTAACTAATTATTTTCGTTTGAAAAAAAAGTTAGACTGCCCGGTGATTTGTTGAACAATTGTGTTTTCATTTGTACATAACATCTTTGTATTATTATTATGCAAAATTATTAAAGCATTTTTCGTATGTCAGATTTTTATTCCATTGTGAATCGTGCGAAACACTCTTTGAATCTTATGTTTGGCCGGACTGTATCGCTGGTACTGCCTTAACTGTGTGTAAGAGCAACGAGCGATCTACGACAGAGTGCAAGGTCCTGAATCGAATGTGTATAGTACGGATACCAATACAACATATTGACCACCGTGTATCATGGATTGCGTCTGGTGCATGACTCTCGAAGTCGTGACTATGTATCTGCGCGATACAGTGTATATAATAGGATACATGTATATGACTATAAATTACCGCGGCTTCGATATAGAAAGAAAGAAAGACAAGAAACCCATAAGCCATATCCCGGACGTGAAAGACTTTCGAAAGGCGAGTTACTGTCTCTTGCTGGTCCATGCGCAACGATTCGATGTCTAGATGAGTTGAATTTTCCCTTTGTACGGATCAATCGATTGGCTTTGGAACGGACGTGAAACTATTCGTTCTTTTTTCATTCATTTTTTTTTGTTCGTCGTACAGTAAACAATGCGCACGTATGTCAATGGGCGAGACCGATTTTTCCTCGGGATTCACGTCGCGACTTGTGGAGCACGGGAAACGCTGCTCCACTTTCGCAAGGGTAACGAGTCAAGGTCTTAGTCGGTTATTCTCTGTGGCGCGGGTTTACGCCTGAAGGCGTAACCGCCGCGTCGACGGGATCACGAGAACCCGCGAACTTGCTAGTGATCGATCGATCGCGGCACCGACAAGAGGCACTTCATTGATGCAGAAAGTCACGGTGAAATCGATGAGAAAACAATTCAATTGTTGTTACGGGCAACCGATAATTTGTGACGCATCGAACGAGACTATCGACGAAGTCGCGATAAAGAGTCGTTAGATCCCGCACGATGTGGGACGAAGGATTACCGAATACTCTTCATGACTAAACGATTTATCCCCTGCGCGAGACTTAGATTAAAGAATCTTAACGCCTCGCGTAGAGAAAAAGTGTATCAAAAATATACGTTACGAAATCCATAATTATGTATAAAACATATAAAAAATTCATCCGTTTAGACTTTCAATAGGATTTTTTCGAGTGCCCGTTAAAATTCCGTCATCGAGACTCCCGAGGGCCTTGAAATAATCAGGCCCAGGACAATTTCGAAACCTCGAAATTGAGAAACCCTTCGAAATTCGTGGCCAAGCGAGAGAAATCAAAAAATCCACGAAATTAGCACTCTCTATTACAAATAATTGAGAACTATTGTCGACTCTAGACCGAGGGTCGAGAGCCGGGAAACATAAATCTGCCGGGCCAATGGGAGATTGGAATATTCAGTAAATCGTAGTGACGAAAATGACTCTCGGTTTTACAATTCCCGATGGGAGTCTCAACGTATCGGATCGTCATAGAGCCCGTATGGTTTCGATGTGCAGTGCGCGAGGCCCTCCTTTTCGCAGAGCTCGGTCTACAACACGCCTACTCGCGGAGAAAGCGCATTCGCCTTCTTGTGCTTCTTTCTCTTTCTCTCCTTGCCTTTCCTCGCTCTGTAAGCCGTAACACCAACGGACCGCCGCGCGTCGGTGTGCCGTTCGTGTCCCATCTTAACGCGCGTGTGTGCGAGCGCGCGCGCGCCTTTGCCGAGTTAGCTAAGGCATGTATTTTCTAACGTCCGCGTCCGCACGAAGCGCACGCCGGGTCCCAACTCTATCACGTGCATTCCTACGGTACGAGCACTGCCCACCTCGGCCCGCCACGCGAGGCAGTCAGTCGCGACTCGAGAGTTTCCAAAATACGTCACGCCACCGCGTACGCCCGTTGCCGCGCGTTTCCTGAATCGTCACGGAGAGATTCGAGCGAGCGTTATTTCGGACGAGAATTCATTATCGCGAAACGAATCGAGTCCAATGACTCGTGAAGATTCCTTGCTCGAGGAAACAGAGATTCATCGTTTTTGTTTTCATCTTCAACGGAGCGCGCGAGCGCGATCGAACGGGCTCTCGACGCGACGAATTGTAGTAAACAGAAAGCCCACGTGCGTTTCGAACGAATCTTCGGTCTCCCCCCCAAAACAATAGCGTCCTTGAGACACGACTGTTTACTATTTACGATGGAATCGTTTCGCACTATGAAGCGACGATATGTGGGAAATAAAACATGAAGTATTAATTCAGAAACGTGAAAAACTCACTTTCGATCAAGTTTACTCTCTCATGTCAGAGCCGCGTCGTCAGCATGGTGTACACCTTCTGCTTTTTTTATCATCGATCGGCCATGTTACGCGTTTCTCGGTTCTGCTTCCGGTGTATACAACGCTCAGCACTCTTCGGAATATCGTACGTTGTAACCGCGATTGATTCTATCGGCACTTCGATCTCTACGAGTTATTCACAATTGTCTATTGTCGTTGTTTCTCTACTCGGGAAGATCGAACACTCACTCCAACCGTGAGAGTGCAAAGGCGATACAACGAACGAAAACAAAGCTAAATATATTGCGATTTTTTTTAACTCAGCGCGTAAGGTAACGCAGCGCGCGACGCGTAAGGTTTCACTGATATACTTTTAATTCTTTCCGATTGACGCGGCTGCCGGACTGCGACGGGTTTGTTCGTCGGGTTCGCGTCCCGATTTTTTTTTCTTTCTTTTTTTTTTTCCGAAGCCCGAGAAGTCGGCGTGTGAAAGTGACGACAGGTAGCGAGTACCCGTTTTGTGCAGTGTATACACCGTTAAATACAGTCGTGAAGTTTTAGAGAGAGAATGTCGAGTATGGAGAGACTGGTAAAGGTCCGCGGTGCTGCGAGGCCGGTGCCCGACTGAGTGCACGGAGGATTCGCTTGTCCTGGAATATTAGCCCACCACAACCGTTAGTCGCTCGGTGTGTAGCACGCCATCGTGGTGGGTATTGCACTGCCCCGTCGGAACCTTCGATGCTCTAGGCGAGAGCATCGCCGGGATAGGATGCGTATCCCACGAATCGGGGCGGCCACGGCGCCGTTTTCACGTCGAAACAGGCTTCACGATAGTTCGAGTAATTCTCGCGGGTTTTCCCCGCATGATTTTTTTTGTTAGCCCTAAAATACCATATATATATTTTTGCACCTCTTTTACGCCGGACGCGAGTCTCGAAGACCCGATACCTTCAGAACATTGTCTTCTCTTTCTGCTTGATTATGAAAGTTAAGTTCTTGAAAGCTCTCGAATTATACATTTTTTAACTTTTAAGTTCTTTTCGTTACAGCTCCGCTTCGGCAAACCCGTGACTGGTGTTCTAGGGTCGAGAAATTAAACACGGTAATCCGTAAGTAGTTTTTGTGATGCTAGGTTGCGGTAGGTCAGCTCAACCCCGCAAGTGCGGCAGCGCGCTCGAGGAATCTCTCTCGAGGGACAAGACGATGTCGCGGCGTCGCTCAAACGGTTACGCCACTGAGCCCGCCCAACGGTAGATCATTCCACCGCTCGAGGAAAATTATACGCGAATTGTCGCGTCTCAATAGTACCGCCACTTGTTCCGGTTGTCGTCCGGTGTCTTCCGGGCATCTCGCTATTACTTATTACATTAATAACAGGCATTCAAACATTCTGTTTTCGATCATTCTCAATAAAGAGTGCTAGTTAAATTTTGTCAGCCCGGGGCTAATAATAATATGAGGTAAGTCGGAAACGCGTTGTAAGAAAATCGGAGATTTCATACGCGAACGAAGCGTTGAAAAGTGATTACCGAATTTCATCCTTCCGAGTGTCATAATCACCGCAACCTTACACTTTTTGGCCCTCGGTTTCCTCTACGTTACATTCGAAGACGTAATGCGGAATACTTCGTTTTTTACGATTCCTCGGAATAACTGTCTAGACAATTGTCTGCAATTGCTCACTCGATTGTCGGGAGCTCAATTGCCATCATTCAGGAACAATCGTTTTGACTATGCCGACTCCGGTCACGCAATATGATCGCCAGAATTGTTATCGCTATTTATTTGTATCGTTGAATTTTCCGTAATACCGAGGAAACATGCGCCGCGCATAAAACGCATCGTGTCGATTTATATTCCGGAGTTGTGTTCGTTTTTGAATTATGACGAGATTTTTTTCACTAGATTTTTCATCTTGGGAAATAAAACGCTCAATAGAATTGATAAATAAAGTTTTATAAATTGAAAAAAATTATACCATTATTGTTAAACAAGCAAAAAAAAATGTGATTGTTTTTTTTTTCAAAGTTGCAGAAATTATTGTCGGTATATCCTTGATTTGTTGAATTCGCCGATACACCTGAAAGCACTTGCCGCGCGTAATACGAATCGCGCCGTTTTTCGTCGTTAATGACCCGACAATCAGTACGTTACATACGCAGTGCGGTAACACAAAGAGCTATTGTCTGCGGAGCTTGAACTAAGTCTACGAGTAGTTGAATGTGCGTAATAGGTTGGGATCCGGAACTCGATGGCTTCGAAGAGTCGTTTCTGGGATGTCGAAACTTTTATTACTTTTTTATATAACGCGTTGAAAAAAACACATACTTTTTTTTGTGTAACACGAGATTTAGTGTCAGCATTGCCGATGAGGATGTGTTTACATAAGACCGTACGGTAGGATTCGGTCAATTAAATTTTTACTCTTCAGCGAGCAGATGAGAGATTCCAAAATTGTTTAGATCAACATTTTTCAAAAGTTTTTTTTTAACGCCCGTCACTCGCATTCGTTTTATCGAATCCTCGAGGTCGCGCCACCTGCTCTGGATCTACTTTTCCTTTCTCTCTGTATCGATCGGTGAGACAACCAGGGTGTCGGTAAACCAGTTTTCCCACCGAGGCCGAGTGGACTTCGTCAGCTAGATTGAAGTTATCTTCGTATACCAGTTTTTTATAAATCTCAGAAACGATCGATGTACAAAGAATGTCATTGACGGATGTCGCGTGTCGATTTGTTCGCCGATGTTCTTGTCGCGACTGCGTTCACGTGTGAACGACGTTCGTTTCGGTTTGTTGACACGTGTCGGCGGTAAAAATTCTCGGCTCGTTCGCGATGAATGTGTTCGTCTCGCCGGTGCACACCGTGATTCTGAAACGAAACGATTTTTTAATCGGTGCTCCGGATGTGATTTCACGATGACGTTGACGGAAGCGAATTTTTTTCGACCTTGCTAAGCTTAATTAAAAAATGGCAGAATGAAGTAGAAAAAAAGATCCGTTCGTCGGAGACTGTAATTTTAGAACTTGGCCTCTTTTTGTTACCAATCCGCTTGAGGGTACGCGAGTGCAAGATCGATATATCGATGCGTGACTTACCCTTGTCCCGACTCCAGACTGTTAATCGTCAACGAATCCATGTACGCTCTCGGTCTATGAAGAAACCTCCAGGTGAGCGGATTGAACACCGAAGTCTGATATTCCCATGTTATTTCTACGGCTTCCAGCTTGCTGATCACGTCACCGGGCACCACAACCGTGTGAACAGTTCCGGGCTCGTAATACACCGACGTGTCGCTCAACGGGATTTTTTCCGTTTTCTTGCCGTTCGGGCCGATCGCCCGTATCACGAACATTCCGACTTCACCGCCGTAATCGAGGCTCTCGTCCGTTTTTGAAATGTTCAATGTTACACGATAGTGACCCTCTGGAATGTTTAATAATCGTTGGTTTCATATCGCATGCGATAAACGGGGCTCGTGAACTTTTTTTCAACATTATCACATGACTAATAACAACAACAACAATAATGATAATAATTAAAAAAATTATCATTATTATTATTATCATTGTTATTGTATTCCGGCGATTCGAGTTAAATTCGGGCAGCTCGTTTCAGTTTTGAATGAAAAAACGACAGGGCAGACTTACTGCAGAAAGGTTTTTCCGAGCCAGTCATCAGATAAACGGATGCATGATAATTGCCGGGCTGAGCGTCGAAACCGAATTTCGGGCAATATTGATTGACGCAGTCAAAGCAACCGCCCTCTTGGAACCGAGTCCAGGACGAGCAGGGTACCGCGAGAAACGGACAAGGCGTGTTGATACTTTCGATGAAATAATCGTAACTCCTTATGTGATTGCAAACCAGATACCTCTTGATGCCTGTTTCGCGAGGAAAAAAACGTTAAATGTGAATATACAATCTCAGCAACGACCAATTTCGCGTAAATAAAAAATGGAATTTATGGGGTTTTTTTTATTGAGGTCGAACGCTTCTTTACCTCGAAAGACACTGCCGCTTTCCAACGTAATGGAATTCAAAACACCGCTGTTGCATCCCGGCTGGTTGCGACCGCCGTTCGGATAAAAATCTATGTGGCCAACGGGCTGACTTATTCCCAGGCCGCCGCTCATGAACGGGCTGCAATCCGTGTGGATGGCCGTCACGAATTCGGCGTCCGTCGGATCGAGCCTCACCATCGGCGAGGTGTTGCTGAAGTGCGGCTCGGCAGGATCCAGACCTGAAACGACAAGAAATGTATTCATGGAAATATTTGGCGGTGCACTAAAAAAAAATTTAGTAAGATTGAAAAAATGCTCCGTGTTGGCCATGCAACTAAATGTTTAGTTGAAATTTGAAAAAATGGTTTGCCCCAAACATCGGTTGGTTGTTCAATAAAAGGAACGGTTCACCAAACTAATGATCTTCTTGAACGAACTAAATATTTAGTTGCACTTATTCAACTGAGTATTTTGTTACACCAGTCACATTTTTTCTGTGTTTGTCTCGAGCGACAAATTTTGAGGGTCTGGGCCGAAATTTGGTACGCGAGTCGAAAAAATAAGAAAATTGTTCAGCATCGAATTCAATGGAAATCGATAAAGGTATTCAAAAGTTATCATTCACAATTTTTTATGTATAAATTTAATTCGCACGATTTTTCCCCTTGGTCGAATTAAAGAAATGTATGAGGACTAATATCGAGGGCGCAAGGACCCAGGCGAGAGAATCTCCACATGAAATCCCTGGCGCTACTTCTTGCCGCGGCATGCTCTCTTATTACAGTTGTTTACACGGGTCTCGTCCTCGGGCGGGTCCAAGGGCGTGGTGGTGGGACACCCGTCGTTTCAGTATCATCCATAATTCATCGAAGCTCTCATGGAATATTCACCATTTTTTGTTCTGCTCTTCAGCTTGGGGTGATCGCGCGAAATCTCGTTACACGGATAGATATCGTTTCGTAGCTGTTTTATTGCATCCCGATCTCCATTCGAAATTTCTGTGTCCCGATACGTTAAATTTTTTGGTCTTTTATAAGAATGAACGCACGAATAGCCGAACGAAAATAACCAAAGCCAATGGCTGACGAAATCTCAGTTAGCCTCGGGCATTTTTGGCAGATACGGCGGCGTTTTCTCGTTGAGACTTTTTACCCGGTCTTCCTTCTGTTATCCTGGTAGTTCTCGATGAGATCGATAGCTCGCGCGTAACGACCCGACACCGGGCGCGCGGGCTCATCGTGGAATATCGAGCACTTTTCACCCCTCGGGGATAAAGCGAACGAACGATAGTCCCACCGAGTATTCTCGCTCATTCGTCGATACAATAACTCGCTGCGCGGTGGGGCAAAGGTCGCTTTCACTGTTTACTCGCCCGTTTCGTTGACTCTCGGAGTTATCGATGGCGAAGTGAGACTTCGGTGTACCGAGTTGTGCATTTTTTTAATGGAATCTTTTCGACTGAATTTATAAAGTTGGAAAAATTATTCAATTTTCAAATTATCTAAAATTAAGAAAAATTGAACACCCACAAACGTAATTAATCAATACGCAATTAATCAACTGTTTTTTTGCGAAAGCATTCACTTTAGACAATAAGGTCTCAGAGAAACTTGCCTCCAGCTCAATGATAGACTCATTGAGCCAATGCGCAGCTAAGCGGTCACCCATCCAAGTACTGCCCGCAAGCAATTTTGCTTGACTTGTGTGATCGCCGAAACCGCGCATCCATCGTAGTCGATTTTAATTAATTAACTAATTTCGAATCCATATGAAAAGTGAAAATATTTACCGGTGATTCGCCAGAGCTTGTAGTTGTACTGGTCTTTGAGATGATAGCCAATGTAGCCACAGGTGTGGGCACCGAGACTGTGGCCGATCGCGTGGATCTGTCGGGTTGGCACACCGCCAACTTCGATCAATTGCGCAACAAGTCTCGCAGTCATTGCACCCACTAATCTCGTGTTCGCCACCGCCTGGGGGTACGGAGGGCCAGCACCCCCGATCCAGTTCACTACGACGACGTTGCAGTCCTCACGAATCAGCAACTCTCGCTTGGTTCTCTGCATAACGAAAAGATTAATTTCGTAATTGTTATGACAATTGAATTATGATTTGTTCCTTATTCTTACTTATTCCAGATTTCTATGCTAAGTTGTTTTTTCACAGGCCAAATCGTCTTACGATTGGTATTTTTTTAAATAATAATTTGAATTTTCTCTGCACACATATTTTTGTAATGTCATATTTCTGAGTTTTTTTACAATCTGAACAATGTATTGCTTTGCGCTAGCGCGCCTTGTTGTTCTAGTATTCGTGGCGACAGTATGACACCGAGATAGACACGTTTCTTGTGTTTTTGCATCGATTTCGCCATAGTCAAGCTTACAAATATCGATTTCCGATTAAGCGGAGCAACGTCGAAGAGAGGCGAAAGGAACGATGAAAATACGTCGGTAGCTTCCAGTATCGACTTTTTAGTCTATTCGCGGGCTTCAATGCGCTGTTTGCTCGCAGTGCTGCGTTCTAGCTTTAAATAATAAAAGAATCTAGTATGGAGCAGTTACGGGAAAAACCGACTCCGATATCGGATAAACAATATTACACTCTATCTACTGCATTTCTGGAAATGCGACGGAAAATTATATTATTTACACTATCCGGAATCGTCGCGATAACGAGTAGCACTGTTAATTCCAGAACTCTACAGACGGGTTTAGTGGACGTAAGGCGATTCACGAAAATCTTGAATAATAACAGAAAAAATATTTTATTTAAAAGATGTTAAAAACACCGCCAAATTGGTTTGAATCGAATTTTTTATATTTGAATCGCTTGAAGTGTGTAACTTCTATAAAATTGACTATAGCAGTTGTGCGCCTTAATCGATATATTCTCAACAGGCTTTTCAATTTCACTATAATAAAACACATAAATATGATTTTTTTTTTCAAAATTTCGCAACGCTACATATCGGATCGCTTAGACCCATGTGTGCTGTTAAAGGAGTGCAACAAAATGTTATCAAACTTTTAATAACAGAACGAGACCGCAAGCGATTTATTTTGGGCACCGCCAAATGTCGAAAACATTTCTACCGTTCGCGGCATTCTCTTCTCGATTATCTCCTAGAACTCACCAGAATCCACGTTTTATCGCCATTGTCGAGATATCCATGGATGATCAAGTAAACCATTTTATCATTGCGGAGAGGTGATTTTTTAATGCTGTCAAAGTTGTCGATAAATAGTTCGTATGGGTCTTCGGCGTTGGCGCGTGTGTACAGCATGTAATGGGCATCCACGACGTCGGGTCGGCCCGGAAACGACGAGACGGGTCGCTGCTCGCTCGACCATGGGGCACCGATGAAGAAACAACCGTAGGGCCTGTAGCATCGCCACATATACCAATCTGCATTTAATGGATAAAAAAATCAAATTGAATTAATAAATTGAAATAGGAAAATTAATTTATCACTTATTCATTTTAAATAATAGAAAAAAAATTGATACAATTGAGACAGTTTATTAATCATTATTCAATATTATTAGTTTGAATTAATTAGATTATTGTAAAAAATAAATAATTTTTGAATAATTAATTAATTGATGAGAAAGTGAAAATCAATGAATTCACTATTGCTAAAATAATTTTTCGCATGCGTCGCATTAAGTGAGACGTGCGCCGCGATTGATAAACGGCAATGGTAAAAAAACGGCTGCGAAGAAAGCGATTAATCGCACGCACGAATCGCTGCATTTGTTAAATATGACGTATGAACTGCGTTCTGTTATTCCCGGTCAGTGTTCCAATAAGGAATTGATCTATTGGAACGATCTGTCTCCACGTGTCATAATCTGTTATTTTTATAGATTCGATGTACTATAAACCGTGGGTTCAAGGGGAGATTCGGAAACGTGACCCCCCCCGATAAATTTTAAAAACTGCTGCAGCCGTAGCGGCGTAGAGCGCCGGCGAGACGTTTCTTATCGCTCGTTCTCACATTTGCATCTTAATCTTCTTTTTTTTTAATTAACCGAACGAAAGCAATTATTTATTCGATACTGTCTCGCTAATGAACTCAATTGAAAATATGTTTTAGAAATTCATTGATCAATTTTGGACATAGAATATTTATTATAAAAAAAGAAAGTTGTTAAGGGAATTTATCAATCTTTTTTTTAACTTAAAAAAAAATTATTAAAAATTCATTGTTTTGCAAACTAAAAGTGGACAAACGTGTCGTTTGTCATTGCAAATGAAATTTTCTCTACCGTCTTCAAAGTCGAACTTGTTCGCTTCCTCTTCCGGCGACAGAGTCGTGGTCGTGATGTTCTCGAGCTTATCCTCGGCCAAATCGGACTTTTGACTATCGGTCTCGTTCGGTAAATTGGCCATCATGTTCGCCGTGTACATAAGTACCAGCAATGTATCGTTGAGAAACATCATGTTTAGTTCTTTGATTTTTCTCGAATAAAGTTTATTCACTCAAATGCCCGAAAAGCTCGTCCAACGGGCTGGAAGAAATTCACAGTACCGGCTATCGAATTTCGTTAAATTTTTCAGCGGGCGAAAAAAAGTTCACATTAATTTTGCAATTTATAAAAAACTAATGTTCTTCGTTTTTACGTTTCACATTGTCACGGGCATTGATCTATGCAGAATTTCCCAAAACGGATCGATATCTCAAATACGACGAATCGCAGCCACAGAACTTTCTTGAACTAAAACGCTTCGGGATTTCTATCGACTTTGCTCACAGAATCTCGACTCTCAACTGGTGTTCTCGGCCGAGTAGCGGACAGATACGACAGACACACACTGATAGAGAGAGAGAAAGAGAGAGAGAATAGCACACTGGGAAAAATCGATTGACGCAAGTCCGTCTCGAGATAATAGAGCCGTCGCGACCGGAGTCTCCATCGTCTGTCAACAAAAAATAACGCAAACGGACCCAGCATCCGCGAATTCGTCTCTCGATACTCTCATACTCGTAGCGCTACTCTACATAAACAACGACTTGGCCGCGCGAGCGCAAATCGTAACGAGTCGCAAATTGGGTGATATATTCGTCAACGCTGATACCGAAGTGAAACTTGGGGCAAAAAAAACTTGGGATAAAACAAATCAAAAATAATGTTTTTGTTCGAAATATTTTCAATTATTTAATTATGTTGATTTGTTTATTTTTTTTTCCCATTTATCAAAAATATTTCTTTTTTGTAGTTATCACGAAAAGTACAAAAAGTGGCAATTAAGTTAAAAATAAAGAGTTTCAACGTCAGAGGCCTCGACCTAGCTGTTGGAGAACCAAAACCATACTGCTCCGGTTCCGTTTCTATTGCCCAGAGATTTTTTTTTTTTTTTCAAATTCACCGAGACGGCTCCCTGCTGTTAGGAGAGTCAAATGTCGTAGTGCGCCGCGTCTCGTCCCTCCCTTCCCCGCCCTTTTCGCTGCCGCGCTCTTCCGCAGACTCGTTGACGCGCTTACGAGCCCCTGGATAAGAGCGGCCGATAGGGGCGTGGGCCGGACGGCGTTGCGGCTGTGCTTCAGATGAAAAGATTGCACGCCGCCCCGGCGGCACGACACTGACGGGAGAGGCGGGCTTAAGCGGCGTATCGTAAATAATTTATCATTTCCAGAAAAGTATAACCCGCAGAGACACACGCAGATGTGACTCCGGCGGGACCGCATAAAGCGGCCGCCGACCTTTTTGCCGACTGATAAGTACACTTGCTGTCCCATTCCGGGAACTAAATCGCCGGCGCGAGACTGGCGACGATTTCTCTCTGTTCTTTTTATTCCACATCGTTAATCGTCTCTTTTCTTTTTTCGATGGAACTTGCGTGTCTGGCGATCGTTGGATAAGATAGACTACATTTTCTCCGCAATTGTGCCAAATGACCATCTGTCGCAACATAAAAATGTTGCTAACGAGACAGTCATTATTCCATCGTTTTATCGACAATTTTTTGTCTATTGTGTTTAATGCATTTCTTGATTTTTTCTACGGTCATGTTCACCGGTCCACAGCACTCATTTTAATAATTTTCATCCAGATTATTTCTGAATTTAACAACCTTAAACAATTACGTGTAATCAACTTTGTGGAAACGTTAACTTTCATTTCGCAATGAATTGATAAGCAAATTGTCAGATAAAATTTACCTCAAAGATTGTTGCAAATGCGTTTGATCGACGTTAGTCCGTGACTCGTTAATAGAATATCGTAGACGTCACTAATTTAATTTCATTGTTATTTTCGTCGTTATCCGATCGTCGTGCACGCTCAACTAACAACGCGATAAACAGACTTTCAATTCATTATGCACGAAGCAAATGTGACGTCAATTATTGTGATTGTGTTTGCAGACTTAACGAATAAATCCATCAAGAAAATGTGTTTAATGTATTTTCATCGAAAAATAGTATTTCACCAGCATGCGCACGAATATAACTAAAATCATATGTAAAAAAAAAATATAAATGTATAACGAATTCTATGATTAATATGTTCAATCTATAATATATTATTATGAATTATATTATATTATTTATTATTATTATTATATTATATTCTATATTATTTTATGATGAATTATCCAAACCCACAGAATGCCATGAATCTTTAGTACATTTTTTGCACATAAATGTTTTCATATGAAAATGCTCGCCACGATCTTTATCTCTACGGGAAATAAAGCGATTTTTATACCATGCTAGTAAACATAGTTGTATCGAATCCAGGTTCGATATCGATTGGTTCATAAATCTATGAACGTTTCCAACAACGCCTTACACTCATCAAATTCGATTCTGAGTCCCTGAACGTTGAGAGATTTAAATTATATACGCCCAACCACCGGGGTGCCCATCGGAATCCCTTCGAGCGGTGCAAGGGTCGCCTCCACCGAGTTCAGGATTACAATAGGCTCGAAGCGAGGGAAGCTCGTTCGTCCAAGCCGAATAACACCGCAGGGGAGGGTCCGACTCGGAGAATGGAAACCTTTTGTAACGCCACGCAGCATCCCCCGACCGTGTATACAATACTGTACATAAACACACAGGTCACATATACATATATGTATACAACATTATATACGTATAGGGTAGTATGCCATACCAGGGATGAACCACTCGTTGCAAATTAACTCCAACAAGCCCATGTCCTCCTAATACATTGCACCCCCAAAAGATTTCTCTTTGGTGCTCGCACCCGGGGGATGCGCTTTGCGAAATGATACTCTTTCGTTCCCTCGGCATAAGCTTTTCGCTTGTCGTCGTCTGTGCATAATCCCGCGAACCTTAACCCCCGTTGTTGTCCCGCTGCAGTCGCAGCAACACAGCAGCATCCCCGTTACTCCTGAGGACTCATGAATTCTTGGTACTCGCGACGTGGTAGTGTTGTTTCGCGCTTACCACAGAGATGAACGTGAGCCTCGCAGCGAGACTGTATTCTCTATTGCTCCGCGAAACATCGACTCTCCTAGCTACGAGACTTCTTCGCAGTATTCCTCGACAACTGAACACGCTCGCAAACGTGCCCATTTACCCGCAATATCCCGAAGGCGGCGAACCCCGCACGAAGTTTCGACTCTCGGTGAGCCTTCGGGCTCGTGGAAGAACTCGAAGTGTGAGTTGTATTAGGAGCAGCCGCCGTTCGCACGGGATGCGCGGGGTCGATCCTTACAGGCAAGGTGCGGATCACGGTTACAGATGGTTCGCTCTGCCTCGGCCTCGAAGGGGGTGTTGCCGTACCGCGTGGACACCACGACGGCCATTAGGGGCCTACTCCCTCTCTACCAGCTATGGTACCCTGTTACGACGCCCTATCGAATCCACATTCATTTACATGATACCACGCTCCGGGACTCCCTTCGAAAAGGATCTCGCCGAATTATTGTAGGGTAGATGTACCGTTAGCGGACACTTTACCGTTCGTGACCATTTTCATGGCTATATTCATCAAATCCCTTCTTCATGGTTACATTTTGATTTTTCTAAAGCATTCATCTGGATACAATAAATGACCTATTCGAATTTTTTTGTTCGTTTTGATTTTGGTGCATTCCTTCGAACGGCCACAATCGGGCCCAAGGTCACCAAAAACTGTCTACCCTAATTTTTGTAAGGTTTCTTTTTTCATTTGCCGCCAAAACAGGATTTTCAAATTTTTAGTAATAAGTGCAGGTGTTGGTGCAAATGAGCTCGTAATAGATACAGCCTGCTGTAGAATTTTCTTACGGGTTGCTGAATCGGTAGGGCTTCTATAACGTTGAAGTTACCCGCGTGCAGCCGGGCCCCGAAGCTGCCCGTTGCCGCAATGGGCAGATATTCGAGCCCTTACTTCGTCCTCGGGCATGTATTCCTGATCTTCGCCACGACACGTGTACATTTGAAGTCTTAACCCTTTTCCCACATTCCACGTGGTCGAACCACGTTGTCTTCACTCGTCCTCGAATCGTCGCCGCTGCTGAGTGGTTTGTTCGGTCTACTGTACGCACCGTTTAACAGCCGCACACGAGCGATATATCATCCAACACATCATCTCACTCGTGTCGTTGATTATGCGCCGAGTGTGGAAAAAAAAACTTGTACAAAACAAACTTGATTTTTTAACCAGGAGAATATGACCCTCGGGGAAGTCGGCCTCTTGTTTCCCCCCTTTTCCGGTCTCGATGCGTCGAGCACGCCGTCCTCCACGCGTTCCGGTATGATTACACCTAACTGATTCCGGGGATTTTACTTCGCGATTCTGCGTACGATACAGTGCAGAAATACGGAGAATTGCATAAATGTTCGGGAATGGAAAATTCTGCCGAGTTTAGGACGTACTAATAATCGATTCTACGGTGAATAAATATTATTTTTTTCTACAGAAATAATTATAATCGTTTTGGAAAAAAATACCACTACTGTATAAAAACGTATTGTATAATGGAGTGTATAATTTACTATCTTTTACGACGTCTTTTTGCTGCTTTACAGTGTATAACGTGTGCATCTGGCACTTGGCCTAGCGGCATAAAGCCACAAGGAAAAAGAAGAAAGAAGAAGATAACGTGTGCATAACGGTGCAGTGTTTGCCCTTTCTACGTACAAAAGGGTACACTTTGAATGTGTAAAAAGTAATTCACCATAGAAAGGATAGGAATTATAAGGCTTTGCCACACGCTTCAGCTTATAGTGCAATCTTTGATATCCTTCAGAACAATGAGCATTCAATAAAGATAAACCCAACACTTAAAGAAAAAGTGTTGTTTACAACTTATTACTTATAATAACAAAGAGCAGAATTGATGTAGCTCCTTCATTAGATGCAGAACGAAGACAAAGGGTCGAAAATATCTTAATTCGAGTCATCTCAAAAGATTTCTTACTGACTGCAATGACCAAGACACAGAAAATAGATGAAGTTTTTTAAATCACATTCCTACCACCTATTCGGCTTTTTGCTATGTTGGGTTTCTTTTTGTACTATCATATTGTTATTATAATCGCAGTAAATGTGTTTTCTTTTATAAAAAAAAATATTAAACGTTTCTCAAAAAGCGCACTTGTAAAACGATCAGTCAAATAATTTCACGTGCTCAAACAACGAATTTTCATTGTCAGTACTCCGAGTATCCCGCCTTGTTTTACACGTAGAGCTTCATGCAAAAAAACAGAGCTGGGCAATAAAACGTTAAGTTCTCAGTTAACACGTTTGTACCGCATTTTACGGGTAGGAAGGTATTTGTATTGCGGACTATGTAGGGCCGTTCAGTTTGTGGTACAAGAGTCTTCAAAGTGTCTTTCTCGACGCTCATAAGATCCTGCTGAAGACGGTCTTTTAACTATGTCCCCGAAGGGCCGAGAGTTGAACGCGCATGTTTTCAGACTTTGCTATTAGTTCTCAGAGGCACACATCGAAAAATCAAGCAATTCGCAGACTCTCTGCCCACGGTCATAGATGGCCATAAGTTCTCTAGTTGAAGGAATCATCCAGTGCTGTTTTTGTCTGGAAAGGAAGATGTTTATAAAAAAAGTGACTAGTATCAATACCTGCACCAACTTGAATTTTCCAGCAACTTTCATGCAACAAAAGTTAATAAATTCAGGATTAAATTAATCGTTCAATATTTAATTAATTAAATAATAAATTCATTAAAAAAAACTAATATTCACAACAAGAATACTGTTTCATATAAATTCGAGTGAAAAGCGGTCAACGAGAACGTTTTTCTATTGAAGGAAGCATTAGATTGTTCTGTTAATCCGGTTTCTCTTTCTGTCTCTTTACTTTCCGAATTAAAGTCGGTCACTATTCCTGCGCAAGGTACCCAAAAAACCGAAAGATATTATGAGATCATTGTGATGACACGAAGGGAGCCACGAATCTCTTCTCGAATATGCCGAGCCATCCGGCTCAACCAATCCGGTTCGAAGCCCTTGGGGAATCCTCGCTCCGTCGGCCCTTAGTCCAGCCCCTTGCTAGTCGACATAACACACGCAGAATTCCCCATTGAGACATCCTTGAAAATGTGAACCATCTCTTATGCATTCCTGTTATTCCTGCTCACTGATTCGACTTTCACTTTGGCGTTTCCCTTAGCAACAGTTAGAGAAACACTAGCGAGCGGGGGTGGTTTTCGTTGGGTTGTTCCCTTCCTCGAGATTTTTACGCATCGCCCCAAGCTTTCGAATGGCTGGGGCGCGAAGGACCCTTCGATACAACGCTCGCCGTAAAGGCCCTTCCTTGATCGTGCCACCGAAAGGGCCTTTGCTCCATCGGACACTTGTGCGATCGTCATGGATTCCTAATAAAAGTGCGTAGGTGTATGCCCTTTAGGGTCGAATGAGTAAGAAGGGTCCGGGCGCTCGGCGAACGACCCTCGCGAGTCTTATTCACTGCTCTGGAGAATTTTAGTACCGTGGACCAAGAGGCACGTAAACCTATCGCCTTGTACTTTTCTCGTTCGCTCATGACATCGCCGTTGTCACGACTCATGAGTTCCTGTTGAAACCGTTTATCTTTAAACCAACTGCAGCACGATCCGTTCCGCGTATGCCTCGCTTCCCGACGATTGACGTGGCGTGGATCATACCCGGTGGGGAGTTCGGCAACTCTAGATCCAAGCTCCACCCTCTACGGCTAATGTTACATGGCGGAATACTAATTTGCTCGAGGGCCCGTTCAATTAGGCAATCATCTCCGAACGGAGGAATCGCCGCTGGAGACGCATCCAATGCCAGCATTTTTTAAATAGAACAGATTTTCTCCGTGATTTTTTTGTAAATAATAATATCGATAATTCGTTTGGACCGTCAGTTTTGTTAATCGAATTGTTAGATTTCTTTATAATTCATGTCATTTTTTAATGTCCGCTTTTTCAAAGGAAATTAATATTCTTGCGAATTATTTATAACTTCGAGACTTAATGTAATAAAAATTGGAGCATATTGGATGAAAAAAAATGTAGTCGACGATGTTGATTGGTGATGGAAATAATGGGTTAAAAAACAAGATGTGATTTATCGTCGGTGGTGACGATGTAAAATGTTGGAGCAATGACGGTAGTAAAATCTGGAGGCTATCGTTGATATCGAGATGTATTCTCGATTCGTCGATAGCGTGGGAAACCTGCGTCTTTACAATCTTTACAGTAAATCGCTTACGTTGTTTTGTAACGCTCGGATCTTCGAAACCAGGAAACCATGTGTAGATGATGCCAGGTGTGCGCGACCTGTTGCCTCGGAAACGCCCTTTGCCTTGTATCGAACCCTCCGTCGTTGGCATCATCCAACCCGTATTGCAGACCGCACGGTTTGTTATACGAATCGGAATATCGTGCGCCATTGGTCGACCGAGTCAATTGAACGAGCCATAAAACGGTCTTTAACGCAATGGGGGCCGAAGACAAATCGCTTGGCCGTCAGTAGTATCAGGGAATCATCGTATCGAGCAATCTCAAAAGCGGTCGGCGCCGAGCCTAAGCTCTCGGGAGGCCATATATGTCCGGATCCTCCGTCACATTATTGATCTCTCATACACGGAGACAAAAAATTAGTTGCCCGAACCAACGTCATCGCTGAAAATTAATATTAATTGGCACGACTAATATATTTGTTGGGTCAACCAATGAATTTGTTTGCCTAAGGAATTTATTGGTTATTCCAACTAACATCAATTCGCTAGCGCTGCGGTTGGTTCTGGTAACTAATTATTTTTCGTAAAAAACATCGTTTGAACAAAACACTACATTTTTTTGAGATTTCAATGAAAAGTCGAAATATTTTTCAAAAATTGTAGAACATTTCGTGTATTTAAAAAACGTCTCAACTAATGTGCGCTTGCCTGATGGACGAGAAAAAAATTCGTTCTGCAATATCGTTACAATTTTCTACACTTTGCGTTTTTGTCATAAAAAAAATATGTCTCCACACGGTAGCTTTACGAATTGGAAAGCTGTCCTTCAACATTCCATACTTTATAGATTTGGTTTGGTAGTCCCTTATTTTCTCGCCGTATACCCTTCCGGGTTTTTACGCCCGTTCCTCCCTCGCCCTACCCGCACTCAGCTAATCTGCTTAACCTTTCCTGTGCGTCCGAAGCCGACTTAGCTACACGGTCCCGCATTTGCTGTGGACATGGGAAAACTGCGGAAAACCCGTGCCGGTACAAACAGCAATGTTCTACTGATTCATTGGTATTTTTTTGCACCTGCGTAAGGTGCGGAAAACCCCAAAGTCTCAGAATGAGCCTCCCGCTCAATGATTAATGCCCCAAGCCCGCGCGCGGCTAAGCGGTCACCCATCCAAGTACTGACCGCAAAGGAAGTTGCTTGACTTGGGTGATCATCGAAGCAGCGCGCTACCCACGCATCCACCGGTTGGCGGTCCTTTATATTTTACGAAACGCTTTATCTTGCGTGTTTCTTGCAAGATCCAGAAAGAATACAGTATATCGTTCGAGTGCGAAAATTCTGAAGATCGCGCAGATTTGCTCGTGCATCAAAAGCGCCAATGCATAAACCGAGGCTCAAACGATCATTGGGCAAACGCGTTCATTCGGAGTTTCTTCGGTAGCGCAATGATCCGTCCGTCGATTGGGCGATGACGGAGGAGACTCGCAGACTCGAATGCGTACTAGGATTCCATGTGGTTCGAAACATTTCTGTTACGTAGCTTCCTGGTCTCCTGAAGGCAGGGATTGTGCGTCACTGCGATATCGTCATTGTGGCTATCTTCGGTCGAACCCGGTTAGCACTGTTCTGGCGCTGTTACAGTTCCTTGACATTGGCTACCCGGTAGCGGCAGTGAACACCGGCTCTGTGTCCGCGACGACTCAACCACCTGTCGCGGTCGGGAGGGCGTCGGTATTTTTTTCCCCGTACAACCGCACGCACAATCAGGGAATCATGGACGATGCGAAGACTCATCTGGATGTCTCCTCGCTAACTCGCTGTTTAGGGTTTTCTGGTTGCTGGGGACGCCAACGGCAAAATCCAATACAGAGAGTCCTCAGCGCGTTTCGGCAGAATTGCCGACTGGTCGAGCGAGTTCGGGAGCTATCGCGCTCGTTCACTCCGCCCATTCGTTGCGATTCCGCTAATTCAACTTCTCCCCGCTGAAGAAAGATAAATCGGGTAGATGTCAACTGTATCAGGAAAGCATGAGAACACCGTTGGTGTCGTATGGCACACTAGTCGCTTCCCGGACATTTGAATTTCTACACAATGCCTATCGCTGTATCAGACACGATTATTAAAACTATCCGTCCTCTTCTTTATTTAGCTTCGCGATGATGGAACATCGCGATGGTCATAAAGTAACCGGTGCTTAAATATCGGAAGCAATTGTTACTGAAGTTTCTGGACTTTAAAATAACAAGTCAATGATTTGAATGGAACTGTAGACTCGGTTGAAGAAGATCAACAATTAGATATATTTGGCATTAAGACGATTGGTTATTAAAATGGGCTAAATTTGGAATTGAGTGAAGAAGTTGTCTATCGCGTTGTAGACAACGTATGGGCAACCCTAGAGCTACGTCATAGCCAAACTGTACAACACAAATAAATTCTGTAATCGATAAGCAATAACAAGAATCGCGGCAATCGAAATTGCAACATTGTTTCCTTATAATGGTCGTTTTTTGTTTACTACGTAATTTTTTTTGGCCTGAACCAATTATTAATGATTCACGTCATCAGTAAAGAAAATAGAGAAACGCGAGTACTTTCTTTATCCTTACTGAATTTTGCCGCAACGCTTTTTTTCGCGTAAATATACCGATCGGCTCGACTCGATTCTATCGGGTATTATCATTTTTGTGTATAGCATGATGAACTTTTCATTTTATTGCGCCACATCGTCTCATGAAATCGTTTACGCGGATTACATAAATGGTATTTCCGAGCAAAGCTACAAAAAAGTTTGCACGGCGAAACTCTCGAAAAATCTTTCTTGCTCCACTCTCTTTCGTCTTCTTTGCGCGAGACCAGCGCAACATAGTATCGGAGAGTTCTGAACTGAGAATCCTGACGATTGCACAATTCGGGTGTTCCACGATCACAGTTACGAGCGCTTTCTCGAGTGCCGAGCTCTCTCAGCCTGTGCGCGAGAACGGCGATGACCCGGCAAGAGACAAACAGTAGGCGACGAAGGTTTCGATCGTATTTCGATTTGCAACCCCGTCCCCGACAGCTATCAGGGCATTATGAGTGAAGAGCAATTTGCAGAAGGCGAGTGCAAGGAGTGGATAATAGAGGTGGAGTTAACATCCCGAAAGAAGCACGGAAAGTACAGAGAGTTGTGACCCGAATTATTGCTTCTTTTACTTTTCATAGCCGGGTTATCTCGTCGCGTTCTTTGCCGAAGCTAAGTGGGCGAAGCGAAAGAATAAGTCTCTGCGGCTACGATCGATAATTGATTTTGTCCATTGCCTTCCACTCGATGCTCCTCGAAGCCTAAGGGCACTCGAAGAATGAGAAGCCGAGATGAGGCTCCCGTTCGAGAGGTCGGCCGGGGAAGAAGTCAAATGCCTTGAAAATCGCCGTCGTATCCGAACGTCTTAGAGTGCGGTCCAAGAAAGCTGAGGACAATGGAGTAACTCCTCCGCGTCACAGGGTAATATGAGTTCGACGATATAACGGTCTATCGACCACCCCGAAGCGAAGAAGAGTCGTCGGCGTTCGACAGTCTGCGTTTCCCTTTTCGCTTCTTCGCTTTCGCCTTTTTTTTTAATTCTC
Source organism: Ischnus inquisitorius (assembly GCA_963924025.1). Lineage (NCBI taxonomy): Eukaryota > Metazoa > Arthropoda > Insecta > Hymenoptera > Ichneumonidae > Ischnus > Ischnus inquisitorius. The sequence goes on from OZ001252.1 coordinate 11,078,352, forward strand.
TTTTTCGCTCGACAATCCTCGCGTCCCCGCGACTCTGTGGCTTTACGACCGTGCACACGAGAGAGCTGAGCGGTCGTAGAAGCGAACCGGAGCCGCTTTGTGACGCGATTTCTGGAGAACAAAAGAATGACGGGGTGAGGTAACAGGGCAGCATACGAGAGCGGGGCACGTCCGAGCTTCGCCGGTCACGTACCTAGATGTCCGCGAGAGAGGGCTGGGCCGATTTGGCGATAGCGAATTCAGACACGAAAATGTCTTCACTGCCTTCGGTGGAAGAAAAAAATGTATGAAAATGTCCCGTGATCTCAGACCTCCTTGATTATGTGAAACATTTGCTTTTGCAATATTGTGAATATATTTCCAATACGGACATTTGTCTGAGTCTTTTTTTTTATCGGTACTATTAAACAAATTTCGGATAGTGTACAACACTTTTGTCATGTCTATACACCGAGAGAAGGGTTTATTTATAGTTGACAAGCGTATAGTTGGTTGCAGTGAAATGGATGTTTAGTTAATGCTTACTTTAATTAAATGAACGATAATATCAATATTAATATTTATTAATTTAATTATATCAACAATACTAATGTTTATTATAAGAATAGAAAGAACGGTTTTTTTTTTAATATTCCTGAAACGAAATGAGAACAAGATGTCTATCGTGTACAAGAGAGAGGGGAAGCCGCAGTCATGAAGAATGACACGGAGACGCGCCTGAGTAACTTCGGATAAAACGATCGTGGTGACATCGACCAGGAAGTTATAACGCTGAAGGAACCTTCGAAGCGTTTCAACCTCTCGTGCCGAGTGCGGAATCGGTGATTCCGTCGATGCTCTTTAGGTCCGACTGTGCGAGGGGTTCAAGAACTTTGTGGCCTTTTATCGTGCCGGCGGTCTTTCGCCGGGGCCGCAGATGTGGTAGTTCAATGTCAATGTTCAGCCTCGCGCACACACAAGCCCAATGATGCGCCATGCGAAAGTGAGAGCAGTCGCGAGCGAGAACGGAGAGTCGTGGAATTCTAATGCGGCTTTTGCAATCGGAGAAACTGCTCCGGAAGTTGAAGAGAAAGCAAAGAGTTGGGGGCGGTGACTGAACATTCATAGAAACGTTATCCGGGATATAGAGGACGAAAGAGGTGAATCGGCATTCGCGTCTCTCCCCTTGTACGAATGCCTCTTCCTCCGAATCCGCTCGCCGTCGCAGGGGAGTGCGGCGAATACCACTGCCGACGCACCGTGTGCGTTTATACCCCTTGGCCACGACCCTTATCACGACTCTCCACTGTTCCAACCACTCCACGAACGTTCTTGTATTCAATGCTCTCTGATAATCTTGCTGTTGCCATTGAGGACGACTTCCAAGGAATAATGAAAGTAATTGTTAAAAATGTCGCGAGTACATCGACGAGAACTCGTGAAATTATGGGCGAAAACGTCTTAAGTCGTTTGGTTCGTTCATTCATTTGTTGAAATCGCAAAGCTGTAACTTTTACTCTAACTCATTTCAATAGACTTTCATTGTTCTAAGTTCCTTCACAAGCGACTCAACATTCTTTGAGGGACTTTTGGGTTTTTGAAGTTTTTTCCAGAACGTCCGAAACTCTCTTTGTGGACACTGGACCTTGAAATTTTTTTCACAGGAAGTCTGAAAATTGACTCTCCTTTCCGGAAAATGAAAAACGAGATTCTTTAGACGCTGTTAATAATTTTGGTTCGCTATTTAAGCGGCAAAGAATTTGTGTAACGAGAGCATCCGATTAATTAGTTAGATATTTCAAGTTTGAGCCACGTGAAAGTACGATAAACATTTTCAGGAATTTTCATTAGAAGACGACCTCGTGCATTGACTCGCGCAGGGAGCGAAGCTTGCGCTTCTCCTTGTTCGCTCGCAACCACTTCTCGCACCCTCTGCGACCCTAGCATATTCCTCGGGTTTCCTTTGTTCGTGGAATTATCATTATCCAATTGTCGCGTTACCACCGTGCCGAGCGGACAATCGACGGGAATCAGCTGAAGCATAGAAAAAGCCACAAGAGCGCAAATGGCTTAACGTTAGAAAAGAAAGAGGGATTATCGAGAGGGTAAGCGCGCGGACAGGGTAGCAGAAGCGTAGTTCGTCGCTTTCATTGTCACCCTCTACTCGCTTGAAAGCGAACTATCTGAGCTCGTCGGAACCAACATTGATTGAAAAAAACGTTAGAATTCACTTTCACAAAGAAAATCCATTGCGAATAAAAAAAAATCGTCTGTTATTTGTTATGGTATAAATTTGTTCTTTTATATTATAGTTAAAAAAAAGTTTCATACGATGTAGTCATGTAAAACGTTTTAATGATAAAGATAAAAAATTCAATTATTTATACATTCGTACTTTTACAAGCAAAATAATCCGAATGCGTTTGCGACGATTAGCCGATTGAGAATATTAAAAATATGCACATAAAAAAATTACGAGCTGAAAATAATAGTCACTTGAAATAAGATTTTTAAGTTTTGCAGACATAATGGGTTGTCTGACTGTGAAAAAACTACGTAATTGTTCTTTCAACTCAGTAATGGCGTTATAATTCTATATTTATATCATGTATTTTTATTTTACTCTCATGGCACACTGATTTTTTACGATCGTCGATTGAATTGAATCCACCTGACAATGGATAAAAACAATATTTCAATACCCTTCCATCAAATTTACCATTTAATTTTATATTGCATCAATTTATATAGCGTTTTTTTTTTTTTTTTCATTTAATTTCATTATACGACGTCGTAGAAAATATTTGGCAAAATTCCCAAAGCGCAACTGATCGTCCGTTCGTACGAATCCGCGTACCATTATCCGATCGAGCGCGGCGGTTCGAAAAAAAACTTCATCTTGACGGTGTTCGCTATCAGGGCGTTATATGGCTCGGGGGCGTGTATTGATCTGCCTCTTTTTTTGTACAGTCAGTCCTCTTCATCTGGCGCGGATGCGCCCAAAGGCAATCGTAGGGCCGTTGTTCGGATCAGGTGAAATCCTTCCGGTCGTTTTCAATCAATCGGCTCCTTCCGGCGCTATCAGAGAAGCATGAGTTGCCCGGGAAAACCGAACTTTCCTATCGCTTTCTCTCCACCTCCGTTCGTGTGGGCATGGTCGTTGCGGGACGAGATAAAGGTGCGTGCACCGACGTTCTCGACGTATGTTCATCGACTCACGCATACAAACCCACACATCCGTGTATACATAAAATGTACATAGCATACAATACCGATAAATAAATATAAGCACCGCATCGGCGCATTTTTCTAGAAACACCCCAATAACAAAAAAAACGAAACCTACAATGCATTTCTACTGAACATTGCCGCTCCAGCATTATTCGGCATCTAACAACCTCGACCCTCAGCTTGACATAACGAGCTTCCACATATGAGAATAGAAAAACGTCGAGATGCTGCTCGGAGACCAAAGAGTTACTTGTTCAAGTGCTTCGAGTCACACATCGGCACAAGGAGTTCATAAGGGGCGAGAAGGTATTCTAATATTCGTGTCGTGCCGTGAGGGCTGCGACCTTTCAAAAACTCCGTTTTCGTACATGCTCTTCCAAGGGTTTCTCGTGCCTCCACAGCGAGGCATAGAAATTCATTCGAGTGGAACCTTAGGATTCGTAGAATCGTCCGATTATGTTGAGCAAGTGTTCAAATTGGTGACCGGGTACGATTGCACGATATCTCGTTACTGTCAGCTTGACACACAAGTGTCCAACAGCGTGTCAGATCGATGGCGTCATAACACGACGCGGTAACAGGCGAGAAGCCCTTTCGAGGAGTTCTTCGAACGGAATCATGGCATTGAAGAGGTCGTCAGGAGCCAAAATCACAAACGAGTATAAACGCAAGCCGCATATACCATTTACGCTGCATCGAATAACGTGGCAATTTGTACGAGAGTGGGGGAGAAGGTTGCCGATGGAACAGGAGACGAAGACGAAAGGAAAGACGAGTGAACGGTGTATCGAGAGCCGAGGCGAAAAGAGTGCATGGTCTCTCGGGAGTCGCTTAGCGCGACGTTAGTCCAAACAGCGCTTCCAATCGAGCCGATAATTCAAAGGGCTATCGGTAGTCTATTGGTTTGATCTCCGGTTCCCAGGCTAGCAGAAGGAACGCGCAGGTTGTACGAAAATTTCGTTGTTTGTGTTGGTGGACGACGATGTGGCGAGGGTACGGGGCGACCTGCGGCAGGGCTAGCCGTCGAGACCCTTAATGCCGCAACGAGCCCTGCCTGTTCAACCCTCCGACTTTCGAAAGTTTCACCCTCCGCCAATGTAGTGTTGTGGGTTGCTTGGAATTCATTGTCCTTGCGATTTCTATTCGCGAATGGGGACAGCCGGTATACATCGGACTTGTGTCGGGTTTAGCCAGAAAAATCCCTGGAGAAAGGAACGAAAGTTCGTCCTCTATCCAACGATAAATAGAACAGGAGGAATTCCGGATAGGAGTCGTATTTCGGTGTCGTGTCTGAAACTCTCGGAGTCCCGTACAACCCACAATGGTGGGCGTAGCTGTGGGTTTGTCCAAGTCGAAAGAGGAACCGATTTGGAACTGGAACTAATGCGGCCAAACGCGTTGGCGAGCTCCAGTAGAAACACCGTACCATACCATAGACCACCTCCCCCTGGCGGAAATAATTTAATCCGAGATCCGCGGACAAAGGATTGAATAAAATATATTCACATATTCGAAACAGGAGTACATCCCGTGGGAGAAGGTCGGCGCGACAGTGGCGACTGGGTCCATCCAACGGGACGGCGCTCAGTCTGAACACCGCGGCGAAGTACTTACGACTGAGCCAACGTACGAACGCACGTCGAGCGAAGCAGAAACGAGGACCGTGAGGAGCTGCTTCCGATGTCGCTGTGGGCGATGTGGGAACGTCGGTGCGCCGACGAAACCGCGGGACTCTCATGATTCTCTGGTTCGTCGTCTCGCTCTTCGGAAACTGTCGATTCCCGACGGACGAGATATCGGCTCTTTGAATGTTTTGGGATCGTCGATATCCTCAGACCCGAGTAAACGAGCACTTTGAACAGAATGGGTATTCTTAAGGGCATGTGACACGGCAACAGGAAATGCTCCGATGGTAACGATTCCCCGTCACTATTTTCTTCGAAATCGCCACTCTAATATGTGAAAATAAATTAGGTTTCCATACGACTGTTTGGCGGCTACAAAAACCTAATTGGCTTTTAAACGTCGGAGCGACCATTTTCTCAGAACAGGGAAGACGATTTCCTTACCGACCGAGACTGCGCCTCATGCCCTTAAAAAAATTGATGTAATGAAAATTCCTACAGAGACGTTGAAAGAAAAACGTTAGAATCGTAATAGTAATAATAGTTTTTGTGTACATTTTTCTGTAGAATTCTTATACATTTTTATTAGTTCTTGTGGAGTCTTTCGTGTCGATGACGAAACGAAAGGGTTTCCACGCTGAGATTCCACCCACGTTTTTTTACCAGGACAACATCGCTGGGCAGTTAGGCCCTGTGCTGCTTTGATAGGCGGGCGTTTGCCTCTTCGTCCGTACGCGTCGTGGGGGTCAACGACTGCTGAGTTCCTGCTGGATTCTCTTCGGATTGCTGCCGCTGCCACTACCACTGGTAACTGCAGTTCATGCACCAACAGTTTCGAGACTCTTCTCCGCAGGTTCTCCGTGCATCGAACCACTGGGGGACTCGTGCTCGAGTACTTATACGTACTAGGATAACATCCATGGTGCAAAGGGCTTTGTAATGTTGTACTGCAAGTGTAACGAGTCTTGCGCGTACATACGGCGATCGACGCAGCAAGTTCGCGTCAAATCCGGCACAGACTTTCATTGGCTATTGCGTAGAGCTTTACCATCGACAATGAGTTTAGCTAATGCGGATGCTATTGAACTGTTGTACGACGATAAGTATGATTAAATCGATCCCGAGTTGAGCGCCGACACAACATTTTCGACAAGCATATCGGACTTATCAAGACAGGAAGCATATCGAATGCGGGACAGTTCATTCTCCTTTTTCGGCGATCGGATCGCTGCTAGGTTCTACGAAAAATTGGATTGCAGGGTTCGAGCAGGGATCAAGGGCCTCGAACTTATTCGACCTCGAGCCCGTCTACCTCCTCGCGCGTCATGCGGGCCTGATGTTTGTCACCCGTGGTGTAATTAATATTCATGCGTACACAGCAGATGACCCGTGCAAGATAATCCGCGCGGATGGGCATGCATCGCTACGGAACGCGAACGACGTTAGATCGTCGCCTCGGTTCCTGGTATGTCGGGATCGCTCGGTGCTAGTTTGTTGGCTGCCATGTCACACGAAAGTGTATCGAGGCTCCTCGTCGATGGTGGATCACTCGTCGCGACGTCGCTCGTTGGGATCCACCTCGAGGGTGCCGTTCTTCAACCTGCTCGGGGCACGCATCTATCAGGGCTTCAGAAGTCGCAGGACAACGATTATTGGATGACATACAAAAGTGGTAGGAGAGCATAAATTTGTCTTAGCGATTAGAGACGCCATGACGGAGCGCGCAACGTCACGCGTGCAGTGTCGAGCCTCGGGGAGAAAGTGAAATGGAAGACTACTTCCGGGTCAAGAGGTCGGGAATTGGCATTGGTTCGACAATGGAAAATCGAAGCGTGAATGACGCTCGAGCGATGTGGCACGTTTCGGATGCGGAAGATCCTAGCTTCTACTCGGCTGATGTGAGCGTCCCAGACTTCTGGACAATACAATGGTAAACAACTGCAACAGGGGTGCATGGAGGCTGGAGAGGTCGTTGGACCCAGCGAGGTTTTGCCAAATTGGGGTGCGAAAAAGGGGGTGGCGCACGTCGCGTGCCGAGCGAGCTCAACTCCCAGCCCAGGGGGCGTTTCGACGCGGGCGCTTAATGGCTTAAAATCGCGAGGGCGATCCGCTGTCCCAGACCGTGGAGAGGCTGCAACATTAGCAGTATCATGTTCATTACCTCGGTTAGGCCTGATGGCAGATGCATCATTGCGTCGATTTTTCGATTTCGTTACTCGATCTTTCTTACACGTTTTGAAAGAATTTTATAAAAATATTTTTTATACTAAACTGGTTTTTTTATAATAAAAAACACGACACAGTTCTGGTCCTTGTTGGTCCATTATGTTCAAGGCAGCCCAATAGAGTCAAGACAGCTCGAAACGTTTCACTCTTTTCACATATCAATCGTTTTCTAGTTCACGCAAGTTACAAAAGTGGATCTCTCAGCGCTTTAAGGTGTCGTGTGGTTTAAAGAGTTCATATCCCAGTCCTTTTTCTGCAAAGTTCCAGGCAGCTTAATTCAATTCAACGAAAGGGAATAGAAAGGGGATCGGAGGTGTTCATTTTGGGGCGATGGGTGAAAGTTTGCGAAAGTATCAACCGTCTTCTGGAATTGCGGAAAACGGACCCGCGCTGTCCTCACGCCCGTTCCGAACCGCCTCTCGTCGTCAAGGTTCCGCCCCGCGAGTTTGACGGCCTGCCCTCCGCGGGTGCCGCCCCCGCTCTTCGAACAGGAACACAGAAACCTTAAGAAACTGTACGGACAGCGATGTGACCGTGAAACTGGCGAGCGCTGCCGAGGTTCTATAGGTATAGCGGATACCGCCTAACCATAATGTATATAAAACCATGGCACGAAGGCGACGGCCCAGGAGGTGCATATAGCACATCCACCGTCTCGTTATCCTTCGCTCCGCGACCTTTTCCTCCCATTCCTCTCATTCGCGTTTGAGTTACCTCTTCGGCTCTTGTCGCTCCGTGAGAGACTTTCACGCTCGTCGATCTGACTAACCATTCGACCTTTTTCCTACAAACGATAATCGTATCTACCTTAATTTCAATCATTTTCGAATAATTTTCATTTTCGTAATATGAGAATCTGTTTTTTGTTGTGATACACTCATAGCATTTCTCGGTAGTGTATCGCTTCGTGATGAAGCATGTAGTGTTGTAGCATGTCTTGCGACTCCAATTGGCCGAATTTCGCAATACAGCATTTAAATGAATGATGGCAAAACAAATGTATGAAGAAGTATCGATTTGAAACAACTTTTATGGTGCAGAGTGTAAAGAATTTTCTTTCGTATGCTTTCCAGAACCATTCAGTCGTGGTTGCTTGCAGCAAATGCTGCATGATGATGCGGGGCATTTATGTTCACCAAATTTTGGCTTTCCAACTTCTTCGCAGAGTTTATGCATATGGCAAATGCGTTTATCTAAAATGGTGATCGGGATAACCCAACCGAACGGATTTGTTGAACTTTGAGACGCCGTTGCGGATTAATATTTATACATCCTATGTCGACTGATAGAACAATTGAATCATTCAATTAATTTTAGATAAACATGTTTAGGACATGCCATCCAGATCACGACAAAACGATGGCTCTCGTTGGAGATGTTTTTGAAACATTCATCAAAAGATTGTAGCCTTTCGAATCTTTACAATCTTTTCATTGGACGAAAGAAAAAGAGCGTTCGCTTGGGTTTGAACATCCGGCAATAATTGTGCTGTCTGCGACTGGGCACAGTACTGCTCAATGTAAACTTTATCTGCCGCGATGTTAGCAAGGAAATAATGAGCCAGTCTTATAGCCGGAGCTCGGAACCCTCAGATTTGGTTGCGTCTATAAATTCTATGGTTTCCATTTTATATCCCATTCTGTGCTAAACATCGAGAAGACGAGGAAGTGTTCAAAAATCCTTGCGTTTGAAAAGTGGTCGATGCGGGTCGCTTATCGAATTGATTCATAAGTATATGCCACCTGACAGTTATAGATAAGAATGTAAGTAGCTCAGTTTCTGATGACTCTTTTTTTTCTTAGCAAAAATGAATATTACATTAAGTCAAAGAAAACATAAATTGTAAGTATAAGTCAGCTCAAGTAGGTTGGTAAACGGGTTATAAATCCTAAAGGTACAGTTGTAATATGTAAGTGAATTGTGAAATAAAATAAATTAATAAAAAAAGTTTGAAATGGTTTCAGCCCAGTCGTACGAGCCGTGTTCTGCTCCAAAATAGATGCGCAATACTGCGCATTCGCTGACATGATTTTTCAAATCGACAGGGCACAGTAATTCCTCAACAATAAAGTCCATGTCGGGTACTGTGTTGAAAAAAGTGATTCCTAATTAAAGATTGGAGAAATTTCAGCTCGCAGGTCTAAGTTACTGTATTTCGCTCAAATTAGTTTCGAGTAATACTGAGCGAGTCTCGTGATGTGACCGAGAAACCCAGATAAACCAGGCATGATAACGTTTCCGTGGTTTCAAGAGGCAGCGAGGCAACGGATACTCTCGGGACATTTTCCCAAATATTTTGACTGCAAGTTGGGTGGGAGTAAGGTTGCTAAACACACCCCTGCATCCACGAGTACACCCATCTCGGTATGACAAAATGCGGGAGGGTCTCTGGAGTCTGTATACCGTGAATATTTAAACCCATTCTATCCAGTCGGCGTTTGAATAGGGGCGCGAGGTTTAGATAGGGGTTTGCGAGCGATCGATATCGCCGCTTTCAGTGCGAGCGGAGAGGGGTGATCTTTTCATCCCTCTTTTCCCCAATTCGCGAACCGAACCCCTAAGCATGCGTACTGGGCCTTGACACTTGGGGCGAATTCAAAGCCCGTCTAGACGAGGGGCGGTTTGAAGGGTTCCGATGCTGGAAGCTTTAATGAATTTGTCAATATTCGTGGGCTGGTCCAATGTCCAGGGGACGGCTTTCACCGATCGGACGTTACATTATCCTTAAAAAAAAAAATATATCTATATCAACGTCATCGTGAATGTAATCATTTATCGATGGCGAGATCGCAGTCAATGGCCTGAAAATCCACCTGGTCACTGGCCATTTCAACCGGTGCTTTTGGTCGACTGCTACAGTCCCGCGCGCGGCACCAGTTTGGGTTGGCGCCCGCAGCATCCACGGGGAAGTATAATAAGATCGGCATCATCGTCGGCGCATGGGGTGGAGGAATTCGCGGAAGAAGCCCGCAGAAGCCAGCCTTTGGGGGTTGGTGGAGGGCGTGTAGAAACAAGGGTGGAGTAGAAAGGAAGAGGAAGACGGAAAGATGGTCCCCGCGGGATAGCACAATGTTAGGTGATCAGGTGGCAGAGGAGAACTCGAGACCGCGTGCGCGATGGCAGGGGTTGAACGGAGGGCGAGAACCGCGGTTCAATGTATGGCCGAAAAGGGTGCGACCTAGTGCTCTCGGCCCGGCCCTCGGGGAGACCGCGCCCACGCATTTTCAACAGGATTGCAGAAGATACTAAGAGTTCATTGGCCTTGAAGTAAGTTCGGGCGATTGGAGCGCTTGGCTTACGATACGGCGTCGAAAGATTCAACTCCACTTCTCGCTGAAACGATGGGTCAAAGGACGCGCCTGACGCGTACGACGATTGGACTTGAGACAGATGGAGAGAGAAACAGGCTTTTGGAGTGTACAGACGGCTCGGAGCAAGTGTATACATAGGAATTTGTGTATCGAGGGTATATTTGTGGCATTCAATTTTTTTGTTGGATGCTAATTAGGCTTTTCGATCTAATCGACGATTATTAAGAAACATTAAGGGGTCATTAAATAATTTAAAGTAAAAACCTTGTTCTGCTAATGGCACAATCGGGCTCGCTGATGGGCAAGACTTTGCAGGTGAAAGCTTGGCAACAAATTTCAATTCATCTAATTAACAGTACTTTTATGCTATCGAGTATTCCATACGGAAATTGAATGGTGGATTTTTTTATATTGTGCAGAAATGTCCTTCTCATCGCCTTCGTAAAAAAAACGTGCACACCACATCAACATATAATTTTTACTTATGAAAGTTCGTTTTCCAATACATTTAAAAATGCACATGAGACAATAGTCATGCGTTATAACAATGACGAAGGGAATCCGCCCACGCATCTTGAACAGGACAACAGCACTTGCCAAAAGGTATACGTAGGGCTGAACCCAGCGAGAGGAAGTTGGGGAGAGTCGTCGCGGACCCTTTGTGGAATGGAAAGATTCGTTCGTGCAACGTAAGGAGGGGATAGGACCGAGTGTATAGTCGGCCATGGCGTTAAAACCATTCGGCTGCTACGCCCCTTCGTTCGAAACTTCTTTATAATACAGCGCAAGATAATTCATCAAGTTTTTGTCATGGAATCCAATAGAAGGAAAATTAAGAATCAATCATTCGATTCAATATAATCAGCAGCTTAATAATAAGTTTGATCGACATTATCAACGCTTTTCTAGACAAACAGTTTATATTTTCTAAAGTCAAAAAAAATTTCAATAATTACTAGAATTACAATACATTTGAAAGATGTATTAATCGTATTAAAAAGCCTGAGGGACAAACTATTTAAGTATCCCACTCAACCGATAGAAAAATTTTAATTCGCCGATTCAGTATCGCTGATATCAAGTAAGTCTTTGCGCCCGTCAGTTTTCTCATTTGTGATGATGAATTGAAAGCTACCCCTCGAGCCCGAGGGGTCGCGTTTCAGACTCTACAACTCGAGGGCTCGCCGAGGCGAATGTTTCGATCTTTACTCGCATGAAATATTACGAGCCCCGCCGAGGCATAACGCATACTCCTGAAAACTGCTGCGTTCCTACTATCCGACGTTCGAGAGATATGAATCGTCATATCTTTCACATTCTGTCTGTATATACGTATACATCGCCTGACGCAGTACCGTTATGATACCGCGAGAAGAGCAACGTCGGTATACATCATCCGTCATGAGTAATTCGATTTCAAATCCACGAATCACGGATAAATTTCATTGATAAAAAAAAATGATAATAATAATAATAATATAATAATAAAAATAAAAACAACAACAACAATAACAATAAAAATGTTAATAACAATAATAATGATTATTATTATTAATATTATTATTATAGTGATAATAAATATTCCTGTGCCTCGAGCGATGAATTCAAAAACCTGAATTTTCTTCGGTGGCTGCCTTTCAGTAACGATCAAACGGAAAAGTATTCTAGAATTATTCATCGGCTCTTAATTTTTGTTTTTCACCGCGTCGATTCGAATTTGAATTCGCCGCGAGGTTAGTGGGTCCTATACCAGAAGAAATCGTTTCACCTCCTCTATCCGCGATATGCGACTCTGGTTACTAAAGTTTCCCGCGTTGACACCTCCTCCGTCCGCTTATTCTCCTGCTACACCGATGTAACGGAGTTGTTTACACTGCGCATGTAATGTGCCACCGCAATCCATCACCTCTATCAATTGCGGTGAACTACATTCGATATACTTTGCTCCAACACTATTCCAATATGTACCCGATGTTTCTTGGCTCGCTCAAAGTAATCTTGTCTTCACGATTTCTCGTGATGATCGTACTAGCGCTTTTGTTCGCCGGGTTCGTGAGTTTTGTGAGTTCCGAGCAGAACCCTAGCCGACGAATAAACAATTTTTTTCGTGAAAACCGAGAAACCGGACGTGAAAAATGATTATTTTACGTTTTAAAAGAGTCTGACCGCGATGAACGGCGGCTTACAAGTCATCGCGGACAGTTCATCGATTTAATCGGTAAAGATCAGGATCACATAGGGCGAAGGGTGTCTTTTGGGGCCGACATAAATTACAGTAATTATATAGAAATAGCAGGATTACATGAGAGGAGGAAGGGCTCGATAGCGCCTGGTGCCCTAGGGCCGTTACGTTGTAGCGCACCGTCGAGGGTGGAACCGTATTTGATCGCGCGAGTCAAACGTAACTCGCGACTAATCGCAAATGCGAAGCGGTTCCGGCAAGATAATCGACCAATCGGATAGTCGATAGATTCGTCGTCATTCGGGCCCAACGAGAGTGCAAAAAAGTGGTCGGAGAATGGTTGTAGGGCGTGGAAGGGATACTGAAGAGAAGACCGAAGTAAACAAGTTTCGTAAGGTAGCAGATGAGGATAGGAAGTAGAAGAAACTAGCAAAAGAGCCCCGCTCTGCCCCACCCTGCCCTCGGTTGAGTTCCAGCTGCTTCCTCGAAGGAACGTATAACAAAAGAGAAAAAAAAGGCCATCGCGAAGGGAACTATTCCCGTCAGTGTGGCGCAATGTCGGAGGGTCGGCAGATTCCAGCTTTCGACGATACATTCACAACCAGGATAGCATTCTCGTTGGTAGTAGAAATTATTGCGGGAAACGCCGTCAGGGCAACCGGAGCTTAGCTTGACGCCCATTGGCTAGTCGGCCGCCGCCAAGGGATACGGTCCAGAATTTGGCGATACAAGTCCTACCAGGGACGCATCTCCGATGGCAGGATTCTGCAAATGGTCGAACGCTCGCGATACGCTACGAGTACCATATCGCTTGCGGAAGTTCGACACGACGAAACTACACACCCTCGTTTACATAATGTGAACCGTGTACTCGTAACGCGATCGCTGCTATCTAATATCCTTGGTCTAAGTCCGAATACGAATAGCGATATACGTGTACGACATGAACATCCAGCTACTCGCGATACAACTCCGATCAGGGCTTCATCATCCTGGCAAAAGTTCGCGTACAGCGAGGCGCGGAACGAGACTTCTGTAACCGGGACGGATGGGGATGGTTCAACCCCTATGGTATTACAGCGCTGCACGTTGAAATAGCTCAACTAAAAAAATTAGCAAAAATGATGGTTCCGAAAAAATTCCTATAACCGAAATGTCCTTTTACGAAACATGCCATAATGTCTCATGAAAGAAATATTCCGTGTTAGGAACTATTTACATAGACGTGCCCCTAGAGAATTCTTCAGTATAGTGAAAATGACTATAAGTAACTACATTCGTTCTCTCAAAGCAAATAACTTTGCTGTATAATCACAAATACGAAATAGTTTAACTGCGACTGTTCGAATTGTAAAACATCCGAGCTCTTTTTTTTCAAGAGTGCTTAATTAATAAAGATAATTGCTGTCGCAATATTGTTATTATTTGACGAATTCGCGAATGAGTTGTCTGATTTCTTAGGTATCTGTACTGCTTCTCTCTGCTTCCTTATTTTTTTGCGCGAATAAATTTGCTAATCTAATCATTATTCGAGGGGATTTCGTTTTGGACATTTCTTCGGGCGCATCATTCGGTGCGGCATACTTTTTTTGGGGTTACTTCTTGCTGCTGACATTATTTTTTCAAATGTTCTTCAACGGGACAATTTTTTGGGAACCATTTTGGATGCAGCCGATTTTTGATAGTCTTTGACCGCATTGCACGAATTAAAAGTTTTCATAATGCGCGCGTCTCTCCGGAGGCATCGAGAGTCGGTCTGCGAGCAGAAAGAGCGGCGATAATGAAATGCCCATTCCCCTGGAAAGCGTGGATGAGAAAAAAAAATGAAAAGTGATATCCACGCTAGCAGGAGACCATCGACACGTTGGAGTTCAACGAAGGAACGGCTTGGCTCCGCTCGTTCGCCATGTAACATGTCTTCCCGCTTCTTCCAACGTTTCTTTTCCCCGTTCGATCTCCGACGGAAAAGACTGAACAGCTGTCGAATCTCATGGTTTCCCTGTATTCGACGAGAGCTACGACAAAACTTCAAAAATCGTCGTCAATCGATTGACCATCGAGACTTACCAACTGCCGCGACTGGCGTTCAACTTTACCAGCGCACTGTGTTAACTAGCAAAATAAGAAGAAGCAAAATTTAATCGAAGAAGAAGAGGAAGAAGAAGAAAGCAAGAAGGACCTTTGGAAAATAATCCAGCGCGGCGTCGCTCCGCGTTAGCATGACAGAAGACTGCAATTAGTTACGCTCCATTGAGTTCTAAATGCGGAGACTCCGCAATCAGGAATGCAGAGGTCCACAGGAGGATCCGAGAATCCTTGAACGAGAAGCAACGGCACCATCGACTGAGTCAATAAGCGCGCACGGATGGTCGAACAAGCGGTGTTCCTGCGTCCTAATCCTGCTACCCTGACCCTTGTCACCGTTCTTCTTATTAATATGCTAATGTAACGCAAGCATCAAGACCCAAGGGTACATTGAATTATGAAGGAGACTCCGTCGTTTCACACTTAACTAACAAACCATTATTGCCTTTTCGGACCATGAACCGCTTGCGCTTCGGTTGGCGCGCTCGTTGCTCGCCGCGTGTATCACTTTACGCCGGAATCCTCGAGGTTTCTCGGGATTACGGTCACGTGTAATGCGATACACCATCGACCAGGGAATCATACCGACACCCGAAGTTCGTAGTCGGCGCTCGAGCTTCCCACAGGATGGTTACTTACTATCGTCGCACAAAGTTCTCTCGGAAATATTTATACACGCATAGTTCTTTTGCAGATGTTCATGAAACTCTATTAATTTACATATAAATACTAGATTTTTGTTGAGATATTTATTTTTATAAATATGTATTTTGAAAATTGTTTTATTCTGCTTTCTAAAACTGTCATTACTTGTAAAAACCGGATTTTCGATCTGATAAGTTACATTATATTTATTGTTAAACAGAACTATATTCGTGGATTGTACATTTTTGTAGTCACAAAGTAAAATCAACATTTTTTAAATGACGAGATAGATTTTGCCTTCGTGTAATGCCAAATCTGCGAATTCGTAGATTGATCGATAACGAAGTGCTGCTTGGAATTTATTCGACTAGCGACAATGCGAAGAAATAGCAGTGCGCCTGAGATTCGCACCAATTGGTAAGGGGGTGCAAATGATATCGAGGAGGGTCTTCCGGACGTGCTGCCGATGTTCCTTCAAGGACACGGATTACGTCTGGGCAAATGGTTGATACTTCATGAGTGCCTAATCAACCGCCCTTCGTTAATCTCCCGGAGGGTGAAAAGATTTGCCGCTCCAGTGGCTTTGAAAGAAACTTCGGCGTTTCGACGATCAGGAAAGCACGGGAAGGAGAAACCCTCGAGCGGTGGTATCGCGTTGCTGGGCCGTTCTCGACTCTCGCTGCTCCGTTTCCATTGTGCGCGCCGGCTCTCGAACGTGGAATGGACACGATACCGCAGACGACGAGGATCGACATTCTTGAGAGCCAAGATCAACGACAATTCTTAAGCCTTCTCGTTCGTTTCCGCGTATCAACATCGTGACCGGCAGCCATTCGATACCAAACTCAGAGCGTGTTTTACTAGGAGAATATGTCACGACGAAAACATTTGCCGACGCTAGTGCACTATGACGACTAAATTACCCACGTGCCACGGATGTTTCTAGAACTTTTCCTCGAGAACCCGACTAAAGTTGAAAGCGACTTTTGAGCGCTATATTCGCGCTAATTATCCGTTCCGATGGGCAACATCTAAAGTGGAGGAAACTCGAAGACCTAAATGAATTGATTGACTTGAAATAAAATTACTTAATTACCGTTCTCGTATATCCTTCGCGATCAAAATTTAGCGATTCTTATAATTTTCTCATATGTATAATATCATTACACATTTATATGTATCTATGTTTCATTAGTAGGAAATTTAGCAAAATCTGTTGAGCGGAAGAATTTTTGATTTTCAAAAAATAATCGACACTGCGAAGCGTTTCAATATGTATAGTATGCAAGGCGAATTCACAATTTCCGGGAATGATAGTAAACGAAAAATGTCTGTCACGATGGTAAGGCGATAAAATGAAATTCTACGCCGGAAGAGATTGTGAATGTGTAAAAAATATTTTTATGCGCGAGATAGAGAGTCGTCGCTTGCCAGCAAAGCAAGCTACTTTTTTACGAAAATATGTATTGCTTCATCTTTTATTATTAAAAGGGAAACTTGGCTAAAACTAATTTACAAAAAACGCATTTAAAAGAGCAGTTTTTTTAAGTTGTTCGAGCTGTATCTGCGAATCTATTTGATTTATCGCGCGGAAAATTCTTAGATGTGATAGATGGTTTTAAGACAAGCACATATTCAAAATCCAATACTTTTCACATATTTTTATGAATCGAAAAAAATCTCAAACAGCAACTTTCAAAAAGAGCGAGAAATTCTGAAGAATTTGTGTTGCGATGGGTTAAACAAATATTTATTCATCAATTTGTTGATAATATTTCGCAAATATTATTATGCTTGATTTGTTCCAGATTTTTATGCCATCGAGAACGTTCGTACTTCTCGCTACATTCGCGCAAAACTGACTTTTGGCCGTAACGCAAGAACTACCTTAAACTGATCGACCTCGTACGAAAACAGGTCGCCCCGGTCTGTCCACGAGAAGCTTCATGGGGCCCAACGATGCACTCGATACAATAGCGCGAGAGACTGAATTTTATAGCGACTGTAATGCGTTTCCTGTCCCTGGAAGAAATAGGGCTGTGGCCCGATATTATTAGGGATGCATGAGCGTGGAACGCGTTCCCGAGGAAACGCCCTGGCGAAACACCGCGATGAAAGCGAGCTTCGACGAAGGACGACGACGAACGAAAGGGGATATCGAAGCGAACGCGGAGGGAAAAAGAAACGACGATTGAAACCGGATTCTCGGTCATCGTCGTCTCGGTTGCCGGACGTCTCTTGCAGCGTTCGGCCTCACATGAACAGGAGAACAGAAATAGTCTTGCACAACGGTGGGCTTCTTCTCGCACAATGGTGCTGGGCTCGATGGCAATGGGGGAGCTGAGGTCTCAGACTCCTTCGCGTTGGGTTCCATCTGCCTTGCACATCTGCAGAAGTGGCGGAACAAAAGAAGTTCTGTTAGCTGATACGTTATATTTCTTATTATTGTATTTAAAAATGAAATCAGTTTCAAGGTCAATGATGGAACCCTTCCAGAAATCAAGGCCTTGGCAGAATAAAAAAAAGTTTGATAAAAAATTACAAATCGAGCAATAATTTTAAAAAAAATCGTAATGAGCAAACCAAAATAAATGCTGTATCAGCGAACGAAAAATCGGTTAGCTAGCTCAAATTGATTTGCGTTTTTTTTCGATTGAAAATGAGGAATTAGGACGTTTATAAATCGATATCGAGCAAATTTCAAGCGATGAAAACATCAAATGCGGAAGAAAAAATATCGTGAATGCGTGCCGAAGAAGTTGTAAAATTTGCAAACGGAGAACTCATTTCCCGGAGTTTTTGACGATTTTAGTACTCCAACACGGAAAGACAATTTTCTTTTCCTTTACGAGCCAATAAGGAAGCAATAAGCGAGGTGTTTCGCGAGGAAGCGACGAAGAAATATGCTAGAAGTGACAGAATAAAAAAATGTATAAGGAAGCAATGCGATAGTTCTTGATACTCAGAAATTTGATTGCTCACGATTTTCTTGAGGATTATATAAAGATTTCGTGGGAAACATTCCCAAGCCAGTTTTCTCGAAATCGTGCGCACCTGAATTCTTCGTCCGTCTGGAATGGACCTTTCGCGTTGGAGCAGAAGCAGAGACGTCGGCGGAGTCGCGATGTAATATATTCGTTCAATCTTTATGCGTACAAATAATTTGAATACTTTAGATAAAAGTGATCGCTATAATTCAACGACTTATTTTCAGCATTTTGGTTACCGTTCTCGCGCTTGCCATAGGCGAGGAGAATATCCATATATCGCCTCTGTGCGGCACCGAGCATTGCGCGAAACATGGTGAGTAAAAAAAAAAAATTCTTCAAACCGATTTTATCCGATAACTTTTTGTCCTCGGGACCAGACGAAAATTTTTTGTATTTATGGGACGAATCTCCGAACATGTGCGACAGACCTTACAGCACGGTTTGTTCGCACAATGTTTTTGAACCGGAAAACGTATTCGACTGGGTCGACGATAAGTGGGATCATTACAAATCGGCGGAATATGCGTTTCACAATCGCGAAAAGGGTGCGTAGTCGAACGACGACGAAACGGCACAAATTCGTTATAATCAATGATAATATTGAACGAAATCTTCAGGCGTACTTGTCACGGCAACGTCGCAGTCCGGTGGCGGCCTGGTTCGTGCGAAAAAATTTTACGACTCGTGTGTGAGCCAAAAAAATGATGATCAGAGGGTCGTTGACGAAACGGTAAAAATAATCAAGAACAATCCGATTGGAGCGTGGCCATTATTGGCCGCAAGCAAAACATTTTCTTTGAATCTGAAGCCCGAAAATTTTTCGTGGCAAGTGTTGGATAAATATTATTTGGAACACACCGGCGAGTCCGCATTTCACGATTTTTCCAACACGATTTCGAGTAAGAATGGGAAAAATGTTTTAATTGTGAGTCTTTTTCGCTTTACCTTCGTACATAGAAAATCACATATTGTTTTTAATTCATTAAATTTAGAAAATCAGATACGAAAGTCAAAATCGATTTTTTTTTTTTTCATTCAAGTTCCATCGTCCTTTTGTAACTCTGAGAATAACGATATAATATTATCTATTTGTTTTCTCCAGATGAAGCCACCGGAATTTACCATTCCCAAAGAGATTTTGTGGAAATTAGAGGATAACGCTGAGTGTCAAGAAAGTCATCTGACTGAGGGCGGAATGCGGAAGAACTATTCTGCTTACATAATGGACACTGTATCTCATTTCTTTTCGAATATTACGGATCGAACCAAAGGAAAGGAAGAATTCTGTAAAATTGTCGATAGGATGATTGCTTTCGAGATAGCTTTGGCCAAGGTAAGACTCCGCAGCGCATTAAGAAAAATTAAATTAAAAAAACCAATGCATTCCAAGTTTTTTTCAACCGGTTTTACTCGCAGTTGTTGTCAAATTTGTATTTAATAATGATATAGTAGTTTAAACGACCGGGAGCGGTGGATGCGTGGTCGGTGACCGGCTTCGATGATCACCCAAGTCACGCAGTACTTGGATGGGTGACCGCTTAGCCGTGCACTGTCGCATCGACCCTCGAGCCAGCGGTCAGTTTTCTGAGTCTTCGGTGTATGCATTTATAGTACTTTGCGATACTACTACGAGAAAGCGGAATTTACGGCGAAGGTCGTGAAGTGGGCAAGTGGCGAGTGCTGGCGTTTCACAACCGCCGTCGGAATTCCGCTTTGTCGTGCAAATGTCGCATAATACTTTTTGTAACGAGTGCCGGAGGAGTGCTAATGCCGTGTCTGCCGAAGCGGGCGCGAAGTAGCAAAACGCGTGCGAGAAGTACTGACTTTCCACACGCTTCCGGCGGATACGTGCGAGAAATCAGTGCTTGAGCTGACATGCACATGCGTCCTGCCAGTATAGAACGGCTTGCTATATTGCGCTACTTACGCCACTCTCTGTAGACACGAGAAGTAGCACTTCTCATGCACGCGTTGCAAAAAGTAAGTTATTTTCGTGTATTCACCGAGGTATAAAAAAAGAACAGCGCAGCCTGCCTTGGCACGGGTTTTCCGCAGTTTTCTCGCGTCTACGGCAAATGTGTTGCTAAGCCGGCAGTGGACGCACCGGAAGTTAGGTAAAGCTCAGTGCGAATAGGGAGTGTTGGGCGGGACAAAGGGGGTAGGGCGGGTTCGTAAAAACTCGTTAGGATATACGATGGTAATGAAGTATAAAAAAAGAAAATCATAGTTTGCACGGTCGTTATTCTTCGCAGATTTCAATGGCTGAGAAGGAAGTACGTTATCCCCTTGACCTTGAAACCCCGCCGAAGTTCTCGCAGTGGAAACAGTGGCATGAAGATCAAATGTTGTACCACGATTATTCGTTTGACCACGGAGTACAGTGGATTGAATCACCGATTTTGCACTTCGCCCGGAGTTTGAGTGTGGAACCTGACCCCCTTCAGGTGTTTTTTTTCTCACTTTCGATAAACTGTTTAATCTTATAGATTCCCAAACTAACGTTCCTTGTTTGTTTGATCCAACGATGAGCAGATCGATTGGACGAAATGGATGGCCGATCTGTGGCAACACATTATAACGGAAGGCCATGAAATATCCGACAGATCAATAAACGAGGCATTGGTCCAGGTTCCGAACAAAATATACTATGTCAAGCTCTCAATTCTTCTTCGGACAACCAAACTGGAAGTCATCGGTACGTTTCAATATTACAAAGGTCACAAGAAATTCCCTATAAAAACAACGTGCTTCCGGAAAGCGTCCCGCTACATTTCTAGAAAAAAGTTAATTTCGAAGAGGTTCTCTAAGACTTCCGGTGGGATAAAAATCTGAAGAGAATCGACCTTACAGAAGGTGCTTCGAACAATATTTATTCATAATAATAATGCCAAATAGTCATTAACAAATCAAATGAAAAAAATTGGCAATGAATACTTCGGGTACTTAACTTTTCTGGAATGGAACTTGATTCGTTACATTTTCCAAGTACATATGAATTTTTCTTCAATTTTGTATAAAATAGAATAAATAAAAAATCGTTTCTCCGAAATCGTAGCTAAAATTCGTCAATTGCCATCGTGAAAAATAATTTTTGCATGAATTCATAAAAGTGTACGGTTTAATTTCTGCAAAATGAGATGGCTGAGTTACCGAAGGATTCGTTGAGCTATTTTTTTTAATTAGTGTGTTAATAACTTCCTGCGGTCTTTAATATACACAATGAGTCTTCTTGGGATCTTGTGCATGGTCGATTTTTCCAGTATTTTGTTCCATCGGGAAGTGTTCGAAACCTCTTCGTAATCTCACTTTTTGCAGTTGACTGCAGTGATGCATTCTCCTCAAAATTTAATGTTCTGGTAATCGAAGTTCTTGTGCGTAATTTGTACATGAAATGTACAGTTTTTTTTACAGCGAACAAAAAATATGTTTGAAAAAAATTAATAATAATTATTAATGTCGTATAAATTATGATTGCCATTTCTTAACGATGCTTCCTTATAATGTATGTAAAGTGAACTACATGCATTGGAAATTCCTGAGAGACACTATGATTCGCACCAGAACGGGAACCGAGAAGTTTCAAAAGATGGCTACGAGACTGGGTTTTGAGAAAAAGCTGAAAAAACCACGGTATTCGACAGTTTGATATTTATCTTATGCATTCGACTGAAAACGGTTCATTGCGTTTAGGACGTGTGTTTCAAACGTTCCGAAAAATTAAAAACAATATTCGAATCACCTTCATACTGCTGATAATCTTTGCATCGAGGATTATTTCATTATTTCGTTTAACGTGGCAATCTGGTGATCACCATATGGTTGTTCGAGGGTTATCGCTGAATCTAATATTTTTTTCATTTGTCCAAAGCTGGTTGACGTGTGTTGAAGAAAATGTCTTGAAGGACGTAGTACACAAGGAACTGATGAAGCAGGACGATGCAGAGAAATACTTGAGCCAGACCAAGGAAGTGGCAAGTCCGACGGCTTGTTAAACAATCCGGCGAACGAAAAAGTATATTAATTCATTTTCCACCGATTTGCCGATAGATTCGTAACATGTACGATGGAATTGTGATGGGCTTGGTTGACCAACAAATCCAGCAAGAGATTTATCGGTGGAACACCGACAGTATCTTAGAAAATCACGCGAACCAAATGACGATTAATATTTTCGGCGATAAATCTTTGCTTACCGACGATTTGGACAGTGATCTACCAGATCTACCAGCGCCGGAGGTAGACGATTATTTGAACGAGTATCGGTTGCAACGAAAGTGGCGATTGAAACATGTCCTTAAGAAACTTGGCACTAATAGCGCAGGAAAAATGTGAGAAAAGTGTCATTACAATTAGGAGATATTGTATATATTAGTGGTAATTACAACAACAGTGAATGATCATAATTTCATGTTGTCAGTTGGCCTATTTCGCCGGATCGAGCAACAATTGTCGTGACTTCAGAGCCACCTCAGCTGTGTAAGCTTTCGCATTTGTCCGATTATTGTATGACGTACGAAGATGTTATGTTAATCGATTTGAATTTAATCGACGAATGTTCTTTTAGTTATACCAGCAGCGATTCTGCAGAAGCCCTTCTTCGATTTCACACAAGACAAGTAAAAAAAATATCATTTAACGATTTTCCTTTGTTTTCTGAACGCGTCAAAGAAGTTATAGTATATTGCGGCCCGAGGGAGGGAAAACACTTTTCTCACGAGTGTGAGTTTGCAGCACGAGCCGAAGGCGAGTGCCGCATCCACACGAGCTGAGAAAGTGTTTTTCTCCAGAGTATTGCATACAATTTTCCTTCACAAGGCGCGGAAAACCTCACTTTCCGCACTGCCGTGAAGGAAAAATAGTTTTTTTCCCTCGGCTTCGCGTAAATTCTCACTTCGTGCACGCAACTTGGTCGTAGAATCGCGGAATTTTTAACTAATGACTTGTACTTGCGCGCAAATAAGTTTCGTTCATCCGTAGCGAGAAAAACCGTTAATTTTGTATGGTAAATTGGAGGAAGCCCCGTTTCGTGAAAAAACTTCATACTTGTAGCATAACATACGATCATTTGAATTTTCTTTGCGCTTTTCGTCGTTCTAATGTCGATTCGCTTCGAAAAGGTTCCGTAATTACGCCGGCATAGGTGCCGAAATAGCAACGGCCATCTGGCAAACTGGCGTTTTACCTGGTAAATACACGAGAATCATTTCAAAATTTATTCGATTTACAATTACAATGAATTATCTTGGTTTTCAATTGAAATATGTATTTTTTATCACATTTCAGCTAGGTTCCCGCAACAAACTTATGAATTCGCGAAGCATTGTTCCCCTCTCAAGGATAAATTTAATGCCGATAATATAACTGAGTCGACTGAGCGTAAGTAAAAAAAGCCCTCCATACCGCGATGTAATGATACACGCCGACGGAATAATAAAATAAATAAACATTTCCATTACAGTGAGAATTTTCAAGAGCGGTAGGCAAGTTGTGGACGCAGTTCAAATGGCACTCGATGCTTATGCCATAGAATGTCGCTACGACGATGACAATGGTTTGGGATACAAGCTTCAGCATAATGAAAAACAAGTTTTCATAGCGGCCTATATAGCGGTAAATAAAAGAAAAAACATACATCACTCAAAATAAAGTTTAAGGCAAAATCGAACATTTGAAGAAATATCATTGACATACGTTTAATTGTCGAATACTGGAAATTCGATTCAAAGCGAAAAAAAATGTATCACTTTCGTTTATCCGAATGTAAGGGAAGAAATAGTTAAAATATCCATTAAGAACTCATTGTTCATCTGGATTTTTTTTTTTTGTTCTGGATCTGGAAAGCTTCGAATTTTATTATCTATTTCTACTTTCTATCTTTGTTTCTTTTTCTAGACTCAGTGCGAATACCTTAATACGTACGCTACTTCGGCCCAGTGGGATCACAGTATTTCGGGCGAGCAACCGGCAGTGGACACAGTTGGTTTGACCGGCGCCGGTATATATTATCCCTTCAAGGACGATAGCACAGCCAAATTCCGTATCGACGTCATAGATCACTCCGCGTTTTACCAAGAGGTCTTTGTATGCAGCGACCGTGTTACCGATAAACGATATTGCTGAAGAATCAGCCCCTTTGAAAATTTAATCGATCTAATCGACAATAAATGTCATCAATGTTATTCTTGTATTATTCATCTCTCCTCTCCGACAACGTTTGAAAACAAAAATTTCCAAAAAAAATTTAGATTCGAGAGACGGTGAAAGCCTATCGAGTGCAAGAGAGATAGCGTGATTTTCTTAAAAAAGTTTTTGTCGTTAGTGTCTGTACAATCGTATGGCTTAAAGGTTACAACAAAACTGAAGAAAAAAAGCCCAAAAAAGAAAAATTGCGTTGGGAGCAATATGTCGACGTTCATCTCCCTGGCTTGCAGGGCTCATGAAGAGAAGGTCAGAGTTTAAGAAGAGATAGCGCGATCGGTTCTTTCGACGGAGCGAGAGGGAGACACTCGGAGACGTGTTTCATCTCCTCTCCAAAGACCGCATATCGCAACAATGTTTTTGTTCGCTTCGCGCGTTTAAATTTTCCATTGTACTGATAAATTTTTTTTCGTGTCAAAAATTGACAAATTCGTGCGAATTAATGAAAAAATAATTACATAATTGCCTTTGTTTTAGAATCATGGGAAAATTATTCAAATGATTCATCTCCGTACGTCCATGTTTTGCATTGACCTCGAATCTCCGTATTTCGTTTCTACGAATCAATAAGATTTCAGTGTTTATGAGTCTTATCGGTAACAAAAAAGGTTAACGCGCAGTTTCGATGCACTGTGAGAAGCGAGCGATTCGCGTTGGTCGGTATAGATTCGACTGTTCCAATCGTTTATCCAATGTTGTCTAAAGATATCGTTCTTATCGTCGTCGATCCTTGCCTTTCGTTGGTAATATCGTACCGGCTCTCCGGTTTATCGCGCGTAACGTAACAATATCGTCTCTAACCTCGAGAGCAAATCAACTCTTCGTCGACGAATATTCGTCAAATTTTCCAAATCACGTTATAAAACCCTACATCACGATTATACCAGATAAAATGATACAATCATCGTTTCGCAGATAAACTTTTTCATTCCTCGTTTTTCCATGCGGCAGACTCGATGTTTACTTACCGCTCAGTCGGACGGCGAATCCACGAGATCTCGTGTTTACGCATAGCCCACGGCGGGGCCTCGTGCCATTCGATCAAATCCCCGAGCGCTGAATTTATCGCGTATGTCGCGCAAGATGGCGTTTCCCTGCATTCGCGAAAATGTTCGAGCTCGAAACTCGGTTGGTCAAAGGAGAACGATCGCCGTTAGTCGTTGTAACAAGCAGCATCAAAACGGTAGTCCGTACGGTGGCGGCGAGGCACGGTGAGCTTGGCGCACGCGACCACTTTTATGCCGTGAATCAAGTGCAGAGAGAGACAAAGCATATGTCAGACTCGAATGGTTAGCGTACAATGAGAGTGTGGATTTTTCTTCCGACGATTCGTTCGCCGCGTCTTGCGTTCACGGCGTGACCTTGCCAACCCGCGTGCTTCTGCTACTCTGTTGCGTGTGCCCCGTGTGTGTATAGAATTTCGTTCCTTTTCCATTTCTCTCCTCGTCGACGAAAACGAACGAAAACGAGAGTGAGTGCGAGAAAAGTTGAAAAAAACTGTGACAGTTCCGGGCTCTCTCGAGGTTCCGTGACGAGCACGCTTTATCGGCTTTCTGGCAATTGCTCTTGTCCCTTTTTTTTTTTTTCTTTATTCGGAATTTTCTTTTTTCCCGTCGATGTTGCTCGACGCGCGTGAGCCAATTAACGAATCATTTGTTATCGGTGTGCCGGCCGCTGTGACTCGAGAATAACAAGCCCGCGAGCTCGTCCCGTGCGAAATCGTGATTTTTCACACCGGGTCAGCGCCATGGGGCGGCTTTCCTCGCCCCTGACGTCGATTCGTCATACTCGACGTCCACGAAGAAAGTGAACCGCATTACCGGCACATGTTTGACGTCACTTGACCGCGGACCTTCAGCCTCGGCGTTGAGGTCGTTTTGTTTTTCTTTTTTTCCTTTTTCGAATTCTCTGGTAATGACGTTGCGGCGGAATATTCATCGATGACTTCGCGTGCGGATGCGGAAAGAGTGCTCTGTCGAGTAGGCGTCGAGTGCAACCTGTTGTTTATCGTCGAAGGGCGTTCGGCGGTTGGTACGAATTACCACTCGAACGTCCGGGAATAAGTGCCACGTGCGTTCTCATCGAGAGTCGAAGGATGAGCTCGAACTTTGTTGGCGTTGCTCGAACTATGCGGCTCTTGTGATAAACGATATAAAACAAACATTCGGGAGCGTCGCGTCCGGGCCTCGCCAAACCCGCGGAGGAGGAGAAGGCTTTTGTTTTTCGAGTGCTACTCCCATCGGACGGACGCATCGACATCGCGCGCCGAGCATTATTCATCGCGAAGGTCATCGGCATCCAGGGGGACGGAGGTTTCGACGTGAAGGATGAACGGGTGAGGATCAAGCCCCTTCAGCATCAATTATCGACCAAGAATTATTATTATTATTGTCATTATTATCACGACCATTAGAGTATTTGTTCGGTTAATTTCATGCGAATTAACGCAAATATGAGCGAGAGAGTATATTAATATATTGTTGGAATCGAACGAATGAAAAACAATGCAAATAAATCGAGGGATGAGACAGAATTTTTTTAAATTGCATCATGAAGAAATAAGATGACGGATTTTGACTCTTTTCTTAATTTCTCGTGTCGAGAAACGTGAGAATTTGGTTCTTGTGTAGAATTATGTTTGAAGAATCGGCAAATAATGAACGTTTATGGGAAAATAGAATTCAATGGAGTTTAAACGCAGCGATGCGAAGAGGAATTTTTTTCCCCGAAATTATTGAGATTCTCGTCGACGTGACAATTTGATTTTTGCGAAGTTTATTAACGATTACAACGATCGGTTGATATTACGTTGGAAAAAAACATAAATGCAACTTGTTCGAAGCGATATTCTTGGAGCATAAAAAAAAAATTGGAACTTTATTTTCCCGAAACGTGCATGATTTCCGGGAGAAGCTCGTGTTTCCCCGAGTCGGTACGCGCGGGTTCGCCCGTACGCGATACAGAACTTTCGCGTTTATCGGACGCTGGGTTCGCCCGTGTCTCCGAGCGGGTGCGATTGTTTCGTTATCTACATCCGGTTATTGAGAGTCCGCCGAAGTGTTTTGCTCGCGAATCGCGGGTACTTCCGCTACCGGACCGGCCAACGATAATTCGTCGTCGATCGATAAGCTCGCGCATCCCAAATAACGCCGTAGTTGTACGGTCGTGCTTCGGAGTGAAAATGAAGAACTAGTTTCGAATTTTCGTATCGAAGGGCTTAATCAACAAATGGAAATACATTTTTCACTCATTACAAAAGTAAAAATATTTCATTTTCATAAATTCCCCGTTCCGTTATATTTTAATCATGTATGTACGACGATGTACATTGGAAGCACACATTTTTGTCGTTTAGCTTGCGAAATGAATTCGATCACGACAGTGCCCATTAGTTTCAAAAATAACATGCAGATGAGTAGCTAATATACATAGAAGTGGTAACAAATTGCCAAATCGCAGTGAATGAACTTTCGTTGCCGACGAGCAGCGTGCTCCGCCTTTCCCTGTGCGTGATTGTCGTCGTTAGTGTTCGAGCACTTAGGTATTAAACGATCGATTTTTCCGCTATTCGGCCATAATCGATCACGGCATGACCATTGGCAACGAGAATTGGCTTCGCTGATGGCCCGAGAACAGTCGCGCGGAGTACAATGACGCATGTACGTGCTTCGCGATAATCTCGATAAAAAAAAAAAAATACATCACCATAGCATCAGAATAGAAATAGAAGGCAGTTACATCGGGAGGAAGGAGATCGAGAGGGAAAAAGCCGCCGAGCGTGGTAGGAGCGACGCGAATCGGGGTGATAGTGCAGCAGGCCAAAGAAGCGCGAACGCTATAACGTATGGGACAAAAAGTCGATAAAAAACTTCATTGACACGAGAGCAGGGTCGGTAGGCAAGGCGAGTCGCATTCATGCGGAGATATAACCGGCGAAGCTCGCCAATGACCGTGGAAAAGGGGTGAAACGAAATTGGGACCGTTATAACCCTTGCACAAGCATCGGGATCGCGTACCATTACTACCATCGGTAGTAGCTAGAAAAAAAAAAAAAAAAAAAAAACATTCAATTGACGAACAGGCAGACATGCAATGGCTATGCACACGTCGGATGCTAGGAATTGGCGAATTTTGTTCTGTTGCCGGTGCCGCGACTACCGAATTCAGATATGCGCTCGGAGCTCACAGTAGTATGCCGCGCGTATGTATACGGATACGTATATAAATGGCGATGGATGCATGTATGCAGATGGCCCGTTCGATAGACGGATACGCGTATGGCGGAGGGACTATATCGAAATTACAGATCGTACGTTGGAGATAGAGAGAGAGAGGAGAGGGCGGACGGGGAAGGGGCGAGCGAGAGACCGGCTACCGGTGGAATTCATATTCTCCTGCGTTCGGGTAGTCTGTCCCTGCAGCAGCAATTACTAGGCATTCATGCTGCCACAGATGCAGTAGTCCGAATCCTCGTTGCATCGTATGTGCGCCCGAGCCGGAGCGCGAAGTACTGAGAGATAGAGCACCGGAGCGTCCTATGAAACGACCCGAAATCATAATCATGTCGTTGATGGAGAGCCCGGGGGGTGGGGGAGAGGCCGCGGGGGTGTCTGAAGGGGGAGGGCGCACACGAGGAACGCTCGGATTCCGTGCGCGTTCGATAATTACACTGACGGTTACCAAAGTAACGTCGTCAAGCCAGGATGCATACGTAAATCCCTCGCTCGAGAGGGCCTTTGAATATGCACCCTATGCCGTCACAATTCGAAGGACAGATCAAACTTAATTTTTGTTCCATTATTTTTTTTTCTCTTGTCAATGGCGCTCTCAGTGGGATCATTCGTATTCTCGCTTGCCTACGCAGATTCGTATTCGGTAGATCTTTTTACATGTATAGGTAAAACACATTTTTTTCTATTGGTCGTCGAGAGCCTAGGTCTCGCTATTCCGCTCCCGTAGGATAAAAACATGAATCATGAAATATGTAGAATATACTTGCAAAACATTTTTTTCTTACGCGAAAAAATGTATTAATATTATTAATTATTGATAGATATTTTATAAATCTTACGTTTTTCGGATATATTTGCTTTTCTATGAGAGAATTAGTAATAATAATAATAATTGTTATTAATTAAATTGTGCTTCACAATGATATTCCATTCGGCAAAAAGTTCTATTTTTTCTATGAATATCATGTGCGCACTTCGTTTTCATGAGGTTTCTGCTTTCGGTGCCTATCGCTTTTCATCTATTTTCCCTAACGAAAAAACCTATGGAAGGGGCGATTGCCTCTCGTTTCTAGGACGATTGAGGTAATTCACTATACTCGACTTTGGGCATATAGCAAACGATGCAGCATGAAATATATCGTGACAAGTTAGTACCCGTAGCAATACCGTTGGGTTGCCAATAAACTCTGGAACATCCCACAGTTTCAATTGTTATCTAGTTTGCGATTGCCAGGCGTGCCCGTAGGTCTAGCAAAATGAATTTCGTCTGAACGTATCTCGTGACAAAGGCCCCCCCGCATTGCCTGTATCGCGTTATCGGGCTGTATCCACCAAGCGCGAAGAGTTCGTCCATCCACTTCGGGCTATTGGCTTTGCCGGCTCTCTTGGGCTCGTGCACGGATCGAGGGTTTCGATGATTAACGTCACTGCTGTAACGCGAATGTTCAATGCTGAACACGAGGCATATTGACTCAAAAGGAAAAAAAAAAACAATTTTTCTTCGCAATAACTTTTAAAATGAACATTTTTATTTTTTCATTAATTATTATAAATATTTTATTTTCATTACCTGTGGCGATAAGAATCGCATTTAAAACCAAAAGTAGTTACGTATAACGCAACTCGCTTGGGAGATAATTCCTTTGACCATTACGCGCTTCACCTTTTCGGAATAGCCGTACACAGCGACGAGCTTTGAGCGTTTAATGCACTCGTCCGCATGTTTGCTTTCTATCTCCCGTTAACCGCGCAACTCGCTGACTGTTTGGCTGGCTGACTTGACCCTTTCGTTCTTACCGCGCTTAATTCAAGTAATTTATAACGAAACAATGTTATCATTCCATTTGTTCACGTGCAGTCCTCGTTCGGGGAACGAGCGAGCTTCGCCGCCGATGCGTATAGTCGCTTGGCAAACTTGCACACGACGAGCCGCGCGGGTAAATATGGCGAGACCGAATGAAAATGAGACAATGGGCGAATCGGGGAATTGAAAATCGAGATAGTACCAAAGTCTATGGAGATGAAGAAAGGAAAGACCCGCAAGTCAGATAAGCGTGGTAACAAGAGAAGTAATGGAGAAGTGACAGAAATATCTCTCTATGAGTTAACACTCGAATGCGCCCCATTCACGTGAAAAAAAGTATATCGCGATATGTATCCGCGATTTATGACTAAATACATTTTTCGACGAGAAATTGATTTTCTGAGATATATCTTAGAACATATCTAGAAATATTAATTCTTTGAAAAGCCCGGATATTTCGTATTTTTCGCACATACAGTAGGACCTCGAATTTCTTAAATGAGCTTGTTTCAACCGCTCGCTTAATTGAACTCGTTACCATGGCAACGATTTCCCTGCACTGAATTGTCCCTTTCGCCGTTCACCTCTCTGATAGCGCCCTAAAACCCCTACCCTTACGCTTCGCTGTCCCCAACGCAGGAAATGACCGGGAGTTAGGACTGTAGGGAAATTACAGAATAGCGAACGATTCCGGTTTCGTCCAGTTAAGAAAACGGTTGTCCTGTCCTTCTTTTTCACGAGTTAGGGGGTAAAAAAATGTATATCGGCAATAAAATGTATGCCAAACCACTAAAAACGATTTATTTCCGCTGCAACGAATAATGTCCCACCCAAAGTTCATTTTATCTATCATGCGCATCTTGAACGTTGAGGCAACGAAATGGAGAAACGTGTTGCACTATCGTAGGCGCGCTTGCGATTGTGTAGAAAGGGGTAACGATGTTTCCCGGTCGTGCTACCGCGGTATGTACTTTAAACTGTACCGCACACCGCACCTCGAACTAACTCCTGGATTTAGTACGGCTTTACTCTTTTTTTTCCCTGTTCGGGCTTTCTGCGATGCTCCGCGAAGCGCGAGGGGCGCACGCTCGTGAGAGGGTGGGTGACGAATTCGAGCTGCCGTGATCGTTGTAGCCACGGCTTAAGCCCGCACCCCGAGCATTCTGCGAACAACTCTCGCTTGTTCGCTCTTCCCGACCCGTAAGCCCCACATACTCTTCGCAATGGTGGCTTCGGGGTTGGAAACCCCCGGTCGCCCCCCCGGGTTCCCTTTCTCCATACCTTTTCACTCGATTCGGCTATCCCTTTAACGGATGCTTCAACAACTTCCCATCGTTCTAGTATAACTATTTGTTATCGATCGTTAAACTCACCCCCTCTCAGGGCACGTTGATCGTAACTAATGCGTCCGCAGCATTGAACGGTGTCCTCGTGGGCAAACTCACGCACCTACCCTCGTATCGGAATTTAAACCCTTCATCAAAAACGATAGTTTTTTCGTTCCCGGACTCGTCTTTTTTTGTTTTTTGTATTTCGATATTTTGTGAAATACCTGAAAGATCCATTGATCTTCAGTCGTTCGAAAGATTTACATGTTTTTGCAATTTTCACACGAAAAACGTTTAATTAGCTTCAACGGTTCGGTCAAAGTGAGCGCCAGGACGATAAGATTAACACTTTTAATGTTGGTTTAGATCAACTTGGGTCAAGTGTAGAAAGATAATGTCAGTTCCGGGGAAACGTGGGAAATGAACTGTACAATGAATTGTATACAAACTGTACTATACGTTGTAGACATGCCGCCTGGGAATTATTCGGTATAGCGAATACGATTCTACTATACTCCTTTCTCAGTGCACTATATACTTTATTACCATGGGGGAAAGAGCAAGTACCGGTTATGCGACTGCTTAAGATTTCATATCTTCATTACTCGCCGTGTGGACGCGATGCCGGACAGCCTGGCGAGCGATTAAATTATTACTCTTTCGTCTTTGACTCCGTTCCGAAGAACGCTGAGAGAGGTGTAAAAAGATTCGTAAACGTTGCAGATAAAGCGACCCAGGCGAAATATACAGAGAATACGAGAACGGCATCGCGAACCTATGAAATATTAAATGACAAAAAGATTTAGCGATGATGTGATGAAATTGAGGGGACAGGTGAAAAAAAAAAGGAAAAAAAAAGAGAAGTGAACGCGCGACTAAGCGAGTAGAGACGAGGATTTAGAAGCTCTTCCAGATCCTCTTCGATACGCATGCTCCCGGTTTTCCGGTGTAATACCATATAATCCGCGGCCGGTAGGAAGCCCCGCTGATCCGTTCCGGAAACCTTTGCCACGGCGCTCTGCCTCGTACTCTCGTTTATGTGCGCTCCGCGCGCTCTTTTGCGAGACAAACAGAATTAAAACAGAGCATCAACGGGGACGAACATCCACGCCTCTGCCAGGGGCTCTTTTACTCTCCTCCACATTGTTCCGAG
The DNA here is from genome assembly GCA_963924025.1 of Ischnus inquisitorius. NCBI lineage: Eukaryota > Metazoa > Arthropoda > Insecta > Hymenoptera > Ichneumonidae > Ischnus > Ischnus inquisitorius. The sequence continues at coordinate 11,111,341 of OZ001252.1, forward strand.
GTGTTCGGGATGAAGGCGATTAAATATCAAAGACTTTTTCGTGTGCCCTCATCGCCGAGGTTAATTATACCTCGTTTTTGTCATTACTCCGTCGTAAAGCGGCTATATCGCGATTTTTGTCACGTGTAATTCTTCAGCGCTCGAGAATTCACTGCCGAATAGTGAACAGTTTCCGGCTGCACACGCGATTCTCGCTCGCTTCTGAACAAAATCTACTCTCGAATTCGCATTCATGACGAAAAAATACGTAGAAAGCTTCGCGGGCGAATAACTTTGAGAGTTTTTAGATTTTCGTAGAAAAAAACTTAAAAACTAGTGGGCAGAAAACGACGTTTAACGTATTATAATTGTAACAAAATGAATAATTACGATAAAAAATTGGCGTTCCAGTCTCATGAGACTTCGTTGCAAAAAATTGTGTATTGGACACTGGGAACAGTTACGCAGGGGAGAGCTGTCCTATTTTGCCCCAATATCATTCTGCCCCGCTCTCCCCTTTTCCAATTTCCGATTTTTTTACGATTTGCCTCGGCTGATATAGTTTAATCGATCATTCACAAGAAAATCATCAAAACGCTGAAAAATTCTTCGTTGCGGCGTTTTTACTGAAAATCAATCGCCGATCCCGACAATAGGAAGACGTCAGTGGATTTGGCATGGGAGGAGAGTACGACCACGCTAATACTCCGCAGTGGATCGATCGGTTAAGTAAAGGTCCCGTGATTCTCCGGATTTGGAAGGACCGACGATTCCGGTGGTCGGGTCGAGGGGGGGAGGGGGGGGGGGGGGGGAGAGGGAAGGGCGGTGCTGACAGTCACACGTACGCCGGAGACAGTGGCGTTCTAATGGGTTCGTAAACATTTGCGTCCTGAGATCAAACGGAATGGGACGTTAACGCGACCGCGGTGTTTGTGGTGCACCAATGGGAACAGAGAACCCCCGCTAATTGCCTTTGAGAAGACACTTGTAGTGTTCGGCAGCTCGGCACAATACCGCGTTTACGTCGCGCATTGTCGTATTAAAGCTGTACGAGTGACGAGCGTTGAGACGATTTCAAGCTCGCGCAGTCTATTATAACATTTTCGAAATTTTTGAACTTCAGATGACGAAACCGAATTTCCGGCGTGAAACAACTTTTGCATTCTCAGTTCTGTTACTCCGTGAACAATGTTAGAATTTTTTTAATTTCGCGCCCTTCTCTGTATAAAATCTATGAGAGCCTGTGATCGTGTAGATTATTCATTTGCTGACTCACCACAAAACTTTTCCGCGCTAAGCCTTTTAAATCTGTGACTCAGTAGCGTTGATTCCAGGGAAAAATTCCATTCGCCATCCAACATAAAAATAATAAAATAATAAAAAAGCTGTATGAACAATTGGTTACAACGTATTGGCTCGCATCGATCCCGCGTCCGGGTGTGACGTTCTAGGGTTGATAAATTAATAACGTTCATATAAGCGGCCGAGGATGGACCAAAGAGATTGTCATCTCATAATCGACAGATTTCAGAAACTCAATTGAATCGATAAGAATTTATATTTGGCACAATGCTATGCAGTGTGTGTATGTTGCACGCCTCTGTGTGTGTGTGCACCAAAAAGTTGAAAAGCCAAACGGCTATTCGTGAGAGACGAAAAGTTAAAAAAAAAAAAAAATAGAAAAAAAGAAAATCCGAGCGGGCGAGTATATCACATTGTTCGACGGGTGAAAAGCGGCGGACAGAGCAGAGCGGGGAGCGTCAGATGGAGGTCTAGCATTAACTGCGGGGGCAAAAATGAAATCGTTCGGGCGAACCGAGCGGCCGAGACTGGCGGAAAGTTTCTCGTTCGCTACTGGCACGGCGCGCGGGATTTAACGTTAGAAACAAGAGTTGCTAGCCCCGGGGCGGACGATCGCGCAACGAGAAACGAGGCACGTCGGCTTGTACAGCCAGAAGCGCGAGTGGAGTAGCAACAGCGAGGGAAGGAAGGGAGGTAACCGAAGCGAAGAGCCGCCGGTGCCAAAGCCACCGAGCGCAGTAGCACGCCTCGGGGAAGCTTGATAATTTGAAAATTCATTCAGTCATGGCAAAATGAGCTTGGCGAACGCGAACAGTACCATGGAGTGAGACCGTCAGCGCGGGAATAGACAAGCTCAGTACAGGATTTGCGATGCGTGGAGTTGGGGGTTGTTGGGGAGGGAAAAAAAGAGAGATCACGATTGAGAAAGTCAGGCGGCTGAGGGAGAAGCGAAGAATAGAATAAAAAGATAATTATATACGAGCAAACGGATGAGCACAGTAGAAAAAAGTGTTAGGATGAAAATCGTTTGGCTTCTGTGTCTGGTGGAAAGGAAGATTCGTGTCCGATTACTCCTGGCTCTTCGTCCCTTGGCTCGCTTCGAATCAATGGTATTCCTCCAACGCGTTTGGGAGCACGCGGCGAACGTTAGACAGTGTTTTTGATACACAGCCTCCGGGTGCAAATGCAAATTCTTTCGATTACGTACGTTCCATTAAGCAATCTGATAAGTTTCCGGCAGACTCTTGCGCGTCGCTCACAGACTGTTGATATTATTTGTAGCCTCTCTCGTGGTTCATCGTCATGAACGATTTTTATATTCCGCTGACTCTGAATTAAAGGAGTGAACGGAGGAGAGCGCGGCAAAGTAAGCAGGGGAGCGAAGCGGATCCATTCCAAACGAGACAAAACGAAACAATATTTCAAAAAGTTTGTTTTTATGTAAAATTCGTTCAAGTTATATCCTCTATTTTTTAAATATCTCGTCTTAATTTTTATTCAGATTATCCCGAGCTCCGCTTTCCCTTTTCGAGCGATTAAAAAGAGTGTGTTAACATTTTTTCTACGAGTCATATCAGATTTTGAAAAAGTATATGCGGCTTTCGCAATACGATTTTTTTTCAATTTCTGAAACCAAATTTTAGTTATCAGAACGGCAAAAAAAATTAGTTAAAAAATGTTCTTCTTGTTCGGTCTCTTTGATGAACGTTGTACAGGAAAATAGTTTCGAGTCTGAGTGCACGGAATAGGACACCGAATAGTCGCGGTTTCGAGAAGCTTCATCGGGACGAGTTGGGCGCATTGCGATCGAGTAGAGTGGACGCGCATGAAGTCTCAGGACGCAGACGGGAGGCAATCACGCATGCATCCACTAAATGAATGCATACGCGGCTAACCTTGTCAGTAGCCAGATGCTCGATAACCACATAATTGAACTGTCCGAGATATTGGTAACATTGCCGTGCCCCTCCCCCTCCCCCCCTGAACTTGCTTCGCGCCATGCTTCACCTTCGATTAGCGCGCATTCTCCGATAACTCGCAATCACTATTCTCCGGTTCAATAGAGTTCGATTATTTCAAATTATACTCATCTGCGGATTGAAAGCTTTGCGATAACTATTGGATATTCGTCAAACACCGTATCATCGAGCGTTATTAACACGGAAATAAAAAAAAAAAAAGAAAAGAAAGAAGAACAATCTCGCTCGATCGGATCGATCGTGAGAATTCTGCGGTTTGCATAAACTATCGAAGTGCATTATGCAAAATCTCGAGCCCTTTCCAATCTATTCGATTTTGGAAATAGCCCTTTCAACAGAGCCGGCGTAGCAGGGATATGACGAGATGTATGAGTTGAACCGGGATCCCGGTGGCTATCGACGAACGTATAATTTGGTATTGATTTACAGTGGATATGCATATACGCGATGCCGGCGGCTCGTTATGGCTCAGGCTCTTCACTCCATCGTGTTCGCTATAACAATCGCAAAATATCATTGAACGTGTGATTTTCAATTTGGTCTCCGTGTACTCGTATTGCGAAAATGTCGCGCTATATATATATATATCGATTGCCCAATCTCTTTTTGACACACAACCAAAACAAAAAGGAGTTGTTCGCGTTGATTTTTGAAATATTGTTAATTTAAAAAATATTTGCTTAGGAAAAAAAAATCAATTAACAGTCCATGAAAATAAATTCTATGTCAACTAGAATCTTAAATCTCTTTACGTGAAAAAAGATCTGAATCTCATGTTTGTATGGAAAAAATTGATATATTTTCATTTGTGCAAAGAAAGTTTATAATTTTTTATATAGTTCGGTTTTCACGAGGGCAACGTCATTCAAGGATGACTGAAAGAAGTTGCTACAGGGATGAACATTGTTCACTATTGTGTGTATATATGTACATAAATGACTGTACGTGCAATACGATAATTACCGTGCGTACATCGGCTCGTTGTTCGCCGGCTATCCGACGTAGATAAATGGATGTACAGGCACGCGAGAATAATAGTTGATAACGGCGGAATAGATTGTAGAATGGAATATAAAAGCAAGGCTGTTGTTACAGTGTAAGCCCGCGAGCTGATGCTCGTTCGCCCTCCGGATTTGTCGTGGCACACGCATTGTTCTCCCGGCAGTCCGGTTGTTCGACCTATCGAACCCCCTTTCTCTCGCTGACCCGAGTCGTCCGGCGCCCTTCGTTATCGAACCGTTCGGCTTCGACGAATCGTAATAACGATTTAACGTTGCATTGACCCTCGCTCGAACGGCCATCAATGATCTGGAGCCTGAATCTTGCTGCGGCTCGCTCGTTAGCTCGAGAATGAGAAAATTGCGCCGGTTCTTCGTTGTGTATGTGTGTGTGTGTCTCCTCGCCTGAACTTCAAAGACCGTCGTATATAAAGGCCATTAAATTCGGGCTTTTTCTTCTCGAGCGGCTCTCGAGAAATGGTCCAGAAATTAAAACATACCTTGAGACACAAAAAGCAAAGCACAGAAATATGAAGAAAATTAGAGAGTTATTAATATTTAATAATGAATAAAAGTATGGGAGGTTCGAAAAATTGGGAAAATCAATATTTACTTAACAATTTACTTTTGCCACGTTCGTGAGGATGATGTTCCTAATGTCCTCAAGTTCGACACAACTTCATTGAATGCACCAAAACTGCGACACCATTTTTCGCGACAGGATTAGAAAGAGATCAGTTTTTTTTCTCCTTAAAGAAGCATGTAATCACGGAGATGGCGAGTAAAGCCGTTCGCCCGAAATATCGTCGTGCCGATCGGGCAATTAGTGAAGAAGATAGCGCGTTTCGAGATTGCAGTACGATCAATCGGTAATTAGATTATCCGGTAAGCAGTTAGTGGACGGCCGAGTACCGGGCAGAGATGAACGTCATACCGGGGAGAGCAATGGGGAGAATTCAGTGAGCTTGGCTGTGGCACTTCGAGTGGCAATACCGACGTTACGCCCCGTCGAGTACCACCCACGCCGCAAAGGTAAGGGTGACATACCCTCGGCATTGTTTGGAACGGTCTGTTCGCTGCTTCATTTTAGCACAACGGGATGGATCGAAATCGATAGCTTCATTGACCCCAATCGAGTTAATATAACGTACTGTGCGCCGAATAAGGTTTTTCTCATAAGGATGAACTTTGGGAAGTTCAAAAATGAAGAATAAATGAAGAATTTACCATTTTCTTTCGAATCGAATACCCACAAATACATGGGAACAAACCCTAGTCACACTTGAAAAGCTAAACTTCATTCGGAAACATCTGCGTCGGTACAAAACACCCGATTCTCTTCTTTCGCGTGGAGATATTTATCGCCGATATCAGCAAGCAAACCACACGTACAAGCGTTCCTGCTCGATGCTTTACTTTACGCCTTCTTTATCATATGTGTAGCATACTTCCATCACTATGCCACAGCGGGGTATCTTCGTCGTCGGGTTTTATAAGCATTCTCGACAACGCGGGCGCGTATGCGAGCGTCATACGAGGCAACGCAAGCACCGGGTTGCCTCACGACGCGCATACCTGTTACAAGTATTTTGCGGCGTCTAGATACTCCGCTTGTCGCCGAGGATACGGCATATCGTATGATACGTACTATATAAAATCGCGCGTATGGTCAACGTCCTGTTGATGGATGTAGTATAACCAGTATGGCGTGCCAAGCCGGGTTGATATTCGTGCTCGAAGCCGCTCCCCCAGCTTCTCCGCGCTGTTCTCGTATAGTAAGATGAGCCCGGCGGAGAGGGGTCCAAAGCTCTCGCGCGCGTATCGAGCGCGATTCGGATGTCGCTCGCCGTAACTCGAAAGCACCCTGTTAAACCCGCGTGTATCTCCGGCGCGCTTTACCCAAGCTCGATGTTGGTACCTACGAAGGAAAGGGTGCCAACCGCGAAGCTCGTTATCGTTATCGCGAGTCGACAGGCGGCTCGGCACAACCTTGCAATGCCAACCCATTCGCCGGCATGATAATTCGCTCGAAAGCCCGCTGGCTGCTTCTGCTGTGTTGACTAATTAGAATTCGTTCGCCGGAATTCATAATCACGAATGCCGAGCGCCAAGGGGGCTGAACGTAAGTGCCCGGGAACCCCATCTGGCGCGATCGTTCCACGCTACCGGGACACAGACTACGCGGTTCTCGGTCGCAAGCGATTTTTTCACTGAGTCAACGGGTCAGGCTTTGGTCGCATAGATCGGTTCAGGGGCAAGTGTATACAGCCGGTTTTATTCCGGTTGCCGCCTTTATATTTGCAGTAACGGTTTTTTTCAACGCTATTGGTTGGAATATCGTCGACAAGACTGTTATACAAATTTCGTAGGTTTGAACTTTTCAAAATTTAGACCAAGAGGATTCTAATGACCCCGGAAAAATGAAATATACACTAAGTTCTAGACAAGATAATAATAAAACATGCATAATCGTAACAGCGTACAATATATACGCTGTTCTTCGAGTTTGTACATCACCATACGAAATGTAAACATGATTTTTTTTAATATGCCCTCGCTTACAATGCTCACCATCCGGTTTACTCGATATGCGGCTCGATACAAATTTGAGTCGAAGCGGTCGAAAAAAAAAGACATGGTTTTGTTGTCGGTGTATATTCGCCTCCAACAATTCAGGGATATAAAATCTTATCAGTATGAATGAAGTTATGACTGCGCGAGTGCTCGTGAATTCGCAGCAACGGGGAGGTGTGTGTGATATTTATAGAACCTGGCCGGAAATATCGGCCGGACTTCCGCCGTGTGGCGCTACGGCACACGCGAGATAAAAGAATAAAAGTCCTGCGAGAGCGCGATCGGAACAAACAACGCTTACGGTTCATGTATCTCCATTGGCGGTCTCCACGGAGATTAAGAAGTAATGCCATAAAATCTTTTCAATGATAATCTCGAAAGCTCTTGCCGGGCTATTTTCATTGCGAAACAGAGGACTCCGAACGACTTTCTAGTTGAACATAAAAATAACTATTTCATGCTCGGCGCACTGATTTCTGACTCTCTCCGTTTCGAGGCGCCGTCCACGATAATGCACCGTGTCCCGCTTCGCGCCACTGCGATATTAATATATTCATTATAAAACGCACGAGTAAACACGTCGCATTGGCGATTCTAAGAGCCAACGCGAATCCCCGGTACCACTGTTCGAATACCGAAATAACGACGAGTCGTTCGCCGTTTATCTCCGGCGGTGCATAACGGCGACTGTTAAGACGCGCCGAACATATCGACCTTGTTTCTTTTTTTTTTTTTTTACCCTATATTTCTGTACTCTCTCGCTCGTTACCTATCTGTACATTCTTCTGCTATGCCATCTTTGTACTATTTTTATTCTCTCTCTTATTCATCGTGTGTATTCCATTTTTTTGAAATCATTTTATGTTCACAAATATTTCTCATTCAAGTTACTCTAATTAAAATTTTTGTTTTTATTCCTGTTTTAATCTTGCTCTTAATGACTGTTTTTAGTTTTTGAAAATCATTCTTGTGATTTATAGTGCTCTATCGCACCAGATGGAAAGGTTTTAGGCTCTATGTGATTTACATATGTAATTGGGCTTCTATTGATCCATATATGTGGACTAAATATACTCCATATATGAATTGTATTCGCTTAAATTCTATATGTTATGTCAAGTCGGTGCATCATTTTTCCTTCGGGATTCTTATTGTATTCTCCTGTACGCTTCTCATTCTAACTCTTCACTTTTTTCTTTACTTTACAGAGGTACTCTACACAGTGGGCATAAGGTATGAATTACGACACTTGCACTGCAGACTCCTTAAATCTGTACCTAAATCATTCAGACTATTCTATCCTTTTTTTTTCTTTTTATTAAGTTATGCGAAATACCGACACCGACGTGGCGTCATTGATGCGACAGATTATAAATAATTGTCTATCAAAAGAACAGAAATGATTTTTTATTTTTCGTATCGTTAAAGCTGATTTTTAATGTCCTGTGCCATCTTAGAATGTTGGCAATGGATGATAAAAAACTCCTACAGGACCCTTCCATGTCTTAGCGACGATAATTCTTCGAAAAAAAAAATCGTCGATCACTTGGCTTTATTGTCATTCCCGTTTGAGTTAAATTAAGTCCTCTTCAAATTCAGTCTTAAAGCTTCAATAGCGCCACATCCCCAGCAGAGAAAGCGTCTTCGCTGAAGGAATATACAAAAAAAAGAGAAATGAGTGAAAAACATCGGCTCTCGAAAAGCTGCCGTATAGTGTAATATAGTACTTCGAAGGGTAAGATGGATAATGGGTTGCAACAGGAGTGATGGGTATCGAATAGAGGGGTGGGGTACGTGCGAGCGAACGGTGCCAGAAGGGGAGGCAAGGTTTACCCTGGTAAACCGATATCGTGGCTCACGAGGCTGGTGCATGCACAGACTCTTCGGTCTCGTCGAGACATGGAGCACCGGTAGGATAACCCCCGGTCTGAGCCCTTCTCGAAACATCAAGACTGCACGAGATACCACCCCCCCATCGCGTGTACGGATATCCGCTTGCGGTGGATTCTCGCGCGCCAGCACGTCGACATCTAAAATTCAAATTCGAACGTCTGGCCGGTAGAAGCAGCACATTTTACGCAGGTAGGGATGCTGGACTCTTGGAGTTCCGTGCTGGGCTACCGGCTTGTGAAATAGATAGAGACCAGAGGAAATAGAAAGGGGGAGAGGGAAGGGGGTGGGCCGTGCGAAGCAGATACACCGCTGGAGGGCTTTAAATATGCAGAGTAAAATACCCTTCAAAGAGCCACGGGCGCGAGAAAAGCCGACCGGAGGCCACACCGAACATTCAAGGCTGACCTGCTGCTCATGCTTCCACTCAATTCCTTCTCGTCGTGCCCCTGCTTCCGCTGGTACACAGTGCACTCAGCTCAGGGCACTAATCCAGAGAGTCTCCCCCGTTCGCCCTACTGCACAAGGAATAAGGTAACAAACGTTCGCTGTCCCTAGCCTGGCTTTTGCAAATACTCGGACGTCCTCCCAGCCTCGCCCAAAGCTCTCTTCGTTCACACAGGTTCGTTTTACTTTGTATAATGCACAGCGGTATATTCCGTACAGCCGAATCTAACTTATCGATATGCACTTTTGTGCGGCTGTGCGGCATCGCGGCGAATCACAGATGTTTTAGCACAACAGCGAATTGAGCATTCATGAAATACCGTGTTTTTTTTGTTATTAATTTATTCAGAGAAAAACCAGTAATAAAAGTAGTCAATTCAGCACAGTATGCGTAGCGCCTTCAATAATAAAAAAGGGTAGTATGACGCGAACGTCTGGTAACCTCTGCGATTACCGATATCCAAATCTTGTTCATCAAACCGGCTTCTCTGATTCCCCGTACGAGTAAGGCATGCAGATCGGAGGGCGACACAGAATTATAGATCGGTGAGAGTCCAAATTATCGGTTTCATCCTTTGTTTCGAACTCCCTTTGACATTAGTCTGTTAATAAGATTAAAGCTCTAATTAAGTCTCTTGGAGAACTGGATAATCTTCTATTGGATACCGAGTCGAATTTACTGTGATGAACGGTACCCGTGCAAAGTAGATAATAATTTCGAACAATGACAGTATTCGGCCAGATCGAATAAGAAACCATTGAAAAAAATCCATGTATTTATTAACTTTTCCAGAATTGATAATACAATAGCATTGTATTATTCCGATTAAAAAAAATAGTTTTAATATTTTGGTAATAAAAATGATTATGGATATTGATACTATTTCGGAGATGTAAACGCATCATTGTAAGGTAGAGAGACGAGTGAATTTAAAAATGCTGATGCTTGGCTTGAGAGAAACCGGAGCAAATCTGAGACCACGGTCCGAAAAAAAGGTATACTCGGGATGTGAAGGAAACAAATGGACGCACCAGGGTGTTGAAATAGGCTTTGAAAATTGGATTGTACACGATGTGTGGAGCGTACAGAGAGACAGCATCGAAAACTTCGAATAAGGTTAAAGCAGCGAAACAGGCTGAGCGATACAAAGCACTTCATCCAGCGGAGGATGCGGAAATGCTGTTGAATTTGGGTTCGCTCTCCGGACGAAATCCGATTTTCCTTATCATCGGGATGCGTTGGATACGAGATTTATGGATATAGTAACCACTTTCTGGCGTTGGAGCCAAACCGATTCATAACTAAAGCTTGCAACCATACCCGCGCAACCGGCTTAAGCGTCGCCGTGAATGCATGATGGACTGATGCTAAGGATCAGCAATAGGCAACACACGCGCAAGTGTAATATACGAAGGGGTCGACTTAGCTCTGTTTATACCGTCAGACAATTTGGGTCAGGTTGTGCTGGGGTCGCGTACAAGAGCCCGGGGATGATCCCCGATAGACAACAATAGTCATTAGCGCATCGGACACGCCGCCGATGATGATCGCTCCACCGGACTAACTCCTAGCTCTAGCTCAATATCCCCTTCGAACGGCTACCCTCGGACCTATTCTCTTGCTTGTTCACTCACTCTTGGCGCATTTGCCGTATATTCCGGTACTCCGAGCTTTCGACGGCCATCTGCATTTCGACAAAGGAGCCCGCCCGTTCGCAACGCTGCCGGCTTCGAAGAGTTCTAACGGGGATTGGCATGGCGAGTATTTGCGTGACCGGAAACGCGAGCCATTGTCGCCTGTTGTCAGCAAGTATCAATAACAATGGTAATGAAACTCGAAAGACAGAAGAGACGAATTGAGAAGACAATGAGAAAAGATTGAAGGATTAATTACGCGAGATAATCCGACCGGATTGCCATCACCATCGTCTGCTTTGAGTGAGCGATCAGGTATGAATCTTTAACAAGTTCCATTCGTGTAAGCGGCTGTTGCGTTTGATCAGCGAAATATGCGGAATGATCTCTTGAGATTCAATAATTGAATTGATAGTCGGCTGTTTCAAATATTCATTTCCCCCTGGCGCATACCGAAATAATGATGTGCAATTGTAGCGAGAATAGTGAAGTCGAAGTTTTTCTCAATTATGGCTAAGAGGTCGGATGCATCAACACGGAATCAATGATACTTCAATTCCCGTTTTCCTGCCACGTGCACAGCAAATATGCAACATTCGCAGACGGTCTGATTTATCTCACCGTGCGATATCCAAAGTAATATCGCTGGCCCCATCCGGTATTTCTGCATTGCAATGCTAGTGCTAAGGTCGAAGAGGGGTACGAGTAAGCCTCGGGCGAATGTAGCCAAATCTGATACAGAGCCATGGGCCTCCGCGGAAGCATCGTCCTGGGAGATCGAGTTCGGAAAGTAGAGTAGAAGAAGCAGATAGAGACGGAGCCGAGGAACGAGAGGAAGCATCGAGAGACGGGGCGAGTCTTAAGAAAATGGAATAGTGTGAATAGGCTCCAATGAAAGTTTGACAGAATGTTTGCATTGGAATTTCAAATAAGCTCGCCAGTTCTCCTCGCTACGTTGAGGGCTTCATAGTATATGCTGTACTAATAGTGAACGAAAGCACAAGGCGAGCGCGGATATCGCGGCATTACAAAAGTTTAAACCGAGGTTTGTTCGGCGTGGCACTCGTTCGCCCGACTCTCGGAGCGTTGCCGAAGTTTTCGTCGGATATGAAGAAATGTATGGAGCCATCTCGGGGGTGCGGGAGAACGTTGAAGGAGATTGCAGAAGCAGCTATTACCGATACGAGAGAGCCGATATTCCGCATTACGTCTCATTACCTCGTTCCTCGACTCAATAAAACCTAATAATGTCTGCGCACTTGATACATAGCTATGTAGCTTCTATGTACTGTGTTGTCATGTTTTTTTTTGCGCATGCTTGTATTGAACAAGCATGTAGGACGTAGTGGGGGATGCTGAGGCACATAAATTCATCCATTATGGAATTCGACTTTCAGCCGGGCGTTCTTTCAGCCCGCATATGCCCACCTAACGAGGGCTTACGTCCTTCAGACAACACAATGGCGACGCAACTAACAAGGATAAATACATGACAATACCTTGCTTCGTACGAAATTTATCCTGTTCAAACATGTTTGAAAACCGTTACGCAGCAATAACAATTACGAACGCCGGGTAGCTGTTCGGGGCGGAGCGCGGCGGGGATTCAAACAACGTGAAAACTTGCTTACTTACTCGTTTCATATTAAGCATTCCTACACTGAAAATATTTATGTGACACTGCTTCTTGTGAAAGAAAGTATAATGTACACTTTTTTCCTGTTGTACGACAGTATTTTTCGTATCATTGAGACGGCTGTCATATTAATGAAATGCAGTAGAAAAATCATTTTAGAAAACAAGTACGCAACTCTATGAATTTGTTATTATTTATAGATTTGATTGTATTTTGTTCGTTGTTTTGTCTGAATTTGTTCTACTTACCAAATTTCCTTTTCTTAGTCATCCTGCAAGAATATTGAAGGATATGGTGAGAAATTGGTGAGTGAAATTTCTCGAGAATTTATTCAACCAGACCATGTCGAGATTTGTGTCGTGGCTCGACTTAATTTAGATTTTGAGAAATTTCTGGGGTCGCAGATTAATATTCGAAATCCCTTAGCCAGTTGCATTCATTCGAATGACTGTCTGCTGGATGAATGATTCAAAGCTACGAGTCTGTGCTCTAGCATAGCATGTTTAAGACGAAATCTACTAATACATTTAGATTCGGTATTCGATAGCTAAGCTTCAAAAATATCTGCGGAAAATGTACACGGAGAAAAATGCGTAATTAGTAGAAACGCAATTTCGTTGCATTAACAAAAATCTGCCGTTTTCACAACTATATTGTGCTTTTCTCAACTAAATATGTTTCTTCGTGTAAAGTATTAACGGTAATTGTTGCAGAAGGGTCTCGTGACGTCAGCATACGATTAGACAAACAGCTAGTGACACTTGTAGATGCAATTTCAGCAGTTGATGGACAGAGCGTTCTGATCCGTTCAGACGCTTTCGTGAAGCCATCACTGCAATTGCATAATGTATGCATGTGTATGCTTTCCAGGAGAACGATCTCTCGCAAGATATTCAGCAGAAATGTCGATAGTCGTAGCTCATTCGTGATTCAAAGGGAAAAGTACCTCTGAATCACGTCAGCGCTTCAGACCGTTGTCTTCATTTCTGCATCCATTTGTCACCAGATACGAGAGCGACGTTGCAGTGCATGAAAAATCTACAATCTCAAAGTAGCCAACCAGATAGCTAGATTTTTCAAGAAATTGAAAAAAAATGTCAATAATGACGCATTACATCTTAGTTGAGCTTGAATGTTTCGAATGCCGCGGCCGAAAATGAAGACTTTGACACTAACTAAAAATTGCATGTCGCTCGAAGAGCCAGTTCGGCATTCTGCCGTTTAACCTACCTATGCGGTTGCACCAGCTTAACGCTCGCACTGCATGAGAACAATCTTGCTGCGGCATTATGCTCCGGTTGTGGTTGACATTTCGTGTATATACGTATCTTCCTATTTGTATCTCGAGGACATGTTACGCGAAAGATGCCGACAACGTCAAGGCAGAGAAAAACGAAAATAGGAGGGAAGCAAAGCCGCTGGTTTCCTCCCTTCTATGACGGCAAAGTCAGCGAAGAGGTGACATCCTCTCTTGTGGAAAATGAAAGACCCCGCGGGGATATGCCGTGAGATAGCGGGTTAGCTTTTCGCGCAACACGATCGTTAGCAGTTAATAAGCTGCGAGTTTCAATATTCCACGAACTCGCGGATAAGCTAACGCCAGTGTTTTCCACGAGACCAACGAACGTTGCAGCCTTGCTCGACTTTGAATTTCCGTTGGGCAATAATGTTTCGCGTGTACTTCGAGCTATGAGATATTCATGACATTGCACATCCGCCAACCTTTATCCTCAGGTGCCTGCTGAGTTCGTTCGATGATTATTCAATATCTCTGAAGATGATCGATTTCCAGTTTTATGAAGTCGCTTTGAGCTTTTAGGCGATTGCCGGCCGATTTTCGGAATTGTATGCTCAGAATCTGGCACTAATTGAAAGAATCTATATGTGAGCTACGAAATTTTCGAAAGTCATGAACAGGGTCGCAATAGAAAGAATTTTTGAAAATTATATGATGTATACTTCCAGTGAAGATGTTGTGCATTTTCGCATCCATAGCTATCGAGGTGCGTTAGATTTCCACTGTAGCTGTAGCTGCTGCGGGTGTCAATCAGCCACAAGTCCACATAGTCGCGTGTGATATGACAAAGTGAATTCGATATACAAGTTGGGTGCTAGGTCTAATAGTTGGTGAATACGAGAAGCATTGCAGATCAGTCCGTGGGTCGTTTTCGTTTCCTCCACGGTTTCGCAATCACTCGAAAGCCATTTCGTCTATCACATAGAAAATACGATTGGCACGGTTGGATTCGGAGAGCGAGAATTATCAAGGTTCGAGAGTATTGTCGTGCTTGTTTCCAGTTTCCTGCTGTCCGTGAGAGGCCTTCGTCTATCCACGGCCTCTGAGTTACCGTCGCGTATCTAACGCAAGCATCGGTCCGGAGTATCAAGACGAGATTGTTCCGATTCGTCGTCAACAAAGAGAATCACTTACACTGTTGGGATTGATTCGAGGCTTTGCCAAGGGTTGCGCTGACAAGATAATACCGGTTGATACACTGTGGACGTGCTTGTGTCCCTTTGCGTATTGTCTTATTCCATCAATCAGAGAATTCTCTACTCCAATCCTGTAATTTTGAGTATCGTACAGAAAAGAAATATCCGATATATTCTGAAAAAGCATCAAAATTCCGCAGCAAACCCTTCACTTGAGAATATGCAGTTGAAAAAAGTTAAAAAGTTATTGTACAGTCTTGGAAAAACTTAAACCTATTTAGACTTACCTTTGACTTGGGAATTTTTTTTTTGCAGATTAATAACTTTTTAGTCAGAGGTTTCTTTCAAACGTTTTTGTTGTTAGTAAACAATTGCAATTTTCACTTATTGTATCGATGATATGAAAATGATTTTAATGATGCTTGATTAAACCAGTTTTTAGATCCATCTGGAGCCTCCGTACGATACTTTTAATTAGTGGCCTCCTACGGAGTCTCTTTTTCTATAGAGGTATTGTGCTCGCGTTATGATACACACCAAACGTTCCAAACTCCACCAACATCTGAAAACTCGGCCACTTCCTGTGATTACGGTTCTACGTCACGCTAAGTACACCTCTTCCAAACGAACAGTTTTTATTTATGATTCTCTGCAGAAGAAATTGTAGAAAAAACTGTGAAATCCTTTTCCAGCCCGGGAAGGGATAATAACTTGTCGAAACTTTCTATTTTAATTTACACTTTTCGCACGGCGAGCCGCACGGCGCGGGCAACCGCAGGACTGGCAACACCCATAACCCGAGTTGGTACGGAAAGTTGAAGACTCTTGAAACCGTTAGAGGGATCGTCGTCGGGCTCGGTTTCACCGCGTAACCCATAACCCGCCAAGTTGTTGAAGTGCTCTTCTCTGTTACCTTCGATATGTGCCAGTGGATCGAAATAGGCACTTCCGTTGACAATGTACGGGCCTATCGTGCGTTGCTCATGCTCGTACAAATTTGCAATTCGCATAGGACGAGCATGGAACCGTGTAACAAGCCTATTCAGATTCTCGGACACAGGACGAACGAGCTGGCCCGATTAATCAGTTCATCCATTGATGGTATTCATCGGCATCGGCAACATGCGATTTTCTCTCTTACGGCTCGCAGATTGCGCACCAGGGCAAACAAACACGTACAAACATCGTGCACGCAAAGCGGAAACTATATACGGGCGAGCGAAGCTTCGACCAACCCTTAAATTCCGTTACTCACGTCGATGAGGTAGAGTAAAGAGGCTTTGAAGCACACGCTTTTGACCACCGCCGCCGGACTGCTCTCTGTCGCTTTTGCTCGCGCGTAATTACGCTACTCGGAAGTCTCGAACGTCGATACCGCTTCCAAATCTCCACGGTTTTGCAGTACCACTAGTCATCAAGAGTGGAAGACTTCCAAGTGGACACACGAACAAAAGCCTATGTACTTTATTATCTCCGTATCTAACTATCATCTCTGCAGTCACATATTTTGCTCGACAAAGTTGCTTTTGCGAGCTAGGCATACACACAACGAATAGGAGCGAACTCATATCGGTGGAGGTCACGACACGCATCTTTTTGGGGACCGGGAAGAACACGACAACGAAAGAGCCTATGCATATGTAAAATCCTCTTAACTCGAATCCAGGATTATACTTCTCTTTATGATCCTTCAGATCTACCCGTCTTGCGGTTAACCGACACACCCTTCATCATCCTTTTGAATATTTCAAGCCTTCCGACCCCGAGAAATTCCCAACGCCACATACTTTTTTTCTTCTCAAGCGCGAAAAAAACTTGATCATGTTTCACGCGAAAATTGTGTCCGAAGAGAGAGGGTGCACACACATTGTTCAAGACTTTCCATCAACTTCGAAGGAGAATAAAACCGAGCATTGTGCTGGTATTGAGTTTCATGAAAGTCCCATCAGTAGCAGTGCTGTCCAAAACATACGGATGAGCTTGCCAAGCCGACTTGCTTGTCCACTTGTTCTTTGGAGTTCCCGATGTGGTTAAGCTCGCGGTGGCGCTAAGTCTGGTCTGCCCGAACCAGTACCGACCGCTTAGCGTACTGCTGTGCAGAAACTGTCGATTTCATCCGACAAAAACGATAGTCTCGCCGTACCAAGGACAAGGTTTCGTTTGAGCGTCTTGAAGAATACAAAAATTCGAGCCGATTCTGTTACGTCGTGACAGCGTCGAATTCCGGAGGTACTTCAGTCGAATCAAGACGAGGGATTATCGTCGAAAAACGTGTCGCGAGTTCTGGTTGAAACTGTGACACGTTTCGAACTGTTCAACATAGCCAGCTCGTCAGGCGATGCTCATCGGGTTGCAGTAACTTTTTGGTCTTAGGAAAAGTTGAATCTCTTTGGGATGTACGACAAAGTAGCGCAAACAGACCTTATTACATCGCGGAAAAGGTTGTCCCGTAATTCGCGAAGGGCTCGAAGTGGCGTACACGTGAGGAGTCGCGAAGCGAAATTCGAATGGGCGAAGGGAGACAAACCGTCGTCAGAAGAAGTCGAGATGAGGCCGTGGGCGGTTAAGTACAGTTGCTCCGTAGAAACGCGCTCGGGTATCTTTGTAGATGCGTCATTTGCAGTGCACGAGGTAGCGTATCCTCTCCCCTGGCCCGCGCGCGACGTTCCTCAACGACAAGAAATACTCGAGCCCCTCGCTAATTGTTAGAGTAATGAACAAAGTTGCTACGCCCTCAGGAGT
Organism: Ischnus inquisitorius; assembly: GCA_963924025.1. Taxonomy (NCBI): domain Eukaryota; kingdom Metazoa; phylum Arthropoda; class Insecta; order Hymenoptera; family Ichneumonidae; genus Ischnus; species Ischnus inquisitorius. The sequence goes on from OZ001252.1 coordinate 11,128,956, forward strand.
TATTCTGTATCGTCGCCTGTTATTCCGTCCGTTCAACGAAATACCCGGCACCAGCCGGTTGGCTCTTCTGTTTCTCCTTCGCCGTCGCCTATTTTCTACTCTCTGTTGTGATGCTCACCGGCTCCTCTTGGCTTTCACGACCAAAGCCGCGAACTCGAGCGTACCGTCTTACATAAATCTTTCCGATAATGGCAGGGTAAGAATTCTACCGACCATACTTCCCTTTCGACTTTCTTATTTTCTTCTCCTATTCGAAAAAGTTGGACGAAACAATAAAAAAGCGAGGGAGGAAGATAGTGGATTATCATATTTCATCGCCTACATCGGTATCTGCTCTGGCTACCGGACTATTCAAATCGGAAATGCGAGAAGAAACGCAACGCAAGTGTACTGCCGTTCGTAGAAACTCCTTCCAGCGAAATCGTTTTTATGTCTTTTACCCATCGTCGGCTTTTTACATTTTTTGTTTAAACTAATGAGCTTTTGTTCGAACGACCAGTCAAACATTCAAGTGATTTCGTGGCTCTGCGAGTTGAGAATTGAACTAAGGGTTGCAGGGAATTATTATTATGTATTTCTTTTTCTTTTCGGATATTCTGAAGAAACTTTCGTTGCGTGTCCCGCTAGGTCGCTACTCGCGGGCATCACCATCGGGTAAGCCCGAAAATCGCTCGCATTATACTTGTGACATGGCCTTGGATAGTATTGCGCACAATATAATGTGCGTTCAATGCGCCCGGGGTGGCTCCCCACGACCGCGTTGACGACGAGCGTACAACCTAGATACGGAGCAGCTAGAGCTCTGTTGCTCGGGGATGCGTTTCCACTGTATGTGTGTGTGCGAATGTGTATGATCCTTCCTCGATGTGCCTACCTCACTATGTATACTACTCATAATCCCTTGGCCACGACGCCAAATCCTCGGATTTGAATTTGTCGAGCGGGAGATGACGCTTTACCTACATAATTTACTGGCTAGGTATACGCTCCGCTCGGAGTCTGTTCGTTCTACGTGTGTTGGTGGCTCGGGCAGCAACAGGAAAACCGAATGGTTGCGCCTCCGGGTGCGCCACAGCACTCGCAGCAATACTCCCGTAACACAAACTGTATGTTTCTTCCTATCATCGGCTTGACGTCAAAACGGTGCGGTACCTCCAACCCCCCCGCCCCGCTTCCTTCGCGTCAGAGAGCGGACGTGAATCTCATCTCAAAGCCGAGAGGCTTCGCCACTCAACGATCCGGAAATACCCGGCATGGATTTCCTCACGCCTGGCACTCGTACCGTGAAAGAAAGACGTTCGCGCGGCAATTGATAAATCTGTTGACAAAGCAACTTTGTGTAGCATGATTCAACAACGCATTCGAAACGTGAATTGATAACGTCGCCCGATGGCCCCCGTAAGGAATCTAAGATGTAAGATAGGATTTATGCATTTGGTGTCGATTTTGAGATCACACCTTGAAAACTCGTTTGTGACGGGGATCATCCTTTTTTCATCATATCTCATAATCCTGTCGACCGATCTTTCTTCTCAGTGCGCGCTTAAGCGGTCACCCATCCAAGTACTGCCCGCGAAGAATCGTGCTTGACTTGGGTGATCGCCGAGGCCGCGCATCCACCGCTATCGGTGTCGACCAATATTCAACCCGATATTTACGAAGCCTTGCGTATAACAATGGTTTTTAAACGAAGCGTAACTTTACACGATCCGCGCGTCATTGTAAAATATGAAGAAAAAAAATGAACATACCTGTTTTCGGATTAACACAGAAATATTAAGTTTCAATTTTCGTATCGAATTTGCGAAACCGTATTTTCGCGCACGCACCCCCTTTGGCGGTCGAATTAATACTCACGGACATCGATATTCGTGTAACACTCACCGGGGTCGCAATTTTCGTAAATTTTCTCATGGTAAATTTGCTGAATACGCTTCAACATTCTGCGCCGGTGTGCCAACCAATACCGACCATTGAAATAAAATTTATAGGGATAACCAATGCAGTCGACAATCCGCGATATGTTTGAATGAAACTCTTCAATTTATTCGAAATATTGAAAATCATTACAACATTATGAATAAAATTATCCTGTTTTTTTCCTTTAGAATCTCTGTAAACCACGAACATACAGATGGAACTGACTATCTTTCGACGGAGGATTTGCTACTTGTTGCCCGCGGCTCTTGTTGCATGGTGTACATCTGTTCGTGATAGCATAGTATCGAGAATGAGCACCTGATCGTAAATGGGGTTGCACACGTTGCTCTAATGGACGTGCGGTTACTCGCTCGCATGGTGTACTCTCTCTCTCTCCCCCCCTTCTCTCTCTCTCTCTCTCCCTTTTGCATCACGCAAATGGAGTGTGTTGCCCTTTTACCGTGTCGTACGCATGCGTCCGCACTAACACGCGCAACATGCATCACCAACCCCGTGTACTTTTCTCATCCGCAATCCCTCGGGCGAGGCTCAACAATCATAGGGCACGTCGTGTCTCGAAGAGGTATACCGCCGTTACTACTGCACACTCATGTTCCATTTCTACTCGTGTTTCACGTGCAGTTGTGTATACGAATTGTACGTTTAAACCGTCGGGACGAGAGCACGGTACCGCTTGAGGGCCGCGCTAGCGTTGTACTCGCCACGGTGGAACTCGAAACGTCGGCGTTTCGCGCATTCAAGAAAACCACTCTTTCATTTTACTCGCGAATAATCCGCCGGGGCAAGGCTCGATGATATTCTTGATGGGCGTTTGAAAAGAAAAAAAGCAATAATAACGCGGCTGTAGACCCGTCGCCCGTATCATACACAATCGTCGCGCTGTCGTCCCCGCTGAGTGAGCCGATTCATCGTCGCTGATGACCTCGTTGCCTCCAGTCCCGTGTCAGCCTCGGCGGGACGACGAGACACATTTTATTTCTCTTCGTACATCTTCCAACCCCACTGCGCGCTCGTATTATCGCGAACGATTAGAGATCGTGGCGGATTAGACAACGAGCGATAAACACTTTTTCATCAATGACAAAATTTGAGACAAATTTAAGAATGCCGTGAATTGAAGAGACGCGAGCGCATTAAGGGAATGAAAGGCTGAAGGAAGAATTTAATCGATTTATCGCTATCGAGTGTGAGCGTTAGCATGGAAGGATTTTAACTCCCATTGCGTTTCTCTATCATTTCCATTCACGGTCTACACATTCCTGATGCGTCGACACTTTTTCCCTTCATTGTCATTCTATTGTTCCTTTTATCATGTCCCTCGATCACGCCGATGACTTGCCCGTGAGGGCAAACTCATACACCACGATTAGCCCCCACTTCGTATCGAATGTTCGTGAATACTTGAAGGCACATGATGCACATAGGGACACCGCTACGTGTCCGGAACATTTTTTATTTCCTATTTTTCGAAATCCTGAAAGCCCCGGGGCGCAAATACGTTCATTGCACCAGTCAGCGCAGCCCCTCGAGTGCAATGTCGATATCCTCGATTGTTACAAACGACTTGGCCCCGAGGCGAATAGGGCCAACACCGAAGCTTAATTGAATAAACTGTGAACCCATCAATGGCGACAATGAAAACAAAAGCTACGCCACATCGATGTGCAGCTTCGACGAATAATGATATAAAAATTGTGATCTTATTTTCTCGATCGAAACGCGGAATCCTACATTTTTATCAAAGCAGGAACAGAATCGAAAGCTCAAGCAAAAACTGAAATTTTAAACGCGATATCGAATTCAACATTGCCAGGCCGAAGTAAATATAACAAAATGCAATACAATAAAAATATAATTTAAAAAACCATTATGCATTTATTACATAATATTTATTATATTTTCTTTCTATTGCATTTATTATTCATAGATGTCAATAAGGTCAAAAAATGCAATACATTTGTTGATTTTTGCAATAGTCACATATATTTAGAAATTTCGAGCGATCGTGTACAAACGATCGAGATCGGCGAGAAGCACCGTCCATGAATTCGGGCACGTAGAGTCCCGGCATGAAATTGGTATCGTACGAGCATGCCTCGTCATCCACAGCCGAATCCACTGGCGCAGGCAACGGCGATGCACCGAGAATTATACGATTATGTCGTGACCCTTATGATCGTGCCGTGTGGCTTTACACCACGCAAGAACCTCGCATCCAGCGAAGCCGGCACAGCAACATGCCTTACCACGGTTATACCGTCGGCCGCAAGAGTCTCGTTTCACGGTCATATAATCGAATTCCGTGTTATCGCCTGTTGCTGCTACGTATGACGTTAAAAAGAAAGTGCTCCGTTTGCGTAGAGTGGGAAAGGGCGAGCGAATTACCGTCGTCGTATACTGGACGTAATTCATTATATACCGTCGGAATACGACAAACAGGAAGCTTCGCGCCATCACGATGGATCTCTAAAATTTCCTCTTTTTTACGACGATCAATAATCGTCAATGATAAGATCGCAAAACGCCGATTATGTTGGCGCTCAATTTAATTACTTATAATAATAATAACATATCAATAATAATTATCATTATTATTATGTTTAAAAAATGTATTGTCACGATCAATAATATTAAGGGAATAAAAGCTTACTGCTTAGTCCGACAGTACCATTTGACTTTCTGACTTTAATTTCTCAAAATGAATACATTCGTCTTCACTCTGTTAACTCTATGCAATATGGCACTATCTCTCGTTGCAAAAGTTCAGCTGCGTCGTGAATTAACAGCGTGTACGTGTGATATCTGTAATGGTGTCAATATTCACGTTCAACCGAATATGGACGACGATTTACAAAGCCAAGCCGCGAAATGGCAACGCCGAGCTACGGTGCGAGACAGGATCTAGTTCTGTATGTAATATGGAACTGTATCAAACGAGGCATGCCGATGCAAGGTAGGAGGGTGGAGCCTTCTGCCTCGACTTCCATTGTCGCGGTGGTAACGAGGGTGAATTTTTTCACAGCTGAACAATATGTCGGATTAGCGTATTGTGCGCGACGAGACTGTGTCGTCGCACTAGCGTCGGCTCTGCCCACCGCTATGATTCGGCCTCGTGCGGCTCTACTCGTTCTCGTCGTCGTCCTCGTGGTCGCAACGTAATCGATGCTCGATTTGCATTTTGCCAAATGGCGACAGGAAACTCTCTCGTGCGCTGTCCGCGTCGGCCCCGATAACATTCTGTGGAACATATCGTAATTGGTACCGCATATGATTTTCAACCGTTGCAGGTGGTGAAACATATATCGTCATTATAACTCTCTCTCTCGTCGTCCAAATGCGCACAAGAGACACGTCGATTCGCGAGAAGTGCGAGGGAGAGCTCGCAGCACGCGTGCGGCGAGTACGCATTGCCGTCTGACCCACATATTGACTCATTCCACTTCCAGTACCCGTTACGAAATTCTACAATTTTCCCTGCATCTTCTCTTGGCACAGTGAATTCCTACGAATTCCGCATAATCCTTCCGAAGTATACATTTTTCAAAATCCTCCGAAGAAAAATTGACCTCATGGAATTTTCTTCTTCACGAGAAAAATATCTCGACGAGTAACTCGCAGAATAATTTGAAAAATTCCAATTCGAAGAATCCTGTCCTTTTCGTGAAACGTAGCCCGTGGACATGAAGTGGATATTGAGATGTATACAAAATACGGAACTTTTGCTATTACATACACACAGACGAATTGTTTGCGTATTCTCACTTACACTTTTTGTTGTGTGTATACTAATATATAAAAACAACAAACATTGTCAATTTTCGCAGTAGCGAATCGTTAAAAAAAAACAACAAATTATCACTATGTTGATTCGTGCAAAACGATTGTACGAGCAAGCCAGTTAAATTAATTATCGGAAGCACTGTGAAAGCGAAATGTAACTGGTAGCCGATACTCCGAGTATTTGCCGACCTCTTTGAAACAGTCGATTCTATCCGTTAGTTAATAAGCATGCGATCTCGAGAATTCGTGTCGGACTCCTCATCGTCCGATCGGCGTGTATAACGTTATCGGTTTCAAGCCACGCCGACGGAGAATACGAGTGGTATACGTACGTACGAGTGTCAATGTTTCACGAAGAGCCCTTCGATAGCGCAAACGCTACGCGGATAAACGGTAAACGTTTTCCAGATCCGGCCCTCGATCTAACGCGCGTATCAATTGATGCATTGCCGAGCGATGTTTTATGCAGTCGGTTCCGCACCCATAGCGAGCCTCAGCGACGACGGACATGCACGGAGGGACAGCGATAGGCGGTTCGGCTATAGGCGGCCCGGAAAACAATTATTCGAGTCCTGGATAAACACAAGCGCCATATACCGCCTCATCAGAGCCAACTTATTTGTCTATGCAAATCGTCAATCAACGGCCGGCGCACCAGGGGGGGGTAGGATGAACGCTCGTGCGGCGGTGGCGGTGACGCCCCCGCACACTCTGGCAATCGCTGAAGTTTGTATGCACATACCAGAACCGCTCGCGCATCGTCGCTAACCAATACAACTGGCTACTGTACCAGAGTTTAAAGCTTCTGATGGTGGATGTCGATGGCACCGCCACGGCCGTCGCAACACCCGATCCCCAAGCACACATTCGCATTACGATCGTACGAATGTGTCGGATAAGTCGGTTTACTGGTGTTCCCACCGGTGCTTCTACCGAAAAGCTTTGTTCTCCGGCTCGTCCCTGTTTGTCATACACTAGCACAATTACAGGTGTTATGTTCTCCCGTCGGTATAGTATGCGCGCAGTGGATATACGTTTTGGTGAACCGACGGGAAGCGCATACTATGGTATTAGCAATTCTACAGGACTATTTCGCCGTTGACCTAGGGCAGGCCCTCTCTCCCTCCCCTCCGCCGAGAATCGCGCGCTTCTCTAAAAACACAGACTTTTTTTTCAGCTTTGCCAACGCACTCGCACAGCCTAGGCCTGTTCTCTCGTTTTTTCTGGCGATTTTTCGCGTTTCCCCGATATATTTTTTTTTCGCTTCTTCTTTTTGTGTTTTTCGTTTTTTTTTTATATAGCCGCGCTTGATAACCACGTTTTTTACCCCTCGGGAAACCTACAAATTGCGTGCTATTTCGAGGCACGCTCGGGCAGCCTGCGCGACAATTGTTGTTCACGTTGCGTTTTGTTGGGCCGAGTCATTGTCGAGTGTGAGGTGAACTGGAGAGAGGGTCGAGTTTGGATCGAGCATATCGCAGGACGAAATAGAACGGCGAGCAGCGGCTACTGCGTCCAAAGAATCGCCAGAGGGACCGAATTCAATCGAGCGTTCTATTAGGGTTCCTCCAATTACGAGCGAGGATAGTGCACTGTTTTTATCCCCCACCCCCTTGTTTTTTCGTCTGTTTGTTGTTATTGCGAAAACATTGGATACACCGTGTCTATTTCTTTCACGGTCGTTGGATGTCCCTCGTATGCTTAGTCTCTGCGGGTTGGTGCACACATTCAAAAATTGTTGGAAACGAAACCTCAATACCGATTTTCATTGAAAATATTTTTCTTCTGTGAGCTTTCAATATTTATTTGCGGATTTGTGGAATCAGCGCCTCAACCGCTATTTATAGTGTTTTTGGTTTCAAAATTCTGTCTTCCATCGTTTTTAATCGGGCATTTTAAGCACAGTAACAGAGTAAGCGAGGTTGCCTAACGAGTACCTTATCGGGATCTGCTGAAGACGTCGGGCAGTGACTTACACAGCGCTGGTGGCAACCTGACGTCGATTTCGACTGGGAAAAATAGTTCTCTCGACAAAGCCCTATCTGCTATATTGTAATCATTTTCAGAATCTTCCGAATTTTCCGAAAGATCGTGCATGGAATTCTTCATTTTTAAGCCGACTTGTTATCATTTTTGCAAACAATTCAATGCAGTACTAAATAATATGTTTTTCAATAACAAACACATCGATACCGTATGCATCGGGTAACGTAATTGCACGTCTGTACATTGCGTTTGAAGCCTTAGACTCGGCAAAGCCAAAGATCGATAGTTAATTAGTTAATTAGATACCCGTCGCTGGTTCGGTTCGCAGCGAATATCCCACGAAATAATATGACAAAGTCCGGGCGTTCGGATACGTTAAATCCGAGCTGCATTTAACCGCGTTGCCGAGTTTCGTTAGGATTTCGATGTTCCCCAAACCGTCATTAAAATTCATCCTCATTACGAAAAAATTCGTCGAGGCGCGCGAGAAAAATGCTTACGCATGCATTTAACGTCGATCCGATGGTTCGTTTCGTGGCGTAATTATCGACAATATAGAGATGCAAGCGAAAAGGTAATTCCGACGTGCTATCGAGCTGAAATAAAGTGAACAACGATCGCCAACGTGTCTCCCGACGGTGAAAAATAAGCAGAGTATAAGCGGAGTAATCTCGACGTCAAGTAAGCCGATGTAGTCGAAGTTTGTCGATTCTGAATATTTCATAAGAGTCGTTAACCCACGCCTGATGGTTACTTGTTAAGCTCCGCTCGGCACAGCATTACGTTTTGCTCCATCACTGATTCATCACGCCGTCCGTGCATTTCTTCTGCGGCTAATTAGCGAAGCTTTGAATTGCTACCTCCGATCCCTCATGAATGTTGTATACCGCAAGTTACACAATGATTTCTTCAAAAACCGCACTACATGTCTTCATCGATTATTAACATGGATTTATCCGTTGTTGCGGTAAGTGCGTGATGGGTCATTAATTACAGCACAATTAATAATCGATCGTTGATCCTGTGGCTCTAAAACATGATTCGCCCTATTCGTCGCTTACAATCTCTTATTTTATCGAATCGTCACTGTTCTATCAGAAAAGTGCGTGTACTAACGAAACTAAGAGAGAACTTCCGACAATTATGTGGATAGGCAGACAAACGATTGTCGCGGAGCTGGGCGTTTTCGGTCGGGGCTCGGACGACGACTCTTTCTCTTCATCGTCAATGGAAAATTTATCTAATGGCTGGCTGACATTCCCCATTAGGTTTTGCCAAAAGGCCATTCTGACCGGCAGAAAGTCTTCTTCCATGCTAATATCCGGCTCTCGGCCTGAACCGATTCTCATGTAGCGTTGAGCATGATTGTAGGGCTCCCAATCCGGCGTTAGACCTCCGGCTTTTGGTATCCTGGATTTCCGTCAATGAATAAACATAATCAGGATTACAATCCGTCGATATCGGCATTCGTCGTTGGCTCGTTAGAATTATAATACGGTGATGAATACGTACCCGTCTTTGACGAAACTCGACCACAGTTCCGTCATGATATTGACCATCGTCCAATCATTCCCTGTATTGTGCAGCTGAAGATCCGCGTAGAATCTATTCAAGCACGGGAACAAGTAGTTCAAGTCGTCGCTGTGTGCGACCCCTATAACGAAAAAAACATGCTTTTCGATTAATCACGCAAAAATTCCAAATCGAAAATGTTCTTATTTTGTTTTTATTATTTTATTTTTGTGATTTAATTCTCAACAATAATTGTTTGAATTGTTAAATGGCAAGAGACCGTATGTGCATGGAAATAGGATTGAAATTCTTCATTAAGTTCGATTACAATTCGCATGACTCACCGTAACGACGAGGAATGCCGTGCAAATAGGTTTTCGAAAACGTGCCCTCGTAAGCGAACAGATAGAAGTATACACTCGAGTTCATCAATCTCGCTTGTTCGTTAATAGCTTGATAACTTGGATACGTTATCAATCCGTCGCCCGCCATCTTTGACACACAATTGATCGGTATTTCCATTGAATGCCCAACGTTTCTTTTTTCGTCTCGACCATAAAAATAAGATTCTCTGCCTCATTTTACCTGAGTCAAGTTTTGGCTCATATCGATGCCGCTCGAAGCTTCGACTTCGTCAGGAAAGTAGAAGTCTTTCAAGGCTTCTACGAAACCCGTGGTGTTCGTGATGATCTCCTCGCACTCGAGGAAATATATTCCCAAATTTTCGATGTTGTCGACGAAGTGTTCCATGAGCCTTCCGTTCTCGAACAATTCTGCAAATTTCATCGATTTTGACAGCGAAACGAGACGAAGGTATCGTCGAACTTATCGCGAACTTACCGATCGTCTTCAATAGCCCTTCGTCCGCGACCACTCCGGTTATCCATGGAATGTCGCGAAATTCACCGTGTCTTATCGTCAATATGGGATGTTTCGTTATTATCGCATCGGCGTTGTCCACTTCCACCGTCGGACCGAAGTTGCACCAGGGATTCTCTTTCCACACGTGCTGCGGTGACAAAATTATAGTTTTTTTCATTTTTCAGAAAGAAAAAAAAAATACACTACAAAAAAAACGGGTGGTCGATCGTACGAATAAATTAATTGCGTTGATGAGTTGCGACTGAGTCTTGTGCCTGAAGCAACTGAGGATCCTCTCGTCCTCCTCGACAGCCTGATTGTACACAATATCGTCGCGGTCACCGCCCAATTCCTCGAGAAGATATTGCTCGAATTCTCGAATCTTGCTGTTGGTGGTGCAGTCAAGTTCTTTCGCGACAATCAGGTACTTCATTCTCATGAAAAACGGCGGATGAGTGGCCCAAGGTGCGACAGCCGAGCCACTGTGGGTAATGTACTTGTCGAACAGGCCCTCGGTGGTGGGCGACAGGGCGAGATGATGAACAGCCGCGGCTCCGCCACTCTGTCCGACCAATGTCACCATATCCGGATCGCCTCCGAAATCCATTATGTTGCTTTGAACCCATCTTAACGCCTCACGGATATCCTTGATTCCGACGTTTCCCGGAACTTTTTCGGTCGCCGTTGACAAAAAACCTTGGAATCAAACAAACCGATTTGTTTAGCTTCCAAACAACATCTGCTTTTTTGTAACTATCGCCAAATGTAATAACTCGAGTTGACCAGAGAATTGAGCGCATTATTAGTGTTAATAATGTTTAACTTAGACATTTTTGCAATAACATTTGAGGATGAAACGACGAGATGATTAATAATAATGATTTTTATTCAATTATTAATTTCGATTATTATGATTAATTATTATTAGTGATTTCTTGCCCACAGAAGATACCACTGTTTTACTGCAATTAAACGGACGCACGTTAAAATCAGTACCGAAAATTCCGAGACGATAGTTGACGGTGACCAAAACGATTTTTTGGTCCATCAGATAATCCGGGGCAAAGTAGGTGCTGTTGTTGCTCCCTTTGTTGAAGCCACCGCCGTGAACAAACACGAGAACGGGAAACTTTCGTTCACTCGCAATCTGTGAAAATCCTCGAGAGATTAGTCGGGCACCGTTCGAGGTGGCTTTGATCGTGCAAAATTTCCATTCTCTCATCGCTCTTCCTCGGCAACCTTCCCCGTCTGCTTTTCGTGTCTCTACTTCTACTGAGTTAATATTGATTGCTGCACGTTAACGGAATCACGGCGCGAGTAGGTTTTTTTTTAAATACAACTTTTTATTGGACTTTCCTAATAGAATGAAATACTCGTGGGAAAGAAGCTTTCGCGAATTAAAGTCACAACCGACACAAAACAGTAAAGTTTTTCGCCTACTAAGGTGTAAATGTTGAGGATTAAATACATGGAAAAAATTGACGACTCAAGCTAGAAATAGTATTATCGAACTTCGAAGGTTTCGAACAATCTGTCGAAATAATGTTCCAACTGAGACTTGAAATCAGCACAATTTTCGCGACAACGAATTACTTGACTCGTTGCGACTGTTTGTCATCACTCTATTTCGCGAGAGCCTCAATGGGTCAATTAGCGCCGAATCGCAAAGTGACGAGATACTACAACCTCGGATCCATTTAGCTAAATGAATCGTGCTGCCGACTACACGCGACCTCGTCGAATAATTTATCTCGCGTTACCCTGAAAACGCGTGAGACTGGCTTTTTCATGTTGAAGGCTCGTGCTTTTCGCAACGAAGACTCAACGTGCTGCAAAATCGAGACGCGAGAATTTATGAATAATAAAAAAATTTTACCAAAGGACCGAAGACATTGAGATGAAGACAGTCCTCCGTTCCGACAGTGTTCCCAGCGTCATCCAATTGGGCGCACATCGGTCCATCCTCCGTGGCATCGCGAGTGTCGTTCCACTTTTTCGTCCACGGTTTTGGACTCTGTTCAAGCGTTCGCGCCCAATAAAAATGATTATTTCGATATTTTCCAAGGAAAAGTACGATTTCATTATTTTCTAAATATTTCTTTCTTTTTCATATTATCATGATTCATGATTAGGATATGATTTTTATTAAAATTGGAAAGCAAGTATAAAGGATTGCGCGACGAAAAATTTAGTCCACAATTAATAGTCTATTTCTTATTTCAAAGATGAATCCCTACATTTTTGCAAACTGGTGATGCTAAGAGATTACAATAGTGAAAAAATGCAGGTGTTTTTTCGTCGACTTCTAGAAACTTCGCGCGTTTTTTTCATGAAAATCCTGACAAAAACTTTACCTGAAAGCGCAGTTCGCCGACCGGTGGTTCCGCATAAGGAATCCCAAGATAGGCTGCAACGGAAAGATTTCTCGCGCTCGACAACAATTTGCCCCTAATCGTGCCGAAATTTGTATCCACGACTGGAAAACCTCCGCCGTCGACAGTCGCGATTAAAAAAAGAACCCAAAGCGCATGCCACATAACGATCATTCGTTCGTAACAAAACACGAACGAAAGAAGAACGACCCTTATTTTCGAGCCCAAAGTTTGAGATTCGACGCCCGTTTTTTCGTTCTTCCTGGTCCTCGCAAAAGGTTCATCAATGATAGTTGGAAAAAAAAATTGTCAGTCTCACTTACATCGTCGAGGACCCGCGAGAGTCGAGAAAAAGAATCGACCGTTTCCGCGACTTCGAAAAAGCGTACTGAAGTATCGACGAGTTCAGCAATTACCCTTGCTGGTTGGGCGCTCCCTCTACCATTGTCTCTTTCTCTGTCCCTCTCCCGTTGAATACCACTCGGCTGATGGAAAACGCAAATATAGCGGAAAAGCTTTAATTAAACGGCGTCGACGACGCCGTGAGGCTCGAAGTTCCCTCGCTATCGCGATGTCATATAACCGCCGCGATATATCATGCTCGAGTAAACCGCGATACCCTTCTGTGTTAGACCGATCCCACCAACAACGACGATAACGACCCGCCGCTTATGAAATAAATACTTCATACTTATACTTCCATCGAATTAGATTCCGCGTGAGAAACTACGCGCTATTGCGAGTTCGGATACATATGACATTGCGCCGAGTCCGGTGAAACCACAGTAAAAAATATACCTATTGTGTTAGCGAACCACATTTATGTGCAGCATTACAATTGAACGCTCAGCGTTGAAGCTTCTTGGGCATTTTTTTTTTATCAGAATAGCCAATGTATTGTACTTTCCGAGCATTACGAACCGAAACTCCTATTATTTTTTTATTCCATGTTTATTTTTATCCCAATGGGAATATTCGAAATTCGCTGGGAATCTCACTTTCAGCTGGGACTTCAACGATACAGCTCTCTTGAGTTAAAAACTTTATGAGATGTATGTCTACTAAAAAAAGCACGATACGAAAAACGTACCGGTTTTGGTGTTTCCACTGTAAACAGAAAATCATCATTTGTGAACGAGGAAAAGCCGAGATTCGTCATGATTGGATTATCGAATGTTTTTTTTGAAGCATCGATATTTCATTGCGGTGATGCGTAAATATTTTTGGGACGCAAAAACTGAAATTAATGATTAAAATCCTCCTCATGCAGGAATCTACCAGGAATGGGCTTTATTTATGACATTAATATTGCAATTTTAGCGTGTAGTCAGGATCTCGCCCTATCGATATAAATGCAAACATTTTCGAGACACTGCTAAAGGTTTTATTTAATAAGCGCTCATTGAAAGAACTCGATACTCTTTAAAACTAGTTACCATAGGAGTTCGCAGTCAATGGTAATTTTTCTTCAAAGGAATGTACTTTTCTCTCGGTAGATGGCGATAGGAATCTCGCGAATGATAAAGCGGCCGCGTTAGTAAAATTATCACCGACACATCGCGTATACGCATTGAAATCTTACAATATTTCATCCGGAACATCTGTAAAGCCGGATCCGACGAACTAGGCCTTTTTTCGCACGAAATACCGTACACCCTCGTAATCGCAATCTCTCGCGAAGCTTTCAATTTCCTACCCAGTGAAACACCTGCCTGTAACGTCGTCTCTTAGCCCGGTCGCAATGAGATCGAGAATCAATCAGAAGGATTCAATCGTAGCCTTGATGTCCCACGCCAAGGCTACGATCTGTGCAAAAGGGGGCGAGGGTGATCTTGGTCGAGAGTGGTTAGCGGTAAGTTTGTTGACACTGCGAGACACTGAGGGGAAGTTGTATCTCGAGCTATCTCCTTTCGTCGGATTTCATTTACGAAATGTACCCCGCGAGAGAAATCTCCTCGCCCTCTCCGACTGCTTGCGACTGACGAGCACGAAATAGCGTCGAGAATTGCGCCCGGTTCGAAGAGCCAAATTAATTTGATTACACGATGTCAAACCCTGGTTTGATAATGTATTGCAGGAAATTGACTACAAGATCCTCGATAGTCGTGTAACAGTATTAGAGGATTTCTTATCAATCGCGCGAAGCCGTCGACATTCGGTATTCAATCTTTCTGTTATCATAGCTCAATAAATTACCAAATGCAAAGCTTCAAAATCTCTGTCTCGTAAATCACTTTATTCAAAACAGTTCCAAAATGTCCAAAAGTGTTGAACGAGAAATAAAAAGAAAGCTCATTGAAAGCAAAACGGCAATAAAATCTCAAAGTCTAATGATACGAGAAAACACTTTCGTGCAGCCTATTTTAGGAAACACGTGGATCACGCCTCTATTTCTTCTCGTCGCGACTAATTGCTGGCCTCGTGTAGTAGGTGTGCTTGCGCATAAGTGCGATGACTCGCCGCGGCGATGAAGAAGACCGCGAGACCGCAGAAGTGATACGGCGAGCCGGGCTAGACAGCCGCAACGGGGTTTTCTCCCGGCGGTCGACTTCTGTGAATTACTGGTTCGCGGATCGCTTTATCGCCGGTAACGAGACACGTCGCTCGTTCTCTCTCTCGAGATTCTCCCTCTTGTGCTCTCTTCCTCGGTCTCGTTCCGGAGCTTTTCTTACTTTGCGACGCTTTTGTGTCACACCAATTAGGTTCCGGAAAAAGAGGCGAGCCCGAAGCTTTTATTTCTGGTTCCCGATGTATTATAGACTCCGCGCCGTAATCGCTCCCGCTCTTCCCGATTCCTCTTCGTCTCTCGTTTCTCTTCTTCTCTCGTTGCTCTTCTTCTCTCGTTTCTCTTCTTCTCCTCTTCGCCGCTACTTTCGTTTCTAACGCGACCAATTTACATTGGTGAATCCACGATGGAACAATTCGCGGTTCTGTCCTCACATTGAGGTACGCAACGTAGAGTATTGTCTGGCTGCGCTGTATATTCGACACTAAATCGAAATTGGGGTGCGGTTTTCGTCACCGACCTTGCCACTGCGCCACTAGGCTAACGTCTGTTACAGACGCTTGCGGTCGAGGAACATGCTATTGCGCGTCGTATAAACGCGATGAGATCTATCCGCTACCACCGCCGGGACTTGGAATTACATCTTCGAAATTGGTTATACGGCAATAACAGAACTATCGGGGGTTCTTGACGGCAACTCGAGCGCTTCGGCTATGCTTCCACCGAAATGAGCGAAAGCGTAAACAACACAACGTAAATACGCTTGCATCACACTGCACCGGTCTCCACAATACCGGCGCTTATCGTCACGTAACTGTATTATTCACGCTTACGACGAACTCGAGTATACCCTAAGAATTGTGATTTCTTACTTAGGTCGTCTATTCTAATTTTTTTTGCAGTCTTCGACACTGAACGAACACGTTTTTTTTGCTTCGTCTCTCCGTTTCGAACTCGATCGAGATCCTCTTCAGGAATTTAATATTTTTTCGTAATAATTATAATAATAATAGTAACTATGCGGCATTTTGTATTAACAACTCCTAAAGCAAGGAAGCGTTCTCGGATATGAGTATATGGATATCGAAAAAATTCCGTCGAGCCAAGAATTTTTCTGTGCTTTTACGGCACAAAGCTGAAGCTGTTGAAAAATCGTTGTAAGCCTTCGAAAAATGCTCTCTCTTCCGAAATCCTTGGGCAAGCATCGAGAAGGGATGCTCGTTCAGGGGTGAAAAGTTGGAATGCCGACAATGATATACGCAAAGTTCCCCTCAGGCTAACTCGTTCGACGTGGCTACTTTCGATGCTCGGGTATTAGGCATAGTCGGAAAGCTGCCAGGGCGGTAATACCCGGTCACGCCCGGTGTGTTTCCGGCAAGAAAGCAAGAGCATACCCGTCGTCCCGGGGCACTGGTGGGACCCGGTCCGAGGCGAAAGCCAGCCCGACCCTGCCGCCGGGTGATGAATCGCCTCGAGAGATTAATGCATTGCCTGTGTGCAGTTTGTTAGAGTGAATAACGGCCCCCCGTGCAATAATGATATCGCTATTAACTTGTCCGCGAGCGGTTCATTTTCCTACTTCTCGTACGCTGTGCATTACTTCGCTGACCCACAGATTGGCCGACACACTCGTTGGCCCTTCACCAGTCATTGGCAAGAGCTTCAGCGACTTGTATTAAAGCGGGGAACAAGAATGAAAATAAGCATTCTCAGAAATAAGCGAACGCTCGCATCAGGCTTGGCGCATTAACTCGACAGCGTTTCAACATGGTGATGAAATGTATACCAAAAATTATTCGAATAATATTCAATTCAGGTTTTCATATAATTGATTTATTATTATTATTATTATTATTATTATTATTATTATTATTATTATTATTAATATAAAATGTTAATCTAATAAATCATTGTCAATTGAAAAGATATATTTTTAAATATGATCATTATATGAATTTTTTTGGCTTCGTTCAAAAATTGTCGTAATTGCGAACAACTTTTGTCGCATAATTATCCCAGATATTATCAGTCGTTTCGCTGGAATGGTCGTAGTAAGTGAAAATCCCTTGTTTATTATAAACAAATTTGTCGTAACCTTGTTAGAAAAAACTAATGCAACTGAATTTTCGGTCGAGCGAGTTAAGCATCGAGGGTCGAAAGGCAAAAGACGAAAAGTAGTTGGAGCAGCGGCACGGGGGAGCAACGGTCCGGTAACGGGTTAATGAAGTATTTAACATTCAATTACAGCGCGCGCGGTCGGCTTCGTTCTCAGTTCTTACTTGCATGCCGTTGGTAGTCGGTGTGTTCTATTCGCGTTTGCCCTCGTGCGCCATCATTCTGTCCTCAGTCATTCGCGTTTCGCTCTGGCCTTGTTTAAAACACGGCGAGCCTTTGCGCGAAGCTTTTCGTCTACCGCAAATCCCTGCAGGATACACACGTATACACGGAGAAACGGCGAGAAAACGGGACGAACGGAACGGTTCAAAGCTGGTGGGGCTTGATACGTCGAGTTATAATGGGCACATACATACGGGGGGGAGGAGATACATATACGCCACAAATGAGTAGTCATACAGGATCGTGTAACAGCATCCCTCGCGCAAATACAAACGTACCTTGATAAATATTCGACGCTGAAGCCTTCGAGATCCGCGTGTGCGTGCGTCCCGGTATCGCGGACCCGCTGGAACACGAGAGTTATATACGCGAAAGCTGCTTCGTAAATTAAATAATTTCGTGTCCACTATTCCGCGTACATATCTGTATGGCAGGCGGGGTGGGGCTGGGGGCGGGTGCATTAAGCACGGCAAAGTTGTAATCCCCGAGCGAGAGGGAGTCTCTTCGACATGCGTATCCAGAAGCCCGTGTGAATTAATGCACACAGATACGGAATAATATTGTTGTTTTCCGCGATCCCGCAAACATTGTGCATCATATATTCCGTCGGTCCGGGGTTGTATTAGGTGAAATATTTTCCGTTAAACTCGCCATCCCGTTTAATTATTACGATCAATGTGTACAATGATTGAAAGCGCATTAATCACGCTTCACGATATAACGGTGAAATAGTCGATGCGCCCGATGCAACGACGTAAGCGGATTTCGCCGATCGCGTTCAATGTACATGTACTATATATTTTTTTGTCTTTATTTCCTTCGTGAGATTTTTGTTTTTTTTTTTCATGAAATATCGCACGAGATTAGGGATGTTTTTTTATTTTGCTGCCTGCGCGACGTTCCATTGTCGACGCTTGTAAATGTTTTTTCGGTCAATTCTCGTTTTACAAAAAACATGGATTGTGGATTTTGATTGAATAGTCCAGCAGAGTTCTATTCATTTCGAAGGAAATACAGATTTTTGAAAATAAAATTTTTATTTTGCATACTTTGAGATTTTTTTATTGAAAGACCAGAGGCCCGAAGAGCTCGCGCGCTCGCGGCCGTTCTGCGACAACAACTTCTCCTTCATAGTAATACTAATACATAGTAATAAGAAAGTGCGTCATTCATCACGGGCTTTTAGGCGCATAAACTGTTCGGTCATTCACCATCGACTATACCGTACCACAATATTCCCAAGTTTGTTAGATAATCGTTTTCGTTAACGCGTCGGATATTTCATGCTTGGTTCGAGGCGCATCGATTCGTGAGTTTTATTACAAACGCAGTGCAATGCCGGCCAAACAGAATATCATCATCGAATGGTCTACTTAACCAGCTATAGTATTCGTATCCACCAACTTTACATGGAGCCGCGCATGGTGCATTTTATCAAACGCGCATCGTGAACGACGATGGGTAACGTATTACGATGCCGGATACTCGAGTCCGCGCAACCGTATAGAGATATGGAGATATATAGGAGTTAACAGCCGGATTTTAATGTCGCTTTAACGATCATATATCATTTCATTCAGTGTGGCTCGTAACCCGTCCGTCCTACTGGCCACTTCTTCCCTTTTCTCCTTCTATCCGATTGAACAATACCGAATCCTCCCTTTCTCCTTTTTCCAGTCTGCTGTACAGGACGCGACAAAACTACGTTCCTTGTGCTAAAGAGCCGTGTTGTACGAATGAAATTTCCAATTCTCGATTAAAGTTTACTATTCTATTAACGCAAGACCATGTTTATTGATTTAATTATTATTATTAATATTTTTTAAAAATGATATATTATTATTGTTATTATTGATTTTATTTATATTTTTATTGATTATTGGAGAACTGACCGTAATTGCTAAGATGTACGAAACGAAATCGGATTTGCATCCGATTTGAAGGCATACTTCAATGGCATAGCTTTGGTCGTTATCCGATTCACGAGTATTCAGCACAAACTGGAAAAAAGACGGTGATCCGCCGCGCTACGCGTACCTGCTTCCCGTTCAATCGCTTCTACATCGTTTTACGACCATCTCGTAGCTCCGTTCAGAGGTAATTCTTCGTCCACCTTCTTTCATTTCCCGATATCGGTCATCCGGATCTTTCCATAGCGACCACACAACACATATACTTTATCTGTTATGGCGTTGCGTACTCTAAAGCTCCGCACGACTCTGCGTCATTCCAAACTTATACTGGTCAAGCTTTTTGCGACAATCTAATGGGCTTTCAAGCTCAGAAAGACAATTGACGATGGCATTTATTGCAGACGCTCCCCTTTTTCTAAATCCTTTTCTGAATCGATGAGACGAGAGTAAAAAAACATTTTAAAATATACGATGGACAGTTTCAATAAAAATGGTAAAATGAAAGTTCGAATTGCAATATTTTTAATGTTACTAATTTGATACTTGCAATATATCGAGGCTATAAGAAGGCTATGAAATTTTTTTGAATCAGCCAATGAAAAAATGTCCACAACTTTGAGGTCTATGAAAATTATTTCATAGACCTCACGCGCTTCGTCAGCGCCGATGTATTGTGCTATGACGATAATAAGAATACGTTCCTCGACACAAAGTTTTCATAAGTTTTCGAGGATCACGGTGCAACTCATTCATTAACGAGTCAAAGCGCAGCGAACGAAGTCCACGAGTGTACGCGCAGTATCCAAGAGTAGACCTAATATATACACGCGACAAACCACCGACCGAATAAATATATTACTAACGATAGGTAAATAGCGGATGGATGGTTACAAATCGGGCGCGAAATACGTACGCCGGGGTCCTCTGTGAGCGTTGTCGCATAATTTCAAAGCCACCGGGGCGAAAGCCCCCGTAACAACCCCTTCTCCCTCTCTGCTGGTGCTCTCGAACACCCTCCCCCCCTCCCCCTTTTCCTCCCCTGCTCAACGCCGACGACACACGTCGACCCGTGCACTCACTCGTGGTGTTCCGATTCGCTCTCGCGCTCGTTCAATGCAAATTTCTCTATGCAAAATCCTGCCATCCGGGTGAACCCACCTGCATTCCTCCCTCCCCATATTTTCTATGCCCCGTACGTATTCATGCATATATGTATACGCGAGTCCAGGAGCATCGCGAGTCAGGGAAACCGGGGAACACATACGGCAATCGACCATGCCTAGTCGAGTTTGTATGCCTTTCGAATAATTCCAGATAGAACCGAATTCTTTTTTTTTTACGCGCTTCGTAATCATATTCGTATCAAAAATCTATGATCTTTTTTTTTCTCACCGAGAGAGTGCTTTGAAATTGTGATTTTTCGATGTTGTTGTTGTTCCAATCGACATTTCAATATCACGGTCCTCAGTATTATTTGACGAAGTTCGAAAAGCTTTCGAAAAAAAATTGTCGAACTGATAAAACGTGTGTAAATGAATTTTCAAAAAAATGTTTGTACTCCGCTGTCTCGTGTTTCGGTTCGGGTGCTTTTATCGTATCGTTACCTTGCGATTTTCCTCGGCGTTATTTCCATACACAGATTTAATAATGTACTAATTGTCGAAAAATTCACGGAGTCCGAAAGACTTTTTGTGAACAAAAACGTGTATTAATGTACGCCACGTAATTAAATAATTTGTTTCAAAAAAATCTCCCAAAACAAAACCGTCAAGTCATTTGATCCAAGTAATAGTAATTTGTGTATTAAATTTCATGAAATTTAGTTCACGTCTTCAAAAATGCAAAAATTGAGTTGGTTTTACAAAATACTCAGTTGAATACGTGCAATATATTTAATTTGTTCAAGGCGCTGATCAATTTGTTGGACCCTTCTTTCCGTTAAACAACCAATCAATGTTGAGAGTATCCAAATTTTTGTTTGCCTCGACCGAGCTTTTTGTTGAACCAGCGGGAAAAATGGCTCAATGTATGTTTTTACTTTTGAGTTATTATATTTTTTTATAGTCAATGCCGCATGTGCATAAATAACTGTTTCATGACTCATTTGATTTCATTGCTGTATTTTGAGTGGATTTTTTTATTTCTTTTTTATCATGATGTACTTAATCAGACATTTGGGGGTTTGCGCCTGATTCATTTGCAAAAGTTTAACTACTGCGAATAAAAAAACCCAGAATTTTTACCGACGATCGAAATTGTGTCGGTCCTATATTCGAAACGATTTTTCCGGTAATTGATGTTGACACTTTAAAAAAAATTGCCGGCGGATACGGCTTTGATGTAACGTTACTAAACTTTGCGCCGGATACGGCATTGATGTAACGTTACTAAAGTTTGCGCCGGATAAGAGTGGATACCCGAGAGACATGTGGAGCTACGAGCGAGCTAATGGTAATCCTACCTCGGCGAAATGGTCCTGAGCCGGTAGCTACAGAAGCTTTGGATTCTCTTGTAATACGCGCACTCTCGCACAATGGATTTCATCCCGAACGGGTCTTGCGCACCGACTGCACGGTAAGTCGTGAAATATGCACCCACGTCATAATTAATAGAGAATATAGAGACACGCGTCACTAGTAATATCTTCGTATGCAAAATACTGAAAACCATGGTGTAATTAATCGGAACACCGGGGCCATTCGAATCGCATTCCGAACTCTATTTGAGTAAAAAAAAACCTTTAATCAACACGACAGCAGCTCCGTGGTCGGCTATGTATGTGGTACTACGCATCAACGCTGTGCAACGACGGGGCTACAGGCTAAGCTTCGTATGATCGATAATTCGTTCTGCTAATTTGTAAAAGTATCTTCGAACAGCCGAGTCGAGCTGAACCTCAACGCTAATCATGTACACATTTTTGAGCATAAAGGTATTAAATTTATATCACACAAAGTGCGAAACGTATATAAATATTATTCATTTTATTATTAAAATACGAAAATATTAATTAATAATAGACGGTAGAAATATTATTATTATTACTGGCTATAGATAGATTATCTTAGCTCGGTTAATGCGAATTCCCTTTGAATTATATTTAAAACGTTCGTCGCAGACGTTTTACGACGAAAGCGATCGCCTTGCGATCTCATTCAATTTGACCAGTATTATATTTAAGTTAAAAAAAATTGAATGAACATATAATTAGATAGAATAAGGTATGTGAAGTAGATCCGACAAATATTGAATAAAGAGAATATTCATCAAAATAAGACAATTTTTTTGCAAAAAGAATAAACATGGAGCTTCCGGATTGCCGTACAGTTACGACCGTCTCCGATTTCTGGAGATTGTGAATATCCTTTTTTTTATATTATCTCGATGGCACGTTTGTTGGAAAAAAACTATTTATACCCTGTGCCTTATCAACAATAAGATTACTCGCCGTTGTTACTATGATACGCACGGTTTATGGAGAGAAAGGCTTGAACGGTTGTGTGCGCCTCGTGTGACGAATGCGCAAGGTACGAGACGACAGGGCCGCACATAATTTCCGACGTCAAACTCGCATCGTCATCATCATTATCATCATCGTTCCGCCTACTTGAGGGATGAGCCGCAAGAGCCAAGGTAGGTTTGCTTCTATGTTTCTCCTCTCCCGGCGCGGCCTCGCCGTCGGGTCGCGTCGTCGGAACTCCCAAAGCGGCTCTGTGCCGTACCAATAGCCAGTAGTATAGCACAACGTGCGAGAGGGCGCGTAGGCCAGCATAGCGCGAACTGGAAACCGACGCGGTAACGCACGCGCCGGGCAAGCGCATCGTTCTAGCCCGCATATCAAATGGTGCGTATCACGGGATACAAGCAATTCCCATCAACCAATATTGTCATGTGGGTAATGAACGGACGGCCCGATGAATAAACATGCGAGCCTCGCCGCGTGCACACTTCGACCGTCCGCGATTTGACGGAGATGCCGACAAGAGATCAGAGGGGCGGCGCACTGAAGGCATCAACCACACCTCGTCGCGAAATGCTGTCTGTCCGTCAGCCCTCGATCTGACCGGGCCAAAGACAAAATCTGAAAAAAAGAACAAATTCAATTGATACAATGAAGTAGATTTTTTTTGCAGCATTTGCAAACCGGTCGATCCATTGTGATGAGATTCAAAGATTTTTTTGGGGTAAAAAAAATGTTAAATGATTTGAAACATGGGAAGGGAAGATTGTCGCGTTGGGTCATCAAGCGTATCTTTAATGGCCGAAAATGTTGTATTTAATCGAGAGGCATGCGCAAGGTTTGGTTGAAATACTAAAAGTGAATGAGGAAAGCTGCTGTCACGAGTAATTAACTGATAGAGTGAGCGAGAACGCGAAGGGAGAGAGAAGGCGCAGGGGCGGGGATTGGAACACGAATAAGGTATCGCGAGACTAATAGCTATATACAGATGTGCATGGCACGAATGTATCATATGGTACAGTAAATACATATACGCTTATATGGGTTACTCCGTGCCGAATCAATGCGCTTTCGATGTACAGCATTTTATTCTTAACTTGGAATCTTTATAGTGAAGAATAACAAAAAAATGTATTCAATTGTCCAAGATTATAAAATTATAACGGGAATTCTGAACAAAATTTTGCAAGTTTTCCAAACGCGCCCAAACGCGACGAGTCGATTTCAATCTTTTTTTCACTGACTTCCACTAATTTTAATGAATGAAACTTCCCCAACCGAGTCAACCGAAACGTTTGAAAAACATTGTATTAAAAATTTGTTTTTCGGTGTAAAAAATGTGTGTTAGGACTTCTCTTCTGCCACCGACCTTGTATTAATCAATAGCCTTCTCTCGTATGCTTGCTCAGAGTCGCTAGGCTGATAATAGCTGGAACCCGTAAAAAACCAAAAAATTTGTTAAGAAATAGGTTTAAAAAATTGTTCAACCAATCATCTAGTGACTCAGCCACCTGACGAAAATCGAACTTCTTAATTTTTTCGAAAACGTCGCATTTTTTTTAGAATGTCTTCGATTTTCCAAGTTTCGCTTTTGGAAAAAAATGTAATCGATACTTGGGAAGATGTTCGATCGATTTCGCCGAAGCTTTTTAGCAGTCCTGCCGAATGTTCCTCCGAACTCTCGTGCCCGGGGATCGGGCGAATTGATATGACGCGGTGCAGCCCATACAGTAGCGTGCGCAAGGACCCCGAAAGGCCTCTGTGTTTGCACGCGCGTTTTACTACCTTTGTCATTATAATTATAACTCATACAATGGAAGGACGCGTCTACGCGGAGACTATATGCATCCGCGCGAATAACCGATTGTAATGCAATGTCGGATATGTATGCGCATGCATTCGCAGCAAAGGAGGATAGAGACCGGAAACGTTCGTTATCGATAATCGCTTAAGCAGCTACCGCGTTCGACGTTCGTCGATGCGTACGGGGAATGGCACGGGCGAACTATTGCGGCGCATAGTCGGTGAATTAGCGTCGGCAAAATTATTGTTCGAGTATTTGCTGTATTTGCCTCTCTGCCATCGTTTCCGAATCCGCACGCTGTAGTATATATTATGCAATATGCATGCGCAAGATTGTTTCTGTCGTAATTGTATCGGATCAACCACTGGAGAGATCTTATATCTTCGATTTTTCGCAACTACGGTATAGAATAGATTTTATTTAAATTGGCGGAGGATCAAAGAATTTTCCGTACTCTCGGAAATTTTTCTGCAGTCGATCGAATTGCATCCGCTTCGTCAGTAAACATTATATACCCATGTTTTACGATTGTTTCGGAAAAAAAAATCATTATCCGTATAAAATGCCGAACTTTACCCTGGAATGAATCTATCTGGCGATTTTTTAATTGAGATTCCGCTTTCTACCTTCTACCCCTGCGTCTGTAAAGTTTTTGCGGATATTTTACTGAACACTATGGAAAAATAATCTTCCGCTTGGCCATTGTGTTTTTCATATTGAATTACCATCGTATACCCTGGCGGCTTTTAACGAACCTTTTCCACCCCCATTGTGGTTCCTAACACTTCCTATCCGCACTTTACGAAACTACCTAACTTCTAGTGCATCCGCATAAGGCTCCAAAAAATGCAGGGTGATAGTTCGACTGTGAAATACAGGGGAGAAAAAATTATTTTCTCTTATTTCAGGTGACTCAGTCCCGTTAAGTGCGTACCCTAAAGTCTCAGAAAAACTGGCCTTCCGCTCGACGGATGTCAGCCAATCCGCGGCCAGGCGGACCCATCCAACTACTGCTCGGAAGTAATTTTTCTTGACTTTCGTGGTCGCTGCACACCGATCACGCATCACCCGCTGCCGGTTTTTCCATATGGCCATTGTATAGAACTCGACTAATTGGTTTCGCCACTTTGTATGCTATTTTGGCTCGAAGCTGAAATAAAATGGTCCATAAATCGTTAGCGTAACGATAGAAGAATGTACGGATTGTGTATAAATATAAGCATAGATGAATACCCGCTGCTGGCGGTACATATAACGTCGGGTGTGGATTACACGCGTGCACGCACAACGGAACAGAGACCCGGCGTAGCAATTCGGGGTTGCCTTTTAATTCGTTAGGTACCGCATTGCCGGAGTACCCGTATAGGGTAGAGGCTATTCGCTCGCCTCGTAGTGTAATTAATTAACGCGTTGGATTAATAATGGTAATGTAACCACAGAACGGTGGTGGTGATACCGGCCGCGCCTATAGGACGCACGCGAATTCAAAAGTGATGCGGCGAGCGAGTGCGCGGCGTCGGTGCAAGTTACATTGATGCGGAGTCCGCACTGTGAAGGGCCGGAAAAGGGCGCAGAAACGCAGAAAAGGGATCTATGAAAGCGTCACTCAATGCTGGCTCCGAATGTAGATCGAACATGATTGAATGTAACAGCCGCAAGAGCTTCGCATCGAATTTTTTTTCACCGTCGAATCGTTTTTTATTTCACTGTCGGATATATTATTTCGCAAAAAATGTTTCTTTTTACCTCTCGATTTCAATGAAAAATTCATTGCGAATATCCGGGAACGTCGAGAGACAAAAAATCACTTTTAATGAAGAGAATAAGAAAAATTCTCGGAAGGCGCGTTCATTTGCAAATGAATTTCTGGAATAGTTTTTGTTGTGAATTATCTTATGAAACACGCATTTGTTTTTCCGGCGCCGAAAATATTCGGCCGAGGTTGGTTTTGCGGGATTCCCATTTGCGCGCTTACGAATCCGCTCGTTATGTCTGCGAATCCGCGCGAGCGACAGTCACGAGACAAAGAGATTCTCGTTTCGTTATTCCGCAATAAACCGCAACAGTCCACGACGGTCTACGGAGCTCGTCTACCGGCGTGTCACGCCATCCCTTTGCGCACCGCCTAGACGGGGAGAGATGGGTAACAATTTCCGGAAATGCGTAACTGTATCGCCAAGGAATTTCACGAGAAACGAATACGCGAGCCGGACAGGACGGGCGCGTGGTCAGGATTTTCCGTGCGTCGAACGCAACGTCGACGTTAGTTAGCGCTTGTTCCTCGGCAGACAATATCGCCGTTACCCATTCCTTTGAGGAAGCTGCACTACAACTGCACACAGGAAAGCCCGCGCAGTTCCGAATGAGCTCTTCGCTTCGCTTTACCCATTCACTCGGACAACACCGATCGGCCTCTTTGTGCGAGCTTGTAAAATTTCAGGAAGGTTTCTCACGGCCATGACGCGAGTCTATCGGCGAAATTTCAACTTCCGGAAAGCTCCGAGAGTTAGTCTGATCGCACAATGGTTTCGAGGGGACTGTCAAGCCTTACAATGTAAGCAGATACGCGTGCGTATATCTGTATGCATGCGATACAGGAGAGAAAGGAAAAGGGACGTCCGACGAACCTCGAAAGGACCGGCGAATTGGTTCAAGAGTTCACCGCGGCAACTCTCCTCTTGCAATTTGTCGTACGGCGCGAAAAGTTATACTGAAAAAAAAAGAAGAAAAATAAACATCAATGTCGGTGCAAAATTTTATGAAAAATTTTTCGTTCTCGCATGCATGCGCGCTAAACTCAGCGAGGAAGCGCGTAAATAAAATAGGCGGTCGTTTAATTGAAAAAGTGACCTACCACTGCGAGGAGCATCAAACTTTTATAATGCCGGAGGCAGCGGCCGCATGACCGCATGTGTATGTATAGGGCTGACGAATGTACACATCCAGTACCGGAAGCGGAAAGCCATGACGCACCTCGAACGCGCACAAACTCATTAATGGAGTATCGTTGCAAAAGAGTTTTCGAACGCACTGTTTCCCAAAGCGATGAGAGTTCATTACAGTCGCTTCATATCCAGATTTTCCGCTCTTGCCTGTTTTACAATATTAAAAAAAAAAAAAAGAATTAAAAATCGTTGAAGCTCGAGGTTAAATACGAACGGACGCATGATACGGCGCATTTTTGTATTCTATTTCCATCGCGAATGCGAATTTATCGAACGGAAATTCAGTTAGTTTAACGAAGCTGAATATTGTAATTAAAAACGACCGATAATAACATTCGATATTACCAATTACCGGTTGGGCTACCATTTAATGCTGTTGTTAATGAAAAATAAAGAATATCCGCGATTTTCCCATTCGCATTCGAAGAATGTGTTACTCGACAAAAATCGCCGCATTTTCGATACTCTATATCGACAATATGTGATTAATGAATTTCCGAGGAATGCAATAAATCCAGGCATTCCCGACCTTATTTTTGGATAAAACAGGCGGTGGATTTTCTCTATTTTTGGGCCACCGACGATCAATGTCGATTCGATGAATATTCATCTGCCATTCCTCTTTCGAATGAGACACGAATTAGAAAGTATCGCCGAAAAAAATTCGAAGCTCTAGGTAAAGGCAAAGGCTTGTGTGATATCATTCGAATGAAAAAAAAAAAAAAATCTTGGGTTGTATGTGAGATGCGTGGTTTTGAAAGTTGATCTCGAAGCTGCGAATCCCATCACGAAACAGTTTTTTTTGCCGGTAATGGTGGTAGAAAGGAAAACTAGAACGCGGTCGATCGTCGAGCGCTTCGCTTCTTCAGCGACGTACGAGCCGCAGTAACAAACTCTAACACCTGAAGTTCCATGTGACACTATATGCAAGATACACACTGTGCACGCGAGCTTCATCATGAATTATTTTTCCCCGTGCCACCGTACGATTGCAGCATGCGCTCCTTTCACGCGTCACAACTCACTCGATCTTCCTCTATCTTTGTCCGAAGCTGAAAAAAAAAGAGAAAAAAAAGCGAAGACCGACATTCGTGAGATTATGGAGCGTGCATTATTATGCGCATGTATTACAGATATATCCATGCACGCGCGAACGTACGACACTCGAGAACTTCTGTGCTCTGCCAGGCGCGAGCTTCGCCGAAGTTCATAAATCCATTATTATTTCGTTGCAACAAATTCCCGTCCTAGAGTGTATAAGCCGAGTTATATACTTCGATCCCGCGGGGGCTTGAAAAACTTCGTGGTTGGTACTTAATCGAATAGCCTTCTTTTCATTGCGCTAACGTCAATTTTTAACGACGACTGGCAACGAACTAGAAAAGGAAATGGTGACAAACACGATTGCAAAACCGATCCCGGCCTTTAAAAATAAATAATTGCAGATATAGAAAACGAAAGAAAATGCGTTCATTGTTTTCCAAAAACGCGGGCAAATTCAATTTTTCGGTCGCAACGAAAAAAAGTGTAACGTGTTTGATTATGTGTTGCATCGACGAAATCATGCGAGAAAATGATGGTACAAATTTCTTTGACAAAAAAAAATTCTATCCCTACTTGATGATAGTCCTTGAATGGAAATTTCAGACCTTCGCGTACCTACAATGAAAAGATATGATCACTTAAAAAAAAACTGACGATTAGTCGAGATTAGTAATAATTCCCAAAATTTGTTTGCCCAAATAACTGTTCGTTCTCTCGACTGATTATTTTTAAATGTATCGTCAAAAGCAAATATGTAGATAATGCGTGGATCAATCGCCAGGATTTAAAGCTTTTCACGAAGATACGAACTTTGTATTAGACTCTTCACTCGGACGCTTCGGTTTTCAGATCGCTCGTGATCGAACGCGATAAAAAAAGAAAATTACAAAAACGAGAAAGGAACGACGTGCGTGCTACTCGGTCGTTATAGATACGAAAAAAGAATACCCCGTTGCAAGATGATTGATTCCCAACTCGCCCTCCCTCGATCGGGGAAATCTTCGTGTACTACCGTTATGTCGTTCTTTGACGAAATCTACTTTGTACTTGGGGCGTTATTACGCAGATAACATCAATGTTTCGATCCGAGATATTGAATTGAAAGCGTTCAAACGGGGAAACATTTGGTCGCGATGTATCATTCGATACTTGGAATGTGATTGAGGGTTGAATTCCGAGTGGAGGATAAGCGGAAGTAACGCGAAACCGAGTCAAAGTATGTTACATGGACCAGATAATAAAAAAAAAATGATGACCCGTGTTCCGACCCGTACAGATAGCGGAACGGGGGCACACGATGTCTGGGCTTTGCCGCACAAGCGGCATTGTGTCAGTCCGTTCCATCGAAATGGAGTACGTACATTGGAATCGTGACTACTCGCGCGAAAAAGAAAAAGGATTTTGGCGCAACGAGGGAAGGCCAGAAGTCACGGGGAGGAAAAAAAAAACGAGGGTTTGATGCATGAATCGTTTGGACGATGAAAGAGCCCAACCGGTCGATGCCCTTCCGTGTTTTCCGCAGCTTTAAAAGCCGATGCACGCCGCAAACATTATATACCGCAGCCACATACCGTGCGGGCTACATACCGAAGCGCACAATATTATACTATACCCAACCATCAGTCAGCTATGTTTAACGGGGTATCGGAGTTTCCGGTGAATCGCTATTGGTAAGTCAAATACAAGAGCGGAGTGAGACTGGAAGGTAAAAAAAAAAAGAAGCGAAAAAAAAGGGAAGATAGAATAGGAAAACTCGCGAGAGGGTACGAATTGAATGGAAGAGGATAGAGGAAAAGTTGGCCGAACGCCCGAATCCGTGCGCGCCTAAAACCAAGACCAATACGAAGTATAACTGTGTACACACATACCACAGTTGATAGAACTTCGCGGGAGGCTCTAAGGCCGAAAATTCAGTCCAGCGTGAACTCTCCGCTGCAGTTCTCGAATGATCTCACAACTCGCGTCTGCTCAGGCGACAAGTCGTTTAATCAAACCGCATCACGCCGCCGTGTTAGAGTTCTGTTGCAACGAGGATTCTGTTGCTTCCTGCCCGGCAGACGAACGATTCCGAGGCTACGCCGGGTCGGTTGTATACTCAGGATTTGCTCGTACCGCATCGGTAAGAGCCACTGCTAGACGGCGACAAGTATTTCTGCCTCGCGGTCTCGTCAATCACTGCGAATCATGAGAATCCATATTACTCTCGTGAAATGGGATATAACGAAAGTGCGATTGCATGTTGGAAGGTTATGCGCGTATGGGCTATTTCGCGTTAAACGAATGCGACACCGATATTCGCATGAGTCTCATAAAATAATATATATGAATACGGAAAAAATGTCTGAAATATATTTTATACATATTCATGAAAAAAATGAAATATTACTTATGGACTTAACGACATACGTCTAATTCATTAATATTTGTAAACCATTTTCTATAATTGTACATTTTTGTACAGAAAAAAATCCGATCAAATCGACTAAAACGGAGCCCGTGGATGGCGAAATAAAAATTTGTTTAATGAACGAAATAACTTGTTGATCGTACGAATTGTTAGTTACAATTACAATTCTTTCCTTCCTGTAATATTTCCTTTTAATCAACCGAATAGTTTCGATAAGGAGAACTTTAATTCAAGCACTTATTCCGTTATTGAACGTTCAACGACAATTAATAAATTCCTTCTTCGTTTCCGGATAATTTCATTTCCACAACGTGGTTCTACTGTGTCCGACCAATCGGTATCGGGCCACGAAATTAATCGAAGATAGCTGTTAATTGCCGAACAATGAAGAAATGTGAATTATTGGTGATAACGGCCATAATATGAATACCAATAAATGCAGAGAAAACACCCGTAGCAATTGTAAAGAACGAACAAACATTATGATACGAAAATTATCGTCGATACAACATTCAATTAACCGTTTCCACGCATTTATCCTGTTCGTTTCAGTTATATGAAATTCCCTGTGTTGGAATTTTTCAATGATTTCACGCGAATACTCGCGACTGGCTTTTTCCAATTCAACTGTAAATTTCAACGAAATCGGTCTAGCATCTTTCGCGCGATTCCCGGCCCTTCTGCATAGTGGATAAAAACATTACCCTTACCATTACCTTTTATTTATATTGATAGAAATATACTTTCGCGTTCGCGTACGTGAGAGCGCAACGGCACGTTACATGGTACAACGAACGGAATGCAAGTGCAATATAAATCGCGGTTATATCGCCGAGTCGAGACTCTCCGGGCAGACGAAATCGTTCGTCGTTCGGCAAATTTTTTATGAAGACCAGAATGAAATTCACTCTCGTACCAGACCGCGTGAATTCATCGAGAATTCCGCGAGAAAATTTCGTAGCTTAATTTATTTATTCGCAACTCTCGAATTCGCAAGTGAGTAAGCGAGTTATTTAACTCGGCGTGGCTGGCGAGCCGATGGTGCGATGAGGATCGGGCCGAGGCTGAAGAGCGTTAGAGGGTCGACTAAAGTATACACGAGAAAAGAAAACTATCCGATAGAATAGCGAGCAGCGCGCTCGAGGAAAACGCGGTATTGAGTGCCGCGGTAGCCAGCGACGAGGGAAAAAATAGAAGAACGGAGAAAGACAGACAGGTCAATTAATTAACCGAGAGGCAGATGGTGCTTGCCCCCTGGGCTTCACGATGAGGAGAGGACGCACATAACGAAGGAAAAGCGGAGCAGACTGAATGATCCGAGGCCTCTTACACACTGCCGGAGAACTGCACCGGGCTCTCGGCGCTATAATAAGTTTCACACGCCCTTGCATTTCGCCCGTCGCGGCTGGAGAGGGTGCAGCTGAGGAGGAAATGGTCTGGTCGAAGAATCCGAAGAGGAAAGAGGGATTACTCAATTTAGATTAATTTTCATTCTCGTCTCGCCTGCGACGAGGGAATACAAGTTTGTAACAACGATACAAGTATTTCGCGTGTTGCGAGAGAAATATTGAATTATAGTTTCGAATACTCGACCGGATTATGCGTTCAGGTTGGAAGAATCTCTCGTCGGCAAACAAGTTTGGGTCGCGCGATATTTATTTCGGAAAAGAAAAGTTAGTCGAAATTAATTATTGAAATAGGATTGGATAATGTTTCGTTGCATCATCTCTCTCGAACCTGAAAGGACCTTGAACATCGACTGACCCGCGATTCAGACGTGTTTAGCATACTTGATAGCAAATAATAATGTGTATTAATTTTGTTTCTTTTTCCACACTTCTTAACGATGTGAATTCTAATCGATCATTTATCCCGAAAGCGTTAATCAATCAATTATAAGCAATGAAAATAAAAAATCGCGGATAAACTCCGGCCACCGACCAAGATTGACACGGAAAATCCTTGGTTATCAGACCCATCCGACTCTCAATTACGACCCGCCGCCGACGGCAAAGTTTGTTCATAATTTCCATCGGATTATCGGTTTATCGACACGTTATTGGAACCCGTTTATTTTTCGGCTGCTACATGTTTATTTCAGTGAAATAGCAGTTTTGTTACACAATTTCTCTACCACATTATATTGGTCCATTGGATAACGATTACATTAAAATCGCCTCTGTCGCCTCATTTTAAAAAAGAACCGCGTACGCGAGGGATTCAGAAAAAGAGTGATACAAGGAACACTCGAAATGTGAAGGAATTATCTCGTGTTGATTGGGCAAATGTAAGAGAAAAACTTATCTGTACGGGGCTTATTGAAACGTATTTGTAAATCCATTCGTATCGCAGTTAAGAGCGCTTCATACAGATTTTCTCGCTTTTAAACGCCAGCTTTCGCGCTTATGCTTGCCACGATCGGCGTCAGCGGTGAGCGCGAGTCGCGGGTGGCAAATTTATTGCGCCTCGAAAAGGCCGGAATTCTCTCAGCGATAAATCTTAATTCTCACATTCGGAGTTTACCGTTTTTCTCTAGCGAGATTAAAGGCATCGGCGAAGTATACACGGGCGACTATGTAAATGTTAATGTAAACGCGTCTCGGCGTACTCGAGCGACGTTCACGCATTATTTGCCTTGTACAATAAGTCAAACGGCTTTGAAAGCCAAAAATGAATTTATGCTCATTGAAAATTCAATATGATGAGTTGAATAATCATTTATCCTTTACGAACGGACACGCGATAATTGTAATAACCTACGTTCACTTTCAAGCTTGAAATTATTTGCCAAAAAAATTTTGTTTGGACACCAAATCCAACTATTATGCTCCGTAACTTCTATTCGTATGATCCCCTTAGTCTCTCCGACAGAAATAACAGTTTTCTTCTGTAAAAAACCGGCACCAATTTTGTTATCGACCGTACACAGCCTAGAGAGGAATATTCTAGTAGCTTGCACGGCACGTGGTGCGGTTGCCGAGAAATCCTCCGATGGTAACCAATCACCGCTTCCCTCCGAAATCGTTGAACGTTCAACCAAAAGTATATTAGGTTTTCATGCGTCGCCTGCGTAATTACAAAACCCGAATAGCTTTTTCGTTTTAATAACAACCGTTTCGGAAAAAAAAAACAACGGCGATTTGTTACCGACTGAATCCACCACGTTACCTTAAGGGATCGCAATGATATATCGTAAGACTCGCTAAAAAGCGACCAGAGTTTACTTATTGCTATTAATCACTTGAAAAGTGCTACCATTTAATGATAAATCAATGGATCTTCCAGCCGTTCCAGATTTTACGCGCTCCGTACTAAAAAAAACAACACCGACGAGAATTCCATAAAGAAAATAACAGTGTTGCGAGACGAAGACGTCTTTGTTTCGCTATATAGTATCGTCCCTAATGGAACGAAAGAGGAAAAACGTCGACTGCGCTAAACCGTTGTACGGGAATAAGTAAAACTTTGCACTTAACCGATTAAAAATTTGCAAATCCCTTTAAAATTTTACTTTTACATTTCGAATATCCGAATAACTTATAACGGCGCAAAGGTTCTTCGTTTAAATGTACGTTATAAAATTTTAACACGCATAGATTGGACCATGAAACAACTTGGTACGGGAAGCCATAAACGAGGAAAAAAACCGTGTTTAGCATTCGTCAATCTTCATCGTACTACAGTAATATACGACAGACTCGTTGGCAGACAGTGAAGTCATTCGCCGAGGCACGAGGCAGACGCACACTCGGTTTGTCCTCGACGAATGCTTCACGGCTTCGCGGAGTTGGAGGACGAGAAACGGAGAACGAAAA
Organism: Ischnus inquisitorius; assembly: GCA_963924025.1. Taxonomy (NCBI): domain Eukaryota; kingdom Metazoa; phylum Arthropoda; class Insecta; order Hymenoptera; family Ichneumonidae; genus Ischnus; species Ischnus inquisitorius. The sequence continues at coordinate 11,163,639 of OZ001252.1, forward strand.
GAATGCGAAACGGAAAGTGGAATAAGAAAGACAAAGAGGAGAATAACGACGCTCTGCCCTTTCCCTTTCCCGCGAGAAATTGCCGTCGAAAGGTTCTCTCCTTCCCTCTCTCTCGCTCTCCCTTCCCTGCCGAACCGGACTACTTGCCGTTTCTCCTTTTCAGCCAGCAGGCGTCGTTGTCGCTGCCGCCGACTCGACCTTACATTTTTTAAAACGTAGCTCCGGGCTCCCACGTCGCCGCGATTTCCGCGAAAGGGGGAGAACCGCGCGGATCTCTTATTCTCTGACTCCTTCCCGCTTTTCGTCCGCGGCTCTCCACTCGGGGATCCTGCGTCTCGGATGAGATTATTCGCCTTCCTCGATCGCTGTTAGTTTGCCTTGAACACGGCGCGTTTGCTGCTTAGCATTCTTACTTTGTAGGCTCCTCAAGATCGTATCTGAAAATAAAATACGTTATTAGTCGGTGTCACAATATAAATCAATATTCTTTTCTTATATCGCGTGGAACCGGAAATGTTATAAGTTTTATTCCTTATAAATAAACTCTTAACACGGCTGACGCAACGTTACTGACTCGTGCCACTGGCGCGTGAGCGTCACTGACGTTATTCCTTCCGCATCCGATGGAGTGTCACTTCACCTTAAGGTGAAGTGGTCCCTTCCAACCCTCACGCCGAACCCGCGCCAGGTCGGTAATTAAAACTGTAAGACAGTGTTCTCAAAAATGATCCATGCATTTGCGGCAAACGGGCATAGGATTTCATTGCTGTACGAATAGTCGCCGTGAAATCCTATTTTTCTTCGCGGGTCAAAGTTCCGGACCTTTGGAAAAAAAAATTCGCAGACCTTTATCCACGACAATTATTTATCATCTAAAAGATGACCGCTGATTTGATGATGCTAGTTGCGTTTGTAAAAAAAAATTATTTACATTTTTATCGAGCCCGAGCTCCAGAGTTTTGACTGGTTCGCCGAAATCGATTTTGGTGTCGTACATTAATAGTACGTGGCTAATCTCTATCTAAAGCTATAAAAGTTATGGCACAAGATCCTAAAATTCATTTCCATAGCGGTCTGTACAGTACAAGCCCTGCTACGCCGAATTAGCAGACAATCTACATATTCGCCACAAATCCGTGACTTTCGGCAACACATGTTATCGAAGTACGAGAAACCTCGCGTAAATTTCCGGCAACTTTTGAGCGGCAGCGCTTTACGATCGGCGGAGTTCGTCGACGAGAAAGCTTTGCAACAAGTTCCTGACCCCGGTGCAAGTCTGTATGAGAAAAGTTTCTTTTTATCGCGATTCGACGAGCGTTTCAAAAAATATCGGGTGCGCAACTAGTCGGAATTTGTGGCTCGTATGTTTCTTGGCCTTTTGTGCAGTATCTCGAACAACATTCGATTACGCGTCGTTGTATTTCGACTAGTTGCTGGGATGTACTCTTATTGTACGAGATACTTAATCAACAAGATTTCTCCCGATGCCATTATTCGTCGATTAAATTAATTACTTCTAAAATCATAAAAAATGAATTTTCCTTTTGAGACATTAATGCGAGACATATAAGAAAAAAACTCCGTGTGCATCACTGGACTCGTGACTTGAAATAGAGCTTAAGATTTTTATGAATATATTTTCATGAAACGACCCACCAAGATTACTCACATTTTTTTCTTAGCGCGTTTCAATACATTTGATGATTAATTCGAGGTAATTACTGGTGACCAATGAGGCTGTATATTAACGTACGTGAAAAGTTGCAAAATAAAAAAATCGTTATTTCAGGGGATGAAAAACAAGGCACACGTTACGTGTTACGTGGCAATAGTACTCGATGCTCTCGTTGTAGCGAGCTGTTCTCCAAAGTTCGTACAATGTGAAATAATATGACATTCACCGAGTATTAAAATATTCTGTACTTTTAATAGTATAATAAAATGCAATGATTAATGTATCCCATACACATTATATATTATTATGAATGTATTATATTTGATAAAATATTATTGAAAAATTATTATCACTATAGAGAGTTTAATCCGCTCCGGCATAAAATGCACTCTATCCGAATTCGTAGAATAAAAATTCCAATTTTAATGCGGATAGTAAAAAAATCTCTCAAACGAAGAAACAGAGACTGAATTCTGCGGCGTGGTGATATTTTATCTGCCGGTACGCGAGAGTGAAGTACGTGAACTTTTACTTCAAGGTGAGAAACGTAATGGAGTTGCGAGGCAGGTGCCACAACCTTGTAAGCCTTTCCCACGTGCTACCGGCGAGTAAGACCAATGTCCTCATTCGATGTCCCCTAATAATAGAATTTCCATTGCTCATTGCAAAGAAAAAGCCCCAAGTTCAGCCAGGTAAGGAACGATATAGCGTGGTGCTCCGGAGTATTCCGCAGTATTATGTGTACAGAAAGTACAGAGGTGAGCAGCCTACGTTGGGAAGCCCTCTCACCTGGCGGCGCCCATGAGTCCCGACCGTATCGTTGCTTCCCCCTGCGGCCGGGAGTTGGGAGCTGAGGCCGCGACACAAAGGCATCACTCAACCCGATGCGGAGGTAAGCCATGTATATACGTATATACACACACAAAAGTGCGGGCAAGGTCTTTCTCTCGTCTCTCCCGTCCGCTTTCATTTTTGTTTTTCCCACTCCCGGCGTCCATCTCTCGTCTGGCCTGACGTATCCTTTTTGTTGTGCCATAAGGCTCCGCGTATGTGTTCTCACGTAAGAACGCGTTACAGCCGCACATCTGCAAAGGAATTCACGATTAAGCACATTTTTTTCTCGTACTGCAAAAAAATTTTATAATCACGCACGTGACTGGGGAAAGAACAAATGAAAATTTCTTTGACTACACGGTGTTCAAAAGCATCGCTGTCCAATTTCAGATGTTTTTTCGCCTAGCATTCGCAGTGTGCGTTTACGAAACCATCCAATTTTCCGAATACATGTAGCCTTGAGAATTTGAAAATATAACTGTTTAACATTTGTAGATTCGCAAGCAATGTATATCGGGTAATTCTTTCAACGAAAAATACCAAAAATACTGAGGAGTGAATTTTCTCTGTCAGCTTTTTTACCAGAATTTACAACAAAACTTTCGTTCACCAACGCAAATATGTTTCTTTTTTCGGCAAGGTTCTCGCTGGTTCGTTTTAAAAAATAATTTCGTTTTTCGACCAACCAGCTCGAGTTGGTACGGTGTAGTATACTTTATGCAGGACATTTCTATGCCGGAAACTAATTATTTTTCCATGAATTTAATCATTCATAAATTACACAAATATGAGCAAACAATAAAAATTTACAAAACTCGCAAGAATGTTCTCTAGGAAAAATGTATCAGTAACGCGCCGAATAAAGTGGTAAAAAAAAGATATAGTAAGGAGTGAACCTTCTTTGGTTGCGCAAAAGATCGCCTGGGCCAACGCGGGAACAGAAGAATCGACACGCCGATGGGCCGTCTACATACGTACGTACGAACACACAGCCACCCGACAAACGCTGATTCTCCGAGAACAACACATCGCTCTGTAGCGTCGTATAGTATATGTACGCCGGTGGTTTACGCACACTTAAGTGTCGGGGAGAGGAGGGAAAGAAACACCGATATTGGCCGAGTGAATGCCGAAGGTAGACGAAACCCGGTGTACGAACTTGTGTGCCCGAGCGCTCTTCTGCACACAAGGAAGCCTACAGCTGTCTTTGTTTCTCCCGCGTTCGTTCGGGCAGCCCTGTCATTTTTTCTCGCTCGCTCACCTTTCCTCGAACCAGGCGGAATTCGTTGTTTCTTCGTCACACGCGGTCGTTTCGACGTTCGAGGATCACTGCAGAGTGCCGAGCGGCAGCTCCCTTCCCCCCCCCCCTCTCTCCCTACCCTTTCATGCCAGTTCGCAGTCAAACGGTCGACTCTGCCGCCATTCCCCTCTCGCGACGTCCCCACCGCGCGACCGTGTTTCCCTTCCGTCGCACCCCGCGGTAGACGCCATTCGAGACGACTCGTCTCTCTTCGACGTTCGACCCCCTCGCTCGCTTCTACTTCGTTTCTTTGCTATTTCCCCTATCCCCTCGACACAACAGACTCAACGGCTCACGCGGCCCCTCTCCCTCCTTATTCCCCTCACCGCCACCCGCAACATTGCCGCGACTCGTGGCGAAGTTTTAGCGTCGCTCTATACTCGTTGCGTTCCTACAACTTAGCCGGATCTATTACGCGCACTTTTAGTCGACCACGATTGATTTTAGACATTTAAAAAAAATTCCTATCTGTATCTCACATATTATTTTCGTTATCGCGTTCCCTCGATTTTGAGTTTCGCGAAGAAATACGATTTGCTTACGCATATTACGTTCGCGAATATCATTGGCGAGCACTTGTTGGTTCGTCAGCCGTGAAGCCGGTAGTCAGTCGTGTGCGCAACGCGGTTGTGTGTGTTGTCATCTGTTCGCCGTGCGCGCCAGTTCGAGGATTGTCATCGATCGGTCCGTTGTTATATATACAATACGATATATTTCGCGTGTTCGGAGTTTTGTTCGCGAGACCACGTGTTCGTCTTTTTGCTTTTTATTTCCAACGGTTTTCGTTTCGCGATAACTTCGGTGATTCTAACAAAGGCGTGCGCGTACTGGACGGAGTGGCGTGGCGTCCTGTCGCTACGTTCATAACCTCGAATAATCAGTTGTCAGTGGTGTGCCGCGCGCGTTCGCGTCTCTCGAAAAACACACTGCCGTGCCCGTGCGGGCTGTGTATGTTCAACCGTAGTTCGCCGCTCTTCGCTTCGTACGTATACAACCTCTCGGCCCGCTCGTTCGTTCGTTCGTGTGTCTCACCGCGACGCAGCAGCAGCGCGCGCGATAGTCCTCGCGACTCTGAGAAAGACCGGCCGCAGCAGTTCGTCACGAGGTCTAGCGACGCGTCGCACGTATTACGGCTCGGAGCGCGTGTTCATATTCTTGTACCGTTTTTATTATTCTCTCTGTGATCCACGAAACTGTTGCACACGCGCGTCGTCGAACGTCGTAAATTCTTTCATCGGCTCGACTCCGTTAACGCGGGTGACAAATAACGAAAGAACCGCCGGTCCGACCGCGCCGAGTTTTAGTTTTTTTCGAATATCGATAATTTCCGGTTTTGTTTGTTTTTCCCTTCGCGTCGCGCAAATCGTCGTGTACACGAGAGTAAGAAGCGCGTGCGCGCGCTACAGATCGACAACATTTCCGTGTGAATAGTGGTGTGACGTGTTTTTTTTTTATTGTGCAGGTGTTCAGTGTTCGTGCGCGCATTATCAAACAGTGTTATTAACGTCGGAAAAGATAATCGTGAAAGAAAGATCTTTTGTTTCGGTTTTTTGTTGTTTTTTTTCATTAAACTCGGTTCCGAAATCGTGACGGTTTTTCTGCAACGTTGAACAAAGGATCACGCCGAGCGACTTTTCGACGCACTTACCGCCATTCGGTTAGTACTTTTTTACTGTTTTATTTTTATTTCCTCGCCGGTCGTTCGCGTTCGATGAATTCGAAGTTTCGGCTTTGTTGGCGACTCGTTTTCGTGAGCGTCCACGAGGACGGAGAAAACCGGCAGCAACAAGCCGGTCGCCCACGAGCATCGCGAGTCAACGCGCATGTCCAGAATTCGACGCGCTTGTTACTCGCTATATACATGTTACCACTACTATGCGACTGCCGCTGCTGGACCATAATCCAGTGCACGCGCAGCCATACGCGCGTCGAACGTGGCGACACTTGGCGAATTCCATGCAACCTGATGCTTCTCATCGTTTCCCCAAGCAGCGGCGTGGCTTCTTCGTTCGAGCCACCCTGTATACGAACGGAGAGTCCATCGCTGTGCTTGCTTCGTACGCACACGTACATTCGGCTACCACGCAGAACCGTAGCCTTGGACCTTCGAGGCTCCAAACTTTCTCTCAAACTTTACGAAATACAAGCGACGAACTTCGTATTCGCTCGCGCGCACATTTTTGACCCTGACAATTGGCCGGATTGGCAGTTGGGTTGCGTATCGATGTATGGAGTGAATCGACGATTTTAGATTCGTTCTCATATTACGAGATATTAGGAACGCAGCAATAGGGATTGGATTACTCGAGGCTAATTGACTGATGAACTTTTTATTGCTATTATGCTCCAAGCTCGGTGTGTATATCTATATACACATATTCGAATTATTCATGGGTAGAATTCGATTACAAGGCAGCTCGAACGAAACGGCGTTCACATTTTATGTGTTCCGCCACGACTATAATAATAAAAAATTGATATACAGATAAACGAGTGAAAATATAAAGTATGAGATACAAAAATTCGTATGACGTCTAGAACGAAAATGAGCTAGAATGAATTATTAAATGGGCAAAAAAAAGTTGCATTTTTTTGTTTCGAATTTTCATACGAAATCGCGGAGAATAAATTTGTATTTAACGGTCGCGAATAAATTTCGGAGCCACCGAGTTAACCGGGCTCGTAATAAATCATACGCTTTATTTTATTTTATTTTCTCTCGCGTATCATATTTATTCGAGCTGACATGTGTAAATTTACCGCTCATTGACGGATCACGGTCGGCGACCCGGCAAATAATTACCGGACAAGATTCGATATATCTATCTGTAAATTGGAAAAGTATTGCATATCCGACGGAAAACGATGAAAATCGATCGCAAGCTTTCAAATGAACACCCCGATCGGCGTATGCGCACTCTCTGCATAATGTCGTGTTTGCGCCGGACAATGCCCTCAAAAATTGTCGGATATTATTTACTTCATACACTCTAGGAGCAGAATTTCCAGGCCCGTCTAATTGACACCGATCCACACATGCATTTCTATCTATGACAGTCCGTTTTATGGCTTATCTGCGAAAAATTTGCCTGGTCGATTTTCCGGGAAAGCCCCGTGACCCAAATGTCGTGGCGATTGGTACATCCGCAATATCCTATTTTTCATCGTATTATAGTAGATAATTCAATTAACAAATTACTAAAAATACGTCCCAGTGCTCAAGGTTTACCGGAAACCATATCGAAAAGTGGAGTTATTTTCATTCTTCCAATTTTCGTAGAATTTTTTTTCCATCGCATCTGGCTTTTATATCCGCTATTTTAATTATTTGCGCTAAAAAATATTTCGTCAAAAATATTCGACTCCCGAAGTTACTTTGTCATGGTTCATTCATTCTCAGCCTCTCGTAACATTCGGCTTGTTAGTTCTATTTCGCGCCAGCCCGCAGCTAGACGAATCTACAGATTCGAAAACATTCGAAAATACTCCGACGACATCTGTTGCTCGCCGCTGCGAGTATCCCTCATGCGCGTATCCAAAATTTTAATTGTATTTACATGATTCTCGTACAAATTTGCCAGTCGACTTTCCAGACAAAATATTATAATTCGGCAGAATTATGTCTACCCGCGCGTAAACACGTTTATCACGCGATCGCCTTTCAGCGGGCTATAGAGGTGCCGTCTCGATATCGAATATAGAACAAATTTCGTTGTTCGTCCGCATAGCGTAGCTCTGAAATCGTCGCTGTCCCCGCGCGAACGATATCTATAATTGTGGACAGCGTCGAAATCTCGAGTTTTTTTTTTTTTTTTCATTTTTTTGTCTGTTTCAAAAAAAATTCGTATCATTTCGCGTTCGTCGACTAGAATACTATATAGTGTACAATGTCTCGGGAGGCGTGGGTGCGCCCATGCGCGCAGCGTAAATTTACACAGTCGAGTCACCGGAGAGCGGGCGTTCACGGGCGCGCTCTCGGCCGTTTTGCGATAGTGTGCTGGAAAACACTACCAGCAGCGAGCGAGCCGGCGTCTCGTCGTGTTCCCCGAACCGGCGACCTCGCGTGTGTAAGCTTACCTACCTCTCTTGCATACTACGATATTATAGCATTATATACACACTATAGCGAAAAGGTATATAGTATACGAAGTATTCAAGCATGAGTGCCCCATAGCTATAGTAACACTGGCGTCGTGGTTGCTGCCGCTAGCGAAAGAACGAACGTAACGACACGCGACAGGTTTTTCAGGCTTGCCGGCTATCCGCGTCTCGTCCTCTACGGCTTTTCGCATAGCGTGGCATGGCTCCTACTCCCTCCCTTCGCCCCCCTCCATCTAGCGTAGACGATGAACTCTCACGGAATACTCGTAACGAAATGAAAAATTCTCTCCTTAACCTCGAATTAATTAGCGTTAAAAAGCCTGTTTCGAGTCACTCGGTTGCGTTACCGAAGTATAATATTTCGGAGAGTGACGGAGACTACTGTGTGGGAATACACGGCGAAGGTAACGCTTGCGCTATACGTTATTGTGCCGAACCGAACGAAGGTACCGGGGATTTCCCATTAGCGTCACGCAGTTTCGTAGAGAGCATGAAATCGTCGTTGGATGATCGATCTAGACAAGCCCGATAAACACTTCGCATTCCCCCGACGTTCGCAGAAAATTCCATGCTCCGTAGGTCGCCATAATATTCGCCCGGTTATTCGAGCCGTGATCGGCGTCGCCGATAAGGCGAGGAAAGCTATATGGAAATAATCCGCGGCATTAATAACCGAATCAATGAAATGTGTGGTATTCAATATAATGGAAAATTTAATTCAATTTGAGGTTACATTTCATTAATGTTGAATTAATCTCCCGCAATTGTTGAACGGGAACAGACTCACTCCGAAGCGCTTTTGAATTATTTCAGCAATCCTCGGTTCGGATATTTCATCGTAGAATCTTGAATTTTCTCAACGAATTTGCCGATATTTTGAGCGCACGTGAATAATTTCTTGAGATAATGCAAATTGTTACAGCTTTAACGGATATCGCTAATTCGTAACCAGTCATATGTTTATATGGGTTATTCGTAGATTATTTTTATTACAATAAAGAGGTACGATTTTTTTTCATTCGAAAATAATGCAGATGTAGACACGCGTTTGTAGCTACTGGCATTGACTACGAGCACCACTGCGAGCACACAATTTTAACCAGAATAACAAAAACATTTCCACGCGAGCAATGCTTTATTTTCCAATATCTACAGTAACGTAGAAACTCGTTGTTACCATTATCGTCCTGTTTCTCGATAGGTTCGCGTTTTATCGCATCGGATCGTGTTGCTGCAGATTGCGTGCGTTGAAACAAAGATCGTCATCGTCGGCCTTGTCGCCAAGCACATTATTGTCGCGCGGTGTTACATTTCTATAGCGGAACCGCGTATCGATCGTTTTGAAATATAAACGTTGCGCTTTGCATCTTCGACTCTTTGATTCGCGCTCGCGAAGTTTCGCCGGCGTTCGCGAGGCCCCCGCCAGTGTAGTCTGGTTCCTTACAATCCGAGCCCGAAGGGTCCCTCGGACTTGAAAAACCGGTTGTGTCTCTCCTTATTATTTTCTTTATCTTCTCATTTTGTTTCTAAACTTCGTCTACCGCTGTTCAATCTTTTGTTTTACCTGCCGCGTATTGGACGAATCGAGTGCCATGAAAATTCTGCTGTTTGGCACGTAGGAAAAAAATAATTATCAATTTTTGTCATTTAATTCTCTCGGCGCTAGCCAAGATTTCAAGGACAATTTGTCGCGCCGGGCATTTCCTCCCCGAGGACGTTAAGGGCGCGTGAGGTATATCGATATAAAAGATCTCGCGTACGAAGGAAAATCGTGTCGTTTCGCTTCCTAACAACGATACGATATCCTCACGGTTCGTCTTGTTCGACAACGTTCGTTGGCAGACGTCATTGTCGTTGTTGTCGCCGTCGTCGTCGTCTCAGGGAACTAACGAGCCCTTCAATCAGTCGTTCTCTTTGTACACGCGCAGCTCCCCATCAAAGAACGGGTTCATTCACTACTACTCACTTTGTGCCCGACGCGTGGTTTTTTTTCTTTTTCTTTTTTAATTCTATCGTCCTGTCGGACTTTGAAGTCCCTTGCGTTTTTACACATATTTGCGTTTTATCAACGTGATTTTTGTTCCAACTCGATGTGGAATTCAAAAAATCGATATTATCTATTGTTTATCATATCGCATACATTTCGCCGATCGACTCTACGAATCGATTGTTACGAGTGTCATTCATCCGAACCAAGCCTTTCAATTAGTAACTGCAATCTATTGAACCTTTGAAGACCGAATTAATTATACTATTCGGAACATCCGTTTTACCGGACATAATTAATCACTATATTTTCGATAATTAATAGGGTGTAATGAAATGAGCGCTACACCATATCTGTAACAAGGTAAAAGGGCAACCAGATAGAATTAATTCGGATGTGAAAGTTATTAACTCCGCGTGCATGAACTCAATTTCGTACGTTGATGTCCCCAAAACAACTCGAAAAAAAAATAATTTCGGGACTATTAAAATGTTGAGCTTACTTGTCCTTCATTTCTTGATATCGTGATTGAAACCGACACAAATAGCGATTCAAACTAAAACTTCGAGGAAATTTTTTCTGCAAATAACATTTATGTATATATTTATTTTTCCGCCGGTATCTTCGGCCCTGCGTATTTTTTTTTTTGCGATACACAAAGCCGACGATGAAGACGGGGAAAAAAAATAAAAAGATGATATGTAACGGTAAGCGACATAGATGCGTTGAGCGGCCGGGGTCGAGACCGTGCAGGGTCGAAAGGGGGGCTCGCCCCGAACGAGAAGCGGCGAGGGCATAAGGGCAAAAAACGCGGCAAAATCTCAACGAGTAATATCGATCGTCCGGGCCAAGTTCTTCTCCCTTTTGCGTCAGTGAGAACGTCGTCGACGACTCTCCACTCGACATCCCGCTGCGCGGCTTCTCTCCAGAGTCGGCACATCATTGGGGTTCATACCGCAGAGAGGGAAAGATATATGTATATACACAGCTCCAACGCTGTCGAGTATTTTCCCTTTCGATCTTCCGACGAAGCCCCGACGAGGTATGGTTGTGCGCCGTTGCACTCTGCAAGCCCGATGTTTTCAGGACCGTCAACATTGAAGAATGACAACGGTTGCGACCGAACGGCGTGGACGAAACGGGCGCGCGTCACTCGCTGCACGGCAGAATACCGCGTCGCTCACCTGAGCAATAAAATTAATAGATATTTTTCAAAAATTCTCCATATTCAAGACGAGAGTCAACAATTTTTTCGAGCCGTATATTTTTTTTTGGCCAACTCGCGCTTTTGTGGCTAAAGCACCAGTCACGCGGAGGCAGACACGTTTCTACTTTGTCAACATATTTTTTGCTTATACGTGCTTTTTACATCGAACATTACGAAAATAACGCGTTAAATTGAAAACGCTTGATAACCAGTAGAATCGACGTTATTCAATCGCGCTCGTGTGTAAAATAGAAATTTCAGTTTCACCTGTGCACACATCGGACATCCGTGTAATTGCGAAAAATGTTTTTACGATCCGTATACTTCATTTGCACGAATTTGTAAGCCTCGTTGATGCGCCTTTTGGCAAACGGCCCATGCGTGCGCGTAATGCAGTTTCATAAACTCATTTAATATACGAATGCGGTTGTACACGTTTTTCCGGCACACGTGTGTATCCAAATTGCATGGGCCGGCAATTATCGGTACGAACGGCGTAACATGCCGAAACAAGAGGCCAGGCGGAAGGCTCTGATGTAAAATTCACTTTGAGCGAATGATTGCGTTACATAATAAGCGCGCTTACAGGATTATCCGAATGTCATGTTAGAGTCCATAAATTTGGCGAAATAGATAGCAATCGAAAATACTAGAAACTCGATGACTCGCAATTCAGAAACTTCTCGTAAAGGCTCAACCAGCCGGCAAAAACGATTAAACGTATTCAACACGTTCAATGGATTGCGGTTGCACAAACTTGATATCGATATTGAATTTAAAAATAAAGGGATTCTGGAAAGAATTTTTATATTTTGCGTTATAAAATTCGAAATCTTCGAGTTTCGATTCGTCGTGTTATTTTTAAGGGCGGAAACGACTAGCGCGACTCGCATTACCCCACTAACCCATATTACCTCGCGTTCTCTCGTGCCCACCGACGTGCTCGGTGCCGAAGCTCCGGAATGTCTCGAGTGAGCTCGCGCAGGAATCCCTCTCGACGCGCCTCGATTCGCGGCAGGGTTTTGCCCGCGAAGATATCGAGGAAGAAAAAAAAGGAAGAATCAAGGGAACGGAATACAGAGCAAGATGGAGGACCGAAAGGTTCTTGCTACCATCTTGGGTATGTTGACGCCGTAGCGCTGGATCTTTTGTTCGGCTACCTGCTTTTCGCGGTCCTCGCATAAATACTAAAACCCTTGGGATGTTTCTTCTTCAGGTTGGAGAATATTTATATTATACTCTCCTACAGTCACCCGGATTCAAATACCTTCTTCGATTTCTCAAACGCATTGTGTCTAAAGAAAATAGTTTTTGATCGACAACGGAGAAAATTTAACTACCTTTTTATAAAGCTCTCGGCTATGTTTGTTGATTTGTTTTACTATATTTGTTATTCCTTCGACCATCAACGTGGAAATATTGAAATTGTCGAGCATTCCGGAATGTTCAATATCGAATGATTCCAATGTAAATTCATTTATTTATTTATTGAAAAAACATGTATATTCGCAATATTCAAATTATCCGACATACCGAATATTGAAATATCGAATATTTTCATTTTTTTACAGCTCTTATTTCCTCATCCTTTTCACTATTAATATCAGAAATAGTAAACTTATTCATTATTGCAAACAATGGAATATCGAATCACAGATATTCTCAAGATTCAATAAATGTGAGCGCTGAGGAACGAAGTAAGTTCGATTGTATTTGAAAGAATGAGCTCTTCGAGTACGCAGCGCTTGGTTTATTCGTTCGATAAATCGCTTGGCCGCAATGTTCCGTCTTTCTTTCTTTCTCGGTTCATTATTCCTTTCTTCGCCGCTTCGCTCTCCCCGTCGCTGTCCGACAACAGTTCTCCCCTCGGCTCACCTACTCGCTCGGCTTCTCGGGTCGCGCGAATCCGAAAGCAAGAGAGGAGCACGTGCCCCGTAGACTCACTAGTTGCGCGCTCCCAAGGTTATGCGACCTCGACGTTATCCGAACGGTTGTGCCTGTGTTACCCGATGGCGACTCGGCGAGCCAGCAGTGGCGCGCAACGCCGACCCGACGAGCACCCTGGGCATAACGTGGGAAGTCTTCGTGTTCCATTCTCGCTCACTGCCTCTCATTCTCATTGCCGCCGCATTGAAATTCATTCCACGCTTCGGGGTTCCATGAGAATATCATCCAGATATCGCGGTTCGAGCCTCGATCGCCGAGGAGCACAAAAGTTATTGCCAATATTCTTATTCGCCTAATATTGTAACATTTATGAATCTACGTCGGGCTATCGATTCGCGGTTTAATATAACTCGTCGAAAGTACGATATTCCCTGAAATACGTGACAAGCTGTCTCTTCGGATTGATACGCAAGGCTGTTTGAACTATTATTATGAAATATCACGAATACGAAACGCTTCGAACGTTCGCGCATCGCCGCGACCGGCTACTTTGTAAGCTATCAAACGGCGCGTACCCACCGTTCTCGGTATATCATTCGCTTTCGCGATAGCTTCTTAGGAAACGTGCCAAATCGGTTGTAAAGCAACGTCGTTAACACCAAGCGGAACGCGATTGTCGTTGCGTGCTGTGCGCGACTGTTGCTGTCTTCTCGCGGCGTAAAATTTCCTCATCTCGGGCGAACGTGTCAAAGTTGGAATTACTTGTGCGCTCGCTCGCGGACTGACGCGAGGAAATGCGCTATCGGCGAGACACCGTCGCGTCGCGCGAATCTTCGTCGATGGTGGTATTTGGTCAAGAGGGAACTTTGATGTCGGTAGGCACGGCGGCCGATTACTTGGATTTTAGCCAGTGTATGCGAAACAGCCGAGAGGGCTTCGACGACTCGCGCGAGACTTCGCGCGAGACTTCGCGCAAGAACCGAGAGAGAAGCAACGAAAGGTCGACAGCTGCGCGCGGTTGGGTCGAGAATCGACAGGTAGTCGAGGCTCTTTGACCTTTGTTCGGTACACATTTGAATTCTCGTGCGACAAGTGCACGCGCGCCCTCGGCCTTCGAGCGCCGGTGGGCTCGGAGTTCCGAAAAACGGTATTTTCACGGGGCAAGGTTATTGTTGGGCGACGAGCGATCGGCGGTCAAAGACGTAGCGGTATGCTCGGTGCCAACTCGCATTGTCTTGGCTCTTACTTGTGTCGATAGATATCGCATTTCATTGCAAATGACTTATTAAAAAATTTTATATACTATTTTACTTTTTCATTATCGCGTTTAAAAAATATATATCTTATTTTTTAAATAAAATGGAGACGTTGCTTGCTTTGTTAATTCGTTAAACAATATTCAAAACACCGTCACGTAACGATGTTACTTTTTTTACACGCTTCAGACTCAGTTTTATTTATTTACCCAGTTATTTTCCATAATTACATTTTTACAAAAAATCTACGGCAATGCTAAAAAGAATATTGTCGATAAAGTATAAATTCAATCGCGATCTCCAAGACATTTGACGCTAGGTTGAAATGATTTCTTTGCATTGCATTTTTCTTTCAGGTATAAGCGTTATTAGATCCGATCCGATCCTGTGTAAATACAAAATCTTGCAGCTGTCGAGGGTTCGAAATTTTATTCCGAGTTCTGTCGAATAGCGGATATAGGGGCGTTAAGTGAGGTACGAAATTTCGTAGAAGGTTCCCGCCTCGGCGAGAGTGCCTTGCCTTGGGTTGAGCGTTAGATTTACGAGATTCACAAAGATCGTGGCTTCGTTCCATTCTGTACAGTTAGATGCTCCTCCTCCCGGTCGATCGTTACGGCGGATTGCTGTCTTCGCGTGAACAACAGACTTTGTTTCATTGACGGTACACGATTACTTTCGGTTATCTCAATTACCTTAGGAAAATAAAAATGTTCACTCGCGGGTAGCTGGCGGAAATATCAACGACGAAAGACGAAATTAAACCTCTGCCAGTGCACAAATTTCTCAGACACAGAAATAAATAACTAAATTTAAAAAAGAAAAAATTAATGAAAAAATAAATTACAATGTCTTCACATTTCAATTGTTGACCAAGTATAATACAAATAAAAGTTTATTATGGAATATTGATTAGCAGATTAATTTCTTAATTTCTCTTTCGTTTTCACCTCGACGGTTCTTTCGCTGAACACAGTCAAGAAGATCGCGATGAATTGTATGTTTCAAGCTAAGCCGCGTGAAATCGAAAGAAAAGGAAGTCCTCCTGTAGTCTTCGTACGCACCAAAGCGAGGGTGGAAGCCGTCGAGGCTGTCGGGTACGCATCTCGATGCACTGTGTGTGAAAAGAGGCAGTGAGAATTATACATCGATGCTACACATCGCCGACTCCTTTGCCACGCTCCCTCTCTTCTCTCTCAAGGCTTCACTCGTAAAGCATTGCCAAGCGAATGAACTTACGCACGCATGCAAGCATGCTTCCACCGGAAACGCTAGCACGAAGGAAAATAAGCTGACCGCCTTCGTGGAACAAAATTTTCAACTCCCGTGACTCAAAGTCACGGCGCAAGCCGATGAACGACTTATAACCCATATATATATACTCGCATACGCGTTGTACAGTCGCTAGCACTGTGCGATACATTTTTCGAGCGTTGAACTTCCGTCCTTTTGGCTCGAGCGCAAACGATTATTAGTCGAGACGTCGGTGAAGAATACTTCATTCGATGCGTTACATGAACAGGTGATGGAGCAGAAGCGTCATTGAGAGACTCGCACTTGCGAAAATGAATGAATTATAGAGAAAAAAAAGAAACTTTTGTTTCAGTATTATTCGATCCATAGCTTTGTAGGACGAGCAGTAAATAATTGCCATGTTTATCTTTCTGTTTATTTAATATTCTACGGAGGATAAACTTCACCGGGCAATCGTTTCGTCGGTCTGTAATACAGAATAGCGAAATCAAATATCATTTAGATATGCGATAAAAAGAATAAAAATGCAATCCCAGTACGTTGACAAGAATGCGAATATTTTTGGATCATTTTTTTAGGGAATTAACGCAATGAAGAAAATCATCCGGAGTGATGAAATTTCGTATACTAAAGTTCGAAGTTCGAGTCTTTTGTGTACTTAATACACTGTTCGTTTCGTATATGCACGAATATTTTGTGCAATGCGTTTCTTATTATTTTTTATTATTATTCTGATTAAATGAAGCACGGATGATGAAGCGTTCGCTAACGTTGTATTCTGCATTATGTCTCGGTGCACCTACAATCCGTGAGGCTCTTCAACCAGGAAGCGAGCAATTTCGCCGCCCACCGCTTGCGAGAGATCCTTAATTAAGTCATAGTCGCACGAGCGCGCTACTGCCACTGGCGTTCCGCTTTTCGACGTCGCTTCTTCCTTCGTCCTCTCTCTCTGTTTCACCGTGCATATCGTACGCGACGAAACGAAAAGAGATAATAAAAAAACGTATTGCGAGCACAGAGCTTTCAGACGAACAAAACAAAATTAATTTTGTTTATACGCTCTTCATCGACTTCACCGACGTAAAATGTTCGCTCGCACAGTCGGAAGATTCGCTTGAGTTTTGTCGATTTCTCGAATGGACTGGTTCAGTACAATAACAGGATTCATCATCGTTGAATCGTTAGTTCGACGTGCTTTAGGTAGTCATGTCGCTTCGTCCCATTTCGCATAAGTTCGAGAAAAATGCGAGCAAATTGCAAATACTTTTCGATGGTATAAAAATCCGACAAAATTCATGCATATTGAAGATAATGCAAAGATTAATTTAGCATAATAATAATTTCAAAACGTTATTAACAAATTAATTATAATGTATTTTTTTAACGTGCGAATTTTATTAGATTTTTGAATTTCCTCCGAATTTTGTGTCTTTTCTATGAGAAAAGCCGCGCACCTCCGCGACTTTACCCCTTCGGGAAGCCTAATGTACTTTCGATTGAATGAGAAACGATGTACTACGCAACTCGTCGCATCGACACAATCGTCAAACGTAATTCTGACGCAATTCGCGCGCTTCGGGCAATCGTGAAACTGAAACACCGCATTGCCGATGGCAATTCCGATTCGGAGTTACCAATTCGCAAGGCCGGCGGGATTTGTACAATGAAAATAAATTCATCGAATTATCATCAGGTTTGTTGTTCTTCCCCCACCACTCGCCCCCCTCGCGTCTATTATTCGATGTGTTATGCAGTGATAAAATCCATTAGCCGTGCCTATTATGAAATTGCCTTCGTTTACGACAAACCGCAATCGTTTACGATCAATCTCGAACAAAGCAACGATAATACTTTCAGTAAATCACTTACCGTAAAGTAAATCACTCGCAGCTAAACGTGTGCGTGTTGCTGCGAGGCGTTATCGTTAATGAGCCGGAAAAAACATGAAAAAAAAAAAAAAGAAAAATACTCGGGTAATAAATCAACCGGCAAAATTTAAATCGTAAAATGTTGCAAAAATAATAAACGTGTTTTTAAAGTATTACGAGTAATCGCTCGATCTCGCGCGAAACTGCTATTATTATTTTTACGAAGGCCCACTGGAGATATAATAGTGTATTCCATACTCAGTTGAAACGGAAAAAAAATTCCCTCACGCTGTCTCTGAGGCTTTGCCAATGGTTTTGGAAAATTGTTTCAAGGGCAATGATAAACGAAAGAAATAGAGCTCTGTGTTCACATTTCTCGTAGAAAATACCTCACATGCGAGGCCAAGGTTGTTTATATCGCGGTTTCGTGAGCTTTTCGAACACCCTTGTGTTTTGCATGCTAACGGCTTGAAACAGGTTCTTGATTACTATTTACAACAATTATCGCTTGGTTAGCCTTTCGACGTTGCAGTTCGTTATTCGGCGAGGCACACTTGCTCGTCATAATTGGTCGCCTTATGCCTCCTGCACACGGGCTCATTAGCGGCACGTGCCACGGTCTCGTCGTTGTCGGGTTACGACGATTCTTCTTCTTTCCCCGCCAGTATATGCCACGGCGAGACTCGCGCATAAGGGCGACGAGACTTTTCGTGTCGGCATACATGTCCCTGATGATACGGTGGGTGTCTCTTGTGAAACGTTCCCAATTTCTTCTCGTCTCGCCCCGATGCTTATGCTTCGAAGTTCTTCGATAACCCAACAACCGTGCGTCGCCGCGACACACGTGACCCTCTTACTATCGGTCCAATTATCCGTCGCTGCATCCGTCTAGACGCGCCTCTACGTGTACGGCGTATCGAGCGCCTCCCCGAATCGATATTAATTTTAAGGTTCGCCTTTCGATCGTCGTCTTCCTTCGCGGTGTAAATATCAGTTAAGGAATGATTTAATACCCGATCGCATCGCCACGTAATTATCTGGAGATTGTGACTCATGATCTTCATTCTGCTTGAGAGATTGCGAAAAAAAATCGTTTGCCCTGTTTTTCGACTTTTTTGCGATTTTCTTTTGTCGCGTTTTTCGATCAGCGTTTCTTTTTATTCATTTTTTAACGCGTGTACAAATTTTTCGCCTTTTTTTTTCATAGAAATTGAGTATCTTTCGACAAATCCAAATCATAAGAATCTCCATCTACAAGTTTTTCGATTTGGTGTAACGATTTAATTGGTTTCGCATCGCAATTGTCGAGAGTTCAGGACCGAAACAAGATGCGACAAAAGATTTCTGATGAGTTTCGCGCGCGCTGAGAAGAATAAAAGTGAGAGCCTTTTGGAAGGTCGTCGTCGCTGGCTGCTCATGGATCGTTGGTTGCGAGTCGAGTCGCGCGATTAATCGAAGCTCGGGATCGGTTGTGCCGTTGGTGGAATTATGGGCGTTGCCCTACAGACGAGAGTCGCACACCAGTGCAACGTCTTGCCGTGCAGACGCATCGCCGGCGCCGACGAGGGCGATTAATCCGTAGAACGTGGAGCTCGAGTGAAGCAGAAGAAACTCCTTCGCCCGCGTTACAGAACGATCGAAGTGTATAGTCGGGTCGCTCGTGTAAACGAGATAGACGGTATACATTCTTATCGTTACACGTAATAAAATATATTACATCGCGACAAAAAGGAACGAAAGTATCACGCAGTCTGCACGGTTGTGATAATTATTATGACGGATGGAAATAAGGACAAGATTCTCGGGGACAAATATAAGATAGAGTACATTTTTTCCATCCCGTAAATGAACGTTGGCGCGAAGAATGAAGACGTAAAGAAAAGAAACATTAAGAGAGAAAAAAATAAATAAAACAGAATATCGGGTGGCCAAAACTCGTAGTGTCTTGCGACGTCTTAGTAACAGCGGGAGTATTCGCGATTCAGGTTTATTTTTGGAACGGTTTAGCGCATATAGCGAAAGAGAGAGAGAGAGAGAGAGAGAAGAGAAAAGGAAAGTGTCTAAAATCGAAGGAATGCGAGACATCGAATCGGAATACTCGCTACACCGGGCGACTCGAACAGCCTCGAAAAACGGACCCGAGCGCCCGTAACGTGTATCACCTCTGCCATTCGGCATTCCTCGAAGACCTCATTCGCGCGCACCTTTCAGACTTTTCACGTTTTCGCGTGGGAATGAAAAAGGAAAAGTATAGCAAATATAAATACGAGTTTATAGATGCACGACCACCAACTTCTGATCCGAACGGCGGAGAGCCGCGAGGAGCACAGCTAAGCAACAACTTTTCAAAGCGAACCGAAAATAACGCGTTGCTGCTTCTCCCCACTCACCGGGGCCAAGCTCATTCGTTCGTTTTCAAACGGCTATGCGAACTCTCGCGGACTCTCGGGCGCGATCGAAGCGCGTCTCGAGATTTCTCTATTTATTTGATTACCTATATATCCCAGTATCGCGAGAACGGATATCGAATATCTGCCTATTGGTGTAGTGCGTAGGATAATTATATATTCTTCACCAGTTAATCTTGAAACCGCGAAATCCTTCTATCGAGTGCGACGAGAAAGGTCAAGAATAATACCGAGAGCAAACTCAAAATTAAAATAGTTAGAAATTTGTAATAATAACAATGGTTATTATATATTTATGATACATTTGCCATTCATAGTAATTTGCACCGCATTAACTAATTATTTAAATTCGTAGAAAAAAAGTAATTGAACATCTAAGAGAAGTAAATATAGAGTGAAGAGGATACTTATCGAAGAATCGAAGTTGCTGATTTTTTGGATAACGAATGCCGATCGTCCGACGTTTTGGCGATTAGCATAAAACTTTGCTGTTGAATCACTGATTTTATCGATGTAATTCGGAAAATTTGTATTTTGCCTGCATCATAAATATCGTTTCGAGCATCGTTGTCGCTTCGAGTGGCGAGAGAGGAAGACGCGGCGCACGAGCGTTGCGTTTTTCATTGGCCTTGTCGCAATCGCGAGTCTCAACTTTCAGAGACAATGTACAGCGCAGCGACGATGAAAGAGCGAGATACAAGTCTCGAGAGGGCGAAAGCGAATGAGAGAGAAAACCGCAGGTCCGTCTGCGTTCGTTGGAAAAAAATAAAGTGAAAGTGTGTTGGTGGGTCAAGTGCGAGCGCGAGGACTCGCTAGTTCGCTCGCTCGGTCTGTGTTAGTTGTGCAATAGCACCTCGACATCGTAGCATCAAAAGCAGCAACGAGCTCGCTGCTCGGCGCGAACAGATACTTTCTCGACTGGGAACGTAATCGCGAGCTCGCCTGTCCCGAGATTTCGATCTCGTGACGTAATTGGTTAACTTCCAGATATCTTTCGTACAATTTTTCGACTCCCTCGTCCCGCGCCCTGAGCCTCAGTCGTAAAACCGCGTATAGGCCGGAATTTCGTTTGAAAAGAATACTTATTCCTCGGTGAATGGCTCTCGACCGCGCGAATTTACGTAGGCACACGAACGTCGAGATCTCGCGATTTCTGTTTAGCGAGTTTCTCCAACAACTCGCACGGCCAATGACGAAAAAATGCTAAAGCCCCATTTGATCGCGAAACTTGAGAGAATATTGCGCTCGTGGAAGTGACTGGATCGTTTCACGTTTAGTTTCGCTATAAACAAACATATTGTGTACGAAATAATTACAAAGCGTAGTAATTTTTTTTTCCACGTCGTAGAAACACAAATCTTTCAGTCCCCACAAGATTACATTTTCGGTTAGAGCACCGACGTAACGAGCAAGAAGTTTCCTGTAGTGAAATAAATTTGATCGTTACAAAAAAGTGTGTAACAAAGATCGGGGATTATCCATAAATATCGTCGCGTGTCGAAGAATCGTCGAGTTGTGTAAGTCGTCGAGCTCGGTAACGTTATATTCGCCAAGGGTTTCGAGGTACGAGCCTCTCCCGGACTATATCACCAGTACCAGCAGCTTCCAAGTACTCCAAGGCCACTCTCGATCGTTCGAGTTCCGCCGCGTGCGACTCACGGAACCTTGAAAGGCTCTCGCTCTCTGCGCTCGCTCTCCGTCGCGCTTCTCTTCATGTCTCCTCGTCTCTTCTGCCTCTATCTCGTCGTGGAAGATTCGTAAAGGAACTAATGGGCGATAGGAAGCCTGCGGATTCTCTTTCTCAACTGCCAAAACCAGTTTTGTCGCGTGACGTTATTGTGAGCGTCTTCGCGCTGAACGAACACTCGTTCGACCGGTGTCTTCGCATCCTCGTCGTCGTCCCTTTGTGCGTTAAATATATTTCATAGGTGAGCCGAGGCCAGCAATGTTATCGAATGATCGCGAAACGAAAAAAATGTTTACTAGAAATATACGTACATATAGAAAAATAATTAAGATAACATTTCTGACCTTCTAAATAAACCGGGAAAAAATTTAGTTGCAACTTGAAAAGAATAATTTTTTCTTTCGATGCTTTATTAATGTTATGCCCTACTGTATGTTCCAATATCCCGCACACTAATTACATTTGTGCAGGCAAGTCCTGTGTAAGCGTTTCTGCACGCGATACGCGTCGATTATTCGAAAGGTAATCATATCCGGGGTATAAACTTTCGTGCTTCCTGTTATTATTTTTTCGCGTCCCATTGAGCTATAACGTTTCCCGACAGTTTCGCCGTACGGATTGAGATTGCTCGAGGAAGCGAACGTGGCGAATGCCAATTGCTTTCGAGAGCTTCGCAAATACGCGGATAGAAAACGGGCCGCGCAATACAACAGGCTTATAATCTTATGGCGCGAGTGCGTGATCAACAGAACCGATGCGTTTATTCAGCACGCCATGGCGAAGGTTCGATCGGACACGGTATGTACCTCTGTTACTCGAGAAGCCCGCGAGACCCCGAGAGACGCGTTGATGTATTTCGCATACGATATCGCACGCGTCGCAGCGGTACTCAACTCGGCGGATCTTCCGGCCCGAGAGGTCTGTCGTTTGACGACCTCGTGCCGGGGCTTCAGCTTCCCGTTTGCCGATTGCCGGGATAATCGCTTGCTGTGTACGTGTCATCGCCAAGATTGCTCGGCAGCGCGGTTCCGCCGAGTGTGCGAGGGAATCGATTACTCCGGTTCGTTCTGCCAGTAGATTCGATCGTTTGGCCGGTTACGAACGGCGCTGCTACTCGCTGCTATGCTTATCGCGCTTTCACAGTGCAACTCATGTTGCAGTGCAGTTCACGTTTGTATTTTCCTACCAGTGAGGGATTAGAAAAGAAGACGGCAGTAGAACCACGAAATAATCGAAAAAGTATTAAAATTTCAGCGATTGGAATAGAAAAAGCCAATAAATTGTCCACCCGCCTATGCTGTTTCCCAACATGACACTAGTCAATTTTATTTTTAAATAATAATAATAATAATAATAAGGTCAAATTATCTGAGAGTCGTGAAAATTGAATGGTGGCTTTTAGGCCTCCGTTCGTTGACCCCTTAAACGGATCTTGACAAATTGTCACCGCTTTTGTCAGAGAGTTCCATAGTATCAGTTCCGAACAGTGGAAGGGAATGAACTAGAAACCGTAGGAGGGATGAGAAAGTGTTTGCTCCAAATAATTCGTTCGCAGCTGTCGACGGAGGGGGTTGTATTCTGCCGACCTTGTTCGATATTTCGCAGCGTACGTACCGGTGGCAGTGTCACGCCCACTCGAAGATAGACAATGGAAAGCACTGCCGGGCACAGTACGACGCGGTTGGCAGAGCTGCGATGACCGATTTGCCGTGACGAACGAGAAGACTGGTCACCTTGACACTCGCACTTTTGCTAGTCGTTAATAATTAGCATCTTGTTGTTGCATCGCTCGGACTTGCGCTTTCCGAGCCTCGGCTCGGTCCGCGTCGAGTGCACCGACCGGCAGCTGCATCATCCCTCGTCACGTACGGTGCTGATTCGCTTTTACCGTTTTCTATTTCGCTCTTTAACGCCGAGCGCGATTCGAGACGCGCGATCTCATTTTCTCCGTGCCGAATTACCTCGGCGTAATAATCGAGTAGCCTATCATTAGTTACGAGCGAAGTACTTCGGATATTGGCCATAATAACATTCAAATGTTATTTGACCTTTTCCAGAAAGGCAAAACAAAATTAAATCTCGTGTAAATGTTAGCCCACATGTAATGTTCACCGGTTCGTGTTCTCGCCGCATATTGTTGAAATTTGGTTGAAATGTTTACGAAGGAAATGCAAACAGTGTTTTGCATGCATCGAGTTCACGGTATATTTGACAAATATTCAAGTATACGAGTATACGAGTACAATACACAAATATATTGGGTCTTGTTTGATTAATATCAATGATTATTCGACGCATACGAGTTGCAAGTGAAGCAGAAACGATTTTTATTCATAGTCAAGAATTTGTGTTCATTCTCGGTTATTCCCTTTTTCTCGTGTTTTCGTATCCGTCATTATTTATTGTGATTACGATTGTTCTTTTCTTGCACAAATAAAAATAACGGTCCTTATATCGGGCTCGTAAGGGTTTTTTTTGTTAAGATCGATCGATAACTATATCACAATAATTGACTCGGCGAGGTCGCGAGTTATCCAAAAGGAGGCGATCATCGTGATTATTCCTGTCGATGATTCAGTCACTAATCAACGACCGTTAAGACGCCAGCGATGTAACATCATTTCGTATCCAACGAATTACTTGCCGTCATACGGGCGAGGCTCGTCGCGTCGTTCGACTTATTCGGAGTAAAGGAAAAAAAAGTAAATGAAGCTTCACAAACATCTATATAAACCGATGTTTGTACGACTCTTTATAGTTTATCGCGTACCATCTTCGGCGAACATAGGTCGATGACGTCATTCAAGCTTGTGTCACTAATTCGATTTCGAGGTCAGCGTTTTACCTCTTAAACGTTATCTACACAATTCGAACGAGGAATCATACTTCGAATAATATGAACCGCGTGTCTATAAATACTTCTTTCTCCGTGGTCATCTCTCGTACTTTCCAACGATCGCGAGTTTTACCTTATCTAAATTATTTCCGAATTCAGCATCCAGTCTCGACCAGAGAAAATCGTAGAAATACACGATATTTGAAGAACACAATATTGAATATTTTTTTGTACTTATTCTGACGTTCGTTCTATATATATGAATCCAGAAAAAAAGAATTACCGCTTCAGCATTAGAAGAGGCATTATTCTGTAAGTGTAAGATCGTTAATTATTTCGTCTTTAATTCACCTAAAAGCGGTGTCGTGAAGGAACGATTAAAAAATAAATGTTTTACGAAATTATCGAGAATTGCCGACTGTGCCGTAACTGCCGGTTGCTAAAGCTCGGATTTCTATTTAACGGGAAAATGTAATAATTGAGGAGCGAGGCCGACTTAATAAAGCCACCCTCCAGCTTGCTCGGCGTCTTTCCTCGCATTATCACGCCTTGCATCGCGCGGCAACGATGGCGCGACCACTTCCGTTCCCCTCGTAGCTCACGAGTCTCTCGTTCTCAGCAGTCTACCGGCTCGCCGGTCAGTACAGCGGGGATAGATGATCGGAGGTTGTGAAGCGTTTTCGCGCGTCCGGTTACCAAGCAGCCATATCCGGTGTACGCTCGCGCGCTCAACACTCGACTCACGGACGAGAGACGAGACGCGATGACGGCTGTTTGTCCGCGTAACGTCGGCTAGAGCCGTATGCTCTATGCTTCGATGCTCACTCGCTCGCTTTATCATCGTTCCCAACGGTCGAGTGTCAGTTGACCATAGCGACCCGACACTCCCCGTGTCGATGAATCGACGTGTCCGTCCACCGCCCGTCATACGCCTCGGATACTCCGAATACCTTTCGCCATTGTCTTCCGAGACATTCTCAACTCTCGCGATAATATTTTTTTTATCGGATGTTTTTTCGATTAATCAACTTGCTAATTATCAGAGGATCCTCTTCGCCTTTTCCTAGTGTTTTTTTTTGTTGTTGACGCGATTGCAAAAAGTTACTCGCTATCTCATCTATCACCAGCTTTCTTTGGTCGCGATGAGTGTTTTATATATTTTTACGTTTAAAAAATCTCATAAACAATCCCAAGCGTTTAGTTTCTTTACCTGTGTGTCGATCGTGTTAAAGAGAAGCTCAGCTTTGATTATAACAATTTCAGAGATACGTTGTATGCGTCTGACACTTCCAGTCCGTTGCTCGGTCCTACGTTGGCCGTGCGCCAATTGGGTGTCTCCGTAAGTGCTTGCCGGGCGTGCGGCTCTGTCCCTCTATAAATTCTTTGTCCCTCTGCAAATGTTAGGGGAAACGGCGGAACCCATAGGCGCATCACCGACACAACCGATGTTATTGTTAGTGTTGCGATTCCTACAAACCGCACGTCCTTGAAATCGGCTTCGAGGTTCGTTTCAAAGTTCGATATTCGACAAAACCGCCGGCTCTCTCGAACGCTTTTCTTCTAAATGAATCTTTTTGGACTACTCTCTGGAACGTTCTCGACATTGGTCGATAATTATTTAACCCAATTTGTCATAGTCATTCCAGGAAGAATGGTTAGTGTCATTGTTTTTAACGGAGAACTAAAATCAGTTGAATAATCAGGTGGAAAAAAAGCTCTACAAAATACTCCTTCAAATATGTCGAAGATTTAACACCATCTTCTCAAGCGCTCAAAAAAGCGATTCTAAAGGGAGGGTAAATTAAACAAATGTCAAATTTTTTTTTTAACTCCCGACTGAAGACGTGTAATAAAAAATTATATCGACAAAAAAAACAGAATAACAATGAAGTATTTCCATATCGTGGTCGAGATATTTCCATACTTAACGACGAAGTGATAGCTGGGCTATAATATGGGAGTAATGAATTGTTATTCCACGCTTTTGTCGTTAATAGAATTTTTTTATTACACTCCTTCGCGATATATTTTTGAAACATAGGGTATAGCAACCTTCCACTTCATAAATTATTGTTTTTCCACAACATTGGCGATCAATAAATTTTCCTATAGTTCCGTTAATTAAATTCGTTGGCTTCTGAATAGTCTTGCATCCGTCAACTTCGCGAACATTCTCGATTTATATTAATGGTAATCAATTCACGAGGATTCTATATTCCGTGTTTCATTTTATAACAATTTCGTTGTTCCGATGAATATTGAATTGCGGTTCGGCATACGCCATTCGATCGCGAGCGATATAATTCTTTTCGTTCGCCCGCCCCCCGCCGCTCGTTCCTTCGGGAATTTTGATAACTTTCTGCGAACGAGTCTCCCGAGACTCATTCGCATTTTCATCTACAAAAACGGAAATATTGTTCGACGCGTCTAGTTATCTTATACCCTCCAGTGACTTCATATGCGATTTTCCGCCTGGAAACCATTCGTACATCGACCAATAATTTCATTTGCTCGTTCGACATCCAGCGGGGATTTGGTTAACGGAAAGTTCGCCACTGTGATATTTCTATTTCCACCGTTGCATTTGCGTTGAGCAAAGTTTTTCAATGCGCGGTAAATTCACATATATCCTGTGATACCATGCGCTTGAGTAGAGCAAGCACTGTCGGTGAATATATCAATTCTCAATATTGAAAGAAACGGGCGAGGCGTGGGTAGTTCCCTCGAGAAGCGTCGCGGACCATCGGACGAGATCGCTTTGCAGTGGTCTTCGGGATACGCTGGTCTCGGACGCGAGCATTGCGAATCGTTCCATACCGTTTAATCTGCATGGGTTAAAACGTTGTAGATTCTGATCGGCCTGCGGTCTCGGTCGGGTGCGCCAGTCCAGTGACCGATAAATTTGCTTAAGTCATCCGCGCGTTTGAGTCCGGATATATCTGTAGTTGTTAGACGGACCATTAGCTCATTGCGCGAGTAGAGAACGATCGATTTTGCTGGAAGTAGAACGGACATGAGACTTCGTCGTGGATAAATCTGATTGACCCACCGTTTGTTCGACGAGCTCTCACAAAATACGCATCGCGAACAGCTCCAAAAGAGGTGGCGCATTTTTTGCCACAGGCCGCCCTATTTCGGAAGTCGAATAATGGACGACACGTTGGTTTATTTGAAACTAACGTCATGTATTATGCACTCGTCGGGCATTCTGTTAAGTTGATCACGTTGTAGAATCGCATTGTTGCGAGAGCTATAAGAACCATGCAACGATTTGGTACCAACGGCGGAGTCAGATTTATCTTGACCTCTTGACATTGTATTAATAGTTTTAATGGCATTTGCATTGAAAAATAATGTCGTACATTCAGGGATGGTACCAAATGTGGGATACCAAAAACATGTGTTATTTTAGTGCTATTGCAATTTCTACAGATGTATACGCGATAGAAACAAGCAAAACACAGCATAACATCGTTAATATTTATATAATATATTTATTATTAATATTTTGTATTCATTTGTATTATTTCCGCCGCGTACGCAATCATAAGAATCAGAATAGAACCGAATTAAACCCATTTGTTTTGACAGTGCCGCTCCAGCAATGTTTCGCCTCGTCATAACATATTAAACCTGTCCTTCAACGACACTGAAATTAGCTAAACTTTGTATGCAAGCTTAATACGTTGCCGTCTTTGTCAGGACAATTTCTAAATGGAGTGCTGTCCGATTAACGCTGGCCATTAGTCCTTACAATGGGCTCTCGCAAGACTCACAGTTATCTGCTACTATCTTATGTCATATATCGATCTACATATAAATTTGTCCTCCCCGTGGGCCACGTTATCATTTCAATACCACAGGATTATTAAATTCATGCTCTCAGCCTGAGAACGTTGAAGTTTCGTTCTGTGACATGGCTCTTACCGGCGAGTTTCGGGCGGCGGGGCTGGCTTTTAGGGAGAGCCGAATGGAAGGTTTAGCCATCCATGCTGTTCTGTTGGCTCTACCGCAGACGCATCACCGGAGACGGCGGTCAGTCTTCTAAATTATTGAAACTGAGTCAACATAGCCGCGCGTGGCTTGCTTCTCACACTCCACCATCTTGGCAGTTGGGCACTGGCTCTGCTGGTAGCACGGAGAGCCGCGAGTTGCGACGTTGAAGAGGTTTCCGCACCCATGTGCACATACACACACACACGCACACACACACACTAAGAGTACCTTCCTTCGCGTGGATACGGTCATGACTCCGGCGACGATGTGGGTGAAGCTTGCCCTCAGGGAGGTTAGGGATAGAGACGGAAAGCGAAACCGGCCGAGCAGACCAAGAGGGACGGTGCGCATGCAGGGGCCGCCTAAGTAATTGGCTAGGTGGATACGAGTACGCTCGTGTATGTACGCGTGTAAGTACTCCTTCCCTTTCCATTCTCCTGGGCTTCCCGTGTGTGCGAACCCGCCACGAAATCCTTGAACCCTACTACAGAGCCTGAGATATTAACTCCGTTCTGGAGCTGGCAACCGGCTAAAAGGGGACCCACCATCGAGTCCCTTCGGGTCTTTCTCTTCGTGCGAGAATGTAGAAACGAACGAACATTTAGGGCGCGAGATAGAGAGGTTAAACCATTCGTCCGGCTCCTTAGATCCCACAGCAACCCGCTGTCCGCTGATCTCGCAGTAACGAAGGTTATTTTTCGTTCATTTTTTTTTTTTTTGATTTCCGTTGACGTTTATCTTTTTGTTTCGAGGGAATTCTATACGTTTGTGGCGTAATTGGTATACAAGTAGTGTATTAATATTTAGTCCCCATATCGGCCTTAACTCCATTCTGTCCAAAATTCTTTAGTCGGGCGCGACCAGCCTTCTGGCGAAATTGCAACTTTTCCTGTGAATAGTTATTCAGAACTCAAACTTTGCAATAATAATGACCGTGTTGGAGGAGAAATGCAGATTATTCATGGGATTGAAAAAATTTCCAATTTTCTCGCTGGACGAAGCGTTACAACGTTGACGACGCTGGTGTAGTTTAAGGCTCGCAAGATATCGCGGTAGTGCGAGGAAGTGAGAGCCGGTCGTTATCTTCGCGGTGAGGACTCGGCGCGGCAACGTCGCCCGTCAATTGACAATTAGGTGTCGACCCCGGGTCAATTGGACCCACGCTTCCAACGCGATTCGGAGTCGACTCACGTTTACCGTGAAATGACTCGTTGTACGCACTGCCAACGCATATGCCCCTCTTCGTCCCTTCATCGTCTCCTGCCGGTCGTCATCGCGGTGTCTCGAATGGTTCGGATTTCGTATTCGTGTACGTTTATTCCCGTCATTTTGGGAAAGAGTCGTGGAAATTATTCAACACAAGCATTTCGTCCACTCGTGTCAGACGTCGAAATCCGGAGACTGACGGGCACACGATCGATTATCGTGACGTATCCGTGGCCTTAAAAATACATGAATCGAAGTCAGTTCCGGTTTATTATCATGCGAACTTTACGCTGATACAATCGCGTGTCAACTATAGCGTGCAACACTTTACAAACGATCGATCGATGCGACAATTCGTCACTGCCTACTTTGCGCTACTCTGCCTGATTACGCCGAACTAATAGGTTTTTCGAGCGTCTCAACGTTTGTGCTGTATTTGATTAGCAAGTTTATGAAGCAGTTTGTCAGAGGAGAACGGACGTACTTGCATATTCCGATAAGTAATTTCTTAGAGTGTTGAAAAAAAAATCCCGCTGACAATAGAAGGGACGAAATTTGTTGCTAAACAATATGTGAGAAACCGGAAAATGGTTTACGTCGCAAAATATCGTCTGTATTGTTATAATCGTTATATTCATACGGAATGAGAATTATAAGGAAATGCAGTTTGTAAAACTTTGTCTAGCTCTATGCTCCTTCCAATAAAAATTAATCTAGCTCATAGCCTTCGCTCCTCGACGAACGATTTATCGCCGGTAGTGGCGGGCCCTACGCGGTAGACCATCAAGAGACTCTTTGTACCCCTCAATATAAACAGTTACGCAGGCGGCGTCGGGTTTCATCGCGCTATCACTAGGCGGTCGAATTTAATGTGGCTTTCAAATAGAATTTATTGCAGTTATAATCGCTATCATGGGTTGGGAATACAACAAATAAAGGCATACCTTTGTAGACTTCGACTCGTATATTCGGGATGAATTGAAGAAAATCCTTGAAAAGACGACTATTCGCTGAATGGAATTGTCGATTTTTTTCCACTGCACGTGTTTCATCAACAGAGTGACACTGTACTATTATTATAATGCATTGTTATTATTTACACGGAGAAATCGAATTTTTTATAATCCATGAATCGACTAAAGGGTTAATTCTATGATGTTCAGACACGCCCTCTCCAGTGAGTGCTAAACTTCGTCCGCTCGCGAGCTTCAACTCTCAATGGGTTATGACAGTACTTTGATGACTGATGACTGGAAGCGAAACGTACATAAGCGAAACGGGTCGTGTTGATTTGCTTTTGAAGCTAAGTCGGATACCGAGGCCACGGTTGGCAACCGTCGGGACTTCGCGAGCCTCATTTTTTTCTCGGTCTGTACCGCACGGGCGGCTCTCCGACGCTCCCTCGTCTTTCTTTCTCTACCCGGACTAACACATCGAGTTCGGGCGCACACGAGCGCGAAACCTCTTGGCATACGGCGAGCCTCCAACAAGTGGCGGCAAGGAATGGCTTGTATTCGCGGTCTCGTAGCAAATTGTCGAAACTCAGTCGTGAACGAATTACCGACTCTCAACCGCTTGTTCGAAACGTTGAATCCGAACATTCATACGATTTCAAACACTGTCGTGAGAGCCACTCCGTGCAAGTGCTCCGTCCTGGTACCGTGATTCAATAAGAGGTTTTTTTCAATGATGAGTTTTTAGTTCAAACAAATCCAATCAATTTTGATGCTAGATCTTATTTATTTCACTACGGCCCGAAAACGACAACAACACAAAGTATCGAATCCGAATCGCGAAATTCGGGCTTTTCGATCCTCAATGCCCGATTTCTTCATTGCTCGCATTTCGTTTGTAATTAGCGAATTTAAAATAATGTTCGGAGTGTCTCCAAAGTGGAATGCTGATAACACGTTTTTGTCGTACATCTTATCGACAACCGAAGGAAAATCATTGGCGCTACGATTCTTATATCGCTACAAGATTATAGATTTAAAATAATGCGGATTAAATTACAAACGGACTTAATCCCGACGTGTCTGAGGATCGGGCGAGCGAGCTGTTTTTTTTTATTCCGTTCCAGGGTAGTTCGACGTATCGACATAATTCGTTAGGCGTCGCGGAAAATATGTATATCTGCGGCTGAGAGTCACTAATTGGAATCGTGACTCATCGCTTGATGGAGTCTTCGCCCTTTTGATTTTAGCGTACGTTGTGCGTGCGAAGAGCTCCGTGTTCGAACGCGCTGCTTCCTCTCCGACTCTCGTCGTTCCTTCGTAATTCTTTGTGCGTGTATTACGAATATATAGTTACGTCCCGACGGTTAAAACGCGCGGGAGAAAAGGCTAGCGATGATTCGTGCGAGCGCCGCGGGAATGGAAAGAAGGAACGCCGCACGAAGTTCAAGGCTATCCCGTGTATTGCAGACTCTGTCGTGCTGCCAAGAGAAACATCACATCTGACTGCTCTTTCATTATTATTAGCACATTTTTTTCCATAACTTATTTATAACTTGGGTTCCATTGCTCGAATGGCCGAAGTGCCAATAATCTTTGTATTTCGAGACACACTTTTTTGCACTGCCAATTCGCGACAAACAAAGAAACGATAGATCTAATTAATTCGTCACTGATCAAATTTATCCGAGCGACGCCCGCCTGAATTCGTCGTCGATCGTTCAACAGACGATTATTCTTTCCTCGATTCGGTTCGTTTTTTTTTTTTTTTTCACATTCCTATTTTCCTTTGTAATCGTTCACTGATTCATCCGCAAAATAAGGGCCGTTCGTGACGATTCGATGGATGCAGTCGCTCGTGCAAACGATCGAAGCGTTACCCAAGAACACACGATGAATGGTTAACGAGACGCGAACTCACCGGACGACGGGACGCGCCGGGATGCGCCGATTGTAATTCAAATCGTGGCTTGGTATGTGGCGGCCGTGTACAGTCTGCTTCAAGATCGCAGTGCCCTGCCAGTGATGCTCAAAGCTTCGAATTTACTCGTCTCCGAACTCGATAGTTGGACGATGCCCTCTCGTCACGATTGGAGTAGGAAAAATGTACGAATTACCGTCGGATTTTCGTCGATCAATGGACAATCGCATTGAGCCGCGCTGTGTGCGATTTTTTTTTCCAATGTCAATGACCGATAACGGAACACGCGCTGAATAATTTCGTCGGCAAGGGCCAATCGCCAATGGCAAAACAATGCTATTCGATGAAAAGCGCATTCATTGATTTTTCATAATTCGTTAACATGAACATGTTGTGCCTCTATGCGAAACGCGCGGAACAATAACTATGGGATAATAAAAAATAATTGAAAAAATGTACATATATAAACGAATGCCGAACGTGATGGGTTCGATTGCGCGCAAGGTCGCTGATTATTTTGGCTATTTTATCGACTCAGTCGGGCCACGCGTCGATGACGCACCTGTGTGATGAACTCGACCCCTGACGCATTGAAGAATCTTTAAATTTAACACGTTTGCTTGTAGAGTTCCAAATTGAAAATTGCCATCGCAGCGCGAGTTTTTCTTTCAATAGCACGAAATATGGACAAAACTAATCCAGCCGCGATCCCGTCGTCAGATCCTTTCGCGCGCCATGCGACGTTTATTGCTCAACCGTGAACGTCGTGTGAGCTTATCCGTAAAGGATCATGGAGCTCTCTGCCTTACCCTTCCGTCTTTCTTTATCGAGTCGCTAAGAAAGGTTCCGTCTTCTCTCCGTCTCTCGATTAACGAACCCAAGGGGGAAAAAAAGAGTACGATATTATTTTCCTTGTACAAATCAACGTGTGTCTAAACAATTTTGTCAACTCGAAAAAGCGAAATTGCCCCGAGAATCATTTTGACGCGACGCTGAAAAAAAATCAACGGATAATCGATGTATCGCAGTTCTCAATGCCAGAAGGGCGTATAAACCGTTTACGTGTACGGAACATGTTCAGCGCTTGGTGCGCGGGCAAATACGCCATTCAGAGGTTAGTCACGCAACGTGTGTTGGAAAAAATTTAGGGAGAAGAACGTATATTTTCTCTCGCCATTCTTTCACCGCTGCGAGACATCACGTACGATCAATTTCAGTGTAGTAAATTCGTGTACACAGTGCATGTAACTGTTGTTGGGATTTTTTCGTGTCTTTTTTATTCGTACTTTCGTCCCACGGTATGTGGCTCTCTATGAGGACACCGATCAAGGAGCGTTGTTACACCGCTACGATAAAATAAGTGATCTCACTATTTGCAAATATTTATCTCGCATATACCATTCCGGCCGTCTCACCAGCTTTGAAGTCTCACGAGCGCCTCCGGTTTCTCGAATCCGCTGGAATTTATTAGATTACGAATGCTTCTGGCAGCTTTATGTACTTCCGCGTCTTCCACACTCGCTCGACCGTTCCAAGCTTTAGGACTCATCGTCGTCTCATCCAGTTATTCGCAGTGCCTCGTATATTCGTCCCAGTGCGCGTACATATGTACATGCATGTCCATATACACGCATATATATAAGATGAGGCATATTTCGCTCTGGCACCATGACGGGGTTTGAATAGTCTAGCGCGGAGTTAATAATGCATCCCAATAAAGGCGACAGGCGAGCCTGGGTCGTCATGAATAAATTGAAAGTTCATCGAGAGAAACGAGCTGCTAGGAGGTCCCACAGACGGTGATAAGAATAGGATGAACGAGATGGAATCGTGTTGACTCCGTTGTTTCGTTAGCATGCAAACGTTCGTTCAGCGGCATCTCCTAGTTGTGTACGCCTTATATAAATGTGTATATACTATATGGCGATGTTACGCGTCCCTTTCTCGGCCCTCGAGCTTCCAGGCCTCTCGAACGCTTCCAGGCGCAAGGCTAGCCAAGCCCGTCAGCCCAACTGATCCAGTTAGCTCAAAAATCGCGTCCACTCCTCCTCCTCCCACTCTCCTCGTTTCCACATCGTCAGACCCAATAACGAACGGATTCTTGCCAGCTCCTTCGGACGGGGTGAAAACGAGAACCGGTCTTGCGAATCGAACGAAAATCACGCTCCTTGTACTCCGTCGAAGGAAGGCCGGATATTCTGCATTCGGTCTGCACGTATTGCTCCTTCGGCGCGCTCGACCCGGTATTCCTAAAGGCAAAGAGTTGATGGTTGAAAAAAATTCTGTACTTATGGAAAAAAGTCCGATAAATAGAATTTCAATTATTAAATCCAGATAAAGCGCAAAATATGGTAGAAGTTGAAAAAATAAAAATAAAACGCGGAATATATAAACGGATAAAGGAAAAACGGAATTCTTATCAGGAATTTTTTAATTGGAATCGTCTTTGATAAATTAAAGAGTACGTTTTATTATCAGTGCAAAAGAGTACCGAGATAGAATTGCCATTCATTAGGCGACCGTTTGAATGAGTCTGCCTTGCCTTGGAAGCCAGCACTTCGATGGGTGACTGACCGGATGATTTTTAGAAACATCTCTGCGCTTAACTTCGATCTTCGGTTGACTATATTGAAATCTAGTTATTTACTCCTTAATCGATGCTCTTTGCATGCTATTAAAAACCTGTTATTCGATAGACCTTGCGAGGAAAAATAACTTTTAAAAACGTTATCTCCAATGTACCTTGATTTTAATTTTTTTGATTTTTTAAAAATGAATTTTTATTTAATCAATTTACTATGTATTTCTTTTAATTCAATTTAAAAAGATTATCTCTCAATTTGACTTGTTTTGTCGAATTAACGTTTCCACATTGTACCGCCCCGCTGCTCGCGGCGTGCCATAAATGGTACAATTTTAGCGATGATAGCCCCTCGAGAAAAATGAGCATCTCACTGACTCATTCTTCGGGGAATATCTCACGCTCTCCCGCGTTTCGTTGCAAAGCCACCCCCCAATCCTTTCTGCCTGCCTATATAGAAAACCCATAGAAATTTGAATTATTACTCATTAACGTCGTGGGTAGCTTCGACAATAAAGATCTTCCAGAAGTTTGCGGCTCGCACCCTTCTTCTCGACGTCTCTCACGGTTGGGCAAAGCGAATAGGACAGGTCAGCCCGTGGCAACGATACGCGCCGACCGTCGGCCGTGTTCCCTCGCTCGCGATTATAAATCCGAAAGATAATGGCCCCGCGCACCGTCAGGATTTAATTAAAAAGTCAACGGATGCTCTCGGCTCGCCTATGCTTGCCGCTGACGCCGCCGTTTGCCCGCCCTCTCTTCGGAATACTCTCTCCGCCTAGTTACTAGTTGAACGCCTCTCCGCAAACGACAGAGGGACATAAAAAATTAATGGTAACCTTGAAATCCACCGGTTCTTATCACGCTATAGCGTGCGAAGCGAAAGAAGCGGCGCAAGAAAACGTGTTGAATATTTCGCATTAACGACTTCCCTCTCGTCGATGCTCGGCGTTCGAGCTTTTAAAAATTTGTTGCGTTCGGCAACTCGCTAGGTAGGCGTTTTTTTGTCATGGTTTTTCTACGAGCGTTGCTCTCTCGCTCGGCGTTCGGCACATATGTATGTGAAACACGTTGATAAACCCAGGGAAAGGCTGTCGTACACATTGGACGCGAATTCGGTCCAGCGCGGAACGGAACTCGACATGCCGTGGGGCACCTGTTACACGAGCGAGTGACCGGCATGTGGTTCGATAAAGGTTCAACAGACTCATTTCGACGGAATCCATCCTCTGTATCGAATAGTTTCGCAATTGGCAATTAAGCAACTCGTTTCAATTGTGCACGGCATATATGTGCGTTCATTGGACACGAGCGGACGACAAACCCCGTACCAGTTATTGACGCTTTGAGCGAAAACTTTCCGGGGCACCGAATCTATCGGCGAATTCCTCTTATCAAATTTTCGTAAGTCCATTTCAATACGTAAGGTTTGAATGACGAAAGATGTAATGCAGAATATTTGCAGTTCATATATATAATTAGGCATATACTTTTTATATATCTGGCTGAAATTTGGCTTTCAAGTTGATTATATCAGACATGTTTTCCGAATTTTTTGAAAAACGCTTGTATTCGCTCCAAATTGCAGAGTTTTCGAAATATAGGGCTCGAATTTGGCTCACTATTCAATTAATATCACATTTTGGTCTACATAACAATTAGAAAGGCACTATCTAATTATTTATTCAAGATCTAATTGAAAAAAGAAATTGAATACTGCGAAAAAATGATTGATTTTGTTGAGCAGTGCCTCTGAAACGTAGAAACAAATGAGGTGAGAAAAACGGTTAAAAAACGAAAAGAAACGAAATTAACACGAATCTTTTGACAAAAATTTAGCCCCAAGAGATGCACGTGTGACTTGATTAACGTTGGGAAATTACATAACGTTGGGAAATTCTACCTTTAAAAGTAGACTACAGATGTTCGGCGGCGTTTCGATGTCTGCCTCCGTCATTTGTAATTTCACTCCGCCAATGTCGACCCAAGAAAATGTGATGAGAACCTTGCGAGCTGCAATAACACTCAGAACTGATACGCAGCCCAATTTTCTGTTATCGTTAATACGTTGGTTCGGTCGAGTGCCTGATAATCGCGGCCATAATTATTCTTGTTTACGTGTTCGAAGGGTATATCCTATCTCGATCATGAAAAATGCCGATTGTCCGTAAGAATTGATGCCCGACCGGCTAGGCGCTAATTAACCATCCTTTTAACGATAAAAAAATCGCTGAAACGTTCAGAAACATTGACACACTTGCTGTTCTCACGCCCCTCCTCCCCGTTGTATTAGCGATAGGTAAAAGTGTCTTCGGCGATACGAAGTGGAAAACAAAAAAAAATGAAGCGAGGAAGTAACGATTGCGTTGATACTCATTCTAGTGTTCGGATATTGTGCAACAACGGCGCAGTATTTTTGCAACGATACACTCGCACGCTTTCAGTTTTGCGCGCTTCCTTTGGAGATTTATAACACCGATACTGTGCGACGATGCTTGCGTGGTGCGAGGTAACTAAAAAATAAACCGCGAGCGTGGCACCTATGTTAAAATTCTTATTTACGCCTCGGAGAACTGGATTGGTATCGCTCGAAGGAATACGAAAGTTATCCATAGATAAAATCGTTACATGCATTAATGGCTTGGAATTACCATTAAAAAAAACGTGTTATCACGTCAATTCAGGAGGAATACGTTGTTTTTTCTTCTCAAGAGAACTGTCATGAAATCGTCAATGATATTTTTTTTCCTCCGGATTTCGAACCTATTCGGTAAATCGTGCGCGAGTTTAAGGCTATAAGCGAACTTCGCACTACGTGTTTTTATGTATTTTCCCTCGATGAACTCGAATCTAACGGCAATCGTTGTCTGAATTAAAGCGGAACACGGGAAACCACAAAAAAAAGGGTTTCCTTTCCGGCCGAGTTACGAAAGCGGTCGGGTTTGGTGTCGGACCATTGTGTTCGACAAAAAAATCCATGTTGCCATATAATTTTTAAATTCTCTAATGCATAAGTGTCTTCAATACTTACGTGAAGCGTGACGGCAACGTAAGTGATTACGAGTAAAAATCGGTGGACTCTTCACTGAGAGGTTATTATTCGTTGGATATTGTAGAAAAAAAATCCAGGAAAAGAATTTCAAATAATGTTTGTGTTTTTGTCAGATTGAAGCGTGTATCTAATTCTTTATGTTATTTAATTATGTTTCAGGTGAGTTTCATAAGTCACTTTGTTCTTCGCGTATGAGTAATATCGGTTGATCGTTCGATCTGGTGAGTAGCTTTCAGTAGATCTATAGTAATTACATCAAAGACACTTCACAAAAATCCGACGAGTTATGTGCGGCGCATTTTTTTACAAGCCTCGTTGATTTCATTGATTCAGAAATAAATAAATAATAATGTGCTTGAGAAACATAAAAAAAAATGCAATGTTCCATAAATTTCCTGCGATTCTTATATCGCTATAAATAGCGTATTGAAAAAAATGTTATTGGAGAAATAATAACAATAATAATAATAATAAACTTGTCAACATTGTTTAAAAGGATCGAATGACCTGATCCAGCCAGCGACTGGCGTATATTACATTAAATCGTAAGGTTCCTACCCGTAGAACTTGCTCCTACTTACTTCTCGGAGCAAATAAGCTTTAAAGCCCATTTCAAGAGGCGGATTCATTGCTTGGGCTCGGTCAACGTACCGAAACGAGAGTACAAAGGCGGGATCTCGCGGTTCGCTTGGCGTCTTCTGGGACAAATCGTCGTCTATGAGTTAAAGTTAACCGCCAATTAAATGATACCCATCGTTTACTCGACAACCCCTTCCTCTCACGGTCGGAAAGTTCACGAAAACCCCCTTCCCAAACTTGGCCACGCGAATATAAAGCTCCTTATATCGTTGCTTCGCGGTTATATTTCTCGTAACCTCTCGACATCGAGGCGAAGCCCGCTGGACCGGTGAGACTGATTGGTCGACTCTCTCAGCAATTAGCGATTTGCCATTTGCTCGATTTTTTTTAATTCATCGAATCCACTCTCCTTTAATTTTTACTGTCGGCTCTCGAATTCACGAATAACTGGATACATTTGCGAGAGGGTTCTCACCCCCTTCCCCCCCGGGGGAGAACGCGGACGAAAGCAAAAACGAGGCGAGACAGAGGGACAAGGTCCGTGATCGGATGCCAGCTGCGGCGCTCATTAGCTTCTCGGCCTTAGTCCGATCACTGACGTTTCATTCGATTGATTACTAATTGGACGCTCGTTTGGAGTTTGTTGAATTCGGACGACCTTACGATTCATTGAGACAGGAAGATATTTATTGCGAAATGATTGCTATCAGTTCTACTTATTCTTAACTCTTTGAGGTGCGCGAAACGTATCGCGCTCGCATAGATTTAACAAATCGTCTTTGATTTCTTTTCGCCTATTAAAAACTTAATTTTTTAGTCTTTGTTATGAATTTTTCTCAGAAACGCAGTTCGATTCTTACTTGATTTCAGATATTACGTCGATAATTTTAATTATCAACCGAACTTATTCTTTCTTACAATTTTTTGAATGTACATTGTTTCCTTAGATGTGAACAAGATAAAAAAACTATTTTTCTCTGCTTCGGTTATGAGAATAACAACTTCGAAGTCGGCTGTAATAGTGGCTAAGTTTAGCGAAATTATTATCGCCGACAGCAGAAAAAAGAATAAATTATAAAAACGTAATATCAGCTTTCAAGGTCATCATCGGGAATTTTCCTGGCAATTGCTACGACTCCGTCGTATGGTCATTATTGTATTTATCGTAATTTTCACGAGGAAAGTTTGCAAGCCTAACGTTTGAAGATTCTTGTACATGCTTTGTGGGACTTGTGTTTTAGCGAAAGTGGGAGGGTAAGTTTCCCAATGCCTTTAAAAATCTATTCCAGACTTCAATAATTGGATCGGAAATGGACATGTAGTTCCGAAATGGGGCCACTCGAGTAATTTAAAAGCAAATAAATTTTCCTCAATTGCATTTAAAATAATTACGCCGTGCTTGTGTAGGAATAAAAAAATTAAGTGAAATGAAGAAAACCACTGCGTCGCAATATATTCAGGCGAGCGATGTGTGCTCCGCGTCGTAAAAAAATGTGCCGGAAAAACCGGGGCGAGATTGCGAGAACAAGACGGGAAATAAAATTGGGCGGAAGGTGGGGGCAGGCTTGGGAAACGATGAAAGCCGAGGGCATTCGGGCGCGCTAAAATAAAAGCCTGTTATCCCGCG
Organism: Ischnus inquisitorius; assembly: GCA_963924025.1. Classification (NCBI taxonomy): domain Eukaryota; kingdom Metazoa; phylum Arthropoda; class Insecta; order Hymenoptera; family Ichneumonidae; genus Ischnus; species Ischnus inquisitorius. The sequence goes on from OZ001252.1 coordinate 11,203,851, forward strand.
ACGAAGCAGCAGCAGCAGCAATCGGCAGCATTACCACACGAGACCGTCGGTGAAAAAACGCCGGCGAAATCTCTCCGCTATATATTTTTTTCTCCACAGTCTCGTTGACGTGCAGATTCGCACTCTTATTATTCGCACGCCCTAACACCCACTAATTCGAGCCTCGCGAATGTTTTTTTTCTCGATGTCGCTATTTTTAGTTGTCGTTTCTCACGAAGTGCTGACAAAGCTACGCAGCTGCTCGTCGGGACGCTTTTCAAAACTTTACAGCTTTCTCCGATCACTCAGAACTTTTTTATTTTTCTATTCACCGCTAACGTTTATGACATTTGCTTGCATTGAGAGGATTTTTTTAACAGCGTTTAGAAATAAGTATCTTCCTGACCAATCAATTGGGTTCTGCACTGTTTGCAAAAAAATGTCAAGCTCATAAACTCACTCCAATCGCTCCTTTCTTGGTATTTTTTTCTTTCATTAATTTTTTTGACATTTTTTACTGTGCGTAGTGAATGCTGCTCGTAATGAATGCCCCTTGTAATGAGGATGGCTCGTATTGAGAATTATTTATTATATCTACGACCGGAAGTGCTTCGATTGAAAGTTTTTTTTTTATGACCATCATCGCGAATATAACAAACTCTAAATGATCGCTTCCGCTAAATTATTTTCTGTATTTTTTTTTCCTGAATATTTTCCATATTTCCGTCAGAAAATTCAGAAAAAAATATACCTGTTTTTTATGTTCACGGTAGAGAGTAGAATCGGGTTGGTATTGTATGTATCATGGATAGAGAGGTACACAGTAAGAAGAGCGATTGTCGAGTCGAGTCTCGAAATCCTAAATAACTGATCGCACCCGGGGGATATTCATCTAGGCCTGGTTGCGTCCAGGTTCTCGTTGCTCCCCGGCGGCGTCCATCGTTTCGAAGCCGGGTGGGTGATAACGAAAGTATAGGGACAGAGACGGGCGGGAGTGAGATAGAATACCGCTCGGTCGTTCCACTCGTCCCTGCATTACGCATTTACAAAATGAAATTGAGTTCCTCAATCTGCAGCCCACGCTTGAAATGTTTTCTTCATGAGGCACTTGGGGCCCAGGGGGGGTTGGCCTCCTGTTCCGCCTTCATCCGGTCAACGGTGGGTCAACCTCGAGGCGCTCCAGGCCGTGGAAGTACAAAAATAAAAAAGAAATATATAAATATTGATAATAATAAACATAATATCGTTCGGTTCCGTAGCAATCAACAAATTCATCTCTTATCCCTCATCACTTACGTACGCGTTTTTACTGCCTACATGCCTACCCTCATTCGACGAGTACCGAACCTTTATTAGGGTTAAGTCACAGAGGTATGGAAAGGGAAATGAAAAATCCAGAAAATCCAGTTCGACGTTAATCTCTATTGCTCGAACTGCCATAAAGTTTATTCATATTTTTTCGACTTTCCATCTGCGTGTTTTTTTCCGTATACCGCTCGAGGCGCGTTCTTTGTGATTTACGTTTCGACGAGGTCCAATCTCCGTAAATCATCGACGAACGAACTGCCGCGCGTGAATACGGCTATTTAAAATCTCATCGCTGAAGAATATATCGTTTCGACATTGTGATCTTTACGATTGTTCGCGACCCAGAAAATGTCCCTGCTCGTCTTCTCTGCTCGCTCCACCTTGACTCATACATTTTTGGTTGCAAACTGCGGGTTACACCTGCTCCGATATTTGTTGCGATTATATTGTGAAGCGATGTGAAATTAATGAGAAATTAACGCGACGCCAGGTAGCCGGTCGACGAGAGCCCTCGCAAACGCGCGAGAAGAGAGACGCCAAACGAAATTGTGTCATTGTCCGTGTGCCAGCCGTTCGTTCGCCCCGGCGCTATGGGCATTCTCGCGCTCTCGTCGCGCCCGGTTACCGTTGCTTCGGACACCGACCCAGTAACGTCAACTACTCGACTACGGCTGTGCTCGGTGCGTAGATATTTTCCCCACCTGTTGCCAAAACAATTCCCATGGAAACGGAGTTATGGCTACGGGTTTCCGCCGGATAAATAACCGACACGTGGCCTTCCTATTCTCTGCCGGTTCTCCGACTCGCACACCGCATCCTACAGACACGAGACCGCTATTCTGTTGCAATTTTCCTCGATTAAAGCGAATTAATTTATGTTCTCGCCTCGTGAAATAACGCTTCGCAATTTCGTTTGTTATTTAATGTCAATCATTAAATCGTCAATATTTGACAATGCAGATTGTCGACCGGAATTATTTTGCTGTTACCCACTGTTTGAAAACGATTCAATCGACCAATTCTCTGTGATTGATTTCGAAAGAGATTCTTTCTTCATTGAATTCAGTCGGATAAAATGCACACACATTTTAGTAGACTTTTTTCAATGCGGTTTTCATTTTTAGAAGGATAGTCGAATGTTTAATGGATTAAATTTACGGAAGATCAATCTCTATTTCTTCTGGATTGATTTTTACAATAAAAAGTATGATTGTGAAACTTATATTGTCGTCGCTTTTTTGCACAATAGAACGTGAGGCGAGCATTTTCGAATTTGTGAATTTTTTCATTAGATTCGACGCGGCAACGCAATAAATTATGAAAGTCACTGCGCGCGTAACTCTGACGAGACCTGTGTGATGTTATGAGAATAAGGACGGCCGACATCTATCTCTGAATTCTTTACGACACGACGAGAGGGACACTGAGTGACGCCGTTAAATCTCGAAAATTTTAATTAGACGCTCCTTCCCCGTCGTCCCCGCAAGTCCATTCTTTTTCATCGACACAGGGCACTTTTCACTGCACAGTCGTAATATGAGCGCGACGACAGCGTTCCTCCTTCGTTCCACAGCGGGGTTGCCGGTATAACATAGCGAAAACTGCATGAAGCTTCGCGCCGGGAGGCTCGTCTCTATGAATTGTTTGTTAAAAAAAAAACCATTCTTTTCACTAATTCAACAACACACTGTACGGTGAAAACTTCTCCGTCTCCCGGAATAATTATTTGACCATTGTTTTATTATACAACGTAATTAATTTTCGTACACCTCAAGATAAGATATCTTTTGTTTCGACCTGCGGTCCTTTATTGTTTTTCTATTTTGTACAAAAGCGTATTTTTCATCGGTCTTTCATTGCCGCCGAAGCTGCTGGATGTCCCAGCAGCGGTGCAGATTTGAGCCGACACCCATAAGGGTTTAATAATTTACAACGACAAGACTCACGTGACCGTTATTGGCCCATAAAGAAGTCGTTCTATCGCGCGCGCCCTATGGTGCTTTCCTCTGTCACGGGAATTTACCCTGCTCTCCACGCACTCTTGGGGGTATCCCAGCCGCCTCCCCCGAGCTTTATATCCTCGTCGGGTTCGGTTCTTCCGCCGTAGAACCCGGGATTCGGAATCGCCCGCAGCCGCACTGTATCCGCCGCGTCGTTGTTCTTGCGATTTTTCTTTTTTTTTTCTCTCTCTTCTCTTTCCGAATCTTTGCGTGTCCCGAATAGAGCGTTCGAAAAACCCTCGCCAGAAATCACGACTGAAGTATACTATCGAAAAATCCCTTACCGGCCATAAAAATCTGGAAGGAGTAAGCGATAAAATTATTTTTTCGTGTAAAGAATGCCACGGCATATAATAATCTTGTACGGAGATTGGCGATCGAGTTTGGGGAAAAAAAAAAAATCGAAATCTCGCCTATATCCTACGTTATTCTAGTATCGACTGTTCTCTCTCGCCTTCTGCCATACTCGCGCCGTTTCGACACTGCTAAGCACCGTTTATATATTCAACCATACGAACTTGGCAAATCTAATTTAGACGCGAGGTATGAACGGCCTCTTAACGGCTCCAAGTCAGACGCATTAAAGCAAGAACGCGAACGCGCCGAGGTGAGGGGGGCCACCCGCGCAGCGACTGCAACTTCCTCTGCGTCGACGTCAAGCTTCGAGACTCTACCTCCGGGCACTCAACGTCTGTCATATTTCGTTATTATTGCGTAACTTTCAGTAGATCGCGATAATAATCCGTTTATATTGCTCCGTACGCGCAACCCGTTAAAGTATTTTTTCTTGCGTCTCACGTATATTTCGGAAAGTTTACTACACCTCACCTCCTCATAGAAGAGCGTACGTTGGGCCGAGTACCGAAAAACGAAATTATTTTCATTCAAACGATGTTAGAGATTATTTCGTTTTTGTTCCCATTGATATTGAAATGTCGGAAAACCTGTTCAATGGACTTGACTTTAGTTCTTTGCTTAAAAGAAAATTATCAATAAAAAATAATGTCCATGCAAAGAAAAGTTTTACTGAGTGTAGTTTACGTGTTCCGTCGTGGCATTTAAATCGACAAAAGCACATCCGTCATGGCTTGGGCCAATTTTTGATCATCCAGTGGACCGACACATTTAGTTCAATCTGCTTTAAAAATATCACGAAATGCGTCAACCCTCCCAAACATGGTATATTACAATGCAGGAAAGCAAAAAAAATTCTATATGTCGAAATTTAATTGTGACGATTCTTTTTCGTTCTTTTCATTGGATTCGTACCAAACGGGCCAATAAACGGGATTCCTCACTTTATTTACGAGTAATAGAGCGTGTTCCGCGTGAAATGTGCCCGCAAACGTCGGCCACGTGAACGAAGTACGAAGTTAATCAACGAAGACGGGGCGAAGGAAAAACGAGGAACGCCGGAGGGCGCGTGTGTACGCACACATGAATTAACGATCGTCGCGTAACTACCTTAGATAATTTAGCGGGTATTAAGTAACTAACGCGAGCTCTCGGGCACTGTGCCCATTAGAAACCCCTGTTCTGTAGCTCCGCCGTTGCCCGAATCCCCACAGACCCCCCACCTCCCCGCCGTTCCACCGACTCCCCGACTATCCTTTCCCAACTTGCACTCATCCCTCTTGTGCAGCTTATGAACGTTATTAATTCATTCGTTATTAGCGCGAACGTGTCGAGGGTCGATCGTTACCGGGGAACAAACACGTTCCCGCCTTATTCTGCACCCAGAGCTTAGGGCCTGAATGATCAAAAATTTACCGTCACAATCGGATCCTTTTCGGCATCCAATCTCGTCAAAGGCAAAATGTTTTTCGTTGCACATAGCGGACGACAGTTATGCCACAAGCGAACCGCAAAAGACCGGTGCCCATTTTCAAAAATATTTTCTCCATACAAAATATATCTGAAGATTTGGTCTATATAATTTATGTGAAAATATCAGAGATAATATAATTCATAATAATGAAAAAATATCTTTTTCTTCGAGACTTACTCACGATTTCCATTTTTTTTCAATAGAACTATACTCTAAATAAATAGATGAATCTAGAAAAATAATAATATATATTAAATCTGTCCGTGTATCAAACACCGAAGAATACAGAAATAACAAACTAATATTTTTATCAATTATGATAAAAATGGTATGGATAGTAATCAAACAAATTGATTGTACGAGAATATAGAAATAATTGCGAGCTGCATTACTGCTATAGATGGGCTTCAGTATCGTCGAGAGATACTGCCGAATCATCAGTTTCCTTTCCGTTCGGGGAGCGTCTATACACGAAAGCGATTAGCGCGACAAGACTTGCCCGGAAGATTTGGAATTGCGACTGGCGAACGGTAGTTGAAGCATGGCTGCGCGTAATATTTATGAATTATTTCTGTCTCGGGTTTCGCTCCGCCTCGGTGGTAAAGGGGTGAAAGAATATATAAGGATGGGTAAGAAGGAGAAAGAGTAGTCAGCAAGAGGAGTGGCCGTACTTCTGGAAGAAGACGCGGTATATATATGCATAAAGCGCGATCGCTGTAGAGCCCGCGGAGAGGGGAGACGGAGAAAGAGAGATGCGAAATGGAGGGACTCTACTTATGATTTTATATCTTGCTAAGACGTCGCTCGAGCTGAGAAATGGGCACCGTTTGCATTTTCCTGAGAGCTTCCCTGTTCTCATTTCTGTTTCTTTTATATCCTCTTTTGCTCACTTTCCCCTCCTCTGTTTTTTAATAATTGTTCGGTTACTTTTTTCTTTTTTGGATATTCGTTATTCATGACAGAGCGACACTGCTATCTCGTACGCAATTGTTTTCCTTACATCCGTCGGAACTCACCCCCGGGATTGAATCGGCTTTTATCTACAGTCATGGGAGCAGTTTATCGCGATAAGGGAATGGGTGTCGGGACGGGGAGCCGAGAGGAAAAGTAACTTTCGGCGTTAAGTGATTGCACATTGGATACAAGCTTGTGCGTACACCAGACTGGGTTTCACAGCTCACTGGCGGAGCGAGGCGTTCAACTGTCTTGTCCTGTGGACCCGCAATTACTCTTAATTAACGGGTCGCGGTAAATCCCCCCGCGTATTCACTGCAACGCTCTGCGGTCGAGTGATTTCTACTGGAACCCCGACGATTCAATGAAGTCCTCGCTGTTGTTGAGACTGTTGAATTCGATGCAAACTGCTCCACCGTATGTTCGTTTTACAGATCGTCATTGAATTGAAGGAGTGAGAGGCGATATGAAAAACGCAATAAAAGTTCCGATACTTTTACACTCAGAATATTGCAACTATTGATACTTCATCTCGCCACCACTCTGTAGGATTTAATATAAAAATGTATTTTGAAGAGTTCTCAAATAACTGTTGTATCTTTTTCGTACTCCGGTTACGAATTGAAATTTGTAATGTTGCGGGGTTCATTAAAATTGACTCATGTACGCGAAGCTTTTCGGACTGGAGCATCACAAAGTGTGAAAACAACTCTTGGACACAGAACAAAACGGTCAAAGGCAAATGATTTGTCAGCTCACGAAACTCTTGTCAGAGCGACGACTATGCGTATCGGTTGGATTCGATACGAATTTAATCTTGTACATCAATAAATTCGTTGACCAACAGAAATCCGAATACCGGCTGCAGAATGACGATAACCGGGTACACTCCAGTGTGTCTCGCGGTCCTGTTTCGCGGCCAACGTTGCCATACGCCAGTGCTTCGTTGTTTTTTTATTTTTTTTTCGAAATATCTCTTTCGGAGTAGTTCGTGTAATAAATCAAAGCTGGTTGACCCGTTTCACATTCATCACGCCACGGTGGGTTCACGGGCGAATGTGTTTCTCTTCATCTTTCTCGTAACCCGACGCGAGTATGAACAACTTTAAAAAAATGCAAAAAGGAAGAAAAAAAAGGCACGACCGTAACGACAAAGCAGATGGAGCAGGATGTTCAAATAACAGGCAGCCGCCAAGAGCGAGAAGCAAAAAAAAAGATATTCGATCTACCGATTCCCCAATTTGTTGTTTTTATTATACACACACATACACTCGCGCAGATAGGCGACGAGCCTGTCGTCCCGGAATAATTGCAGGAGCGACGGGGATGGAAAACGAACGAATGAACACGTGCCGAACGTCGCACCTCTGGGATACTACACCCCCTTCCCCGATACCAGAGAGGGTTCGATTGAACGGGTTTGCCGGTTGATTTTTTTTTTGTTTCATAACTATTCGTCACTGAAACCAGTCGACGATATAATTGGCTCGTTTATAAAATGAATAAAATGGACACGAAGTGAAACTGTGGATCTACGAGTTGGGAAGCGTAATATAGAGCCCATTGCAGTTATCCAAAACACTTTTGTGTACGTAAAAAGCCTCGGGCATTTACTGAATTGCACGGTTTTCCGATGGTGCTCGATGCAAACATTATCGTTCTTTTTTTCTTCGTCCGAAGATGATTGAACTTTATACGTTCGTCCGGAACGTTGCGTACGCACTATAACAAGGAAGACTGCCTTCGACCCCTAGTTTTATGGACGAACGAGCACGATGCGAAAGTCTCAAACGCGACGGTGTCGCCGACCCGGTTCCGTATAATGAGCTTTCCGGCTCCTATCATCATGGGATGGTTACTTTAATTATACATCCAAGAATCACCACCGAATCCTCCGTTGACTCTCTGGCCGGAGTGAGATGGCTGTGCTTTCGTAACGCCCGGTTAAGTTTATCAGCTTTTCCTGCATCTAAGCGTTGCGACGTGTCGTCCTGCTGAGATTTTCTTCGCAATTCAGTCCACGCCTGGCTTGACGTCGCCGTCTCGTCACACTTCATTATGCCGCCTTTTAAACGCTTGTTCTTTCGTTTGGCATGTTTATTTTGGTATCAATGACTCGACACGTCCGTGTGGCTTCGGGTGTTTGTGTTGAATATCGATTCGGTTAGGGTGAAAAGATGACGATCGAATAATCAGATGGGATGGCGGCGACAAGATGGATTCCTGACCATATTGGAGATAGTGGACAACGGTTAAGAACACAGAAATAATCATCATTTTTTCATGAATTTCGTTAGAAGTTAGGAACGAGCCCTGTAATTCCTATACATATGCGGTTCGACTACAATGCTGATAAACGTGGCAAATTTCATTTCACGATGAATCGAATCGCCATGTTCGCAACTTTTACTCCACCATCCTGACATTCGTTCGTCGAAATGGCAATCCCTCCGATTGCCAAGAGAGATCTACTGTTATTTCTTTATTGGTATACGAATGCATATTAAGCTTCGGTTCGATTTCTTTCGGTGGTTCAATCGCTTCTAAGGTGCTCCCGTGAGGAAAAGAATAACCATCCGTGAGAGTTCCCCGTTCGAGGAGAATGGTCATCCCGCTAGACGAATGGCTCTTGTACACTCAGTTACTGCGAGTAGTACCCAATCCCAACAGACTCTCTCTTTCTTCCTCTGTCTGTGCCCTTGCATAAGGCATGAGGAAACGTGAATAATGGCCACCGCACGAAAGGTTCTTCTACGTTCGGCTGGCCGATAGCTTTTCCGTAACGTATTGTATACTTCTTTGGATTACTCTGTCTGTAGTGTATATACATGCGGTGTGTACAAAACAGAAGCCGTACGGTTCACAAACTAGACGCACTTACGGAGCCCGAAACCATCGAAACCGATGGATTTTTATGGCGACAGTGTAGCACGTCGAAAATGCTCGACGAGGTACACGACTGAATGCCGAAAGCAGTTTCGAATTCCGAAGTCGGTTGATCCAAGAAAACGGTTGTTCGAGCTAACGAAAAAAACGCGTGACAAACGACAATCTAGGATAATTCAGAAGTTCACGTAAGATTTCGTTGTTTCCAATCGGACAGTCTAGCTGTCTCACTCGACGTTCAAATTCTTGTATTTTTCTCATGATCGAAGACCACTTCATTCGCGTTCCTAGGTAAGCTTCAGTATTTACCGATTTATTAATAATATATGAATGTTCTATGATCAATTGATGGCTATCAGACTCTTTGGGGTGGTGAAAGGAGCTCGGTCTAGTACACCCGCGCCACACCCCTGTCTGTACGCCCGTTCTTATTCTGCCAAGCTTTTTCTATAAACCCTCCTCGCTACCATTCACTTATTCTCGAAGCAAGCGGCTCCGTCCGTAGCGTTTTTTTTTCCCTGCAGTACTTTCCTGTGGCTTCTTTTTTTTTTTGCTTCTTTTCGCGTCCACTCTTGGGCTTGGCCGATACCCGAAGTACCCATGGTAGCGCGACCCTTCGTTCGCTCAGCTCTTCTCCCATTCTTCCATGGCGTTCCTCCCATTCCTCGGATGATCCTCTTTCTATGCTATCAGTTGCTTTACTTCTGGTCGATGGTGGACTTGTAACTCACCGATTCAATTACGGATACCTCTTTTTGTTGTCGGGTACTTTGGAAGAAAATCCGAAGCGCGTTTTGTACCATTAAAAAAAAAAAACGTTCTACGACATATCAGAAAAAAACCGGTGCTCATGCATAAGTGAATTCTGCAATCTCAGTACACATAAATGTGTTTAATTAGTTAATAAAATAACTAAAGGAGGAGGAGGGGGATGTGTTAGTAAAGGACTGGGGTCCTTTACTGATTTGTTTGAAATGATTAATTACTTTTACTCTTGCATTGTACACTATATTGCATGGGGCCAAAATTCTGCGCGATAGCACTATTTACCTCCATAGCCTCTGCGCCCTGACTGCTTCCGATTCTCGGAGCAGCACTTATCGTTAGTCGTGGTTCGTTAAAGCGTCTTGATTGCGCCATTTGGCCCTCTCGAATTAGGAGAAAGAGTTGTTGTTGGGTCTCTGCTACACGTCGGTCCCGGTGGTTTTCTCTCGTCTCAACGTTGGTTTCGACCATCGACAAGTGAGAATCGGACGAGGAATTACTTTCTCGACGCTCGCCCAACGCCTAACCGGACTACCCGCTACTTCATGACTCTGGCTGTTGCCACCTCGTCGGCGTTG